>CM070013.1:41779805-42464805 GCA_036247105.1 Cirrhinus mrigala
TATTAATGTGTGATATATATATTAAATTTACAAAAAAAAAAAAAAAAAAAAAAACTAAATGAATGTTTATAATTTTAATATGTATTTAGAATTAATCTCTAACTTGCAATAACATGAGTGTAAACAGTTACAAATGAAAGTTTGGGTACAAGTTTGCAACGCTCATATACTGCAGACAGTAAAAGTCATAAAACAACAGAAATTTCCAAAAAGCTGCTAATTCACACATAGTGCTTCATAAGGTGAAACGAACTTTGTACAAAAAGTGACAAGTGCCATGCGCTCACACCAAAACCGCAACAGAAAACAGTGCTCAAAAATGAAACACAGAAGCATGTGAAAGAGAGAGAAAAAGATAGAACAGAAAGAAGGAGAACGTAAGTGCCAGTGCAGTAAGCACAGTGAACAGGATCTGCATATTCCCACAATGCACCTGTACTTATCTATTCTATCACTGCAGGAATCACTGAGGGACGGATGAAATGAAACAGCGAGGGAGAAGAGGAACATGTAGAGCCTACTCAATCATGAGGGGTTGGCCCAGACAGATAATAAGATTTAATAAAAATCATAATGGCACTATTAAAGGTGATTATCCTTTGATCTGTCCTTTGACTCATCTAGAACTCAAAAACAAAAAACGATCTTGTTCTGTGCTGTCACATTAATTATAAAGCAAACCAACCATCTTTGCAATCAAAGCTTCAGCTTTGATTAAGGAAAGTTATGAATTTTACCACTAGGTGTCGCTAGAGTAGCAAGTGCCCCAAGGGTGCAAATAAAGCCTCCATGGAACAGTTTGACAGTTCTGCATCATGTTCATGTGTTGACATGTTTCCTATTGAAACAGGAAGTCCCTTTTTTAAACAGCCAAACTAAAGTGATTCCATTTATAACCAACTGATGGACATACCAGGATTTGCTCCTTTCATTAGGAGCATATAAATGGCCTCAAAACTAAGAGACATGGACTTAAAGACACAAAACCCCAATTCTGATTGCATGGGGTCTTTAAAACGTTAAAATTACGCAAACACAAAGACACAAAGCCATGTCATTATTAAAATGCAGCATAAGCGGACTCAAAAGCTATCGGACATTTTACCTGTCTTGCTTCCGGGGCAATGTGTTACGGCTGAATTTAGGACTGGCAGAGGGAGAGGAGAGGGGACTTGGGGAAAGTAGAGGGGAGAGGAGAGGGTTGATAGACAAAAAGAGCATTGGAGAAGAGATGAATACACAATTAGAGACACCCCAAGAGCCTTCCACACTGCAGTTTCATGTTCTGCAACTTGATAAAGTGTGTTGCTATTCTGAACACTGTGACAGAACGACGCGTTCAATTTAAAATTGTAAACCTAAAGTTATCCTAAGTTAACTTAAAGTTTATCCATCAATGGATCCATCAATATCCATGGGTTTTTTAATAAACAACAACTAATCAAACAATCAGAATCTGAATGGAAATGCGGTTATTTTCACTCCTAAAACTTTGTACTGTGTACATGGATATTAAAAATAAAGAAAAAAGACTACATTTAAAGTTATAATTCTAAATGATAAATAATTAATCAAATTACATGTTGGAGCATCAAATGATTTAGTATAAAGTACTAAAAAAAAATCTGTATTTTATAGAAGCCTGTTTCCATCCCTGGATAAAAAAAGGTAATTGCGACTTTTTATCTCAATTCTGAATTTTCTTGCAATTGCAAGTTTTAAAGTCAGAATTGTGAGATATAAACTAATAATTCTGAGAAATGAAGCCAGAATTGCGAGACATAAACTAATAATTGCAAGTTATGAAGTATCCTAACATTTGTCATTTTTTCCCCTCAAACCCAGATACAAAACTCGCATTTGCAAGAAAAAAGTTAGAATTGCGAGTTTTTATCTCACAGTATGACTTTATTTCTGAGTTCATATCATGCAATTCTAAGAAAAAATCAGAATTGTGAGCTTAAATCTCACAATTCTGACTTTATAACTAAATTTGCGAGTGTATATCACACAAATCTGACTATAATTCGCAACTGCGAGTTTATATCTCACAATTCTGAGAAAAAAAGTCAAAAATGCTAGTTTGTGTCTCACAATTCTGACAAATCATTTTACAATTTGTTTTTCAGTGGCGGAAACAGGCTTAATATTACCATAGTATTTGGAATAAAGGTGAAACAAAATAAAATATAAAAAATACGTGAAAATATTAACCTTAAAATCTTTAACAAAAATTACAAATGTCGGCTTTGATTGTAAAATAAGCATATTAAAGTTGACGTACTAACATTTCTTAAATAAAAATAAATAAATAAATAAATAAAAGCACATAAAAATACTAAAACCTATATATATACATACATACTACTAAAATAATACTGAATCGCAATTAACTTCCTGATTTGCAAATCTAACTGAATTTAATGGATAGGAATTTCACATCACATCTGAATCTAATTCAGAATTCTAATTCGGATTTGGATTCCGATTCAGAATTCTGATTCTCTTAAACCACATACACACTGCAACTGTCACGTCTCTTTTCCTTCTGGATTCTGTACACACAGGAAATAATCTTTTATAAAACAGATAGTTCCGGTCCTTGATTCTGATTGGTTGAGCCGCGTTCAAAGCTATTGTATATTACTCTACAAACTTACACCTTTGTTAACATTTGAGTTGCTCGGCAACCACTTTGTTGCAACCACAACTGTTTCTGAGGAACTACATTACTTCGCGGAAGAATAATGTTTTTATTAATATCATTACCCTTTATTTGTTCCGTTTTATTTTGTGAAACCTTACTACATATATGGAATAATCGTTTTATAAAACCAAAAAGCCCTGTAAAGCCATGGTTTTCAGTGAATTTATAACAACTAACAGGGTTTAAGGCACTTCGTTAGTTAAGGTTACCCCTTAAACCTTGCAAAAGCATTTGCAAACCGTGCAAATGTTACTTTTCAGAATCAAGAACTGATTCTAATTTAGAACCAAAATCCAATTCAGATCAGCACTACAGTTTCTGAATTATAATTCACAATATTTCTTTCTTATTTCTTGTCTTTTAAAGTACACACAGACTCCTCTAAAGTTTTTTTCTACTCTCCCCCAGACTCACCTCTCTGACATGCCTGTCTTGGCACTACCCGTTCGCATCAGTACCGGGTGAACATCGTCACGGTGATGCCCGCTGCCCACTGACATATCGATGGACTCGCTGCTGGTGTGCATGCTGCTGACAGAGGGGTAGCCGAGAGCCGAAGAGCTGCTGATGGTGGTGCCCCAGGTCCCAGTGCCGGTTGAATACACCGAACCGGGACTCGAGGCTTGCTCGCTGCCCCCTATGCTGGCACCACGACCCCCATACAGGGGACTGCTGCCGCCACTGCCTGGTATCGTGGAGGGGGAGTCCAAGGGCCCACCGGAGGACTGGGTGTGGCCAAGGGTAGCGTGAGGGTTGGAGATGACGACTGAGTTTTTCATGCTCTCCGCAGTGGTGACCGGGGCTTGTTTAGCAGCCTTACCACCAAAAAGTCTGAGAAATGAAGAAAAGGGAAACAGAGAATATAATAAAACCAAACATGCAGTAAATCAGAAATAATAGCAAAACAGATCATGAGAAAAAAATTTCTTTTCCAAAAAAAATTTTATGTATGCAAATTATAAAATATCGAAGGTACACATTTCTAGTAATTGTACAGTTAACTCTCATATTGTATTTTCAGAAAGTTTTGGAATATTTGTCGTCTCCCCAAATTTGTCACTACTGAAATGCATAATAATTAATTAGAAGTGTTATATTCACCTAGTAAGATTGTGCTTACATCTACATTGTAAATATATTTTATTGCTTTTTTGTTAAAACTTTTTTCAGAAGTAAATCCATTACAAATAAATTTTTTACAATATTTTAACTGTAATTTATGAGATTTGTTGTATTTGTTGTAAACATCCCATGTTTTAGTAGTGACTGCACATTTTCGGTAGCGACGGTAACGTGTTGGTAGCAACCACATCATATTACAGAATTTTAACTCATACTAAAATACTACTAAAAGACAGCAAAATACAAAAAAAAAAAAATAATAATAAAAATTGCATAACTGTTCTAAAATTTTGTATATTTCCCCCAAATATGAGGATTATGTGTTCCCTTTTGTCACTACCGAAACAATGATGTCATGTTTTGGTCATGACTGTTTCGGTAGTGACAATTTTATGGAACAACACCCAAAAAACAAAGATGTCACTACCGAAACTCCACCAAATGTTTTGGTAGTGACAAGTTGAGATGCTTTTGAACCTAGCTCAAAGATGCTAATCAGCACATGGTTAGCTAGCACAGTTCTGAACAACGGTATACATATAAAAACTAAATGTTATGCAATAACTCTCAAAAAAGTGTGCTGAATTGCAGAAAAAATGTGTTTGGTAGTGACATTCCTTAAAGTTACACAGATTTTTCAGACTTCTCATCTACTTAAACCTTGTAGCTATGAGAGAGGGGGACAGGAATATTTCCTGATCATAAAATGATGGGTCTAGTTAAAGTCAGTCTCAGCCAATAGACTAAAACATACACTGTTTCGGTAGTTACATGGAAAATGCGTGACATTTTATTTTTTTACATTTTTAATTTACAAACAAAATATAAAATACATTTTTTTTCTTAGCTTCATTTTTTTTAAATAATCAAAAAGATACTTAAAAAAAAAAAAAAATACAAAAATTGTTTCAATATCATTTTCATAAGTTGAAATTTAGGGGCTAGGATTCGGGACAGCCACTTCCCAATTGAAAGTACCAAATAAATTATGATTTTATATATATTAAGCTTACTACTATTTTAAATATTATTGTGGGTTTCAACAGATAATAGAAGGATCTTAATAAACATCTAAGATTTAAATACTTAAATGCTTTGTGCAAGACGAGCATTTGTGGCTAAAAAGTATAAACATTTTTATTTTTTTTAGAAAATGACTAATCGTTTTGCTAGATAAGACCTTTATACTTCAGTTGAGATCGTGTGGAGCCTTTTGAAGCTGATTAAAACTGCAATTTGGACCTTCAACTCGTTGGCTCCCATTAAAGTCCACTATATGGAGAAAAATCCTGGAATGTTTTCTTCAAAAATTTCTTTTCAAATAAAGAAAAACAGACAGGAACAACTTGGATGACATGGGGCTGAGTAAATTATCAGGAAATTCAGAAGTGAACTAATCCTTAAGTCCTATTTCTGTTTATTTTCAACCTTTAATGTTCACTATGTCCCTTTAACCCTGAAGCTAAAGAAAAAAAACATGGTTCTATCCTTAAAATCAGTGGGAAAAGATTAAAAGCACTTTGCTCATCAATAACACAAGCAGCTCAGAGGGAAACGCGAACCACCCTGGAGAGTCGTGATCCGTGACCGTCATAAAGCAGGTTATGTAAACAACTTTAGAAAGAGCCTAATCATGAAGCTGGAGGAGGTTACACAAACTCATTCCTTCTTTCACATGTTTGGCTGTGTAAGAGGGGCCCGAGAAGATGAATGAAGTCATTAATTGAGGAAGCGTCAATGGAAACTCTGATTTATGAGGGTGAAATTCTGTGTGTGGTATGTTGACCCTGTCCTTATTCGTACCTTCGCAATGTTGGAGATGAGACCTCGCTATACTTGTTTCCCTGTCTCGCTGTCTGCGGAATAGTTGCCGCCCCTCCTCCTGAAACGATCGGATTGGTTCTCAGGTTGTCAATCTCTGAGGCCACGCCCTTTTCTTTGTCTGTCTGATTGGCTGAGATTACATGCCCGTTGGATTTAGTGCCAGAATCTCTCGGTTTACTGGTTGTGACGGCAGTAAGGACAGGCGTTCGGGAGCTTAGGCTTGACTCGATGCTGCTTGTGGACGATCGGTTTCCATTGCGGGCCGCGGCTCCGGATCGAGAGGGTCGAGGTAGACTTCGGTACTGCAGCGTTGAACGAGCACTGGGTGACAGGTAGCCATCCTCCTGAGGTGGCAGCAAACCATCCACAGCTCCTTTTAATGACCCTCTCCCACCAACTAATAGGGCGGAGGATTTGGGAATCTTGCCCAGGGTGGCGGAGCCACTGGTGATGGTGGCGCCGCTCGCTGTCACAAGAGTGATGCTGGAGGTGGTTACCATAGTGGCCGGGCCGTGAACGCCGTTGGGCTTCTTGAAACCGAATGTGCTTGTGGGGACTCGGCCTGCGGGCGTTTTCTTGGCTTCGTCTCCGCTGCTTCGACCGGCGTCCGAGGAGGAATGCTGGACGATGTTGGAACTGGGAGACATACGGCCTTTTTCGGAGACCTTAGCGTCATCTGTTTTACCTATCGGACAAAAGAATGTTACAGCTGGACGAGTTGATAATGCATAAAACTTGCAGATAAAGTCAACACTGTGTGTAGGATGTCAATGTGTGATTAAGTGAAACTGGGGCTGCATGACTTGAGGGAAAAATAATCGAACTGTGATTTTTCTGATACAAATTGTGATAAAAAAAAAAAGGGGCTTGCTTAGTCTGGTCATTTTTTTAATTGTGTACCAATATGACTATACAATAATAATAATAATAAAAATAATAATAATAATAATAATAATAATAATAATAATAGTTATTATTATTATTATATTTATTTGTAATGTATTAAATTTAATTGTAATAATTTTAAATAATTTAAATTGTAATAACTATAAATAATGGTGAATAATTTGTTTATTTAAGAAGAAGTATTTTACAATATAACAGATTTAAAAAAAAATGTGATTGCAATTTAAAATGTAAAACAAAAAAACAAACTCCAGGTTTGCTGTGAATATTTTTTAGGATGCACAATTTGGCCATATTCTTTTTGATTACACATATAGTAATAATAATAATAATAATAATAATAATAATAATAATAAATTCTAAACAATTTATTCATAAACAATAAATAAATAAATAAATAAATAAATAAATAAATAAATAAATAAATAAATAAATAAATAAATAAATAAATAAACAAACTCCAGGTTTGCTCTGGATATTTTAGGGATGCACAATTTGGCCAGATTCTTTTTGATTACATATACTAATATAATAATAATACTAATAAAAAATGTGATTACAAATTAAAATGTAAAAATAAATAAATATTTTAGGGCTGCACAATTTGGCCAGACTCTTTTTGATAATAATAATAATAATAATTAAATAATTAAAGTACTGTAAAATTCAACTTCTAGTAATTACAATACTATAATATAATACAATAATTATATTATATACAATATAAAACCATAATTTTCAAACTGTAATACATTTTTTCATTTCCAATTTTTTTTTTTTCCTTTTTTAAATATTAACTGATCAAGCTTTTATTTTGGCAGAAAACCATAAAGAAACCTTAAAGCTTGTCTTCTGTTAACAACAGATGGTTTATAAGCGATTTTCATTACACATTTGGGAAGATGGCTGGTGCTTATTTTGTTCCCAGTTGCACGTTATGAGCGACTCAAAGTTAGAACAGATGAAGGAATGGAGCTGCTCTCATGTAAAAGAAAACAGAGCCATGATTCAACTGGAAACACGCAGCACATATATTTAGTTGATTAAACTGCACTGAGCCAAATTGTGATTTCACAGCCGTAAATCAAACACTCTTTGAAACAGAACACCTACCTGTCCCTTGTGTCTTAATCACGCCGGATCCCGTGGTTCCGGTTGTACTTTTCGTCCGCGGTACAGTCACGCCCACCTGCGCGCTCATGCCCCTCCTCCAAGAGCCTGTCTGAGTAATGGGTGCCGTTTTCCTTCCAGAGCTGCTCTTATCCGACTCCTCCGAAACATCCGAAGGGTTCCGCCGCCACTTTAGATTCGCTTCCATTTTAATGCCGCAATCCAAACCCCCATCTGACTTCATCTTGACCTCATCACTGGACCAAGCAGTGTTGCGTTCAGCTGCTGAATGCTTCTCTGCATCTGTCTGAGGCTACGGAAAACAACACAAACTTTCAAATCAACATTATGAATGTATCAATATTAGCAAGAACAAATATTTCTTAATATATAAAAATTAGGCATTCAATTTTAGAACTGAGTTATCGATAGTAACAAGTACTCATATATTTTCCAAAGTAATGTGATATAGAACTACTACAGATGGACAGATGGATAAACTTTTATTGGTATTTATTGGTATTAAGGTGACTTTTTGTGGGAATTAGGCTCAGAATATTAGAAATTAGTTATCAGTTATCAATTAGTGCCGTTCAAACGATTAATCGCGATTAAGCGCATCCAAAATAAAAGTTTTTGTTTATATAATCTATGTGTGTGTGTGCTGTGTATATTTATTACGTATAAACAAATACACACACATACAGTATATATTTTGAAAATATTTACATATAAATATTTATATTAATATAATTTATATTATACATAAATATATATTTATATATAAACATAACATTTTTCTTAAAATATACATGCATAATAGACATACACAATACACACACACAGATTATATAAACAAAAACTTTTATTTTCGAGGCGATTAATCATGATTAATCATTGCCCAGAACTACTATCCATATATTTACTTATATTTACTGTTTAATTCTATATCAAAATGAATAACACCTCAAATGTGTCACGACTTCCACAAAGCACATGACAGTATATTTGGTGGTTTTCGAGTTTGCAAGTTTTTATTCCACCCACACTTACCAAGCTTACCGTATCATTATAATTAAAAAAATCACAGTCCAGAGGAATGTACATGTGAAACTTATTTGTTTTAGACCGCACATTTGTTCCACTGTTTTATTGTGATGTGGCATGTCAATTGCTTTGGCTTAAATATTGACTCAAGTTTCAATGGAATCAACAGCATCTATTTAGCACTTTATGAGGGTCTTAAGCAGGGGAATGTGAGAGTTGGGTTCAAGTAAACAAAGAGAAGGGGGTTTCACGAGAAGCGGGTGGATGGACAGAGCACAGAACAACAACCTCTTTGTGTTTGAGATGTAGCTCAAGTTATAGAGAGAAATTCACACAAGTTTAGTATGTTAGGATGCTTATGAACTCCAAATTTCAGGTTGCATGCACAGATATGTGATTTTGGATCAGAGTGTTCAAACAAATGCAAAACAGTGTGTGCGTGCAAACGTGCACGGATCATACCTGTCCGTTAAGAGCCTTACGGGACGCGGCGGGGGTGTTGGCGTAAGAGCTTATGGAGGAGCTGGTGTTGATGTCATCAGTATCAATAGCATCACTGATCCCACTGCTGACTGAACTACTGTCATCCCAACTGAAAGAAAGAGGCAGAGAGAGACAAAAAAATGTTTAGACATTATCTAAACATCTGTTTCCAAATATGTTATGAAACTTGTTATTAAGGTCTGTTCATCAGTAGAAACATTATATAGAAACACATCTTCGGGCTGAAAAAAGAGCATTAGCAGTGATTTTTGCACCACATCACAGGTCTATGATGCCCGTACATGATAGGCTTTTAATGCTGTACATTTACTGTACAGTTTTGGATCTTTTCAGGGTCATTGTGGCTAACCAGAGTAACTGATCACTGTGTTTAACACCATCCTCTCGCTCCTGGGTGGCCACCATCATTTAGACCGCACTATGACAACAAAAGAAAACACAAACAAACACACACACCAACTCAAACACACCAGACACACAACGGTACAAGTGACCCATGTGACCTTTAACCTCTATCTGTCACAGAGGACAGAGAAGACATGAGGGAACGGAGGAAACCAGGGAAATCTATCTATCGTTCTATCTATCCATTTATCTGCTCATTTCGACTCTATCTATCTATCTATCTATCTATCTATCTATCTATCTGTCTATCTGTTTGTTCAACTCATTTAACTATCCATACATCGATCATTCATCCATCCATCCATCCATCCATCTATCTATCAACTTATGTAACTATCCATCCATCCATCAACTCATTTAACTATCCATCCATCCATCCATCCATCCATCCATCCACCCGTCTATCTATCTATCTATCTATCTATCTATCTATCTATCTATCTATCTATCTATCGACTCATTTAACTATCCATCCATCCACCTGTCTATCTATCTATCTGTCTGTCAACTCATTTAACAATCCATCCATCCATCAACTCATTTAACTATCCATCCATCCATCCATCCACCCGTCTATCTATCTATCTATCTATCTATCTATCTATCTATCAACTCATTTAACTATCCATCCATCCATCCACCCGTCTATCTATCTATCTATCTATTTATCTATCTATCTATCGACTCATTTAACTATCCATCCATCCATCCATCCATCCACCCGTCTATCTATCTATCTATCTATCTATCTATCAACTCATTTAACTATCCATCCATCCATCCACCCGTCTATCTATCTATCTATCTATTTATCTATCTATCGACTCATTTAACTATCCATCCATCCATCCATCCATCCACCCGTCTATCTATCTATCTATCTATCTATCTATCTATCTATCTATCAATCAACTCATTTAACTATCCATCCATCCATCCACCCGTCTATCTATCTATCTATCTATTTATCTATCTATCTGTCGACTCATTTAACTATCCATCCATCCATCATCTTATTTAACTACCCACTCATCCATCCATCTATCGATTCATTTAAATATCTGTCCATCCATCCATCCATCCATCTATCAACTCATTTAACTATCCATCCATCCATCCATCTATCGATTCATTTAACTATCAATTCATTCATCCACCCATACATCCGACTCATTTAACTATCCGTCAATCCATCCATCCATCCGTCCGTCCGTCCATCTACCTGTCGATCTATCGACTCATTTAACTATCCATCCGTCCGCCCGTCCGTCCATCCATCTATCTCATTCATTTAACTATCTCTATCCATCCATCCATCGACTCATTTCTGTCTATCTATCTATCTATCTATCTATCTATCTATTCAGTAAATTATTAGAAAAGTGCCTGAAAGTGAATCAACACACTTTCTTTTGCTTTCCTTTTCTCTTTGTTTGTTGCACTGATGTATGTTGACTCCTCAGCCTCAGCATTCATTATAAACACTTTTATCATGAAAACTCTCTCTAGCAGAAGACAAACATGTAAAGACTGAGGACACGGCACTCGACTCTCCATAAATCCCATATAGACCGGCTTTGAGTGTGTTAAAAAATCCATTAAACCAAAATCTGTCTGGAGTAAGTCTTAACAGATGCCCACACACTCTCCTATAAACCTACAAAGATCGAACTACAAATCTATAACACGCTTTGCTTGGCTAACACCCAGACAAAAGGATTTGTAAATCAGGTATTGATTTAAAAAACTCACATTAACATCCACTAACACTTTTTTCCCATTAAATCTTATACATAATACATATATAACACACTCTACCTGACTCGATGTCCGAGGCTGCCATGGATGCCAGTAGCCGGGGTGGGAATAATGAGATTGATTTCAGGGAAAAGATGCCTCATGATCTTAAATGCTCTAAATGTAAGCTAAAAAAATGTTCCTTCTCGTCGTATTTATTCCTCACTCCTTCCCTCCCGAACTTGCACGACAATCCATGTATTCCCTCCTGTCACTCTCTCTCTGTCTGTGTTTCTCACTGGTAATCTGATCCTTAAGAGGGACGTTTTAACCCTGCAAATCGCTGGAGTCACCATAGACCAAGAACCCAGAGAAATGTTCACTCACATTCACACACATCGACACAAGACAAACAGAGCACGAGGAGGACAAAGAGAGAGTGATAATGGAGGTCAAAAAGACCAAAAACAGCACACATTTACACAAACACACACTCTTTCTCTCTTTCACACACACATGCACACGCAGGAACCACCCTACTGGGTCCAGGATGCTAATTAGAGATCAGCGTTTTGAGTGTAGCTTGAATGAGGGCTTCTCTCTGGCTCGCTACCCTGCCATTACTGTCTCCAGTGGCCCAGCAGGCTAACCAGCCAGCCTACTTTAAACAGCACCTCCGCAATGGCCCACCGCAGCCTGCGTTTCTCCCTGAGAACCGTATCCTCAGCTAAAACCTGCAGGGGTGACGTCAGTTACTTCAGCACGCACACAGACTGTTGCCTATCATTTAATAGACCTGATGGTTATTAACGAAACTCTACAACATAAGAATTAGAGCTTCAATAAAAGTTTCACACACTATATCCCCCAAACACTGCATGTGCGTTTATTAAATAATTTAGCCAATTTGATAATGCTTTCAGCTACAAATAAGAGTGTAAACACCTTTTTCCATATTTAAATTAATTTCACAAAAATACATAGATTTCTCTAGAAAATTCTGCATGTTCTGTCTGGGCCTAGTATATAATATAAACATAAAGAATAATAAATAGTGATCCTCTTATTCTAAAATATGACTGTTTATATTTATAGCATAAAAAATAAAGTTTTTATATATTATATAGTTATAGTATAAAGAATTTATAATATACAGAATTTAGTATATTTTGATTATAGAATTATATTATATAGAATTTATATTTATTTTATATACTATATATTTACAGTATAAATAATTTATAGAGAAAATTAAATTAATGTGAAAATATTTTTAAAAAAATATTAAAAAAATTACAAATATGTAAAATACTTAAAACATCAGATAATATTTACACATTTATACTACAAATATTCATAATTGAAGAAATCCATCTTTTCTATTAAGTAGTAGTGTAGTTAGATATATAAACATTAAACTTTTTTATTTTTAAAAATAAATATAACTGTAATTAACCTCACAATTTATTAAAACTGGTCATTAAAATGAACCCATTTAAATGTAAACAAATTATTATTATTATTATTATTATTACTACTATTATTATTATTATTATTATTATTAATAAGAACATTTTAAACCATAACATTTTCCCACAGACATCCTATTATCTGGACTATAAGTATTTCTGCATAAAATGAGATAAAGTAAACAAGAATAAAATAAAATGAAAATAAAATAATTTATTTCTTTATTTCCAATTAGTCAATTAGAATTAAACATAAATAATAATAATGTTAAATTTGGTCAATTTTAACTTACTGATTTCATTATTATTATTATTATTATTATTTTAAGATCTATATTTTCAGTCTGATTTCTCCTAATTTTACCATTAATTATTTCAGGGTTTTTTTCAGTCTTCTTTAGTCCATCTTTTCCAGTTTTATATTATGTGACATGATGCATTTTTCAGTCATTCCACCTTATACATATAAAAACAATATCTGATATTTTAGGATATTGTTTAAAATCAAGATAAGGAACATTACCAATTTATATTCTGAGCTTGCTCAAAATGTGGAGCAAAATTTCTACTAAAACATACAATAAGATGTTGATTACGCCACTTTTAACCGCCTCTCAAATCCCCCCTCTCACAATCTGGTATCAATGCAATAAAATGCGCAGGGAAGGAGGGAGTCTGGGTTAAACCAGGCGAGTGTATGTGTGTGTGTGTGTGTGTGTGTGGGGTGGAGTAGGTTAACTGGCAGGGTTTTGAGAAGACTGTTACGTTCCCAAACAGTTTGGGGCATTCCAGACCTTTCCATGCTCAGCTCTGTGGTACGAGAATGACAAAGCTCTCACTGACCACACAACAATGAGAGGTCAACAGGCTTTTTATTCTTTCGCCTGTGGTTATCGTTTTTCCCCCTTTTTACATGCACAATTTCACCAATTTGCTCGTAAAGGTCTCTTCTGCCGTCAGACTTTGGTTTAGAGCTGGTCTGATTCATTTGAACAAATCAGTTCAAATGGACAGTTTGTTTGAACTGATTCACTGACTCGTTTGAATCTTCACTCCAAACAGGTTTCCAAAAATCTCCACGACAAACTGTAAAATCTCAGACAAACTGTAAAAATGAATGTACTTGTGTGAATAAATGCAAAAAATTTAAAAGTAAAATGTACATGACAAAAAAAAAAGTTCTTTGCTACAATTGAGAGATTCCTTTTTGAAATCCAGTTCCAAAAATGATTCATTTTTTGAACGATTAATTTTTATATGATTCTTCTTCTTCAAGTCCAGCACCTACATAAACACATATGTATTGAATTTAGCGCCTAGAGTGGACATACAAGCACATCCCCCAACCACACACACACACACACAGTCTCTCATCTGCCCGACTTTCCTTAGCAACAGAGCTTTCATCATGGCCTGAAAGAATCGCACATGTGAGATGCCCAGAATTTCTCTGTCTCTGATCATGAGGTCCGCCTGCTTTGAATGCTTAAACACGATCATCATGTTGATCCAGTTACCTGTAATGTGTGTGTGTAATCACACTTAAAATGTGCAGACTCTGATGTTTAAAGCATATAAACACATGCGAACATGAAGCACTACTGTGATGATGATCCCATAACTGGAGTTCATGTTATGCCATATCAATTTACACTGAGAAAAGCAAAGAGGCCGATCCATCTGTTAAATGTATCTCATACAATCTCTCTATCAGCATATATGTAAAAGGAATAGTTATGTGTTCTCTGCACTTTACTACCAGCTCTATTTCTTTTTACTATTTCTAAAAATAACCACAACATCTAAATAAACCCTGATATATTCAGTTTGAGTATATCTGAAGTCCACCTACCCGATACTCATCACATTCACTTCACCACTCTGCTTTTTAAATGCTGCATATCCTAAATGTAAAATTCCAGATTCCCGCTTTTCCAGGGCATGTCTTCATTCTGATCGCCAAAGGTTTTCTGAGGCGCTGGGAACCTTGACAGATGTGGGCTGGTTGGAAGGGATATCTCTTTTCAATGCCATAAGAGAAAATGTTTTTATGCAAGTAGAATTTTTTATTTTTTTTTTTTTTTGGGAAATGCATTTATTAGATTAGAAATACAGTAAAAACTGCATTAATATTGGGAAATATTAGCCTATTACAACCAAAAATATATATTTTTTTAATTTATTTAATTATTATTTTATTTTATGATGCTTTTCTATTATAATCTATTTGAAAATGTAATTTTACTTTAGTCTTCCGTGTCACATGATCCTTCAGAAATCATTCTAATATGCTGATTTGGTGTTCAAGAAACATACTTTTTATCTTTTAAAAATTACTTTTTGTTGTGTAAACTGTGATTCTTTTCATGACTAGAAAGTTAAAAAAGAACAGCATTTATGTATTTATTATTTATTATCATTTATTATCAATTTCATGCAACCTAAAAGTTATTTTTATAAGAATAAAAATACTAATATCTTTTTAAAATAAAATAAAAACAAATAATAAAATTATAAAATTAAAAATAAAATAAAATAAAATAATAAAGCACAATGCTGAAAATGGAAATTGTTAACTTAAAAAAAGTAAACTTCATTCTCTACGATTACTTTTTATAATCTATGCATTGTGTATGTACACTAAGAAGAAACTGAATATATTCCTTGATAATGCTAAAAACCAACAAAGTGTGTCTAGGCAAAAATTCTTACAAACATTATTAAAAATCATTTTAAAAAAAAGGTCTAGACTTAGTACTTCATACTCCTATTTTTACATTATTCTAAAATGTGGGAAACTGTAATTATTAAAAAAAAAAGTGTTGAACTAGTAGTAGGGTATAACGGGGCTAAAGGCACCCCCTAAGAAAAAAATGTGTTTTTCACTGCACCCAAAGTGTATGATTGCAGAAAAATACATACGTTTGTACTGAACATTTAAGAAGCAACAGATTTCGTGTGAAAATAAATCATACAAGTCGTTTATTTTGTTTAAAAATTTCATAAATCTATGTGGTGGCAAGGGGGGCCTTTTACCCCACACACGGGGTAAAAAGCTCACCAGAATGGGGTAAAAAGCACACAGTATTGATACAAATACTTTAGCTAAAATATTGTTTGTTTGTTTTTTTAAATAATATAATCACTTTAGCAAAGTTTGTACTATTTTCTGCTTCTTTTGGTGAATAAAATAATTATTTTTTGTTCAATAAATATACTGTCATTAAAATATGTTAATATAAAACATATTTTAAAATACAAAAACAAAATCATTTTAAAATGTAAAGATTCTAAAAGCATTGAAGGACATCCCATAATAACTGAACAGATTTACAGTAATAACAACAAATGATATTTTATTATATGACATGATTAATAGCCTGTTTTTAAATATGACGGTTTCATTCTAAACATGGCAATTATCTCTAAGATGGACACCCAACATAATATATGTGACCCTGGACCACAAAACCAGTCATAAGGGTCAAATTTTCGAAATTGAGATTTATACATCATCTAAAAGCTGAATAAATAAGCTTTCCATTGGTGTATGGTTTGTTAGGACAGGACATTTGGCTGAAATACAACTATTTGAATATGTGGAATCTGAGGGTGCAAAAAAAAAAAATCAAAATATTGAGAAAATCGGCTTTAAAGTTGACCAAATTTAGTTCTTAATAATGCATATTACTAATCAAAAATTAAGTTTTGATATATTTACAGTAGGAATTTTACAAAATATCATCATGGAACATAATCTTTACTTAATTTACTAATGATTTTTATAGAAAAATCTATAATTTTGACCCATACAATGTATTTTTGGCTATTGCTACAAATATACCCCAGCAACTTAAGACTGGTTTTGTGGTCCAGGGTCACATATGATATTTATCAATGAATCTAACAACAAATGGAAAAGTCAGCCTTCTATTAATTACCATGTTAATTATTGTGCCTTTTAGCCCCAACAGCAGGGGTGCTTTTTACCCCAAATACCATACTTTTACATATTCTTTCGTTATTCAAAAACTGCTGTTTTAATTATCTTAAACAAAACTGAAAATCATTAAGAATACCTTTGTCTCAAGATATATTGAGATATTTTAGCGATTCTCGTTTGCTACTTAAATCTACAACATTTTTAAAAACATCAAATATTAGATCAAGTAAGCACAGAATCGACTTTGCGCTGCCGCCAAGGATCAGACAAATTTGCACGTGTATGTTGAAAAGCGGATTTTTGGAAAGTGTTACGCCACATTTTCCTGCCATCTAGTGGTTTAGAAGAAAATAATATCAAAGGCGCCTTTAGGCCCGTTGTACCCTACTCTTTATTTCTGACTTGTGTATCCCTTTTAAGACTCAGAGGCCCCAAGAATACTAAATCTTTATAGTCGAAAACAGTCCAGGACACCCACATATACAGATGAGAGAGATGGGAGGCCCTTATACCCAGGTGTTTTACGGCTGCACAGGTGTGCTGCAGACAGATCAGACTGAAGGTTGGAGGGAAGAGGGTCTGTGCAAACAAAGGGAAGAAGGATCCTACGATATCAATTAATACGATCACCCACACACAGTTTCCTATCAGTGATCCACTGCACCTGCTCTAAAAAATGCAAGCCGCTTTTCCCTCCCTCTGTCCTAAGCCTCAGTCTTCTCACAGCCTACAGCGCACACTATAGTTCAGACCCAGCTGAAGGTCTTTGGTTGGTCACTGCTGTTGAATGCCTGTCCGGAGTTCAGATCGGGGTCATTCGAAGTGCTCTGACCTTAAACCTCTTACACTCAAACATGTGGTGGAGAAAACACGGCTGTGTCATTCCCAGGGCCTCTCTCATGCTATCTCTCTTCCTTTTATCTACCCTCCTGCCAGAAGAAGTGTTATTTAAAGCAGGACACCCCAGAGACTTGTGAAATGTTTTCCCCTCATTAGGACACCAGAAAATGACGTAATGATTCATAGTTAATTATATGAGCTGTAAATAATATCATCTCATCGTAAAGAGTATCATGTGGTCTCTTCCAAGAATCCAGCAAAGAGAGAAATGACTCATTTGATTAACTGATGGCATTATTTATCATTTCCATACGAAGCCACATACTTGAAAACAGATTTTTGCTCACTCTGGGGTACCTAAATACACCAGTATTATTTGTATACTATTAGAGCCCTATGAATCCAGTCATAAAAAAATGTAATGTAATGTATAACATAAATCAAAACTAGGTCAGTACACTGAAAACAAAATGTGATATGGACTGGTGTCTGTGAATTTTAAGTTGCAAAAATACTATTTAAATATGAATCATGCCTGTTCTGCATGTCTCTGTGAATGATTGGCGCAGAAGGTTTCGTTTACTACCTACATAGTGAAGTGCATTTGACGCTCAAGGTCACTTCTTAAGCATTTTACCATTTCTTTTGAGAAAAACTATCATCATATTATATACAAACATAAACTTAAAGGTCTTCACAGCAACCCATCAAAATAAAAGTTTGGTTTAACTTGAAGAAACTGTGACAGAAATATATTACTTAATTACTTAATATAATGCCAATACTATTACTACTAATGAAATCATTATTAAAACATAATTTTTTAAGGAATATTTACCAGAACAAATTTGTCACCACAGAATTTATTTACCAGAAAAATATAAATACACAACACAGTATTTAAAAATAAATAAGTAAATAAAAATAGAAATAAATAAAAAAAATAAATAAAATAAAATCAATTTGAGATGCTTTTGATAATTCAAATTTAATGAAACCATTAAATTGAAATCCAGAAAATTTGTGAAAACACAGAATATGATAAAAATGAAACTAAATTTGAGAAACAAATTTTGCTGTTAAACTGCGTAAGTTTTATGAGATAAATTAATTAGACGTTGCTTTTTGCTTTGTGATTAATATTTTTTAAATTGATCATTAAAATAGAGTCTAGAAAAGTTAAAATGGAAAAAAATGGAATCCAGAAGAATTTGGAAAAAAAAAAAATCAAATGAAATTTGAGTAAAAATAAAATGGATTTATGGCCCTATGCTATTATAGTATTTATTATTTTTATTTAGCTTTTATTTATGCATTTTTGGTTTTGATTTTAAGTTTTAGTAATTTTATGTCTTTTTGTCATTTTCATTAGCTAAAAATAATTCTATATAGCTTTAATTATTTTTTTTATTTCAGTTTTAGTTAGAGAACTTATTTTATTTCAATTTCAATTATTTCAATTTTCATTTTCTAAGTTTTCTTTTCCATCTTATATTTGCATTTTATTTTATTTCAGATTTATTTCAATTACCAAAATGATTTTTAAAAGTTAATTTACATTTTTTTAGTTAATAAAAAGAGAGATAGCTCACCCAAAAATGAGAATTCTGTCTCTTGTATGACGTTTGAATATTGGAATATTGGGAATACCGGAATCCATTGAGTTTCATCATATGGACAATAAACAAACAACCAAAAAGAACCACTTTTATGCGATACTTGGAACAACATTAGTGTGAGTAAATGATGACAGAATCTGTCATTTTTAATTAACTATTCCTTTAAAGCTACAATAGCAAAAACAGCCAAACTTTAAGGGAGCGAAAGAGTATATAAAAAGCGAATGAAAACTACATTACTAAAGTTCTGGTGTAATATATCATGATTAGCATTACAAGCAAAAAGTAAAATACATAAGATGCTAAGAATGTGTAAAAAACGCAGCCTTTTCTTGCGTAAAAAATGTTATATGCCCTGATTGCTTTAACATCCAAATAATTAGTGCCATGTGAAAGCTGTCTTTCTAATATCATAAACTGGGAAACACAACAACTTCTGATATTGCATTCATAAAGAAGCTCTCATGATTAAACTGTCTGCTTTGCACTGAGGGAAGGAACCAAATGCACTCATGTGGTGTGTGGTAAAAGGGTGGTGAAAAGTTGGAAGGATGATTGGGTTGCAGAACAAAAAGGGGAAGATAACAGATAGATCTGTCTGAAAGAGAGAAACAAAGCAAGGGAGAAAGAGAATAACGGATGAATTTCAGGGCAGCAGAGACAGTGGTAGATGTTTAGAGGCTGGAGGTTAACCACAACATCCTCAGTACAGTGGAGGGGACTTGTTCTCAGAAAACGAGGGAGGGGAACCGTCCAAAATAGCGGGAGGCTTTTTATGGTGCATGAAACACCCATATTATATCATTTCATCACTGCGCCGTTCATTTTCTCTGATGTGCAGAGTCTGAGGGGGACAGAGAGAGAACGAGGGGACGGGACTATAAAGAGATGGGAGAGATAGTGAGGAATTCCCCCATGTGCTCGTCCTGTGGTCAAGTCCTAACAAGACACACTTGAGTGAGGGTGAAGGGTGCATATATTTGGATGCATAGGGGTAAATTTAAGTAATCCTTCCCAATATATCACCGGATGCTGAATTTTAAACATTGGTGACAGTAATATAGTTTAAAATAGTCAAATGCAAATTTAGAAAAGATAATAGGTCAGCGTCTGTAGACAGTCTTGATTGTATTCAAAAGCATCTGTTTTTAACAGATCCAACACAGAGACCAGCTCTTTTGTTCTGGTGCAGAGAAGGGAATTCAAATCAGATGGGCTGGATTGTTTTCACACTTGTGTTTTGTCTATAAGAATGGCATAATATGTCATATGCCAAATGTCATATGCAAAACTGAGGATTACACACCCTGACTACAGCAAGTACTATAAAATAACATTGCAAACAACAACAACAAAATCATGAAAACCTCAAGTTAAAATGAGTAAATAATACATTGTAGGGCTGCACGATTATGACAAAAATCATAATTGTCGATTATTACCTTAAAATTGTAATTAACACATACCACATACACCCCCACATCTTAAGCAAGCAAAATAATGTATGTGATTTTTTTTTTTTTATAATTGTGCCTTTGAACGATTACATAATTGTGGCATCTGTAATTGTAATCATGATTAGAAATTCAATTAATTGTGCAGCCCTAATACATAGATATTAATATGTTTATAAAAAGCATATATATGTTGAAAAATAAACAACAATAATTGTATTCAATATAGCTGCAAGCAGCATTTACCAGTGTTCAAGTGCTTTAAGGCATTTAAGCACTTATGAAAAAAGACATTATTTAGCAAGGCTGTACACCCACCCAAATCAATGATTTAAAAAAGCATTTTTGGCAAATCCAGGTAATTTACCTTAGAAATATGTTTTTTTAATGTTTAAAATTTGTTATAACGCCAGCTGTGGTCCGATAACCTTAAAAGTTTGCATGCTTGTTTAGAATCACTGGTCGCATGTGCTCAGCAGGCTTCGTGAAGTTTTGAGCTTTCGTTTAGGCTTTATAGGATTTTTGGTAAATTTGGACAGGCCCCTTTTCTAAACAACCCGGTTATAGCTTCCCAAAGTGTAAATTTCAACATTTTATGCATAATTATTGGCCTAGACACTGTACTGCAGTGTTTTTTCCAGATTGAGTGAAAAACCTAGGACTAGTTCGCAAAAGTAGGTTCTTTACATCTTCTCAATCATTTAACAAACAATTTGATTGACAGCAGGGGTTCTAGAGGCAAAGTTGTATGAAATGAGGAGTTCTATCGTATGATCCAAACCATGCGAAGTACAATCGTTACGCCCTTGAAAAATGTGATATCACCCTCCAGCG
The DNA here is from genome assembly GCA_036247105.1 of Cirrhinus mrigala. Taxonomy (NCBI): domain Eukaryota; kingdom Metazoa; phylum Chordata; class Actinopteri; order Cypriniformes; family Cyprinidae; genus Cirrhinus; species Cirrhinus mrigala. The sequence continues at coordinate 41,801,327 of CM070013.1, forward strand.
GCTGATTTCTTTCGAATTTCTCACCAACCTTTGAGGCCGTGAGTGAGTTTTGTTCTGTTCTGATCGGTCTCTGTTGACCTTGTCTAACAGGTGCTCAAATTTGTCGAACAATGGCGGCCATGTTTTTGGAGATATGCAAATATCCTTGTAGACACTTGTGGCACTTCAAACCAAGACAGCGCGCACCGATTTTCATGTTTATAGGACAAATGGTTGCGCAGTTATATCAATTTTTATGTTTTATAGCGCCACCAAGTGACCAAGCTCTGCAATTTTTTCCTGTGACCTCAGACTGAGCTCTTACATAAGAGTTCTGAGTTTCTGAGTGTTCTGAGTCTCATTCCGTTCGGGAGTTATAGGAATTTTACTGAAAGAGGCCCTGCCCTTTTTGAACATCCACCGTGAGCCAAGGATTCCAACGACATGAGACACTTGAGCCTACGACTGCCGGTTTAGGAGTCCTAAGTGATTTCGTACTTTTAATCGCTGTAGCACCACCGTCAGGCCGATTGGGGCGAGCCTTGGTGAAGTCTCTATGACTTACGCTTTGGTCTGTACGATCAGTTTTACGTGGAGATTGCTGATCCGTGACCATCATTCTAACAATTACAATAGGGTTTCAGAGCGGCGTGCTTAAACCCTAAATACTTTTAATCAGTAATTTAACTAGTGATTAAATTGTATTTAATATGAATACATAAAGTGTATTTTTTTAAATTTAGATCAATTTAGACTTTAGCATGACAAACAACAATCAACATAAAAAATAATAAAACAAACAATAATATTTAAAACCACGAAGCCTTGTTTTAATACCAATTTTGAACTTAAAAAAATACTATTATTATTGTTTAAAACCACGTTTTGAGATTTTAATAACATGCATATAATCATTTATGGCCTACTGCAATGATTTTGACTGCTAATCTGTGTTCAGTTAAATTCTGTGCATAACTTAACAGCTCCATGTAAATATGTAACTATATGTATAAAGAATGTAAATATGTAATACTTTTTGGGCAACAGTCAAATGATGGCAACTACAAACTGAATTGCCATTGGATGTGCAATATTTAGCATCAAAATATCCTTAAAGTACACACAAACAGCATAAGACCACTATTTGTAGAAAATCCACTTGATATGATTCAACCAGGATGATAAAAACGATCCAGATATGAAATATGGGCAGCATTAAAACACACACAACATCTAAATCTTACTTTCCCCACTAGCAGAAGGACTAAATGTGGTGATGTAATATCTGAATGAGTGGCATCTCATCTGGCTCACACACATATCTGTCCCTTTGCCAGCTAAATGATTCAAATACCTATAAATACACATGCTAATTAAACATGATAGTTTAAAAGGGGGGTTACACCCACAACCTACAACCTAGATCTGCAACCGGGAAGGTTGTGGTGACAGGCCATCATTTCAGTTGTTTTCTTTCTTTTGAAAGCTAGTGGAGTGTGCAAGCTCAACTCAATGGAAGACCCATTTTTTTCTTTTCTTTTCTGTAATGGAGCGTGCCATCACCAACCAGAGCCACCTCCATACAGGATTTCCCCCACTGAACTTAATATAGACCTACGGCAGCCTATAAAACAAATGCGGCTGTGATGATAGGGCTGTATTCAGACAAAACAGTTAAACATGATCAGCTACACAAGCTGATATTATTAGCATACATTTTTAATAGTAAAGTTCAAGGAATGACAATGACATTTAAATCCAGGAGTGAATCCATATTTTGTGTATGTATAGAATACATAATTTGCTTGTGATGAGAAAGAGGTTTTGGGTACCTGTCAGCGTCTCCCTGGCCGGTGGAGGCATTACGCTGCAGACTTTCCCGTACCATTGCCATTCCATCCGGCAACCGGTTCAATCGCCGCGTATACAGACTCAATCCCCCATCCGTCATGTACCTGAGAAAACACAAACACAAACAGAGATCGTACATTAGACATTCAATCAAAATTGCTACGCGAAAAGTGGGCATAAAGAACATTCAAAAGCAATGAAAGTGTTCACAGATATTGTACAAAATAACCAATGACTACTGAAAAACACTGGCTTACAAATTTTACAAACAACCAAGCAATAAATATATAAAATAAATAAATAAATAATACAGTCATTGTCTCTAAACAAACTACTAAACATTATAATATAATATAATATAATATAATATAATATAATATAATGTAGAGTTCTCTGACATACTACTTGGTAAAAAATAAAGAAAGAAAAAAAAACATTCATATATATATATATATATATATATATATATATATAATGATCTGGAAATTGTAGAGTTAGAGTAATTCAGACATTAATCCAAAACATCTCAGTCAAAACTAAACTAAACAGTCTGCTAACTAATAGAGCCCTCATGACATCCAACCCTCCACTGGTTTAAATCAGGCAACAGGAAGTAAGTGTGTGTGTGTGTGTCTATGTGTGTGGCATAGGGTTAGTGAGGTCAATGATTCCCATTCGCTCTACAAAAAAAGGAAAATGATCCATCATGTCATCATACAAGACTTCACATTAATCATGAATGATAATCACACATACATGAACAAATAATCGCCCATACACATATACACACAATATTCTTGAACAGATAATAAAAAGCAACCAACAATATGTAACAACATCAACCATCAACTGCTGCTGTCCAACAGTACCAGATGTGTACATGCAAAAGTTTTCACTCAAGCAACATCACTAATTTCTTTATGCATTCATCCATGCATTCACACACGTCTATAGGTTTAGGTGAAAGGGCTACTTAGAGAAAAACAAACCCTCACGTAACTTAAACAAAATCGGATACTCTTCCAAATATTTGCCCTGTCAATAGATTTCTCGCTGCTCATAGCTACAGTTCCCACTGGACACTGGAATAAAATCCCCAGTCAAAATTCAAGGTAAGACAGTTGTGCGTCTGTTAGTGTGTGGTTATGAGTGGGTACAGTGCCTCTTTGTGTAAAATACTGTCACATCACATTGAGAACAAGCTGCTGGAATACTGTGGCTTCATAGGTTGCCAAAAACCTCCAGACAGCTAACGGTCCAACAACATCTCAGCTCAGACCACCTCCACACACCTCCAACTCTCAATTTCCCTCCATATCTCCAAGATTATGGGCAAAAAGTATGGGTAAAAAAAAAGTCCAGGTTATATTTCACCATAAATTCATAATTGCCATGAAAGCAATGCATAAAATGCTTGTAAAAAAAAGTGCAGAATTGCTAGGACATTAGTATAATATAATGCATAAATGCCATTAAACATATATATAATATAATATAATATAATATAATATAATATAATATAATATAATATAATATAATATAATATAATATAATATAATATAATAAATATATGCATGAATGGCATTAAATTAATGTAACAAATGCAAAAAAAAAAATAATAATAATAATAAAAATAAATTTTTCTACATTTTATTTAATTTAATTTTACATTTTATTTTGTGGTGAAATATGACTCGGATTTTATTTCAGACACATTTTCATGACATTTGCACTCATATTTACAATCATCAGCAATGCTTGAAGTTACCAGTTTGGTACTACTAAGAAAATCTTAATTACGTGAAGCAGACACAGACCTAAGTCTCTAAACCTAAACATAATATCTTTAACATTTACAGTCTCTAAAAGCATTAATGGTCACATGATAACAATAATACAATGACTGACATACCTTTCTGTGTTAAAAATCCACCAGACGTTTAATTTGCCAAAGCACAGGTGAGATCCTGTGGGAGATACACGCTCTCTGTTGCGTTTATTTGCATTAGTGTGTGAGCGTGTGAGGGTATGAATATGTTTTGCATGCGTTTACTCTAGTGTTGAAGTATACTCTACGTCTCTATTCTTCTGTGTGTGAGTGGCTGGAGTTTGTGCCGGTGTGCTGGACTGTTTGGTGAAGAGGGTGGAGGCTAAAACAACCACCCCCTTCCCCAAAACACACACACACTCTCACATAAACACAACCCCCATCCCATGAGCAGACCGGCCAAGAGAGCCTGGAGGGGTTTTGGGAGAAGGGCAGCACATGAGGAGAAGAAAGAGGGGGATGAGAAAGAGAGGGAACAGGAAAGAAAGTTAAGAGGAGAGTTGAGACTAAATGGATGTCACAGATTCAGTGTTTGAATATGACGTCTGAAAAGTAAAAGTGATGATAATGGACGTACAAGAAGTCATTTATTAACCTATTTTTTTATATTATAGATTTATTTCTATATATATATATATATATATATATATATATATATATATATATATATATATATATATATATATATATAAATAATTATAAAGAGATAAACAAATAAAAATTAAAGTTTTTGTCATGAAAATTATATGAAAATAAACTTTTGCAGGTCCAGGATAGGTAAAATAAATCAATAAATTATATTATATTATACTGCATTACATTACCACATGATAATCTACATAATGTAGAGTTTTCTGACATATTAATAGGTAAATTAATTAATTAATTGCTAATAAATACTACTGTCATTAATCCAAAACAAACAAGTTAAAAAATTAAAATATATTTTTTCATAAATTTTGGCTGCTTCAGGATAGGTAAAATAATCACTATATTATATTATATTATATCATATATATATATTATGAAGAAAAAAATTATATAATTTTTTTTTGCTTGTAAAGGTAATAATAAATAGGTAAATAAATAAATAAATAAATAAATAAATAAATTCAATCAATATATTCTTTAAAAAAAAAAAAGAGATCAAATTCAAATGCAAAACACCAGCCAATACAAAATGTAATAATAGTTTTAAAATTATTTTTAAAAATCCCAAATTCTGAATATGACAAAATCAGTTTTGAGAAAATCTTCTAAATGGTTATCTTGCATTTTGAGATCATGAATTTACACTAAAACTACTGAATGTGTGTGTGTTTCTGCGTAAACATGGCCTTCATGATCTTACAGCTACTGTAAAATCTGTGTTTGGAGAGGAAAACCAAGGACTTAGCATGTGTTTTCTGGCCTACTAAAGCAAAATCACTTTATTTGTGAAGAAAACCCAACACAACTGCACAAAGCGGCACAAACCAAACAAACTAAAAGCTATAAATGCCTTCAGCCTAAGCCGCCGAAGTATTTCCATCTTCTTTCAGACGATTATTTGCTATACAGAAATCTCAGTAGCCTCACAGATGCTGTAACCACAATGTCAGTAATAAAAGCCTCTTTTAACTAAAGCGCATATTCATTTCAGCACGACACATATGATGTAATGTGACAAACCTGTCTCTCCATTATCAGAGTGCTGCTATGAACAGAGGCAGGAGATCATATTAACTCAACCTGTATGTGTTCACATATAGAGAAGCCTGGGGTAAATTTCTACACTTAGTCTTTTAACCCATCAATCCTGATTGGACTGTGAAAACAACCACTTTGAGACCTGAGAAATCAGATCCAAAGCCAGTATCATGAGAGCCTCTTTCCGTGAGGGATCTGGTTCAAACATGTTAGCGCACTTCTAACATCTATATAGCCTTGCAATACTAACTTTCCTCAATGCTCATGACATCATCTATTGACATTCATCAACGCACATAGGAGACTCCTTTTTTCAGTTAAGTGTCAGTGTTAAGGACTTCACATTCAAAATGTCACACTTACAATAGCACCCATATGGCATGCAGTAAAAGTGGGCAAAACAGTGAATTTGACAGGTTTTTGATGCTTGGACTCCATTGCACCTTTATTAATTACCATCTAAGTGATATTTTGCATCCAGACGCGTCAGGCTTACGGCCAGGTGTAATTGCAGCCTGTCACCTGGCCCGTTGTCTATAATCTGGTAATGTTAGAAGCACTAGAACGGTTTGTAGTGTTCAAACCACACAGGAAGAAATAATAACACAAGAGGTTTAAATTGCACATTATCACAGCCAAGGTATGCAGACAGCTTGTTTCAGCACGAAGGGGGCGTTAAATCAGTGTTACATAGCCCCTTCAATCTGTACACTCAGTACAGGGGGAGAGCACATGCACTAAAGACGCTTTTATTACTGCCTGAGGGGCCAGAGCCGCAAGGTGAGAGTATTCATTGCATTTAATGTGTCCACCTGCGTCATTAGACGTCATACGCGTGTCTGAAATACAACTGGGTTCAAATCTTACCGTGAGAACTGACTCAGTGAATCAGGATAATGCTGATTCACTGATGCCACCACAGAAACACACAAGTCCCAAACTTCTCTAGTGTTTATCTTGAGCTTTGAAGTAAAGGCAGCAGAAAGGAAAAAGTACAGGGTTCGTACAGACACCGTAAAATAAAATTCCAGATCTTTCAAGGACTTTTCAAGCACTACTTTTTTGATTTTCAAGGACTTTAATCAAAGATCTCACTTATCAAATAATGTCTTCTATTTCAAATTCTCAAAAAAGAGAAATAGATAAATAAAAATATACTAATAAAAATGGCAAAAATAAAGTGAAGCACATGCAAAGTATACTACACTTTTACTAGAGTAAAACCTAAAACTTGCCTAAAGGGATTTGTATTTTGTTTTTGTTTTTATAACTTTACTGCATTAATAGTTTGATGTTTTCTACTGTTTAAGAAAAAAAAAAACAGAAAGTCCTGACTCCTGAATCACTCCAAAATCCTGATCTGAAAAAAAAACGATTGGCAAACCTGCTCCGAAGTTCCAAACTGAATCAAATGATTTGTGATCTACACTCTGAAGTCCTGATCTGAATTTGACTTAGATCGGGACTTCATATCTCATATCACAAATCATTTGATTTGAATTATTCAATTCGCTGAATGATTCACAAACCCTTTTCGATCTAAATCAAATGATTTGTGATATGCGCTCCGAAGTCCCGACCTGAATCAAGTCATTCGCGATATGCAAAGATTCAATCTAAATCAAACGACTTGCGATTATTCGATTGGAGTGCACTGAAATAGTGAATCATTTTGCGACGCAATGGTTTAATTGATTCAGAGTTTTGAAAAGCTCAGTTTCACCCACCACTATGTGCTTTTTTAAATCATTACAAGTGATGTCGAAATTCTAAAAATAATGGATCTTTTAACTTGATCTGGTTTTTGCTAGTGAATCGCTTGAAATGAATGATCGAAGTCACAAGTTTGAATCAATCGGAGTGGTTCCAGCGTAAATTATTTGGTTAATCTGTTCCTCTTTTCGCATCTTCAGCCACGTTTACGCGACACTGTCAGTACTACTACTTGCTTAGCTCGATTGTTTTCTGAAATTAACTGAAATAAGCGAAAAAGGTATGATGTTTCTTGAATTGCATGAAAAGATATGTGCTTATTGACAAAATCAAACACTTCTTTCATAGATACATTGCATTTTAATAATTCAAGCACTTTTCAAGTACCTTATCAGAAATGTTACCATTTTCAAGGGTTTTTCAGGCCTTAAATTGCAAAAAGTCAAATTCAAGTACTTCAAACACTTTAAGTGCCTTGTACCAACCCTGAAAGTATAAATCCGCTTCAGATTTTAAAGGGAAAGTTCACTCAAAAATAATCATTTTGACCAATATGGGCAGGGTTGCCAAGATTTCACAAAAAAAAACCTCGTCCAATTGCTTGCCCAAGCACATTTCGAAGGGGGTCCCCCAGTAAAAATTGCATTCTGGGGGGTAAAATACAATTTTTTTTGGGAGAGTTCCCCTGGTAAAATTCAAATTTCAAAAAAAAAAAATCACTTTATTGGGGTCGCTTCAACCTGCAAACATGAAAAACAACCCAAAAAAAAAAAAAACACAGACTTGGCAATGCTGAATATGATGGACCCCGCTGACTTCTGTAGTATGAAAAAAAAAAAACTATGGAAGTCAATGCCTATCAGCAACTCTTTGGTCACCAAAATTGTTCAAAATATCTTTCTTTTGTGTTCAACAGAAGAAAAAAATTCATAAAGGTTTGAAAAAAGGGAGATCTTTGATTAAAGTCCTTGAAAAAAGGGTTATTTTGATTTTTGGGTGGACAATCCCCACTAAAACAGGCAAACATCAACTATTATATGATTAGCTAAATAAATAACATTCAAAAGTTTGGGGTTAATACATTTTTTTTTTAAAGAAATTAATCATTTTATTCAGGAAGGATGCATTCAATTTATTTAAAGTTATGATATTCATAATGTTGCACAAATGATATGAATCCTGTTCTTCTGAACTGCACAACATTAGTGATAATAAATGCTTCTTAAGCATCAAATCAGCATATTAGAATGATTTCTGAAAAATCATGTGACCCTGAAAACTGAAGTATTTTGCCAACACATGAGTAAATATATTTATTATATTAATATATTAAAACAGAAAGCATTTTTAAATTCTAATAATATTTCACAATATTGTATTTATGTTTTTTGTTTTTTTTTTTAAATCAAAAAACACAGCCTTGGTGAGCATAAAAGACTTCTTTCAAAAACATATAACCCCAACCTTTTGAATGGATATACCTTTTCTGAATTTGTGCACTTACTAAAACAATGCCTAAATATAACATTTGGTTGACTCTTCCCAATACATTTTATACGGTAAACACAAAAACTGAGCTTACAAAACTTAAAAAAGCCCCTGGAAATCAATCACAGGGGGCAAATATTCCCTCTAATTGGAAAAATTAATTTCTGACCCTGGTAGTCAAGCACTATTTTATTATATTAATATGAAAATGCATTAGACCTAAGAAAAGAACATGTGAATTTATATTTGGAGAAACATATCACCCTCTAGTGGCTACACTGCAGTAAAACCACACTACAAATATCCACTTCACTGAAAGCATTATTAATTGGATATGTTTTATGGCATATGTGACCCTGGACCACAAAACCAGTCATAAGTAGCACAGGTATTATAAGCAACGTAGCAACAGCAATAGCCAACAGTACATTGTATGGGTCAAAATTATCGATTTTACTTCTATGCCAAAAATCATTAGGATATTAAGTAAAGATCATGTTACATTAGGATATTTTTAAATTTCCTACCATAAATATAGCAAAACTTAATTTTTGATTAGTAATATACATTGCTAAGAACTTCATCTGGACAACTTTAAAGGCCATTTTCTCAATATTTAGATTTTTTTGCACCCTCAGATTCCACATTTTCAAATAGCTGTATCTCAGCCGAATATTGTCCTATCCAAACAAACCATACATCAATAGAAAGCTAATTTATTTACCCTTATGACTGGTTTTGTGGTCCAGGGTCACATATGATAATGTACAAATTTATGAACATGACAACGTTCATTACAGTAAACCGAACTGACCTTTAATTAAGATGTATTTACACCAGTTCTGTTCCCTTTAGGCACTTTTTTGACATGGTTTACACAATAATTGGATAATAATGCTTTTCTAGTACCAGCAAAAAATTACCATTTGTGTAAATTACACTGTGCACCTTTTAAACCGCCTTTTAATTTTCCTTTCATATCCACTAAACTACATTCGGATAACGCCCATACTGTAATTATCACCCATTAAAAAAACCCAATAGTCATCTGTCGTAACCAGTGACAACCACCTTCCACACTTACCCGCTGGTCAGCTCATCAGAGCGGGCGTTCTTAGCCAGCACGTCTCCATCACTCATGTATCCGCTCATCTCCAGCCCTACACCTGCCAGCTCCAGATCCTCCACCCTGTCTCCCAGCTCCAAACCACAGAGGGCGCTGCCACGCGCTGCAAGCTGCTTCCGTAGAGGAGCTTGGTACAGATAGCGGCCCTGGCCGGACGCCACACCTCCGCTGCGGGCTTGATAGCCGTTACCAACCGAGGGAGCATCTCCTGCTTGTAGGCGGGGGCTGGACTGGCCCATGCGACTGGCCCAGGACAGCGGCGCAGGTCGAGATGCCATGCTGAGGATGCTTCGACTGCTCATTTCAGTAGTAACGCCACCATCAAAAGTGGTCTCCAGTGTACTGAAAGAAAAAGAGCATTCAAAATTTAAGTCAAAATTAAATCTAATTCAGACCTTTTGAAACTAAAATGTGTGGTGCACTACAAGTCAAAAGTATTTGGGCGGTAAGATTTTTAAAGATTTTTTTTCCCCCAAAGTACAGCAAAACAGTACATTTTTGAAATATTTTTTATTCTTTAAAATGTTTATTTCTATTTGAATATATTTTAAAAAGTAATTTATTCCTGTGATTTCAAAGCTGAATTTTTAGCATCATTACTCCAGTCTTCAGTGTCACATGACCCTTCAGAAATCATTCTAATATTCTGATTTGCTGCTCAAAAAACATTTACTATTATTATTACGTTGAAAACAGCTGAGTAGAATTTTTTAGGTTTCTCTAATGAATAAAAAGTTCAGAACAGCATTTATCTGAAACAGAAATCTTTTGTAACATTATAAATGTCTTTATAATTAATTTTGATCAATTTAAAGCATCCTTGCCAAATAAAAGTATTCATTTCTATAATTTTTTTCCCCAATAAATAAATAAACAAAAACTATACGGACTCCAAGCTTTTTATTTCAGATAAATGCTGATCTTTGGATCTTTCTATTTGTCAAAGAATCCTGAAAAAAATGTACTCAACTGTTTTAAATATTGATAATAATAATAATAATGATAATAAATGTTTCTTGAACAGCAAATCAGCATATTAGAATGATTTCTGAAGGATCATGTGACACTGAAGACTGGGGTAATGATGCTAAAAATGTAGCTTTGATCACAGGAATAAATTACATTTTAAAATATATTCAAACAGAAAGCAGTTATTTTAAATAGTTAAAATATTTCACAATATTACTGTTTTTTTCTGTATTTTGAATTAAATAAATGTAGGCTTGGTGAGCAGAAGAGACTTCTTTAAAAACATAAAAAATCTTACTATCCAAAAACTTTTGACTGGTAGAGTATGTATAGTCTTACCATGGTAAATTTCTATAGTTTCTGCTAAAATACCAAGGTATTTTTATTACAGTGGTAGCTTATTCCAAGTTTTACCCACAGGTGTGGGCTGTTGTAGTTTAGTTAACTTCTGGAAACTACAGTTAATAGAAGTTTTTACCAAACCGCATTCAAATACAATATTTACTTAACTTATAATATGAGAAGATTTTATACATACAGTAATACTGAGGAATTGTAACCAATATTCTGACACCTCAGGAAACAAAAATGCCTTGCTGCACTCATTTTGCCCTAAAATGGACATTTTAAGCAGTTCACAATTACTGTATGATGCCATCATAGCAACGCAGTCTGGGTCAATTAGATGAATAATCAAAAAAGAGGAACAAAGAAGGTTTTAGGAACAGAACAAGATGGAAAGAGCATGGTGGAGCCGGTGGACAGACTCTATTCAGTTAGTCATTTACAGTAAAAAGAGTCAAGCTGAGGAAGGAATGGCTATTTGTTACTGTCTCAAAAGATAAAATACTGTGAGAAAAAAATGTCCTTTTATGGCATCCTGTGTCTTTGCCAGTTTGATTGGGATAGAGGATTAGGGGAATGAAGCTGGCTTTGTGGTTCACCAAAGAACTGTCTTCTTCTCCATCTTAGCTGCTTTGTGTCTGAAAGTTCTCCAACAATTATGTCAAGTTGTGAAAAATAAGAAATAGATGCATCTACCTGTGTGTGATTTGCGTCCCCCGCAAACTTGACATGGTCTCTTCTAAATTCTGTCTCAGGTCAGCAATATTTTTGACAGTCCTCAGACGTCTGGTCTCTGGATCTTCACCTGAAAATAGGGCATTAATTTTAATTTTAAACTTTTTATGTCATATATCAGTATTTAAACGCTGTTCAATAGTTTAGGGTATGATTTTGTTTTTAAAGAAGTTATTAATACTTTTATTCAGCAAGTATGCATTAAATGAATCAAAAGAATTACATTTCAAATAAATGCTCTTCTTTAGAACTTTAGAATTTTTTTGTATCAAACAATCCTAACAAATTGTCAACACTGATTGAACATTACATTTTTCCTCAGTTTCTTGCTTGAATAAAACACTTTAGAACATCAACATTAGATATAAATACTTTTCCTTTTTTATAATCATTTTTAGAATTATTTTATATTCAGATGATGCATTGATTATTATTATTACTAACAGGAAAAGGTCTTACACTATCAAATCAATGTTCTACGCTTTGTCAGATATAAAACAAACATGTTACCTGACAGGTCCTCGGTAGACGACTGGTTTATCTTACTGAAGCTACCGGAGTCACTACTCCGACATCCAGAGCTTGGGTTTGTGCCGATGTTTCCATCTGCTTCATTCTGAGACCTAAAAACACAGGGGTTAAAAATAAAAAAGATGTCATTTATGTAGATGCATACACATTTTCTGTGACATTCTAGTCTGCAGAAGTCATGGCCTGACTAAAGGAATCCTTTATGGAAAACAAACACAGGGCAACAGGTCTGTTTCAGAGGAAATACCAGTCAAACGCTTCACAGCTGACCCTGACGGGGAGTCATACACATATGAGCACACATACACACTTAGTAGAGCCGTTCACAATGAGTTTTACAGTGGCTGTCTCATAAACTAAATACAAATGAGTACTGCTTCTGTTCTGGAATGAATCCATTTTATTTATGTCTGTCTAATATGTACTACTTGCATAACATGCATGCATAAAGATTTCACTACATTTTTCTACAGTACAAAACTATATCATCTTGAGTTATGTTGTTAGTAAGATGTATTTACATCTACAGGTACAGTTCTGTTGCAGGGGCGGTACCCTAAGGTATAAAGTGAAAAGGTACAAATATGTACTTTCCAAGTAGTAATATGTACTTTTAAGGTACTAATATGTATTGTTTAGGGGTAGGTAAGGTACAAAGATATAGCTTTTCACTTTTGCTATTTTTTTTTTTTTTTTGGTGGTGGTTACTAGCAGTCTTATTTTAGTATTATTTATATTCTACTATGGAGTTTATTAATATTTTAATTAACTTCTTATTGTCATAACTTCAGTAATTATTTTAATTTTAGTTCAATTAAATTTTAGTAATTAGTGACAATTGGCTTTTTTTATTTTTATTTCAGTTTTAAAATGTAGTAATTTTAGTACTTCAAATTAAACTAATTTAGGTTAGTCGCCAAGGTAATATTTGTAACTTTCTTTTTTCTTTCTTTCTTTCCTTCTTTTTTGTACTGCATTTGTGACAGAAAGAAATGAAACTAAGGATTTTTTTGAAGTATCAATTTTAGTTAACAGCAAAATAGAAATGGAATCTAATTTTAACAAACCTAATTCAAACCACTTTCACATCTGTACCCCAAATTTTGAATTAAAAAGTCAGTTTGAACAGTCCAGCGTTAGTTTAGTAATACTGATATATTGTTATTATTTTTATCAATATTTTGAATTAGTGTTTATTTTATTTTTTGGTAATTTTATGTGAGTTCATCATTTCTATTAGTTTTATGTGTGTGTATATATATATATATATAATATTATATTTCTATTTAGATATACATTTTTTTATTTAAATTAAGTACTTCAACTTATTTTATTTTGCTTATTTATGGAAGCCCGTTTCCACCACAAAATAAAAAATAAAAAAGGTTATTGCAAATTTTTATCTCACAATTCAGAATTGTAAAAAATAAACTTGCAATTGTGAGTTCTAAAGTCAGAATTATGAGAAATAAACTCACAACTCCAAGAAAAATATCAGAATTGTGTAAACTCACAATTCTGACTTTTTTTCTCAGAACTGCATGATATAAAGTCAGAATTGTGAGATATAAACTTACAATTCTGACTTTTTTGTCCCAAATGAAAGTTTATAGATCTCAATTCTGACTTTTTTTTTTCTCAGAACTGTTCTCAGAAAAAAGCAATTCTCATAAAAAAGTCAGAATTGTGAGATATAAACCCGCAATTGCAAGAACAAAAGTAAGAATTGTGAGATAAAAAGTAGCAGTTTTTTTTTCTTTTTTACATTTTTCATGCAATGACGTAAACAGGCCTCCATAAAAATTTCAATTTATTTAAGCTGAAGTTTTCCTGACTAATATTTATATTTAGTATTATTTAGGCTTTGTTTTAATTAACACTGGTTACTTTGTGGCTGCTTACTGGTCTAAGTCAAAAGACCCCTACTATGATCTCTAAATCTGGCTCTAGTCTCTCCTTCAATCTAATTTTTTTTTTTTTTTTTGACCCATTTTATCATCCTCCAGCTGAAAATCCCTGTACGAGTCTCACCTGTACATGAAGGGAGCTACAGTGGCTGTATTGGGATGGCTGTACTGCTGCTGAGGTTGAGGCAGCTGAACACTGACTGTGTTGCTGGCCGTTGATTGTGTTCCATTAGCCACCGGGGCGGCGCCATGGAGTCCTTTCCCCTCGGTGGAAGCCAGGCTGGAAGAGGACGAGGAATGCCGGCTGTCCCTATGAAGTCCCAGACCCCCTCCCAGACGCATACTGCGGGGCCTCTCATTGTCTTTACCACCAAGGGGCAGCACTGAACTTTTTACCGCTCCATTTCCTGCATTTTTACTTCCTGGTTTCGGAATCCCGCTTTGCACGGGGGCGGGGCTATCTTTCTTGGTACCGCCCACCTTACCACCTTTAGGTATAAAGCTAGCGATCTTGGAGGCTTTCCTAGGCTCGGCCTCGGGGGGAGCAACTCTGCTTGAGGGAACAACTTCCTCCTTGACTTCCTCTTTGGTGTCTACCTTTTCCGAGGAAGCGACACGCTTTGATCCCTCTTTCCCATTTTTGTCTTTCTCCTTAGCTCGATCCTTTTCCTTTTCCTTTTCTTTCTCCACAGCTTTCGCTGAAGCTTTTTTCGCTGTGAGCGCCCTGCTAAACGTCCGTTGCGCAATGCCCTTCAGCGCAATCTTTGGGCTGCTGGTTGTCATCGTAACAGCACTCGATCCATTCGTGGGCCTGACATTACCATCCATTTCCTCAATGGGTTCTGTATTGGAACCAGCCTCGACTCTTTCCAAAACCAAACCGGCATCTTTTCCTCCTGTCGGCGTAACGGCGCCCTCTGCTGGCGTGGATGACTTGGAGCCTCCTTTGCTGTTGAAAAGTTTGAGTTTCTCCAGCATAGACTTCTGAGGCACAGCTTTCGGTGGTGGCTCTGCAGGCACGGCCTGCTTGGCCTGGAGATCTGGTTTGATGGAAAGCACCGTGGAGGTAGCGGTGGAGGTAGCAGTGTGCTTGGTGCTCTGAGATTTGCTTCTCCAGGGTTTGCTACTCGAGTTGGGCTGGGGGATGGCTGACGATGAAGATGAAGATGCCACAGTGCTGGTGCTAACAGAGGTGCAGGCGGACGCCAGGGATGACAGAGTGTGCTCAGTCACGCCTTGTGAGGTGACACTCTCTGATGATTCTGGAGAGGAAAAGACATGAGAGATGACAATGAAACACAGGAAAATTAGAGAGACATTATAAAATAGGAGACTGCATATGTGAGAGAAGGAATTAACTAAATTTCACAGCAAAATACACATGAAATTGTCAAATTCAGCCTAAAACTCAAATCTGTACCATTTGTGACCCAGGACCATAAAACCAGTCATAAATGTCAATTTTTCGAAATTGAGATTTTGACAGCATCTGAAAGCTGAATAAATAAGCTTTCCACTGATGTGTGGATATTGTTAGGATAGGACAATATTTGGCCAAGATACAACTATTTGAATTTCTGGAATCTGATGGTGCAAAAAAATCTAAATATTGAAAAAAAACATCTTTCAAGTTGTGCATATGAAGTTCTTAGCAATGCATATTACTAATCAAAAATTAAGTTTTGATATATTTGCAGTAGGAAATTTACAAAATATCTTCATGGAACATGATTTTTACTTATATCCTAATAATTTTTGGTATATAAGAAAAATCGATAATTTTGACCCACACAATGTATTTTTGGCTATTGCTACAAATATACCCGTGCTACTTAAGGCTGGTTTTGTGGTCCAGGGTCACATATTTGAATCAAATTTGAATTTGAATTAAAATCAGATTTTGAGTTATTTTAAAATCAGAAATCTGTTTCAGTTTGAATGATCCAGTGTTAGTTTAGATTATAGTTTATATACCATTATAGCATATTTAGAATTAACTTTTGTTGCAGCAAAAGAAAGAAAGGAAAAAAATTAGGGCTGTCAAATGATTAATCGCGATTAATGGCATACAAAATAAAAGTTTGAGTTTGCCTAATATATGTGTGTGTACTGTGTGTAATCATTACATATATATATATATATAAATACAAGCACATTTATGTATAAATTTAAGAAATATTTCCCAGTATATGTATTTATTATAATTTTATAGAATTTATATTATATATAAATAAATATATTTTGTACATAAATTACATATTTCTCTTAAATATATACATAAATTTGTGTGTATTTATGTATACATAATAATTACACACAGTACACACACATATATTAGGCAAACTCAAACTTATTTGGTAAGCGATTAATCGCGATTAATCGTTTGACAGCCCTAAAAAATATATATTAAAAAATAAAATATTCATATAAATACAATGTTCTATAAAAATAGACAGGTCAAGGTCAGATACAGATTCCATGTTTAAAAATCATTTTAGTTTGTTTTAGTATTTTTGTGGGCTTTTCTTTTTAATATTCTATTTAGCTTTAATGCATTTTTATTTTTTTAGTAATCTTAGTACTTAAAAATAATTCAGTTGCATTTACATCTACACATTTTTGCAGACACACCGCATCAATATGTGCTTTGAAATCCAATTAACATCTGCATTGCAAACGAGTCAAGTAGTCTGATCAGATTTCATGTGGTTTTTCATCATTACGGAACACATAACATCATATATGAGACAGGCTCTTGGCACTGCACTGACACATACATCATTCCTATAGCAACATACACAACAACAACACTGATGAACACTCAGTCCTAAAGACTGGACCTGAAACCAAATGGATGTTGTGGAAAAAGAACCTGGGAACCAGGGAAATAAAGCGAAAATTAAAGTAGATTGAATGAAAGGCTAAGAAAAGTTTAAACAGAGATGAATATTGAAACTGTTCTCCTTGGCCATAAAAGGCTAGTTACTCCTGAGCTAATGTTATTGTAATAGTGAGCAGCAGACAGCCGACTGAAATCCATTCTAAACTGTTTACACTAACACAGCGAGTAAGACTTTAATGCCCATTCAAACACTGAAGGCCAAATTTAGCGTTTGTGCTCTGTGTGACATACACAATCAAAACTTCCTTCCTAAGATACAAATCATACAAAAACAGAAATGTTAAATAATGTGTGAAAAACTAATTAGCAACTGTTAATTGATGAAATAAACAGATATGCACTTTAACACAAATAAGTCCTTGAAAACAAATGTTAGAATTAGTCAAACCTTGCAGAATGACATGCATTGTTCACATGAAATACTCCAGAAGCGTAAATTATAATATAAGAAAGAAAAAGAAGAAAGGCTGAAAATGTTCCTCTCCACTATTGTAAAAAAAAGCACTTTGCAAAATTAAAAACAGGTAAAAAATGCAAGGAAGTTAGTTATCAGTCTTTCATTCACCTGGCAGATCCATTTGTTAAAGTGAGCTGGTTTCACCGCCAATCCAGCCTCAGTAGTCGAGATCACTCGCAGGAGCTACACTGCAAATAAAAGTCTACCCGCAAACACTGGCGAGTTCTCACACAGAAACCCCGCTGTCCCTCTGTCCAGCCCCCTCCCTCTGAGCCTCTAGATCATGCTCAACACACTCGCTCTGTCAGCCGGCCGGTGGTCCAGACCCAAAAAAGACCTGAAGTGCCCAAAAACTCTAAACGAAACTGAGCATATACTAATGCTGCACATTACAAATGATATCTAATATATAGAGTGTTGGATGTTTCTCAGATGCTTTATGTGCCGTTTATTCAAATGTACATCTTTTATTGTTTGACATAATATCAGCTGCAAACTTTTCGCAAGCACTTAAGACTAAATGTAAATGTTTTACTAGCCAAACTGATTAAAATCAACTGATTGCACTCAAATGTTTTATTGTTTTTCAGGTTTAGTGTTTATTTTTTATCTGTATATTTTATTAGACGATCTGACATGGGGGAAAAACACAGTTCCCATCTCATTCAGTTTGGCATTTAATGAGCGGCACAGAAACAAAGCGGCAATTAGGAAGTGATTAAGGTCCAATTAGCCATGCCAGCCAGAGAGAAGTGGGTCAGACCACTAATGACTTCCAATAGGTAGAGAGAGGAAACAGAGGGGCCGAGAAGGGAATAGGTCGGGATAAAAAAAAAACCCTTAGTAATAAAGATGAAAGTTGAGAAAGAACGAAAAGACGAGCAGTTACTGTCCACAAACAAACCATATGAAGATCAACTGCAAAAGTTTCAGCAGAAATAATCTTGCTGTCGCCCTCATATCATTAGGCAACTCTAGAGCAACTTTCTGCCCTCAGGGTTTGTGGCCCCTCTCAGTTCCTCTTAACGTCCATATTTAAGTGATTATTTCTCCACGGCAGGATAACAGCTATCATTAGTCTCAGATGACCACCCCACAAGATACCACCAATACACACATCATGCCTGTTTCATATTGCACCTTGTCAGATAATATTTTGATCTTGTATTCATCATGTAAACATGCTTGATTAAGCTAATGTTTTAATAAGACAAAATTATACACAAATATAGAATTTGCTGTAAATAAAGGCTTAAACACAATATGGACCTTAAAGCAATAGTTCATC
This sequence comes from Cirrhinus mrigala, assembly GCA_036247105.1. NCBI lineage: Eukaryota > Metazoa > Chordata > Actinopteri > Cypriniformes > Cyprinidae > Cirrhinus > Cirrhinus mrigala. The sequence goes on from CM070013.1 coordinate 41,820,135, forward strand.
TAAAAGTAAACATTTTATTCACCCTAATGTCATTTCAGACCTGTAAGATATGTTGAATAATGTTCGTAAGAAAACAGTTTTTATTTATTTTTATCCGTACATTGGAAGTCAATGGGCACCAATGGGAACACTTTGGTCACCAATATTCTGATTCACCAATATTCCAATTTTCCTTGTTTCTTTAGAAGAAAGTATGGAAGACTGTTTCCGCCACTGAATAAAAAATAAAAAAAGGAAATTGCAAATTGAAATTCTGATTTTTTTTTTTCCAGAATTGCATGAAACGAACTCACAATTCTGACATTTTTCTCATAATTGTGTGATATAAACTTGCAATTGCAAGTTACAAAGTCAGATTTGCGAGATATAAACTTGCAATTCAGATTTTTTTTCTCAAAATCGTGATACAAACTTGCAATTCTGACTTTTTTAACCTGGATTGTTAAACAAACTCACAATTCTGACTTTTTTTTTCAGACTTGTGAGATATAAACTCGTAATTGGAAGTTACAAAGTCAGAATTGTGAGATATAAACTTGCAATCTGACTTTTTTCTCAAAATCGTGATACAAACTTGCAATTGCGAGTTAAAAAGTCAGAATTGCAAGATATAAACTCACAATTCAGATTTTTTTTTTTACCCTGAATTGTGATACAAACTCGCAATTCTTACTTTTTTCTCAGAATTATTATATAACTTGCAATTGTGAGTTTAAAAGTCAGAATTGCAAGATATAAAACTCACGATTGTAAGTTAAAGTGTCAGAATTGTGAGATATAAACTTGCAATCTGACTTTTTTCTCAGAATCGTGATATAAACTCGCAATTGCGAGTTAAAAAGTCAAAATTGCAAGATATAAACACAATTGCAAGTTAAAGTGTCAGAATTGTGAGATGTAAAACTCACAGTTGCAAGTTAAAAAGTGAGATATAAACTCACAATTCAGATTTTTTTAACACAAATTGTGATACAAACTTGCAATTCTGACTTTTTTTTTCAGAACTGTGATATAACTTTCAATTGTGAGTTTAAAAGTCATAATTACCTTTTTATATTCTTTATTCAGTGGTGGAAACGGGCTTCCATAAGTAATAAACCCACACAGGTTTGGGAAAAAACATTAGGGTGAATAAATGATGACAAAATGTTATTTTTTTTTGGGGGGGGGGGGGGGGGGGGGTGAACTATCCCTTTAATGAAAAAAAAATATGTATAAAACTTGTCTCTCACTAAAATAAAATCAGCAGTGAATTTAAATGTATATACCATTCTAGAAAATTGATTTCAAACTCGGAAAAGGCATAAAAGGCATGTTTTTTCTTGCCTGCTTTAAAATTCAGAAACTGTAAATCCCTTTCCAACCCCCTCTTGACTCATGTCATCTTACAGTATATCTGTCTCAGTGTCAAAATGATGGCACACACACAGAAGAGCTGTGTTCCTTCACATTCTCACTCTGCTTTGCATTAAGCAGGTCACAAGCAAAATAACAGAGCTAAATGCATTATGGGAGATTCAGTCGGCTGACACCATTTACTAATGTTCACTGCCACAAGACCAAAACATCTGAACTCTTCAACTGCATACAAGCCTGATATTCATGTCAGATTATTTAAGAAAAAGTAAACAGGGGCAAACCGTTTGAATACATTAAGCAAAGTTTACCATTAGAGGAACCTTCTTTGAAATTTTCTTTCAAATACTTCACTTATTTTAATACTTAGCAATATGTACACAAACATTCAGTGGAAAAACAGGATAGATAGCCTAAAGCATGACACTGTGTAAACATCTCTCTGTGTCTCTCTTTCAATGCCACCACATTCCCAGGGCCAATGCACACTAATTGGAGCTCAATTAATGCAGAAACTTCCTACGCTTCGCTCACTCTGCTTTCAAAGCCAGTACCACACACACGTACGCACACACATATACACACGTACGGCACATTTGCAACATCTTTCAAACATCTCTTCTAGGGTTTGTGTGACTAGCTTCACTCAAGGTCATTATAAAAAGTTATTTCCAGCACTGCCTGCTACATTAACTACTCCAAACTCAGCACAGCTCCATCACAGAGTACAGAAATGTGGTTGGCACATTTTAACACAGTGACTGCTTAAAGTCAACATGAACTCAAAACTGACCCGGTTTATCTCATGAAGCATAATTCATCAGCGCACGTTACTCCAGAAAATGTTTTAAATGCAATACCTTCCTGTAGAGAGTCAACTTTTGTTTTTTGCTGACTTCACCTAGGCTATGTGAGCTACTGGACAATGCTAACCAAGAGCCAATTTTTACATCTAGACATTGTTCTACTAAATGTGCAATATTTATGGTATAACATACAATATATGCTGTACAGAAGAAAGTATGGACGCCTGTTTCCGCCACTGAATAGAGATATAAACTCACAATTCTTACTTTTTTTTCTCCAGAATGTAATACAGACTTGCAATTCTAACTTTTTTAACCTGAATTGTTATACAAACTCACAATTCTGACTTTTTTCTCAGAATTGTGATATAAACTTGCAATTGCGAGTTAAAAAGTCAGAATTGCAAGATATAAGTTCACAATTCTGATTTTTTTTTAACCTGCACTGTGATACAAACTGCCAATTATTACCTTTTTCTCAGAATTGTGATATAACCTGCAATCGTGAGTTAAATAGTCGGAATTGCAAGATATAAACTCACAATTGCAAGTTAAAAAGTCAGAATTGCAAGATATAAACAAACAATTGCAAGTTAAAAAGTCAGAATTGTGATATAAACTCGCAATTGTGAGCTAAAGAGTCACAAAAGAACTGTGTTTATATCTCGCAATTCTGAGTTTTTTCCCCTCGCAATTCTTAATTTTTTTAATCCGAATTGTGATACATACTCACAATTCTTACCTTTTTCTCAGAATTGTGAGATATAAACTCACAATTGCAAGTTAAAAAGTCAGAACTGCGAAATATAAACTTGCAATTCAGATTTTTTAACCTGAATTGTGATACTAACTTGCAATTGTGACTTTTTTTCTCAGTATTGCAAGATATAAACACACAATTGCAAGTTAAAAAGTCAGAACTGATATAAACTAGCAATTGTGAGCTAAAGAGTCACAAAAGAATTGTTTATATCTCGCAATTCTGAGTTTTTTCCCCTCGCAATTCAGACTTAATTTTTTAACCTGAATTGTGATACAAACTCACAATTCTTACCTTTTTCTCAGAATTGTGATATAACCTGCAATTGCGAGTTAAAAAGTCAGAATTGCAAGATATAAACTCAAAATTGCAAGTTAAAAAGTCAGAATTGTGAGATATAAACTCGCAATTGCAAATTAAAAAGTTAGAACTGCGAAATATAAACTTGCAATTCTCTTTTTTTTAACCTGAATTGTGATACAAACTTGCAATTGTGACTTTTTTTCAAAGCATTGCAAGATATAAACACACAACTGCAAGTTAAAAAGTCTGAATTGTGAGATATAAACTCGCAATTGTGAGCTAAAAAGTCACAAAAGAACTGCAAGTTAATATCTCGCAATTCTGTAAAAAAAAAAAGAATTGCGTGTTTATATCTCACAACTGTGAGGAAAAAAGTCAGAATACAATATATACTGTACAGTACTGCTCAAAAGTTTATGGTAGATAAGATGTTTTTGAAGTCTCTTATGCTCACCAAGGCTGCACTTATTTAATCAAAAATGCAGTAAAAACTGGAATATTGTGAAATATTATTTAAATTTAAAACAACTGCTTTCTATTTTTATATATTTTAAAATGCAATTTATTCCCGTGATGGCAAAGCTGAATTTTCCAGCCTTTCCAGACTTCAGAATTTAACTCAATATAATGCATCCATGCTGAACAGGTATTCATTTCTTAAAAAATAAGTAACTAAATAAATAAATCTTGCAGACCCCAAACTTTTGAAAGGTAGTGTACATGCACACAGCCTGGAGAGCAAATAAAGACTAGCTCCATAACTTTTACTTTAAATGGAGAAGACTGCTTCATTACTGTTTCTAATACAAATGACAAAAGAAATTTAATTTGGAGAAAGAAACAAACCATAAACATACCTCTCTCGTATTACAAATCTTGCCCTACATAGCTAAAACATGAGACACAATTTTCTTCCAGTACATCTGAATCTTTCTATATCTTTTCTATCATCTGATTTTTCTTTAAACATTGCCAGGGGCTGCAGCTAGTCAGCATTTTTTGAATAAATAAAATACAGAAAACTGACTCATTTTGCCCAGGCATGATAAAATCACAGATAATATGTAAAATGTAAGGATCCTGTAGAGTGTTTTACATTCACACACCAGATGCCACACAAAAGCTTTTTAATGAAATCTTGACCTGCCATTTTTTTAATGAGATTATGAGTAGCATTTCGTTTCTTTTGTCACTTCACTTTAAAGACTATGAAGATGGCTTTACCTTTGGCCTGAGCTGCTGCAGGTTTGGCTTTATCGCTGAACACCTGACTGCGGCGATTCCCTGCTGAACTGATGGACCCTCGAGGAGAACTCTCACTGCCCGCAGTGGACACCCTCGAGGTGGGGCCAGGTAATCTGTGACAGTGAGAGAGCAAAAACATTAACAACCAGATTCTTACATTTTCTGGAGAAAACACTCGGTGCAGAACTCGTGCCCAGGTGTAGTTGGTGCTTGCCAGGGAAATGCAACGGGGTTGCTAATGTGTTCTGAGTGGCTGCTAGATGTAATGCCTGAACAGTTTTTTATTTATAAAACCGAATGTTTGTGCCTTTCTCAAGGTCTCTTGCTCTAGAATCAGCCTTATTCAATTCATTCCCAGTTAATGAAGCTGAAAAAAAAAAAAAAAAAACATCTCTCCCCAACAGCAAAAACACTCTAAATTGCTTTGGTGCGCTTTTTTATTTACACAAAGCGACAGAGACTTAGCTAGCAAATTGTATATTTTGATCTTTTGAGTAATTCAACAAACATTTTTGTATTTATTAAAAACTGATGCATTATAAAAATAAAAATATTTTGTTGCTTCTACATTAATTTGAAGATTAAATGAGAAATTACTGTAATATAAAAGTATATTTAAAAACTTTAATGTTAGGTGAGGTTAATCATGATTAATCGCAATTAATTTCAGAAAAAATGTGTGATTATTATTTTTTTTTTTAATCGATTGACAGCACTAAAAAAAATATTGTCTTTATGTTGCTTTAATTTGAAGACTGATTTGAAGATTGAATGTGAAATTATTGTAATATAAAAGTATATTTTATACAAAAGTAACTTTCATGTTATAAAAGTAACTTTCATGTTAGGTGCATTTAATTGTGATAAATTAAAAAAAAAACTGCAATTAATTAGTTAATGTTATTAAACAGTATATATATATATATATATATATATATATATATATATATATATATATATATATATATATAATCTCAGAGGTCGCTTTAACCGAAAATTACTATTATTCTAATTGTAGCTGTAATTCCCACTCCTGTCCAGTGGGGTGGCGAGTGCGCTCCAGTCAACAGAGCATGCCTTTGATTACGCACTGGCGAGTACACATAAGCTACAACGATCTATCACGCTACGTTAAAGAGCGCCAAAACGGTATTTTTTGCTTGAATTTCCTAATGAAATGGACAGAATTTGAAATCTGAGACTTTGTTTCATATCAAAAGTAACACAAAGCCTAGCCTATTGCTATTTTTTGGAAGGAAGACGCACTATATGTACTGTCCATACATCAACTGAAAACAGCACAGACCAAGAGATCGACTGTGATTTAAGAATCGATATTGGTTCATTAAAATGAGAGTCTATTAAAATCGCTAAATCGATTTTTTTTTTTTTTTTACCCAGCCCTAGCGTATTTTGTTGTGAACAAAATGTGAATGTGAACAAAATAAAAGCAATTAAATGTGTTATTCTAATTAAAATATGAAAATGAAAATGACGGGTAACAGCATTTTTACGACCCTGTCCGTCAACATTGTCCAGACGTTGAAGTCTACCGCAATATATATATATATATATATATATATATATATATATATATATATATATATTAAAATAAAAATATAATCATATATATTTAATACTAAAACACATTTTACAACTGAAATGTACAGGAGTCTAAACCAATCTTAAACTAACATTCAAAAAAGAAACATATCAGTGAAAACATGTTAAACTGCCTCTATGATGGGGATTTGTGATTATAATGTGGCATTTCCTCTGTCAGTCGTGAGCCTTTAAGGCCTCATGATTGACAGACAAATAATCTAATCTTACCTAACCATCAAGTCTAGGTAAATGTCATGTCAATGTCATGTAAAATACAGGAACATCTGTAGTGACCTATGCTAATTACATTGCTGTCTATTGTGTGGTCTTGACATTTTCTCATAAGTATGGAAAATAGTAATGCGGTCAAGAGATATTTTCCTCTCTCTTCTTTATTTTCCTGCTCACTTAAAATACATCTCATTTCTGTGCTTTTCTGCAATTACAACTATCCACCATTAGATGGCAATATTGCGTCACATGTTTTTAAAAATGAATGGTGTAATATTAAACACTGGGCCGATATTCAAACTGGGAATTTTAAATAAGGTGATTCAGAGTATTTTAGTGTAGTTATGTCAATATGGTTGTATCTGCAATGCATTTCAAATGCATTTACAGCACTTGGTGAATGAGGGTAAGAACACATCATTCACTGAAACCAAAATTACAACCTCAACCTTTCTATCACACACCACAATGAATAATTAATCTCATATTCAAGCAGGGCATCACACAGAGCAGTTATTTTAAAGTTATCACAGCTCACTGAGCAGACATTTCCACTGGGACATGTTTTTGGGTAACATTACCTGACAGAGTCCACATATTCTGTCTGGCCAGATAAATTCGAGGAAAAGCTCACCAGGATGGATAATTCATTCTTTCTTTTTCATTTTTAAAATGAAACTGGTTTTATTCATCAATTCAATAAATGTCTCTATTTAACAATGCATCTGTTAAATAGATACATAATAAATATATTCACACATTATGAAGTTAATCACAATACCTTATCAATTGCAATGTTATATATTTTCTTAAATAACTAACCACAGTTAAAATACTTTAGAATATAATATTTATAATATATGTACAGAAATCAGCTGCACATGCTAAATAGTGTAATGCACTATTGACAACATAAGACCACACATGATAAAACACCTGAAATATATATAGTGTTGGCCATGTGTTTTAATGCAGAACACTTTTTTAGTTCAAGTTATAACTGTGGTTATAGTTATTTATGAAATTCTAACATTAAAGTAAGGCATTATTAATGTAAGAATTAATATTTTATAATGCATTATCAAAATTTTAATTCTTACATTAATAATGCCTTACTTTAATGTTATATATATATATACATACATACATATATATATATATATATATATATATATATATATACATATAAGCAAATAATTTGAGTAGTCACTACTATTTAAATACCATGATATTGAGTAGCCAGTTTGCATAATATCTCAGTTTCTTGTACATACATGAGTAGAATTAGACCACAAAATCACATGCAGAGAGTAAGTGAGGAAGAGTGTAAGGGTGATGACAAGCAGGTTGACAGGAGAGCAAATACACGAAAGCACAGGATGGGAGTGAGAGCGCTACCTAGAAGACTTTTTCTGACCAATGGAAAACTTGAGTTTACTCTGAGAGCCATCCCTAGATTGAAATAAGAAGAAAAACAAGAGAAGAAAGAAAGATAAAGAGAGAGACTGACAAACGCAGACAGTGATGACTAACACAACATCACACAATCACAAAGCTAATAGAATGAAGACATTCAGATAGACAGACTGCTTAAATCAATCCACAAACAATCCATATAACAAATATACATTTGATAGAACATTACAGATAGAACGCTAGAACACTAGATAGACTGATGTTACCTGGACTGCATCTCTGGCTGTGTTTTTTGTGCGTGCGTCCCATGCGAGGTGGAGGTCAGCTGGGCCGGAGCGCTGCTCTGCTGGCTTAAGGGAGCGTGTGAATGTGTGTGTTGCGTGTGCGTCTGTCTGTTCGTCTGCTGCTGCTGCTTGTATCGAGACAGGCTGAAGAAAAGCCCCAAGATGGCTTTCAGATTTCCATTTCGGATCTCTGTGAGGGAGAGACGGTCAGCAACAGATTGCTGTTCAGTATATAATTTGGCAGACACTTTTCTTTCAAAGTAATTAGTAGGGCGTTAAATTACAAGCTGTAAAGCATGAGGCCTGTGAGCATCACACTCTCCCTTCTTGTGGGAAGTGAACCTACAACCTTCCAGTTACCAGTCATGTGGTTGACAATAAAGTATAGCTGCAGAACGATTAATCGTGAGTAATCACGATTAATCGCATTCAAAATAAAAGTTTGTTTACATACTATATGTGTGTGTTCTTTGCATATTTATTATGTATATATAAATATACACTTTTATGTATATATCAAAAAAATATTTGTATGTATATATACTGTATATATACTTGTATATAATATATATATATATAAATCTAAATATTTCATATATAAATATAACATATTTTTTCTTTATATATGCACATGTATGCATGTGTATTTATATATACATAATAAATATACACAGAACACATATAATATGTAGACAAACTTTTATTTGAATGCAATTAAATGTGATTAACCGTTTTGCAACCCTACAATAAAGCCAAATGCTTTAATATTTTATGGGTGTTTCATTGATGCTTTTACACTAATGTCTGTGTACACTAATGTTCTCACTAAAAAGTGTTGGCACTACTTTTAGGGGGTTTAAAACTTAAAAGTCCATTAATATTCAGTAATATTTTTGATTAAATTGATTAAAAAATCAACACAGTTATTGAACTAAATTAAATCAAATCTTAACTGACTTACATGCATAATTAAGGTCACTATTGCTCTCTATAGAGCTGCTTATAGTGTAACTAAACTTGTTTCATAATGGAAGAACATTGACAGTTATTAAACTGAATTGAAACAACATTGAACTAAATTGAGCTAAATAATGACCCTATCGCCCTCTGTAGAGCTTGAATTAGTTTCATAATTGATGCATTTTATAAAATTAAGACCATTATTTCCCCGTTTATTAACATGAAGCTGGGTCGAAACAATCTTGTACTGTATAAAGAACTACACAAACAAATCAGTCTTAACTGTGGGTTATAAAATACAGCTTTTGCAATAGCAACAAAGTTTGAAACATGGCGTTTGAAAGTTTTTTTTTGGAGACATACAGCCAATGATAAACGAAAGAACTCATGCTTCATTAATTATGTGACCCTGGACCACAAAACCAGTCATAAGGGTGATTTTTTTTTTAAAATTGAGATTTGTGCATCATCTGAAAGCTAAATAAGCTTTCCACTGATGTATGGAAATATTTGGATAGGGCAATATTTGGCCGAGATACAACTATTTGAAAATCTGGAATCTGAGGATGCAAAAAAAAAAAAAAAAATCAAAATACTGAGAAAATCAACCATAAAGTTGTCCAAATAAAGTTCTTAGCGATGCATATTACTGATCAAAAATTAAGTTTTGATATATTTACGGTAGAAAATGTACAAAATATCTTCATGGAACATGATCTTTACTGAATATTTTGGCATAAAAGAAAAATAGATCATTTTGACCCATACAGTGTATTGTTGGCAACTGCTACAAATATACCCATGCTACCTAGGACTGGTTTTGTGGTCCATGGTCACATATTAGAAAGAAACTTTTATACACTTTGTTTAGTTTCAGCATCTGAGGGAAAAGTAAAAATGGTGAAGTAAAGGAAAACACATTAAATGATAAAGAGGCACTCAAAAAGCCAACAAACTGGATGCTGTACTTGTCCAATCAATGTTTTAACCACATAAATATGCAAATAAGAGCATGAATCCACAGTTTACAGATGTACAGTGTAAAATCTTGAAACTTTACTACCCAAATTTTTAAACTATTAACCTAGGGTGAAGAATGAACAGAAATATTAACCCCAGGTTAATAATTTTAAGTGTGAAAACCCCATATTTCACAATCATCTAAGATCAAATTGTAATAAAATCTACTGTAAATAAGCATTTTTAAAATTTGCATTTTTACCTTCAGCTGAAAGTCCCTGTATGTTCACACCTTTGGCTGCTAGAAAGCTCAGACAGGCATCAATGTTCTCAATCTACAGAGAAATTAAAAGAGTATGTTAATAAGCACTGTAGTGATCATTTAAAACAATCATGACAAACCACACACATATCAACACAGAACGCAGCCATTATCACCTAAAACAAACAGGCCGAGTTAAATTCAGAATAGAGGCTGCTTCCTTGCAGACTGAGGTTGCTTCACATCTGCTGTGTGTGGCTGAATACGTGACTGGACGTTCACTCACTCTAGGAGCTGTAGTGTTATCAGAGAGCATAGATTGGCAGCTCAGTCAAAGCAGTATGCAAAGCCTTTGCTCCCAATCGTTGAGGGCGTCACATTTGCTCTGTTGCTAAGAGACGCCGACGAGGCCACGACGCTGACCCAGCCGTATCCTAGTGTCACTCAATTCAGAGCATAAGCAAATCTGATTGGCTGAGAGGAGAGTGATGTAATAGCCTGTACTTAAAGGTCATGTGGACTCTACTAGGAATATGTTAATGATATTTACCATACTCTAGGGTCGAGGTTATCCTTAATCATAGCCACCTGTTCTATTTGTGGAGCCAATATTTCAAGCTATGTTAATCATATTCTAAATACATATTCTTTATACCAAACATACTCACATTTTCAGATACATTAGGCTGTAATTAAATAAAAAGATCAGTGTTTACCAGCCATAGTGAATAATGAATGCTACTTTAACACAAACATACTCTATCAAATATATATTACTAGCAGACATAATGTCTCTACAAAAGATTTTTGTAGTTAAAATATGGATATACGAATAATAGAAAAAAAGTTAAATGTATAATAATATGTAACGGGAAAGTTGACATATAATGTGTTCATTAAATTTTGCTTCATTTAAAATCAATAAATCAGGAAATAAATAATATTATTTTTATTATTATTTTTAATTACAATTATTTTTATCTAATGTCATCTAATGTCATGTCTAGCTGTCATCTCGATTACTTGCGATTAATCACATCCAAAATAAAAGTTTGTGTTTACATAATAACATAATAATATATGTGTGTGTAACGTATATGTATATATAAATGTATACACATGTATATATTTAAGAAATATTTACATGCACGCATATATATTTATATGGTTTATATTACATATAAATATAACAAAAATTATATGCTATATTATATTATATAAAAATCTAAATATATATTACATATATTTCTTAAATATACTGTATACATGTATGTTTGTGTAGCACACATATATTATGTAAACCCCAAACTTTTTTGGATGCGATAAATCACGATTAATTGATTTGACAGCACTAATATAGTCCATTTTATTACACATTTTTGCCTAGTTTTATTAAAAAAGGTCATACATTTTTAAAAGTACAAATATTCCTACTTAAGACTGCAGTTTCTCAAATAAAAGTTTCATTAAGTGTCAACTCATTTCATGTCAAAGCTGTATTTCCTATTAATTACAGATTTTCATGAATACAACCAGTCTATATATAAATAATAAAACATGTCACTTTTTAATATGGGTCCCACAAAAAATATTTGGAAACTTTGTTTACAGTACAGTACAACATGAATATTATTGCATTAAATAAAAAATTAAAAAAAAGCGTCATTCATTTTTTAAAAAAAAGAAAGCACAAGTAAGTACTCTTTTCGAATATTTTACAAAAAGTCATTTTTACACATTTACACATTGTTCATTATTAAAAGTTATGTCAATATTTTCTCGTTTTAAAACTTTGGTGAAACGTCATTGTGAAAAGTCACTGCAAAAAAAGTGGCTAAAAAGAAGTTAGTTCTCAGTAAACTCTAGCATAATTTGTTTACATAAGCCTCTTGCTTTGATTTTTTTGTTATGCAATGAAATTCATACATTTTTAACTTTTGCTCAAGTGTCCTAATATTTTTTGAGGCCACTGTATAATTAATAAAGCATTGCTTTGATTTAATCCCTGCATGTTCTGCATTAAAAAAAAAAAAAAACTGGTCATCTGCCATGGGTTAGTCAGCACAAGTGTGAGTTATGTCAGCCATAGCAACACATTTCAGCCTCACTGACTGTATCCCAGTTGCTGGCAGCCAACAGTTGCTGGCCTTAAGGGTCAAGGGAGATATAGAAATGTGAGGAAAGAATCTGCTCTAGATTCCTCTGACCCTTTGAAGGAACCACATCCCAGACATCCAGGACTAAAAATAAACTTTCTAAATAAAAAATATCAGAGAGCGGGGTTGAAATAAATCTATATCCTCTCTTTCTCTCTCTGTGAATTGAATTACAAGGCATAATAATATATGAAGTCAATATGAAAGCATTAAAAAACAGGGTGTGGGGTAATTTAGCTCTAACATAACAACATTGTCTTCTCTGATTGTTGGTCCACAGGTCATGCATGACAGCAAACACCGCTCTGAATGACATTCTCATAATAGCTGCATTAAAAACTCACTGGGTCAATAGAAATCAGAAGCGACTGGAATAAAAGCAAACAACCGATGGCAGAGTCATAAAAAAGCACTTAACTGAAACCAAACACAAGCTACTGTAGTATGCACAGCTACAGAAATTCACCAAAAAACACTAGTTGTTGACCAATATGCATTTTTCAAAACCAATGCTGATATCTAGCCTGACTGATAAAATGCGTACTGTATATTTTACTTAAAATAAAAAATAAAACTTTTAAATCCTACGTTTTTTAAATAAAATGTAAACAACAGAATTTTAAGACTGCAAATATATACCCAAAATTGCATTAAATTAAATCAACACTTAATTTCACACAATATTAGGCAATTTTTTATTTTTTTTAATGTGGAAATATTAGCTTTCCCTGTTGCTAAACTAATCTTACACTACTCTAATAAGCAAAAATATTGACACAAATACTGGAAAAAAGTAAAGTGACAAAAGGAAGTAAAGTTGTCTCAAAATGACCAAATACCATCTAATACACTACCAGTCAAAAGTTTTTGAACAGTAAGATTTTTAATGTTTTTTTTTTTTTAAAGAAGTCTCTTTTGCTCACCAAGCCTGCATGTATTTGATTCTAATTACAGCAAAAGCAGTACTATTGTGAAATATTTTTACTGTTTAAACATATCCTTTTCTACACATATCCAAGGTCAAAAAATCAATTCAGGAAGCCCTTAAAGCAACAAGAGAACCATACCTGAAAACAGAGCGCTTGCCGCTTGTTATATCAGTGAGAGACTGTAAGAGTGTTTCTGCTCCTCAGCGACTAAAATTGTGTTTAAGACAGGGACAGCCTGTCTTGAATGACCAAATACCATCTAATACACTACCAGTCAAAAGTTTTTGAACAGTAAGATTTTTTTTTTTTTTTTTTTTTTAAAGAAGTCTCTTTTGCTCACCAAGCCTGCATGTATTTGATTCTAATTACAGCAAAAGCAGTACTATTGTGAAATATTTTTACTGTTTAAAATAATGGCTTTCTATTTTAATATATTTTAAAAAGTAATTTATTCCTGTGATTTCAAAGCTAAATGTTCAGCATCATTACTCCAGTCTTCAGTGTCACATGATCCTTCAGAAATCCTTCTAATATGCTGATTTGCTGTTCAAGAAACATTTTTATTATAATTAATAACAATATTTAAAATAGTTGAGTACATTTTTTTCAGGAATCTTTGATGAATAGAAAGATCCAGAGATCAGCATTTATCTGAAACAAAAAGCTTTTGTAACATTATACACTATACCATTCAAAATCTTGGAGTCAGTATAATTTATAGAAAGTATAATTATAGAAATTAATACTTTTAGTTAGCAAAGATCCTTTAAATTGATCAGAAGTGATGATAAAGACATTTAAAATTTCTATTCCTGATAAATGCTGTTATTCTGAACTCTCTATTCATAAAAGAAACCTGAAAAAAAATTATGATTTCTGAAGGATCATGTGACTGGAGTAATGATGCTAAAAATTCAGCTTTGAAATCACAGGAATAATTTGCATTTTAAAATATATTCAAATAGAAAACAGTTCTTTCAAATAGTAAAAAAAAAAAAAATCTATTCAAAATATTACCATTTTTGCTGTACTTTGGATCAAATTAATGCAGGCTTTTAAGAGCAGAAGAGACTTTAAAAAACATAAAAAATCTTGTATCTGTATGATTGTCACAGCTTGTACAACACTTGAACCCATTTCTATCAGAAATAACAATACAGAAGTAATTTAAGTTCTTACTCCCTTTTCCATACATATCCAAGGTCAAAAAATCAATTCAGGAAGCCCTTAAAGCAACAAGAGACCCATACCTGAAAACAGAGCGCTTGCTGCTTGTTATATCTGTGAGAGACTGTAAGAGTGTTTCTGCTCCTCAGCGAATAAAATTGTGTTTAAGACAGGGACAGCCTGCTAAACAAACAACTTCTCACACATACACGACTACTGTCTGTCTCAAGCACATAAGCACATGCTTAAACGCACACATGTGAACATATACCGGATACATTCCTTCTATATGAGACTCCTCACACACACCGTCTCTCTCATTATCTGTCTCCATCTCTCCCTCTGGTTGTTTTTTCCCTCTCTGTCATTATATTTTTCATCACCACTGGTTCCCTAATAAACTCCTCCCTGTGTGTAAGTGCGTTTATGTGAGGAGTTACAGTTGAGGAGAGAGAGGGAATGCATGTATTTAAAGGTGATGATTGACAGGTGAGTTGGTCATGTGACAGGAAGCAGTTTATGTACTGACATGAAATACTGTATAAAAAGAGATTTTTGCATATTAGTAGCATTACTGTAGAATAATGTCTTCTCAGGTTTCTCCAAGGTCTATTTATTCATATAAGTGTGCTTTTACACTAATAACAATCATAATTTAGTTATTCTATGATCATTTAGATTTCATTAATCATGTGAGATTTGTGCTACTCAGAGTGGAAAGATCAGATTAAAATGACTTTAATATGTTTTATCCTCTTGTATTAAGTCTAATTTCAGAAATTTGCACCAAGCTCAGTTTCAGTAAATGCACTTCTTTCTCAGAAGCTGAATGTTACTGTATGTTTTCACACAATGAACTCTTGTACTGTGACGCAAAGAATGAAGAACATTTAAAAACATCATTAGAGTCACTATGACCCAGAAACACATTTTGAGATTTATGCAATTAGGTAAAAAGGAAAGTATCACCCTACATTTAAATGATTATATCTCAACATAATATCACAAATTACTGTATTATTATTATTATTTTTACTTTAATGCACAAAATTTGAAACAGGTTTTTCTAGGTCAAAGCAACTGATGGAACAGGTAACATGAGTGTTTTATGATATGAATAATAAATACAGCACATAATATATGAATTCATATGAAATAAATCTTTCTTATTCATACATAAAATACCATTCAAAAGTGTAGGTGAGTATTTTTTTATTCATTTATTTTTTTTTCCTGTTTTTGAAAACTCTCTTGCTTAACAAAGTTGAATTTATTTGATTATACACAGTTTATTAAAAAAAGAAATATTGTGAAATATTATTACAATTGTATTTTATATATTTTATAATGAATATATTTTAAAATGATCAAAATCATTTATTTTCAGCAGCCAGCAGTCTTCAGAATCACCAGAGAATTTAATGTATCCTTGCTGAATAGAACTATTAATTTCTTACAAAAATAAAATAAAATAGACTATATATATATATATATATATATATATATATATATATATATATATATATATATATATATATATATATATATATATATATATATAAAATAAAATATAAAATCAAATTAAATTAAATAAAAAGCTGACTAACCC
Source organism: Cirrhinus mrigala (assembly GCA_036247105.1). Taxonomy (NCBI): domain Eukaryota; kingdom Metazoa; phylum Chordata; class Actinopteri; order Cypriniformes; family Cyprinidae; genus Cirrhinus; species Cirrhinus mrigala. The sequence continues at coordinate 41,836,184 of CM070013.1, forward strand.
CAAACTTCTGAACGGTGCACTTACACTTACTCAACAAAAACAATGAATCTCATCCAGCTTAACTTTCATCACTTTTCTACTCCAGGCCTCGTTAATATTACACAAAGAAATTCAAGAACAACGAGTGTTTAAAAGAAGAGGAAGAAAACACAGGCAGTGATGGATGCCTCTACAGAAGAATGTGGCTCGTGTTTTGATTCCTTCCCCATCCTGAGCACAAATCACACAAAAAACCTCCCATGATGACTGACAGACAACTAAATTAGATTAACATGCCAATCATTCCCTTTATAATTTTCCCTTTAACTAACAAAACAAAAGACAAGAGTACTCAGGAAAGTGGCTAATGCTATATATTCTAACTATTATCTAAGTTTCTGGGAAACCATGAAAACACCACATCAACTAGATGAGGTGGAAAACAAAGACGGGCAAACATCCTGTCAATATGATCAGTGCAGTGATTATGATCTTTCGCAGCAGAGTAGATTAGGTTAATGTGCCGTAAATGATGTTAGCTGCTCCGCTAACTTCCACCAGACGTGTGACCAGAGAATGACTCAGCTGAATCCACCATCTTTGTGCCAATACGCACCACTAGGGAGGTGAATTAGAGTTACGACACTGAGATTTCCTGTGTGTTTTAGCAGCCCTGTGTCAACAACCACTGGCATAAATGCTGCGTATCTTGTGCTTTGCTTTGTCTGCACTGCTGGTGGGTTAAAGGGGAGGAGGAAATGATCTGCAAGGGATCAGACGGAACGAGCAGGTGTAAAAACAGTCCCAAAGGTGAATAAGAGAATCTGCTGCTGGCCTACACTAATGAAATAGCTATCAAATGAACATATAATATCCAGGGGTAACACATATAGTGTTTCAATAGAAATTCACTCCACATTTATTTTCGAAAAGGTTTAGTGGTTAATATTGACAGCATAGCAATATGTGCTATTCTTGACATAAAACCAATGCAAATGAATGGTAGTTTATAAATACAACAAATTAAACAAGTTTATTTACTTTTTCTTTTTTTTTCTTTTTTTGCCATTTAGATACTTTGTCGAGCCAAAAAACATATTGGTTGTTCCTGAAAAATACAGTATAGTAATAAAAGCAAGCAATCAAAAACAAAATGTAAGTTAAAAAGATACACTATTGTTCAAAAATAAATAAATAAATAAATAAATAAAATAAATAAATAAATAAAAAACTTTTATTCAGAAAGAATGCATTAAACTGGGACCCTACAAATTCCATTATATGTTTTTCCCAAATGTAATTTTTTTCCCCCAAATTTTCTAAATTCCCTTTTTTCTGTTTTAATTTTCCCAGACTCTGTTCTTTTTATGTTTTATTTTTTCTATACTCTATTTTAATTGTTAAATTAAAAAATGTTAATCAAAAAGCATGTCTAATGAATTGAATTCATGAAACCTACACAATTTAACAGCAATTTTATTATTTTTTTTCACAAATTCAGTTAATATATATTATATAAATAAATAAATAAATAAATATAAATATAAATATAAATATGTATTATTAAATTTTTCTGTTAAATAAATTGTGGCACTTTTTCTGGTAAATATTCCTTTTTCTTTTTTTTCTACCCACAAATTCAGCTTTATTTTTACCTAATTCAGTTTTCATTTTGATTCCATTTTCATTAAATTTTAATAGTCAAATTATATATATATATATATATACATTTTTTTTTTTCTCTTCAGAAATACCATGTTGTGTATTTACATTTTTCTGTTTAATAAATTCTGGTACTTCTGGTAAAAATCATGTTTTAATAATAATTATATTAGTAGTAGTACCACTATCATTACATTAAGTAATGAAACTTTTCAGTTTTAAATAAACGCTGTTCTTTTGATTCATTCTTTTATTCATCAAATAAACTTCAAAAAAAAAAAAAAATACAAAAAAACAGTAAGCAGCAAAACTGTTTCAAACATTAAAAAAACAGGTGTTTTTTCTTAACGGCAAATCATTATATTAGAATGATTAATAAAGGATCATGTAATGCTGAAGACTGGAGTAATGGGTTAAATTCAGCTTTGCCATCACAGGAATGAACTACATTTCAAATTATATTAAAATAGTTGTTTCAAATTGTAATAATGTTTCAAAATATTAGCATATCTTTGATCAAATAAATTCATCCTAGGTGAGCATAAGAGACTTATTTCAAAAACATTATGTTTCATACAAAATCATACATGATTTTTCTGATCTTACAGTGTATGATTTATAAGTGCAATTTATTGTTTGTCTTCATTTTTAATCAAACTGCAATGATTTGCTTCACCTCTGCACAAATTTCTTTTTTGGTCAACATCATCAAGTCCCTCTTATGCCCATTCCTGTTTTTTTTTTTTTTACAGGTTAATTCCCTGTTTCACCTGAAAATACAAAGCATTTTAGAAGTATAATGAGTTGTGTAGTGCATTTCATGCTGAGCACTCAAACCAGTTTCACAAAAGTTAGCATATGCTCAGCTGCATCATTATTATGATCCTCCAAAGCTATTGTGACAAATGCATTCAAATTCTGCTCCTTGCTTTACAATATGAGCCAAAAACCCTCCATTGATTAGCTTAATGTGTTTACATATTTAACCATTTGAATGTTGAGGTTAAGTATCATGTCAGCAATTAGCGGTCACAGCGATATATGACTCTGCCCAGTGGATCTTTATGCTAATCAACACGAGTGCTTGTATGTCCAAGCGTAAGCTGCTGCTAGAGGCCCATTCACTGAGCGATTGTGCAATTCCCGCTCTTGATAAAAACACACAATGATGATATTTGCATAATGGCTTTGCTTGCACCTGCTTCCAGCAGTGCTTTGCTTTCTAGCTAAAGACACACAAGCACACAAACAAACACACACGCTGGAATTTAAACAGCTTTAGAGTCACATACAGGAAAACTGCATTCAGATGCATAAATACAGAACGCATGCTGAGGTGTACAAAAAGACATGTATATGTACAGTTACCGCCGGCTGAGTTATAGAAGAAGACCTGAATATTCATGCAGCTACAGAATGAGAGAAAACTGTGAGTGAAGAAAAGGAAAAGAAAAAGAAAATAGGAACACAAAGGCTGTGTGTCTAAAAGTAGTAAATTACGGTGCAATTTGCCTCTAAGGGGACGGAGCTAATTGATGGAGCCAGAGAAAGAGGAAGTCAGTTGGAGATAGCAATGAGTGAGACGGGGAAAAGAGATCAGCTCCTGTGGTTGGACAATCAGACCCCTGCCATTCAACTTATCCCTAAACCCCTCATCTACCTCTCACATCTGAAAAGACCAGCTTAGTCATGCTGCTTACCAGCAAAACTTTCTTTGTGAAGCTGGCCAAAGCATTAGGGCTAGGAAACGAGAACTAGTTCTTCATCTGAACAGTTTCATTTTATAAAAAAATATCAGGATCAAATGAACTTCACAATATTTGTGACCCTGGGCAACAAAACCAGTCATAAAGATCATTTTTTTGAAACTGAGATTTATATCATCATATGAAAGCTAAATAATATTTGTTAGGACACAATATTTGGCTGATATACAACTATTAGAAAATCTGGAATCTGATTTGATATTCCAGATTTGATATATTTTGATATATTCACGGTAAGAAATTTACAAAATATCTTCATGGAACATGATATTTACTTAATATCCTAATGATTTTTGGTATACAAGATAACCCATACAGTGTATTTTTGGCTATTGCTACAAATATACTTGGCAATGGTTTTGTGGTCCAGGGTCACATATGATTACTTGCTTTTCATACTTTATTTGAACTAATTATTATTATTATATGTATATATATATATATTTTTTTTAAGCAATTTCAAAAACTATTGTTCACTTAGGTCAGTTTTTTATTACCATAAACAATTAACTATAATTATCCAATTACTCAATTAATCATCAGAATAATCGACAGATTATTCTAATTATTATTAGTCCGCGTTCGGAACCCGGAAGCATTGAATAGTTGTGTAAAATAACTTCCGCTGTAGCCTGTATAAATAGCAATGCCCATAGCATGGGATGGTTGTGATTTATTAATGAACAGTTCATCATAGATGTTTCATCAAAACATGTTAAACACAGTTTCTGATCATTAATCGGGTATGAAGAAACAAGGAATAATGTTCTCCTGATATTCCAACGCACATTTCATGATTTGTGCACAATACTTCAGAGACAGACCAGCTTATTATTTTTTTAAAAAATGCAAGAATAGCATACAAACAACACATCACATTAAAGAGTAACAAAATCGGACAAGCTTATCTCATAAAACATTAACCATGATTAGACTGTACAAATTAAACAGAAATAATGTTAGCATTGCTTTCGTGCACTTACTTTGCTTTTTGATACAGTCGTCACGTATTAGATCAAACTGGAGTTGTTCAAATAAATTTATATTTTTCATCCCAGAGTTTTTCTAAGATAACTGGTTATCATCTTAAAAGTGACATAGTAGTAGTAATCACTGCGCAATAATAAAAACAATAACGTCAAAATAAAATTAAAACCGTATATATATATATATATATATATATATATATATTCATATTCCAAGAATTTCCTCAGCAGTAACGTGTGCAGCTGCAGTCATTCTCATGACAACAGTAACTGTTTTACGTTAAAATGGAAGATTACACATATGGTAGGGGATCGTTTAAGGTTAAATATTCTTTTAACTGGTAATCTGCACACGGCTGCATGTTGCTGCTGGAGAAATACTCGGAATATACACTGTTTTAATTTGATTTTTAATGTTATTGTTTTTATTATAGCGCAATGCACTATTGTTATCATAATAAACACCTGTTGAACATCAAGTTTATTGCTCTTTAATGTGATGTGTTGTTTGTATGCTATTCTTGCATTTTTTAAATAAAAAGCTGATCTGTCTGTGAAGTATTGTGCATACGCAGCTTGTGCGCTCCCATTTAAATCATGAAATGTGCGTCGGAATATCAGGAGAACATTTTTCCTTGTTTTGTCATACCCGATTAATGATTGGAAACTGTGTTTAATATGTTTTGATGAAACATCTATGATGAATTGTTCATTAATAAATCACAGCCATCCCGTGCTATGGGCATTCCCATTCATACAGGCTACAGCGGAAGTTATTTTACACAACTATTCGACGCTTCCGGATTTCGAACGTGGATCGTGAAAAAGGCCCATTAACGTAAACACAGCCCACTGTGAACACCCTTGTAATTCGCTTCAACCTTTTCGAATTGTATGACTGATTATTTTAGGTTCAAGTGTGTGTAAGCATTTGGAAACAAGCAGAGCACAGCTGTTTCTAAAGCAAGCAGTGCCATCTGCTGTTCAAAACTAAGCTCAGAATCGGTTTGAGAAAGAATCACGATGTGTTGCAACGATTTATCATTCCATCCCTATAGGAAAATGTCTAATAATGTGTTTCATAGATTCTCATCTGTGGAATGCGCCACTTCTGGTATTTTGCGGGTTCCTCAACACAAGTATTTTTTTTAAAATCGAGTACTCAAATTGAATAAAGGACTCGTGACAGCCCAAGCATAAAATAACTACTTCTTTTAAAATCATTTTAAACAACTTACCGACCTCAAACTTGTGGTTTCAATTTGTTCTTTTAAAATATAACAATGAATACATCATATTTATTTTCCCAAAAATTTCTTTCTTAGAAGTACTAAAAGAATTCATATTTGAACTGTCAAGGAACATGAATCGTTAAACAGAATCTGAACCAGAATCTTTAAATTCCCTGGGATTCCCATCCTTATCAGCTACAGCTGCATTATCTTTCTAATAAAGCTAGCTGGCCAAAGAACGCAGCTCACCAGCCTCCAAACCCATGCACTGGCTTCAGCTGGGTTTCATCACTGTCAAAACAAGAGCATTGCCTCAACGGACCACCATTACAATCGAAACCTCTAATAACAACAAAACGCACATATAGACCTCAAGCCCTTTGAAAATGATTCCTTTGTTGCGCTTGACAGCCGCCTTTGTAATCGAGACAAGTCAAAACCAACCGCTGCCCCTGGTTCATGTGTGACACGACCGTCAGCGATACTCTGACTTCTAGGGTTTGTTTTGCTTAGCTTTGGCTTGGCTAAAATAGCTCTTTATGTCTGTAATCTGGCCTGTGCTTCCTCCAAACCTATACATTTACTGATGGTTTTGAGAGTTTTTTAAAGTTTCGGCCAAACTACCCCCCTTAAACCAGATGTTTATAAAGAGAGACCGCAAGAGAAGCAAAAATAACAGTATTAAAGTGCAGGTCCATAAGCCTGCTGGCAACATCAGTGAGAATCTAATGTATTACACTCAAAAAAAAAAAAAAGTACAATGCTGTCACTGGGTACATTTTTGTAACTAATGTTTCCTTGGATGGACCTAACATTGTCTTTTAATACAAAAAAGTGCATTAAAGTCAATATAACATAGCCAGAAGAAAATAAAACAATTTCTTACCATCTGAGAACGGCTCTTCGGGCATCCATTAATGTCCTCAATCTTCTCATTTGCTGTGGTATCCGAAAAGAGAGAGAAATACAGACAAATTAATTGGAAAAATTAAAACAAGTGCCCGATTTCCTTAATTGCAAGTCTCCGGTGCAGTATGTCTTTTCTCCGACAGATTTTTGACCCCTAATGTGGAAACTAGATCCAGTTTGAGCAACTGTGTGGCTGGGCCTGCTGGGATGCGACTGCTTTGGGGCTTTCCTGAGGGTGACTGCTCTCCACCCTGCATCCTGGCAGGGCCCGGCCCCACCCCCTACCCCACGGCAGCTGAAAACCGGGCCGTTCACTCACAGCTGACAACTGCACGCACGGCTACAATGACAGCTACATGCCTGCAGGAATCACTTTACCTCCTGCGCTGTGGGAAAAATGTGTCAGGAATGTGTAAGATGTCAGGTGAGTAAGCACTGGAGGACAGACACATCTGAGACGGGATGTCTCAACGGAGGGGCTCTCGGGCTACCGGAGAACCATTTGGGTGGCCGTGTCTTCTAAATAATTTGTGTTTTAATTATTATTTTATAATGTTATTTAATATGGAAGCCTGTTTCCGCTATGAATTTTTTAAAAAAAAGGTAACTGTGACCTTTTATCTCACAATTCAGACTTTTTTTCTCACAGTTCTGAGGTTATATCTGACAATTTATACTTTTTTCTCACAATTCTGAAAGTCAGAATATATAAACTTTGAGAAGAAAAAGATGACATTAAAAAAATATTTTTCTAAGAAGAAAAAAAGTCAGAATTGTGAGATTAAAAAGTCAAAATTACCTTTTTTTTTATTTTTCAAGCAAGCAAGCAAGAAATAAAATAAAATAAAATAAAATAAAAACTTAGAATTCAGAGAAAAAAGTCAAAATTGTGAGATTTAAACTCACTGTTATGAGTTCATAAATTGTGAGATAAAAAGTCAAAATTAACTTTTTTATTTTTCAAGCAAGCAAGAAATAAAATAATAAAATAAAAAACTTAGAAATCAGAAAAAAATGTAAAAATGTAAACTCGCTGGTATGAGTTCATAACTTGCAATTGTGAGACATGAACTCGCAATTGCAAGAAAAGTCAACTGTAAGATCAAAAGTCACAATTATCAACAATTTAATTATTAATTTACATAAAATACTTATGTGGCAAATAAAAATGCATTAATTGCACTGCATTAGATATCAAAATTAGGCATTAAAAAATCATCAGTGATATATAGGCCCTTAGAATGTAACATTTTTTAAAACATTTTTTATATTATTTTAGACCATAATTTACCATAGAATTTGATATTTAATAATTATTTTATAGTACGAAGGTCAGTCTCAATATAACGGTAACTCTTTACAAAAAGGTGTCATTTGTTAGTTAATGTACAGTATTCATCTTTGTTAATGTTAGTTAATAAAAATACAGTCGTTCATTGTTTGTTCATGTTAGTTCACAATGTTAACTAATGTTAACAAACACAACTTAAGATTAATAGATGCAATAGAAGTATTGTTCATTCTTAGTTCACTAACGTAGTTAACTAATATTAACTAATGAACCTTATTATAAAGTGTTACTGTCAAGACTACAAAATACTCACACCAAAATGAATAATGAATTTAATAAACTGAATTAGATATAAAAAAAAAAAAATCAAGGTTGCATCTGCAAACTAACTCAGAAATTAATTTATAAGACAAATGACATTTGACTTTTTTTAAAAACAATTTTAAGTGTCTAACATTTTGGGGTGACTGGTGTAAGCACTAAATGTGCTTACTGTCACCAATTCATTCATTTTCTTATTTCAAAATTTCTTTCAAAACCTTAGGGAAAGAGCCATCAGCTGTCATTAATAGAAGTAAATATGTGAAGTATGTCATTAGTTGCATGCAGCATTTGTGTCTGTCAAACAGGGCAGGTCGGGTTTCAGCTTCAATTGGCCAGTGTGTGATTCCCTCGGGATGTAGAAAACACAAGAGGACAAAGTGGGATGACCACAATGATGAGTCATTTAACACCACTTCACCCCACAACACTGTACTTCTGCTCTTAAGTAACCAAATGCTTTCTGGCTCTTACAACACTTTTAGGGTGGACAGAGGTAATGTAAAACTCTATTTTTGCACGTCCATGGGAAGAGCTGCTGACATGGATCGGTTTTCTTACTAGGCACTCGAAAGTACATAAATGCTATTAAAACATTAAAAGCTCCTATTGCAATTGGGTGTATATACAAAGAGGTCACAATGCCCTTGAGGCAATTAATACTCTGCCACAACAGAATGATCACTGTTGAAATATTAGTGACTGAAAGGTGTTGTACAAATCGCATTGCAAATTCAGACTGTTTTGAAACGTTACAATAAATGAATGAATGAATAAAACAAAATCATTTACAATAGTTTGAAATGTATGTCTAATGTAAATTAAATATAAATAATAAATTAATATCATAATTAATTGTTAAATTAAAATTACATTATTAAATTAATAATTAAATTATTAATTAAGTCTAAAATGCAGAATTCAAGAGGACTCCAAAAATATAAAAAAGATTATGAAATAATAATGCAATATGATTATATTATTTATTATATTATTATCTCATTTTAGTCTAATAAATCCATAAATTGAGCATAAAATTAATTAACTAATTAAATAAATAAATAAATAAATAAAAGAAGCAAAATATTGTCATTTATAATAGTTTGCAATGTATTTCTAATGCAGTGTAATAAATCTAATAATCTTGGTAAAATATGCTTTAAACTCAAGAGGACTCAAGATTCTTATATATAAATACATAGATATATAATATATCACAAATTACGTATTTACAATATTATAATGAATATCATATAAAAATATCGTGCATTTCTTTTAAAACGTTAGATTATGAATATTATAATATATCTCAATCAAACTAATAAATACACAATAAAATCAATAAATTAATATAGATAAAGTCATTATAAGCAAGCAAATTACATTTTAGATTTTTTTTTTAACTTTTACAATATGAGGGTCAGACTAAAAGAAGTTTTCAAGCATCAAAACAATAAAAGTTTAATACCGTGTTAAATATTTCAAACATTAGAACGTGTCCTGCTTAATTTTAGCTTAATAATAATAATAATAATAATAATAATAATAATAATAATATATATATTTTAACATGATTTACGGAAGACACCCACAAAAATAGCATTGAGTATAATAGTTCACATAAAATATCTTCCCCACTATACTTCAAACTCACTAGGTTTTATAACTAAAAATATAATAGCATTTAATATGATCACTTTTTCTTTTATAAAGCCTATTTCAATAAGTACAGGTCAGAATAAGTATAAGTTTCGTTTTTACATAACTGTTATGCTAAATGGAACATTATTTCTCCCATTTTTTGACATTTTATTTTTACCAAAGTTATTTGAAACATCAAAGCATTTATTTTACTTGCATTTTATGTGCTTTCTATGTAACTTGTATAAAATCGCTTTTGTAAATGTAAACTGATGCAGGCACACCAACATGGGACGACCCCCGTACACCTTGCACAGGAAATCTTTACTCGACTCTGTATGTCTGTTTTAGAGAAAGTGAATCGCTCACCGATAACCTGGATTATCTCAGCCAGCAGCACGCCATCGCTCACATCCTGCTGCAGGTCTTTAATCAGCCGCTTGTGTCCCGATTTGGCCAAGTAGTGATTCGCCCAGTCCGTGTAGATCTGTCAACACGAGAAAAGAAACCTGGCTTATAAATCCATCCGTCAAAAAAAGTTTCAAACTAGGATTCACGACATTCACGTAAGCGCGCCTACGCGAGGACTGAGCGCCGCGTCTCTCCGCGCGTCCGCGGCTCCGCGCTCTATTCAAATCCACTCCATTGTGCCTTATTCAAGTTATTCAGCACTAATAATGCTCAAATTCTCCCGTCTGACATCACAGAAAAGCCCCTTCACTGGGGCAGGAGGAGGGAGACCCCGAGGGAGCTTAAATTAAACCTCTGAATGGGTTTGAAAGGAGTCATGTGTTGTTTGCTGTTTGGAGCGGGTCTGTCCAAAAACATTCCCGCGCCCCGTTACAAAGTAAAGAAAAGCGGGAAACAAGCAGTTCAAGCATTAAAAACACGGAGATGCCAAAACCATCACGTTATTTTGAAAAATAAAGCTTCCATAAACATATCTTTAACGTAATTCCAGCATTTAAGTACGTTTATTAACAAAGAGTATACATGTAGCTATTGTTTTTGTTACACGTACCATGATATTCTTTGAACTGACATGTAAATACCATGCTATTTCCCATGTGACCTTAATATCACAATGTGAAATAAAATAATAGCCTATATATATCATTGAATAAACACCACAATTATTGTAATTCAAAGGTCTGAGGTTTCTTTTGGATGTGGTGCGGGCTTTACACACACAATCAAAGGCCTGGCATTAGTCAGACACATTCCCGTGGGGGTTGAAGAGCTTGTGTTGTGTGTTTCATGAGTAAATAAAGCCTGAGTGTATTATTTGCTGTGTTACTCATGTGAGGAATCAGTTTTCTAGATGGAAAAAACAGGTGCACCCCGAGTCCCCGTACCATCAAAATAAACACGCTCTCCCTCCATCGCTCTCGCTGGAGTCATCAAGACTTAAAAGAGCACACAAAGCCCATATAATTATGCACAGCAATGACCAAAGTCAGTGAAGAAATGTACAAATCCAATCCATGCTTTGAAGGTTTGTGGGTCAAATGAGTCAGATGTAATGAAAGGTGAGGTGAAGACAGTAAAGTGAATGTAAGGGTAAACATGCCTTCAAGAAACAAAAGATCGAAGTAACGCTGAGGAAATTACAGATGACATTTGTCTGTCAGACTGAACCTGCTCACCACCATGTAAACACTAAAATAGCTATCAATGTCATAAATAAAACCGAGTACCCGTATTGCCTTTAGTTATCTTAAGTATTCCTTTCAAGTCCATATAATCACATCAGCATTAGTAACAATCCTTTGAAGGTGCAGTAAAAATGTTTATTATGTATTAGTGCTGGACAGTTTGACTAAAATCTGTATCATGTTCTGTTTTTTTTTTTTTGTTTTTTTTGGCGGTTTATCATGGTTTTTCCCAGACTGTGCATTTATATTATTCAGAAAGAATAATAATTATATGGTGGTACACAGTAAAAAAAAAATGTTGTTTCAACTTATGTTTCAAAGTAATTTGTTACCCCGCTGATGTAAAATTTTTAGTTTAGTCAACTAAAATATTCCAGTTGTCACTTAAATTAACATTTAGTAACTTAAATTTCACGTTGACTAAACTAAAAATTTTAAGTCAGCGGGGTAACAAATTATATTCCCACCCCGCCTTTATGAAATGCGTTGATTTTTATAAAGTTCATCATGTGCTCTGATTAGCCAGCTATCCACTGCGTTGTGCTTGGCCGAATACCTTAAGCGTGTGATGGAAATGTTACATCCCTTACCATGTTGTGATGCTGTTTCCCGGCAACGAGACAAAAACAATAAAACCCATTATAAATTAGGCTTTTTTTGTATCCAGTAAGGACATAATTACTGATTATAATGACTCATACTGTCTATTTATGCGTTGCGTTGAGTTGCGTTCCGCCAGCGTAAACATAACACCATGTCTGAATTTGTGATCGTAGAAACAACAAACAGTGTAGAAACAGTGTAGAGCATTACTCTGCACTGCTCAAAACCAGCGTTTGAATAGCCAGTACCAAATTCTTTAAATATTAAAACATACTTACAGGCTGTTCCGGAACAGTGTTGTGAACATAACCACTGATTTCTAGTTGTGTATTCTTTTGGAAGGCCAAACAAAGTACTTTCGCTTTTGCAACGAAACACACAGCGTCTCCACAACAACGAGAATAAAAGTTACGCCTTCTTTCTTTGTGTATACATTTTGGGCGATGTTACGCAAATCTTCCCACACCGTGACTTAGATATGTGGGGGTGTGTTTGAATGAGCTGTTTTAGGAAGGTGTGGCTGAGTCTTAACTTTTATAAAGAATATCTCTATGGGTTTGAGACTTTAATCTTTGCAACTTTACATTTCATATATGCACAAACAGCTTGTAACACTCCAAAGACAAAGGAAAACATGAAATCATATCATATGACCCCACAGAGCATAAGAGTTATAGCGCCACTCAATGGACATTTCAAGTCAGAACTGCAGTAACGTACAAAACCAACGTCACATAAAATGTACCATATGTACGTTCATCTGTTCCAGTAGACATTTCACATCGAATATGTCATGAAATGTACAAGGCGCAACGTATTTTGCGTCTTGCGAATAAGTTCCCACAGGTAGGCCTGTTTTCATACTGAGATCAGGTTGGTATTTTCTCCTCTTTGCGTTCGCCTTCAGCGCCTCTGGCTTCCGTTAACGGCTATTTACAGTTGGTTTATTTGCCCATTTAAAGAATTAATTGTGTTATTAATGGTTCTAAAAGTTTTCCAACCATTAGTCAGAAGTGTATGCATGCTAACAGGGATCTTCTCTCAACAAAAGACGCTGTGTACAATGCTTAGGCACTTGTATTGGAATGCCATTTTTAAAAAAAAAAAATTCATACAGTTTGAACCAGTATATATCGCCCAGCACTAACATGCATGTAGAAAAATGCTAAAACTGTATTAAAAAGTATGCTAAAAGTATTCGTTTAACCAAAAGTATTGCATTATTAAACAGCTTTTCTTGGCTACTGATATGAATTGAATCTCTATTGTTATTTTTTAAATATTTGTCAAAAATACTATGCCTTTTCTGTGTAAAAGTTAATGACTTGAATACTTTAATTCAGCAAGGATGCAATGAATATAATCCTCCACTGGGACATAGTGAAAAACACACTGGATTACTCACAAATATCCATATAGATGGCATCTGAATCAGCACTTATGATGACAGTTCTGCTGTGAAATACAGTACACTGACCTTTATATTCTGAGTCACTGAGGCATGATGCTTCAGAATAAGAATATTGTGACAATCCCTCATCTCACACACACAAAAGCAGCACTTCACCCCCATACAAATCCTGCTTTGTTGTGTGGATGTCAAAACAGCTTGTGAGTTCATGGCTTTGTACAGTCCACTTTTGACCCGAGCATGAGTTGTTCTCTGAGTTCAGACATGCCTTACGGGATGATTTGTTACAGAACGACTCTGGAGAACTAAACAGGTGGCTTTTGCATGCATTAATGTGTGTTTAACTACCTGTGTGAGTAAGACGGGGAATATCAAACGGGAGTTCCTGAGTGTGGTAACTTGCAACAATTTACCAACAGCTGTCACTTGGACTCATCTTTGAGCTCAAAGCAGGGAGGTACAACACTCTTCAGCTACAAAGGCTCTCATGTTAAACACTAATAACAGGGTTGTTCATGTTAGTCACAGACACAGAATTGTTCCCACAGGCACGACAGGCAGAAGAACTTCTATTTAGGTTCACGAGAGAGGCTTTTAAATAATATGCTACTTTAAGGTAATTACAAAAGATCACTTACTGAGGTGAATGTTAGGTCAGATAAATGATATGCTAACAGCTTAGACAAGAATGCATTTCCATGCTTACTCAGCCTGGTAATTTAACTAACATACACTACAGCAATTTATCAGCAAGAACAAAATGTAAGGTATAGTTCACCAAAAATGAAAATTCTGTCATCATTTATTCAAGTTGTTCTAAACCTGTATGAATTTCTTTCTTGTGCTGAACATAAAAGAAGATATTTTGAAGAATGTGTGAAGAAACAGTTTTTGGTTCCCATAGATGTCAATTTCCAGTAAATGATGACAGAAATGAAATTTTTGGGTGAACTAACCCTCTAAATTGATCAAAAGTGACAGTAACGACATTTATAACATTACAAAAGATTTTATTTAGAATAAATGCTGTTCTTTTGAACTTTCTATTTGTCAAAGAATCCTGTTTTCAATACTGATAATATTAATAAATGTTTCTTGAGTACCAAATCAGCATGATAGGAATTTCTGCTGAACATAAAAGAAGAAAAATGTCTGAAGAAACAGTTTCTGGTTCCCATAGATGTCAATTATTTTATTTTATTTTATTTTTATTTATTTATTTTTTTTTATTCCAGTAAATGATGACACAATTTTTTTTTTTGATTTTTATGTGAACTATCCCTTAAAACTGATCAAAAGTGACAGTAAAGACATTTATAACATTACAAACTATTTCTATTTCAAATAAATTATGTTCTTTTAAACTTTCCATTCATCAAAGAATTCCGTTTTTAACTGCTTTCAACACTGATAATATTAATCATTTTTAATCATTTAAGCACCAAATCAGCATGACAGGAATACATTTTAAAAGTCCTAAATTTTAAAACAGTTACTTTTAAATTGTAATATTATTTCACAGTATTACTGTATTTACAGTCCAATAAATTCAACATTAGTGAATATAAAAAAATATATTAAAAAGTCTTACAGACCCCAAACTTTTGAACAGCACTGTGCTATTCACCAGCAAATATTTAACACCAGCATTAATATTCCTAAAATATTTTTGGAATAGTATCTGAAAACATAAATAAAGTACAATAAAATACAAAATAAAATAAATGAGTTATACTTTCATTTATAATGTCTGTAGAAAGTAAACATGCACTTGATAGATCTGATCTCTAAACATTTAGTAGTTGTACTTGAATACTTTAGTACTTTTACTTGAGAATTTACTTTAAATGTTAAATTTTACTTTGGAATAGCATCCACCAATGAGAGAAGAAAGTAAATACTGTATTATAGACAAATATTATGCCAGTAAAATAATATAGAACATCATTTGAATTTGACCAGTGAATATACTTTTACCATCTGTTGCTTTTTTAATTTTTATCTGACCTGCTTACATTTTTTAACCATTTTCAACCTTTATAGTCCTGAACTTCACGCTAATCTTATTCTGAATCAGTCCACAAACTACTTAAAAAAGCTGCAGCTCAGCTTGCGGTAAACTGCGCAGTAAGTCTGGATTCTATCTATACCTGCTGCATGAGACTAAATATACCTCCCCGCTGAATGCCTACAGATATCAGCAGGAATAGCCTTCTCTCCACAGCAGAGAGGTCTTACCGATTTGTAGTAATCGCAGGACGACCTGCTGCGGCGTCTCTCTGGGATGTACATCCTCACGTTCAGAGCCATACTGCTCTTACAGGTGAAGAGAGCTCATAAACACTGAAGCCCTGAGGACGCCCTGTCACATTTACGCCTGTAATCAAGTCAGCGGTGTGGGGGGATAATTTTAGCGGCGAAATGCATTCTGGAGCATCGTTGAGAAACCTTTGCTGAAGATATACCACTCTATGTGTCACGCTTAGTGTCAAATGCTGAGACTCAGACATATCAGATTGTGAGTGCTTCACCTACTAACAAAAAAAAAAAAGAGAGAATTCCCCTTTGAATTTGTATTCAATTGAATTTTATTTGAATTGTAATTTGCAAAAAAAAAAGAATACTCTTAAGAATTTATGTTGGAATTACTGGAATTACATTATTATTATTACATCGTTATTGTTAATAATAATAATGTATTTAATTTTATTTTCCAGTAAATATTTCGAATAAATGCTATTCTTTTGAACATTCTATTTGTCAAAGAATCCTGCTTTTAACTGTTTTCAGCGGTGATAACATTAATGCAAAATTTAAAACAGTTACTTTTAAATTGTAATAATATTTCACAGTATTACTGTATTTACACTAGTTACTCCAATAAATTCAACATTTGTGTATATAGGGAAATTAAAAAAAAAAATAAATAAAAATACAGACCCCAAACTTTTGAATAGCATTGTAACTATACTATTCACAAGCAAAATAATTAACACTAGCATTCATGTTCTTGAAATATTTTGGAACAGGATTTGAAAAAATAATTAAAGTAATAAAATAAAATAAAATAAAATAAAATATTAATAAAATAAAATTACATATAAAATAAAATACGAGAGAATTTTATGAGAGTAATACTTTCAAGAGACACACACACAAAAAAAAAAACTTTTGAATAGATATTTTTGGAACAGTATTTGAAAAAATAAATAATAAAATTGAATTAAATTAAATTAAATATACAAGAAAAAATACAAGAGAATTTTATGAGAGTAATACTTTCAAGAGACACAATCTCTGTCAATGTCTGCAGAAAGTAAACAGTAAATTCCCTGTTGGATTTTTATTAAATTTAATTTAATTAAGTCATAATTTTCAGATAATTCTAAAAAAAGAAAAAGAATAAAAAAAAGAATACTCTTAGGAATTCATACTGGAATTGCATTATAATTATTACATCATTTTTATTAATAATTATAATAATAAATTAAAAACTAACAAAAAAGAGTAAGCATTCATGTTGAAATTGTATTTTATTTAGATAAATTTAATTTAATTTGAATCATAATGCAAATAATCCTAAAGAATCCTAATAGGAAAAAAAAATACTCTTAAGGATTACTATTTTTTTACAATAATAATTAATTCTAAAGAATTCTAAAAAGTCCCTTAATTAATTATGATTCTACAGAATTAAGTGATTCTACAGAATTAAATATGATTCTATTGAGTAAACTGAAATTCTGAATAAAGTATGTAAATAATCTTAAATAAATAAATAAATAAATAAATAATCGGAATTGCAGTATATATAATCTGTACTTTAGTTTCAGTTTATTCAGTAGAACCATATTTAATTTTTAAAGGATTCTTAGAATTCTTTAGGATTTGTTCCAAAATTCTATTTGTAATAATTATTATCATAATTCCAATAGGAATCCTGTAGATTAACTAATGATCTGTTCTACTCATGACTGCAAATGACTTTCATTTCCTAATTGTTGTAGTCTTAGTTTCTCACAAATATATCCCATTTCCTTTCATTTGAACAATGATGTCTTCAAGGAAGCCTTTTAATTTGATGACTGAACCAAATAACGGTAAGTGCAAACTTTTATGTAACCACATTTATGCTTCTTTTCTGCCTCATTCACTAAAAACCCATCTAGTTGGTGCTGGTCTCTAAAGGTTTACTGTTGAGCTTTAAAACCGTCTGCTTTCACACAAACATACAGAATGTATATATATACAATCGTATGCAAACACACATGCATATGTACAGAGAGGAGCAGAGTATGTGGGAGGTCTGACAACTACTCGAGAGGTGGTGACAACAACCAAGAATGTGTGTCGGGGTGGTGAGAAGGGTGACGGATGCTCCATAAACCCCCTCTGCACCTCTCCATCCCCCTTTAACTTAAGCTCACACTCAAAAACAAACACGCTCTGCAAGTTTCAAAAGCGAAGATCAAGCCCTAGATCACGCAAGACTCTCCAGTCAAGACCTGCCAAGTTTACTTACACACAAAAGACACATGCATGTTGAACAGAAGCATATACATAAATGGTGGTCTTCATTTTAGGAACATTAGTGAGTAGATGCGGTCAGGTATGAAATCACTTTCACCCAATAAAATCTAAAGTTGAGGCAGTCTTCTCTCCTGCCATCTGTGTTGTGTCAGTCTGGTCTTGATCTGGTGCAGCAGTTTGTAAAGCGAGTAATTCTTCTCTGGAGTGTCTAGATTAGAGGTCTAATCTAATAATGACCACAGCACAGATGCCTCATTTATTTATGCTCCTCTTTTCTTAACCGCCCTACAAATTCGATTTCAAAAGCAAATGTATTCTTTCCTTCAGCTAAGCTTTACGGGTCACTCCAACTTGACCTTAACGTTCATTATCTCGCAGTCAAGAGGGTCCATTCGCTGGACCCCGTATTTCATCAAGAACTGTCTATGTGAAATCTATCTGTATATCCTAGATCTATTCTTCAGTCGTTTGGTGCCATATATTTTTTAAAAAAGAAATTATGCTTTTATTCAGCAAAGATGCATTCAAATGTTCAAAAGTGACAGACTTACATTGTTTAAATAAATGTTATACTTTTGTACTTTCTATTCATCAAACAATCCAACATAGAAAATGTATCATGGTTTACACAAAATTAATATTCATCACAACTGTTTTCAACATTGATAATCATATGAAATGTTTCTTGAGCAGCAAATCAGCATATTAAAATGATTTCTGTAGGATCATGTGACACTGAAGACTGGAGTAATGATGCTGGAAATTCAGTTTTGCATCACAAAATAAATTACATTTTTAAATATATTCAAATAGAAAACAGTTATTTTAAATTGTAAAAATATTTCAGAATATTACTGTTTTTACTGCATTTTTGATTAAATAAATGCAGCCTTTGTGAGCAGAAGAGACTTCTTTCAAAACCATTAAAAAATTCCAAATAATATTTTTTGCTTTCCATGTGCCATAGTTAAATTAACTGTTTCAGGACATTTTGGACAGTCTACAAGCAAAATAGTTATTTTGCAGTTCTACTAAAATACACTGTCATTCCAAAGTTTGTGATCAGTAGGATTTTGAATGTTTTTTTTTTTTTTTTAAAGTCTCTTATGCTTATCAAAGTTCCATTTATTTGTTTAAAAATACAGAAAAAAAGTAATATTATGACATATTATTGCAATTTAAATGACCAGATTTTTTTTTTTTAAATTTTAATATACTTCAAAATACAATTTATTTCTGTTTTGCAAAGCTGAATTTTCACCAGCCATTACTACAGTCTTCTTGGGGCCCAAAACCTTTCAGAAATCATTCTAATATGCTGATTTATAATCAATGTTGGAAACAGTTGTACTATTTTTTGGAATCTGCGATACTTTTAGGATTCTTTGATGAATGAAAAGAAAAAAACAGCATTTATTCAAAAAAGAAATCTTTTCTAACAATACAAGTCTTTGCTATCACTTTTATTAGTTTCATACTTGCTGAATAAAAGTATTAATTTCTTTCACTTTGAACTGTAGTGTATATTGTTACAAAAGATTAATATTTTAAATAAACTCTGTCCTTTTTAAAGTTTTATTCATCAAAGAATCTTGAAAGAAAGTGTCACAGGTTTCACAAAAATATTAAGCAGCACAATTGTTTGTGCTTCTGCATTGATAATAAACAAGCATATTAGAATGATTTCTAAAGGATCATGTGACACTGAAGACTGGAGTAATGATGCTGAAATTTCAGCTTTACATCACACAAATTAAATTCTATTTCAATGTATACTGAAATAGAAAACCACTACTTTAAACTGCAGTGATCTTTCACAATATTATTTTTTTTTTCTGTATTTTTAATCAAATAAATGCAGCCTTGATGAGCAGAAAAATATTCTTTAAAAAAACATTACAAATCTTACTGATCCCATACTTTTGAACAGCAGTATATATATTATATGTAACAATTTAAGATATATGGCAAAATAATGAACTGCTTTCCTAAGAGTGGTGCATGAATGCATCTGGTTGATGAGGGTAAGGTGTGGTGGATTGCAGTGAAACTGAATGAGCAGTGATTGATTCTTGAAGTCAAGCATCATTATGATAGGAGTCAAGTCGAGGTGAGGAGCGTGATCATATTGTCATGGTAACAGAGAGCGCCCTCTTTTATTCCGCCTATATAGACGCATCAAGTATTTGATGTCTAAGGGTGATACATCACTTAAAATGGAATGCTTGCATTAGTCAGAATAAATAAAAAAATAAAAAAAATTAACCCTCTGGGGCTGTTCATTTAGGAGTCACACTTGGCTCCTTCGCGGACAAAAGTGACCGAAGCCTTGAAATGTAACTTTTTGTTCAATAATATTTTTTGATTATTATTTAGAATTTGAGGGGATTTTATGACAATATGCAATATTTATATAATTTTAAATAGCTAATTTTTCCCATTAGAATTAATATATTTTATATTTATTTATATAATATTTTTTTTTATTATTTTTCAGTAAATGCAACATTTCACATTAAAACAGAGTGAACGCTTTTAAAATCCTTTTTTTCTGAAGTGAGAATTGTGCCATTTGGTGTCATTAAAAAATAAAAACTTGTGTAATGTCATGTAAGCTCCTGTATATCTACCTATATACATATTATACATATATACAGAGGCTTTTGGATTACCATTGTTTTTTTGACATATTTTATTTTGCTTTTAGATATACATTTAGACATTTTTAAAAAACTACTTTTGTCAAGGTTTAGATATTTTTAGTTAGATAAATATCAGGTTGCATTATGATTACAATCAAACATTAAAATACAAGAAAATGGCTCTCCCCATCTCACATATTCTCAAAATTTGCTCTGTTGCAGTCTTACCAGTAAATTTCTGAGTGTGTGTTTGTGAGACTCTTTTCTATTTCTCTATTTATTCATTTTATTTCACATATTCTCAAAATTTGCTCTGCTGCATTTTTATCAGTTCATTTTTGTGTGTCTGTGTGTGTTTCTGTGTGTGTGCACGTGGGTGTCTATTTTGCACTCTTGATATTTTAGAGCGTCACACCTTGATTGCTGTGCACTTTTTTCTGCACAGTGGTTGATTTGTAGTTGGTAACACCAAAAGATTCTCTGAGTTTTCGTATTTTTTTGTATTTCCCATTCATTTCCTACTGTATGTTGGTCATTTTTGACCATGAAGGAGCCAAGTGTGACCTTTTTTTGTGACCCTTTAACATGTCCGAATCATGTCCATGATTTTTTTTTTGTGTGTTCTCATAGCTAATGCAACAAAAGTCACCAAGTGTCATCTCATTCCGATGAAGCTACGATTTTTAAAATTTCAAAATATAAATTTTTAAGAGGCCCAGAGGGTTAAATTTTCCTAAATATTTCCCTGTTTTTCAGTTCTCAACTCTACTGCATATTAAAGTGCCATCTGTGTCAAATCAACCAAATTTCAGAAATATCCCTGTCTAAAATGTTTGATTTGTTCATATTTTTTTTGGAAGAAAGACAAACATACAGTAAATAGTAACAAAAGCCAAAATATTAAATGCCAGCTAAGAGTAATCCACTATTTTGTAAAGGGGACTCAAAATAAGAAATTCTGATATTAGGAGAGAGAGCATCATTAATTTATTTTCTAAATATCTGAAAAAACCACTTGGTGTTATTAGTTATTAAAAAAAAAAGTAGCTTCCCCAACACTGTATTACATTTGAAGCCATTTGTTAACAGTGTATTATCACACACTGTTGTTATTGTGTGTCTAATGTGTGCAGCCACTTAGGAACCAACCAATGTTGGTCATTATCCAGAACTAGGACAGTCATTGTAACTAGGATGAATAGATCTATTACCCAAGACAGACAGAAACCTGCTCAAGAGAGATGCTCTGTGGGAAATTAATATCCACCTCTTTGCTTTTGTCCTGCTTATTAGTCATAATATCAGCCAGATTTTATCCAGAAGAGTAGACTGGTTCAAACACTGTAAATAATATTTTTTTTCTATCTATTTCAGTTTTTCATGTTTAGTTCAGTGTTATTTGTCATTTCTTTGTAACACACACAGGGTCAAACAGAGAGCAGAGTATCCAACAGACAGGAAGACACTTTAGGATTCCGCCATAATCACCAATCTTTTTTCTAAATGATCAGAAAGAAATAGTGCACAATTAAAGCTTCTCATTCAGAGAGACAGGGAAAATAAAGAAACACACACATTATCTTCTGAGCACCCAAGACAAAGCAGCACAGTCCTTTTACCCGCATGACAACTCAAACAGACACATTTCATCAAATTCAGTCGCACACACTGGGAGCTTTTGTAAATACTGAAAAAGGTCTGTCCTTAGTTTTCTCATGCCCCGCTCCCTGCATCTCCGCTCTGACCCCTAAACCGTAATTATACTCCCCGCGTGACCTAAAAGTGCCCTGCTTTTAAGTGTTTTCCCTCAGCCTGTGATCAGATTTCGGCCTAGTTAAATTAGCCCTCCTCTCACCCATCAGGGAAAGGAAACCTCAATTCCTGAAGGAGAATGGACCATTTTAGACAGTTACCACACAAAAGCATCAAGATGACAGAGGAAAAAGACATGCATGAGTGTTTTCTCAGTCAAAGAGATGGCAGAAATAAACGGCAGTGTCCATTAAAGGACACTGCACCAACTTAAAATTTGCTAACCTTTGCTAGACCACCTAAAGTATTATGATAGCATTTTTAAAAGGACATTTGATTGATGGTTAGCTGGCAATATGACATATCTGGTGGGAGCCTTAATTCATACTAGTGAAGTGAGAATCCAACACAAATCGTTCTTTTGAAAGATGGTTTTTACGCATGCATGATGGAGGAACATGTCATGTATTGGCTAAAGTGTGTTTTTGTGTGTTTTTATATATACATATAAATATACACAGTACACACACACACATTATGTAAAAGCAAGCTTATTTTGGATGCAATTAATCAATTTCACAGCACTACACATACCTATATAAATATAAAACACAGATTAAAATCTTTAAAAAAAATCTTTAAAAATATTACAAATATTTATAAAAATATTTTTATAAATATTTTTCATATTTTGAAGATTTTTTAAAAGATTTTTAGTTATTAGTTATTAAAAATGTCAAAATAATAATACATTTAAAAATAAAATATAAATAAAAAATTAAATATATAATTTTCATAAATATTTGTAATATTAAAAAAAAATGTATGTATATATATATATATATATATATATATATATATATATATATATATATATATATATTCTTTTTTTTTTCTTTTTTTTTACTTTTTGAAGATTTTTTTGAGTCATGGAAATACTTAATGGCTTATCATTATTTTTAAATACATTTAAAAATAAAAATAAAAAAATAATTTAATTTAGTATTTAATTAATTAAAAAAATTAAACAATTCTTTAGAAATATTTTTCATATTTTAAATATTTTTTTAGTCATGAAAATAATTACAGAGTTATCATTACTTGAAAAACTTATAATAAAAAACATTCTAATTAATAATACATTTAAAATTAAATATAAAAATTACATATTTTTTAATAAATATTTGTAATATTTTAAAGATTTTTTTTTTAAGATTTTAAAGATTTTTTAGTCATGAAAATCATCACTGACTTAACATTACTGTCAAAAATAATAATAAAAAAAAAATCAAAATAACAATACATTTAAAAATTAAATCACTAATGTTAGCCTGCAACTAATCTGCTCCTGATATACTGTGCAAATTCTTCTTAATTATTCATTTGAATGATTCGGATTAAAAATGTAGACCATCTACAGTAGAATCATTATTCAGAATCATTAATATATAAATGCCACACAGGAAACCAATCAAATGAATCAATGATTTGAACCAAAGCATTGAAACAAGCCATCTAAACAATCCAAATCATTAAAATGAAAATTTTGTGCTCCATCCAATTTTAGCATTGCAAACATTGAACGGACAATAAAAGTACAACTAAGAGCATAGCAAATTTATATATAAAATATTATTTATTAAAATGAACAAATAATTCATTAATAAAAATAATAAATTGAAAAATAAATATCATTTATGTTAAAATTAGAAACACAAGTCAAGTCCACACGTGTTCTGCGCGTGTGGCTTTGGTCGTGTCCGCCGAGCACCACAAGCATTTCAAGTGGCTTTGGCCTTGTGCTAACATGACAAGCTCCAAGAGCAGCTCTTGACTGCTGCCATGTCTGTGGTTCGGAGATGAAAGCGTGAACATTAGATTGATGTGAGCGCCGCCAAATATGACCTCTGGGACTGTGAGAGTTCAGCCAGGATTAAGAGCCACATTCAGACCAAACAGAGAGCAGGAAATGTTTCGGCGTTCGCACAAGTGGTGCTTTCAAGATCAAGAACTCCAAACGTAACTTCAACGAGGCCTCAAAAAGTTCAGCGCCATCTGCGCGAACCAGAACGTGGGCACTTGATGACACTCGAGCTGCGCTTCTCAAAATAAACAGTACACTTTTAGATTCAACATATTCACACACACAATCTGCCATCTGTAGGGTCGGGGCCTAGAGACGCATCCAGGCTGTACCGAAACGCCGTCAGCTCTAACAGACGGGTTGATGTGGCTCTGTCTTCTCAGCAGGACACTAAACACCATTAACTACTCCTCACCTTCAACCACCAGACAGCTGTCTGCTCAGCCTGTGCTGTATGAATAAGTGATTTGATAGAAATGAATGTTCCCTTCTGTTCTGCTGAAATATGAAGAATAACATTTGTAGATTTTGCTTCAGCCCTGAACACAATGTAATAGACCCTCTCTGAGTGCTACAGTATGGTATATACAGTATTATATAGTTTATATTCATAAACCTTCCATTATACTAGTACTGTATGCTCATGGAATATAAGTTCAGGTAGAGCAGTTTACATGCAGATAAAAAGACACGTCAGACTAAGCATATATGCTCCATATGGTGGTGCTCAAATGGGCAATGTGGGTTTGAATCTGGAATGCATCTTGTCTTAATCCTGTTCTTTTACAAGTTTTTTACACTGGGGTTTGTGAGGGAACTTCAGGGGGATTGTGAGATACTATTGTGAAAAGCTAATCATTTATTAAATCATAAAAATGTCAAATCTAAATAATTAAATAAATAAATAAATTCTAAAATAAAAATCAAGCTTAAACCAAAAAGTTATATATATATATATGTATTTTATTTATTTAATATTTTATTTGTTTACCTGCATGGCAAGTGACCATTTGTCAACAGCAGAGAAATGTTAACACATTGCCATTAAATTACTAAAATATACATTTAAAATCTCACATTGTACTTCATGAAAATATTTTAGAACAAAAAGCTTTGGCTCAAAAAAAATATTGGACAATATCTTTTTTGGACAAGTACTATCAAACTACTATGCCGTTCTTGTTCATATGGCTTACATAATATAAGTACCATAATAAATGGTAAATTACCAAAGTACCATAGTATTACAAACTGATTTCATCAATTTATCATGGTAACATCACAGTACTGTTACAAAAAAGTACTGTGGTGGCACCTTGGTACATTAATAGTATCAAATGGCACTACTATGGTACTTTGAAATATACTATGGTAATGAAATTCATGAACATGTTATTTACATTAGAACTGCACGAATTTGGATAAATTGAGAATTATGTTGTTGTTGTTGTTTTTTTTTTTTGTTTTGTTTCAAATTTTGTTTCAAAACAATTCTGAACTAAGCAAAAACATTACAAAAATTAATTGCTGCAGTCTATTAAAAAGTGTTTACTTAATTTGAATGAATTATTTAAAAAAAAAAGTTTGAATGAATGATTTCATTACTGAATGAATCAGCGTTTTCAAATCTTTTGAATGAATGATTCAATGACAAATACATTTTCCAACAGTCAGTTGTCGCCACCTAGTGGTGAAACAATGTAATCAACATTGTAATCAACAAACGCTCCCTGAAGCGCCAATTACTTTCAAAAGATGATGCTCAATTTCGTTCTCTACCATAGTGCTTATATCTAAACTATAAACTTTTATCCCAGTACTTCTGTGATAATATGAATGATTTTCAGACTGAAATAATACAGTGTGGTTAAAAAGACTGTTTGGGAAGCTGTTCCATATCCAAACATGATAACTGTTCTCTCTGTCAGCAGCGTCAACGCAGATTTAAATGTTCCGGTACGACTTTGTCAAAGGTTTGACACAAACGAATCACTGTCATAAAAAAAAAGATTGTGTGGTTGCTTGAATTTAGATTGCGATTTTGTAATGATTAATTGTGCAGCTCTAATTTACATACAGTTGCATGAACTCCCTGGTGAAAAAAACAGCATATGCTGGTTAGGCATGTTTTGATGCTGGCTTAAGCTGGTCATG
Organism: Cirrhinus mrigala; assembly: GCA_036247105.1. Classification (NCBI taxonomy): domain Eukaryota; kingdom Metazoa; phylum Chordata; class Actinopteri; order Cypriniformes; family Cyprinidae; genus Cirrhinus; species Cirrhinus mrigala. The sequence goes on from CM070013.1 coordinate 41,862,582, forward strand.
TTGCTGGTCAAGGACCAGCATGAACCTGCAAAGGACCAGCTTAAACCAGCATAAAAACATACCTAACCAGCATCCCAGCATCAGAACATACCTACCAGCATATGCTGGTTTTTTCACCAGGGCTTACACCATTGTATCCACCTTTTTTTTTTCTGTACAAGTGGGTGCAGCCATTTTTTCATTTTATGGGTCATGCTTCCGGTCTCATCCGCATCCACCTATTTTCAGCTGTACAAAACAGCTTGTTTTGCTGCTTGATATTGCAAATTGGTGTGTCTTACCATGTTATTTTAATGTACTATATTAATTATGAACACACTGTTCTACTGTTTACTGCACATTCTTATTCGTCTCATTGTTTTGCTATAGAGCGTTTTCATGACCTGACAACAAACGGCCATATTACCGGCACAGAACGTAAACAATGCCACCAAACAAAACTCGCAAAGTTTGCTGATTATTGCTAATAATGGTCAATTATTGTCATTTATTGGGCTGTACTACTCAGACCAGAAAACATTTGGAGTACTACAGACTGCCAAAAGTTCAAGAAGAAATCAAGGAGAAGAGTGCAAAAGAATGTCTGAGGAAAGAAGGCGTTTGTGGTCGGTCAAACTGAACCAGGATTTCCAGGGCAAGAATCCTGACAACATTCAAGTTTGTTCTTATCATTTCCGGTCAGGTAGGGAAGAATTAAGCTAATATCTTAATTAATACTGCTTGTATGCATCTTAACCACCTAATAACTTTAGTTTCTCAAAATATTGCGCCCTTTTCTACTTACTAAGTCCTTCTCTATAGGATTTAGCAGCTTCCACAGCGTTTTTTCTGTGGTTTAGACAGCATAAATTTGCGGAACGACGTATTCAGTAGTACATTAACCGTGCAATATGTGCTGTTGTTTACATCCGAGTATCGCCATTATGGCCGTGGGACTTGTATTGGTTTTAATGGAAACTGTAATGGACCCTATTGGTCTCTACTGGTAATAGGTCACCTTCTATTGGTGGCTTGTTAAGACCAATAAATCCTAATGGAATTTGTCTCAAAACACACTACAGAAAACCATTTTTTTTTAATGGTTTTAATGGTTAAAAGTTGATGGTTTGTAATGTTTCTAATGGTATTTGTAGTGGAAACCATTAGAATTTTCTGTGATGGTTCTTTTTTTTCAGCAGGGTAATTAATGTCCCTCCTGTTCATTCTCAAAAAGAACTTTTAACACAAATTGAAAAAGGCATATGTTTAATATTGATGCTGAACTGTTGGCGTTAGCAACACAAAGGTCATGGGTTCAATTCCCAGGGAAAATACATGCTGGCAAAATGCTTAGCTTTGGATAAAAGTGTCTGGCAAATGTATAAATGTAAATAGCAAATACTGAAATAATAATAATAATACTATAAAAATGAGCCGTTAAAGAAAAGGGGAGAGAAAGGTGAAATAAAAAAAAGATGATTTAGAAATATCTGCCCTCGAGGTTAATATTTAACGACTCTCGATAGTAAATCAAGTGCTCTTTTCAAAATCTCACATATTGCAACACACATAACAGTTCATGAGGTCATAAAAATCAATAAACAATAAAGCTGATAAAATAACTAAAGAGCAAGTCTTGAACGTGCTCACTTTAATTTGCACAAATGGGGCTACTGTGGAGTTTATCAAATTAAGTCTGTATTAGACTGGACGTTTCTAATTAAAGTAGCCGAGATGTGTATCTCACTTTCCGTTGGGTTTGAAAAGCAGCACCGACCAGGATATTTAAAGCTCCAATGATGAAGCGAATAAACGAACGTGAGGTGCTTTCAGCCTCCGCTCTGATTCTTTCATCTCACGGTGTCACTGCAATATTCACTGCTGATATTATCGGGTCACACTGACACGTTTCAGCCTCCCATCACCTCCCTTCCTTCTCTCATCCACACATTCGACCTTAAACATATTCAGTTCACTGGCACTTGTGCTGGGCTCCACATGTAATCCATAATTAAACAGCTCCCCTTATCACCTCATCTCCAGACAAGCAATAAGACGGCCTGCCTTTGTGACTTTGACGTGCAGAGGATAAGACCACGACACGAGCCACAAAAAAAAGACTACGGTGCGCGTGCAAGGATTCATAAAGAGGAAATATTAAAGGTGTTTTCAGAAATATAGCTGAATTCTTTATAAGCTGAGCTGTTGCTTTAATATTAGCTGTCAGATCGTCTAACATAAACACTGCATCCCAGCAAATACAAGCAAAATGCTGCAGTTTCCTGTTAACGGAAAACATCATAACCCACAACAAACAAGAGACTTCTGTGTTAATGTACAGTATGTGACTCTGAATAGCTCTTAAATACAAAAAAAAAAATGAAACCTTGCAGTCTTGGTAACGGAAAATATTATATGCAGCAACAAACAAGAGCTTTCCAGCACAGCGCATGAGAATATAAACAGAGTCTTGAAACCCAAATATATTTAAACTAGGGCTGTCAAACGATTAATCATAATTAATCGCATACAAAATAAAAGTTTGAGTTTGCCTAATACTGTATATGTGTTTGTACTGTGTGTAATTATTATGTATATATAAATACGCACAAATTAATTTATATATATTTAAGAGAAATATGTTGTTTATGTACAAAATATTTATATATTTATTCATATATATATATATATATATATATATATATATATAATAAATACATATACTTGTAAATATTTCTTAAATCTAAACATGAATGTGTTTGTATTTATATATACACATAATAATTATACACAGTACACACACATATATTAGGCAAAGTCAAACTTTTATTTTGTATCGCGATTAATCGTTTGACAGCCCTAATTTAAACACACCTAGTTAAACATCAAAAAACCTAAAAATCAGGTAAGGCAAAATATGACCAGCAGCTAAGAAATTTTTCATAAAAACAAAAACCTACAAGAAGATTTTAAGTCATAATGCAATAAAGATGCATAATGCAAAAATGTAAAATCAAAATGTCTGCATATAAAATGCACGATTTGAAAGGTGTCATACTCAAAGATTTTAAATAACATGACCATTCATAAAAACTAAATGATAATGTACACAGAATAACACTTGTAATATATATTTTTAAAATACTGTAAAAGTAATACAAATATATAAATAAAATAATAAAAGAAAAATATTAAGTGCAACTGAAATGTTTTACATTTTATTCTTTAGAATTATTATTTATGAATTATACACTATCAATGTATAATGTAATGTATAAATTGTATGTATAAAAACGTAATACTTAATAAAACATTATTTATATACATTTTTTCAAATATTTTACATATATACATTTTTAACATATATCATATATAAATAATTATACTATAAGATATAAGATATATATTCAATTCGTATTTATGAATTATACACTATAAAATAAAACAAAATGTAAAAAAAAAACAAATGATATATATATATATAAAATTATAATAAAAAAATCACCTTTAAAGTTGTCCAAAAGAAGTTCTTAGCAATGCATATTACTAATCAAAAATTACGTTTTGATATATTTACGGCAGGAAATTTACAAAATATCTTCATGGAACATGATCATTACTTAATATCCTAATGATTTTTTTGTGGGTCCAGGGTCATATATATATATATATATATATAAGAGTTAATGGTTTCCTAGAGGAAAAAACGAATGATGAAGTGTAGTTCAAAACTTAACTGACAAACAAATCAATAACTACCCAACAGCTACTTAACCCCACAACCCAAAGGAAGTATTTTACCAGTTTCATGCTGTGATTATTTTGATCCCAGCGCCACAGCATCACACTCATCTTCCTCTACCCTTAATCTTCCTCTCTTCACCTGCTGGCGGTCCAGATACACAGATCCCATTTACAATCCATCAGAGGAGGAGAGCATCATCCATCACAACCATCCACAGAAAGAGCGATTCAGAAGAGGTTAGGAAAGGTCTGACGGAAGAGGAATGCTAGATCCATGCTAATGGAAAACAGGGTGAAAAATCAAGAGGGTGCAGGAGAGTTTGAGAAGAGTGGATGGGTACCAAACACTGGGAGAAAGAGAAAGTGAAGCAGACAGAGCTCTCACCACTAATGCTGTGCCATGCTGAGGGCAGCTGCCTTCGGTCTGAAACACACGCTTAGGGGAGGAGACACCAGCCAGAGCTCACATGAGCCAAGCCAAACAGCTGAAGGGGGTGGGGAGGAGAGACCAGCTGGATAGGCAGGCCTCCGTCAGCAGTGGATGGGGGAATCCCTCTTTACCTCCCCCACACGACCCCTCCATTACACCCTCTCCCTCCAACCATGCAACCATACATCCCTCCCTCCCTGAAAGGTTCCGGTAGCACGTTATCAGCCAAGCATGGAAGACCAGTGTTTTTATACCATTAAACTATTAACCAACTCACATTTATCAACAAGTGAGATCAAATGCATCACCAGTGCAACACAACTCATCTTTAGTTCTACGAAGCTGCCATTACATCATCAATAAATAAGGATTTTAAGAATTTTTTTCTAGTTCCTTATTAGTTCCATTGCATTGTATTGTATTTAAATTTAAAGGCTTTTTGAGAAAAATGTTCCAGGATTTTTCTCCATATAGTGGACTTCAATGGTGGCCAACGTGTTGAAGGTCCAAACTGCAGTTTCAATAAGGGTCATATCTAACGAAACGACATTTCCTAAAAAATAAAAATGTATGTACTTTTTAACTACAAATGCTCATTTTGCAGTAGCTCTGCGATGCACGTCTACGACTTCATGCATTATGTAATCACATTGGAAAGATGATGTGCGGTTAGTTTTTCGTCTGTGTACTTCAGTTCAAAAAGGTAGGGTAGGGCAAAAAAGTCCATCTCATTTTCTCCTCCAACTTCAAAGTCGTCCAACATTGTTGTTTTACCTTTTTTTGTAAAGGGCATTTAGCTTTCTTTGCACATTCGATTTGTAAATGCTGGGTCTGTACTTCTGCCTACGTCACGTGTGATCATTTTCAACATAATTATTGTAATGCATAAAGTTGAACTAGTGCATTATGAGCATTTGTGGTTATATAAGTATATATATTTTTGAAAATGGCCAATTGTTTTGCTAGATAAGACCTTTATTCCTCAGGTGGGATCATGTAGAGCCCTTTGAAGCTGCATTAAAACTGCAATTTGGATCTTCAACCTGTTGGCCACCACTGAAGTCCACTATATGGAGAAAAATCCTGGAATGTTTTCCTCAAAAACCTTCATTTCTTTGCAACTGAAGAAAGAAAGTCAAGAACATCTTGGATGACATAGGGATGAGTAAATTATAAGGAAACTTTTATTCTGGAAGTGAACTAATCCTGTAAGGAGTAATTTACCACTGGGAAGGTGGAATTTAAAAAAAAAAAAACTTGTCTGTATGTGCAAAAGAAACTAAACTGAACCAATAATGAACAATTGAATAATGACTGTTTAATACTGTCTTTTAAGAGCTGCTTTACAGCAATACTGAATTGTTTGCATCACTGAATCATTCATTTTGTTTATCGCTATAAAGCTGCTTTGAAACAATCTGTATTGCACAGTATAAACTGCTAAATAAATAAAGGTAACTTGACTAGAAAGGTGAAAAAAACTGAAATATGTGCTATATGACAAAAAAAAAGAGATAAAGAGATGTGTGTTCACTTTTGCCAAGAAATTTAACACCTATAATTCACACAGAATTTTGGCACTTCTTCACTGTTGATCTGACTGTGCGTGAGCAGGAATACAAAAACGTGGTTTGATTTGTAGTTTTAACAACTCTGGAACTGTAAAAAACCACCAGATGACAAAATAGTAAAGATTTTTTGTCATCCGGTGGACTTCTGCTGACAAATAAACAGGGAAACCTGTGTGCAGGTTAAAGAGAGAAAGAGTACAAACTGTTTATTTATATTAATTGACAAAAAAGTGAGTTTTTATGAATGATTCATTACAAAAAATTGGTTCATGAGTGCATGCAAATCAGACTGAAAACATTCCAGAATTGTTAAAGGCACCAAGTGGCATGAAAAAAAAAAACACAAAATAACATATTAAAAAAGAAATCAATAATCTATTTATACACAGACTTGCATAACAAGTACAATATTTTCTGTATTGTGTGAATAAGATATAGTGGTATTCTGAGAAACTTGATGCTGTTGAGGTGGAGCGTTGCCTAAAATAAAATAAATGTATATGTGATCGAATGTATTTTGACAAACAGAGCCATGCATTTACATCATAAACAACTATTAACAAAACTAGAACCATTCAGTGTTATTTTAGTATTAATTATGATACTACTACTTAATGTAGTCAAATTACAGAAAAAAAAAGTTACGAAGTTAAAACTACAAGTTACTAACAAAACAGCTAATTACTGTACATAAAATAAAATAAAATAAAATAAAAGTGACAGGATTTATTTTGACAAACACAGCCATATGTTGTTTAAAAAAAAAATGAACAAAACTAAAACCATTTAGTGTTATTTTGGTATCAATTGTAATACTACTACTTAATATAAAGTAGTCAAGTTAAAGTCGAGCAAAAAAGGTTTATTTCCATAAAAACACAAAACAACATACTTAAAAAATAAAACTTTGAAATGTCTTTTTTTTTCTTTTCTTTTTTTTGTCCACACAGCAGAAGTCAATGGGGTCCAAAACAACACAGGACCACACTGCCTTTGATTAAATAGTCCAAAAAACAAAACACTAAGACTTTAAATAAAATTTAAACCACAAAGGTCTGAAACAATTTGAGGTGAGCTATTCCTTTAAATTTGTTCTCAAAACTATTTATACACAGACTTGCATAACAAGTACAGTATTTTCTGTATTGTGTGAATAAGATGAAGAGGTATTCTGAGAAACTTGATGCTGTTGAGGTGGTGCTCTGCCACAAGAACTGGAAAAGATCCCAGAAATCCTCCACTCTAATGATATTGCGGGTAAAGGCTGAATCCCAAACCACATACACTTCATTCCATATAGTACGCCAGGTTATGATTAGTGCATTCCAAATCATAGGACATTAAAAATAGTTGAGTGTGCTATTTTCTGCGGATTTTGTAAGTATGCATATACATCCCTACTTGCTTTCTGACCTAATGTTTCCCCCAAATATCTAAAGCTACAGTACAACATCTAGATATGACATAAGTATGAAATAACACAAGTACTGAAATGTAACAAATACATGCATACAAATACATCAGTGTGGTGAACTGGTTGTATACATTTTCAACAATTCAATTAGGAGCAAGTTAGTAATCTTAGCTATTGTTAGATCCATTAAAGCCACTAATATACCTCCACAAACTATATATATAGTTCAAATGATTAAATTAACCATGTAGGTTTTCTCTTCAAATATTCTGTATAAAATGTTTAAACGTCCCTCATTTCCAGGGCAACTGCTAATTAAGGTAATCTGATTGTAACAAGGTGAGCCAATTTCATTAAACACACTAATAACATAAACCATCCAGTGTGCAAACACAGTGAAATGTCAATCATAATATGAATAAGAAAATGTGTTAAAACTGACAAGATGATTAATGCATTCAGCGTGAAAAGGGCTGATCGCTCTAATGACGATCTACACTTCAGATCTGTGTGCTGTTGCGCAGCATTTGTGTAGCACGGCCCTGTCACCCTTCTGGAGACCCTGAGGGTCTGAAAACATAGAGGTCGGAACCTCCTTTCCCTTCTTCCACAGCTGTGGTGCTGGAGTGTGTGCTGCAGACTGCTGGCATGAGCTGCGGCGCGAGACACGAGGTGTTCCCCTTGTCCATGCTCTCGCCAAAACACATGCCAAACCACAAATTACAAGCCAAATTTCAGTTTCTGGGGATCGCCCAAATTTCTGCCCTCATTCCCACACTAAAGAACCCTGGAGGCTGCAAAATGAAACATGTTTCAAAAATATACAACACACACAGGGGTTCTTACTCAAGCAGATGTTTTGATACTGTCACAGAAGGGATCTACTAAAGGCTTGAAGAGATTTTAGCAGGACTGGCAAAGCTACAGTGAAACTCAAGTTTGCCAAACAGCAAGCTGTACTTAATATAAAGCAAAGTTAAATTGAAGTTAAAAAAAAAAAGTTGGGGAAAAAAAGTTAGACTGCAGTTACTAACAAAACCACAAATTACTTTTATTTGGATAAAATAAAATAAAATAAAATAAAATATGTGATATGATTTACTTGGAAAAACAGAGCCATACATAAAAACAAATAAAAAAAAAAACCCTAACTAAAATAAGAACCTTTCAGTGTTATTTTAGTCAATACTACTATAATAGTAAAGTCAAGCAAAAAAAAGTTGAAAATGTTAGTTTACAACTGACTAACAAAACATCTCTAATAAAATAAAATAAAATAAAATAAAATAAAATAAAATAAAATAAAATAAAATAAAATAAAATAAAATAAAATAAAATAAAATAAAATAAAATAAAAATTTTGATCTGTGTTGTGTTTTGATGAACGGAGCCTCTAAATACAATAAAACTAGACCCATTGAGTTTTATTTTAGTAATATTTTTATACTAAAAATATTCATTCAAAATTGTAATAAATACTATAATAAACTATTATAGTATTCTTTAAAAAAGTTGAATTAGTTTTTGTTTATATTTTTAGTTTTTCCATTTTAGTTTGTATATATATTTTTTTTACTCTTTCTAGTTAGCTTTAATTTATTAGTTTTAGTAATTTAACATTTTATTTGACTTACGTCAACTTATTTTATTTCAGCTAGCTGCAAAATTTCTTTATGTCTAAGTTTTTCCATCTGAAATTCATATTTTATTTTATTATAATAATAGTATAGTTTAAATGTTAATCTTAATTTCAGTTACTTAATGATTTTTTTTTTTAAAAATTAACAACAACAACACCGGAATTATTCTGTTTTAAGCATTGCATTTTAGTTTCTCTTCAACACTGGACTTTAGGATGCTGTTTTTATGGATAAACTTTACTGTATATAAATCCTTCAAGAGTTGAGTCACATCTCACATGTCTTATATAACACTTCCCTCACTAAATCAGGCTTATATAAAGTTAATTGCCTCTTTATAACTCAATCAAAGTCTTAGAAAAACACACTGAACATTTCAACAGATTTATTGTGCTTCTGTAGTGGCGAGTGATATGTGGCGGACGCTACATGTGTCGGGCAATAGTGAACAAGCTCATTAAAAAACAACAGCTTTGAATCACAGGCTCCCGCTCGCCATTCATTGTGTCAATGGATGGTAAAATAAATCCAAGTATGTGTGGACAATGCGGGGGCTCGCCCTGTGGAGAGGCTCTTTGTTTTGGGAGACCCCCATCATCTGCTTTTCGGGGGGTTTGGAGACGGATGGGGGGTGGATAGGTCCCTACTGCCAGGCTGTTAGGGGGTGGGTGGGACATATGGGCTTTCTGGGGCTCTGACACAAAATCACGAGGGATTCAGAGGCACCCCGGGTATCCTGAGACAGAATAGAGCCTGTGGTGGAGGGGCTGGAGTTGTGAACTCAAGACACTTGTAAAGAATGTCCAACTGCTGATGTCATGCTTGTGTTAGCTAGAATTTTAGCGTTTCCTTTCACATTTAAAAAAAACAAACAAAAAAAAAAACAAAACACAAATAACTAATCCTGGGAGGAGGGGGTTGTAAAAAAGATTTGTAATGCTTCCTACAAAGTTTGGATTATTATTAAGATTAATATATAACAGGTGGTTTGTAGTATTTAACAGATATGTTAAGATATGCTTATTATAAACATTAGAAATATATTATATGAATCGTAAAATATTGCTATTATAAAAGTAAAATAAAAATACTTCATAATGAAATTAAATGAACAATGCATATGTTATTATTATTAAATTCTATTATTAATTACAAAAATAGATAATTTATATAATAAACATAATAAATATATATTAAAATATAAATATATTAAATATATATATATATATATATATATATATATATATATATATATATAGAATTTTTGAACATATAATTAAAAACCTATTTATATATTAAACATAATACATTAATATAAAAAAATATACATATTAAAATCATAATTCTTCAACATGTAATTTAAAGATATGCAATTTCAATCAGTTATATAAATGCATTTTTATTTTATATATATATATATATATATATACACACAGACACACACACACATTAATTGTATTATATTAATTTATAATATTAATTTTTATTTCACTAATGTTATTATTTTATTATTCATTTTAATATTTTCATATACTATATATACACATTAAATATAATAAAAATTATATATGTATAAATATATATATATAAATATATATATATATATATATATATATATATATATATATATATATATATATATATATATATATATATATATATATGTGTGTGTGTGTGTGTGTGTGTGTGTACATTTTTATTTCATTATTTATATTAATAGTATTTATTTAATACTTTCTTATACTAATACATATTAAATAAACACAAACAAACAACAAACAAACAAATAAAAATATGTAAATATGTAAATGCATCAGTTAAATATGCATCAGTCAGTCATGATCCAAATGTGATGTTGGACATCCTACATTCACAACATCACAGTAACATCTGTGGGTGGTTGCCATAGTTACCAACTTACTAATGAAAGTGTTTTATCCAGAAGTCATGATGAGAACTGATGTTAACATGCTGCTAGAATAAGATCCTCCTGCAGTGTTTCTCCTGCATCTTAATAAGCCTTGTTTGCTACAGTTCATGTACAATATACCACAACACAGCCAGCTGTAACAGTAAAAATAATCCAAACAATTATATGATATGAAATGCTTAAAAAGTGGATACAAACAAATATTTATTAAGTGCTTTAATCCAATTGGCTATTATCAATTTTGCTAATGTTGTTTATCTAAAAGTTATTGTTTCATTATTAGCATTACCACATCGTTTACCCATTACCTCCAGGGATTTGAATAATAAAAAAGCCAGTTTAGTGTGCCGTTTCTATTGGCATATTCAATCTGAGCTACATTTAACCCGGCCTGGTTCAGTACTGACACTAAATGCAAAGAAACTGGTCCTACCCAGAAACTAAATCATTTCAGTCGAGTCTCTGTTAAAGCAGCCAATGTCCAATAACGTACCAGCAAAATCGACAAAGGCCAAGCACTTAAAGCATCATCAGCTGTGACCTTTCACCTTGACCTGTACACAAATGCATGCTGACCTTTACTGTTCACATCACCCACGTCACAGCAGATCTGTGCTTCAACCACCAAACATAACGACACATAACGACACGTTTCTCAGTGTGGTGATGGTGTTTCTATGACGGAGTACCATAAAGAGAAAACAAAAGAGTGAGACTTAAACAGACAGACACTAAGGATGACAGATGTCTTGACTGACATGTTCAAGGACAGATGGAGAAAATACAACTAAATATATGCAGATCACAAAAAGACAGACACTCAGTCTAGAATCGAATCATTTATAAGATCTAATGATGAGAGAAAGTCTCTACAGCCTTTTTATGAAGCTACTTGAAAGATATTGTTGAGTAAAGTCATTCATTTTGTTTTCTTTGTGCACAAAAAGTATTCTCATAGCTTCAAACTACTGAGGTCACATGGACTATTTTAACAATGTCCTTACTACCTTTCTGTGCTTTGAATGTAGTTGCATTGCTGTCTATGCAGGGTCAGAAAACTCTTGGATTTCATCAAAAATATCAACATGAACAACATGAGGGTGAATAATTAATGACAGAATTTTCATTTTTTGGTAAACATATCAGTGATTTGACACTGAAATAGTTACCACAAAAAAACTAGCTTAATGTAAATAAAACATTCCTTGTTGTGCATGCAATTTCTGTTTTAAAACTACAGTATGAACATCATGTTTAAGCAGTAAATGTCCTCAGAGGAATCCAACATCTAAATAAAAGTTTTAAGATGTGCAAACATCTACACATCTAACCATCTCCTTTAATCTATTTCAGTCTCTGCCTCACAACATCATCTATTTCATATGCAAATTCTTGCAAGACACTTTTACAGAGAAGAAAAAAATAGATACTTCATTTCATCCACTGAGATTAGATGTTGAGTTTTATGGAGCGGGACGGGCTCCAGTCTTTCTTTTGCGTTTCTGATGGGAGGCCTCAAAGGAAGCTCTCACACGTACAATCGTACAGATGCCAACGCAGGATGTTTGTCATGCATTTAGGACACCTGCTGTGCACACATCATGAAAACAAGCGTCTAAAGTGTTTAAAAGTACTCTCACACAGAGATCTGCTTAGTATTGTTCGTGCCATTAGGGAACAGTGGTGTGTTACGGCGGTAGAAACAGATGGTGACAGGCTGTGAAGAAAACTTGCACATTTTAGCTGAGTCTCTGCATATCTTGACTATTAGGATGCTGGCTGCGTATGTGTTATAGAAACTCTGCAAGCAAAAATGGAGACCATACTATGCATAAGAGCAATGCATTCTGGACAACATTGTGGATGTTCATGCAAAAACATCAGTTTACTGAAACTTGCCATTCACAACCCATATTATTTTCTTTCTTTTATGAAACACAAAAGAAGTCATTCTGAAGAATGTTCAAGCTGTTTTTTCTCTATTCAGCAAAATTAATTAGGAAACAGCCCATCCAAGATGTAGATGAGCTTGTTTCTTTATCAGAATAGATTTGGAGAAATTTATCATTGCATCACTTGCTCACTAGGGATGCACTGCAGTGAATGGGTGCCGTCAGAATGAGAGTCCAACCAGCTGATAAAAACATCACACAATAATCCACACATAATATTGCTGGAAACAAACTCTAAGGGCCAAGTAAATTTTCATTCTTGGGTCAACTATTTTAATAAAATATGGTGTGACCAGACTGACAGTCTTTAGAAAAACAGTTTATAAAAAAGCATCAAGACTCTCAATGTGTCCTACTTTTGTGGTGATATATTAAAAAAATCCTCTTTTTTGAATATCACTGATACAATAAATGCAAGTGACCATCAGGTGAAAGCAAGGCGAGAAGTCCATGCACATGCGTGGCTGCATTGTTATGTTAATATCCTTTATCTTTTTCAGTGCTCTAGAGCAGACTGCCAGTCCACTATATTAGCAAATTAAATGTACTATCACCTGCAAATCAATATGGAGAAAGAGGCAAAGCCAAAGCCTCCAGGGCAAAGAGCATTAAAGTCAATGAGCAGGAGCACAATGGCACTGCTTTGAGACATGGGTCAAAAGTGTGTGCGCGTGATGATGGAAAATACAATAAACAAAGAAGGTGCTCAATATGCCAACTGTACAAAGTTGTATTTTTAGAGGAATTACACTATAAACAAATCAAATATTAAATGCTACATTAAATGTGTCAGGTGACAGAAAAAGAACAGACCACTACGAAGATAGCTATTATTAAAAAAATAAATAAATAAATACACTATCAGTCAAAAGTTTTTGAACAGTAAGATTTGTAATGTTTTTTTAAAAAAGTCTATTCTGCTCACCAAGCCTGCATTTATTTGATCCAAAGTACAGCAAAAACAGTAAAATTGTATTTTAAAACATATTCAAATAGAAAACAGATCTTTTAAATAGTTAAAAAAAAAAATCACAACCACAATTTTTGCTGTATTTTGGATCAAATAAATGCAGGCTTGGTGAGCAAAAGAGACTTCTTTAAATAACATTAAAAATCTCACTGTTCAAAAACTTTTGACTGGTAGTGTAAAAAAAAAAATTTGTCAGTCAATAAATAAATATAATAAAAAGGTGTCAGAGCTGTGGTTTAGTAGTCTGGCCTGTCACCACATGCCCTATTTTCCTGTCTCTAAACATTTCCTGTCATCTCCCTTAAAAGGCACAACAAAAAAGAAAAACAACAACAACTACAAAACAAGTTGGTTACATCCTTAATATAAAGGATCTAATCTCTTTACAAGATGACCACAAATGATAAAAATCTGCAGTGTTATTATTCGTTTCACTTCTCACTTCCAGTGTTTATTTGGATGCATACAATGATTCCTTGAACAGGGTTGCCAGGTTTTCACATGAAAATCTGCCCAACTACTACTCAAAACTAGCTCAACCGCATTTCAGGGGGATCCCTTGGTAAAAATTGCACTCTAAGGGGTAAAATAAACTTTCATAGGGTTCCCCAAGCAAAATTTGCATTCCAGGAGCTAAATATCATGTCAAATCTCTAGTCATTCGAGTCGCTTCAACACACAGACAGGAAAAAAAAAAACAGTGTTAAAGTAGCCCAATTCCGCAACACTGTATCCAAATGTCGGCAGACATGACCTCTTTTTTGTTTTGACTGTAGTTGTTGTAAAGATCTTGTTAAAACTGTAAAATCAGGCTAATAATGATGAAAGAGAGACAGACACAGACAGACAGAGAGAGAGAGAGAGAGAGACAGAGAAGGGAGTGCAGTACGTACTTAAAGCACTAGAGAGCGCTGCAGACTACACCATCAACCTTAGATCATTTCCTCATGGACTGAATATGCCATCTGCCTGAACTTACTTTCATTCTTTCGCTTAGTATAAGCTCTTTAACCTAAAGTATGAACAGAAGAACCTCATGAGTTAATTGAGTCGATTAGTATCATACTTTGACTGGCATCTTAGGCTGGATTTGAGCCTAATCCGCGATCAACTGAAACACAATTCCTGAATATACATGACATTTACATATGCTCTCCACTGCTTTATTAAATTCCATTAAGAATATATTTTAAAATGTAATTCATTCCTGTGACGCAAAGCTGAATTTTCAGCATCATTCCTCCAGTCTTCAGTGTCACATGATCCTTAAGAAATCATTCTGCTGATTTGCTGCTCAGGAAACATTTTTATCATCGGTTGCTTGTATCTTTGATGAATAGAAAGTTCAAAAAGAACAGCATCTTTCTGAAACGCCAAAGCAAATCCAAATCTCTAGCATGCAGGTTACAGTACACATTCAGCTACTACGTTGAGTGTATCTCACACACACATACTATATATACTCACACATGCATCATCTACTATCTCTAAACACAGACTGCCAGCGCAGCTGATCACCACACACGGGGCTAAATTTACTGTTTCTCAGTATAACACTTGATTCTGCTAAAGCCTGTGTTAGTGAGCCAGAGCTGCGGATTTAAATGTGCATCGTCAACACAATTATTGTGCAATGACGTGCGCGTTCATAAATAATGCTAACCACAGTCAGATTTGGCCAAACCATTCACATTCAGAAACATGCCTGTCCGCATTTTTATTTGTTACATCATGAATTGAAAGGTCAAGCTCTGGTTCTTCAGTTCTTTTTGGATCAGTTTGTGTCCAATCTGTACCCTCCTATCAGAGATGACACACACACACAAGAACACACTCTCCTTTCTCTTGACAAAGCCTTAAATGGCATTTGAACATGTTTGCAGGGAGAGAGAGAGAGAGAGAGGGAGATGTCTCCTGGGTTGCCTAGCAGAGTTACTAACTCAAAAATAAACCGAGCCACCCTGGCTTGCTTAGATATGACTGAGAACAAACACACACACACACACACACACACTCACAATAGCTTAAAACCAGCAGGCTGCTAAAACAAACAACCATCAAATAGCCTTTCAAAACAAGTGTCATGGTGTCACCATAAAATATACCATGGAAATACCACATTCTTTGGACACTTGTGATTTTAATGTGCATCATTTTATGTATTACCATCACTAAACCATGGTATAACCACAGTAGTATTCAAAAAAGAAAAATACACACAGATTTACAGCTAAACCAAGTAGATGAGCACCTGCATATCACCATATAAGGCAAAGACTTACTAGGGATGCACATTACAGTGTATGGGTTATCGGTTAGCAGTTATCAGCTGATATTATGGATGCATTGGATATTTAAAGAGACAGTTCACCAAAAATGAAAATTCTGTCACTGATTACTCACCCTCATGTCGTTGCAAACCCGTAAGACCTTCGTTCATTTTCAGAACACAAATTAAGATATTTTTGATGAAATCCAAAAGCTTTCTGACCCTGCATAGACAGTAGCGCAACTACCACGTTCAAGGCCCAGAAAGGTAGTAAGGACATCATTAAAATAGTCCATGTGACATCAGTGGTTCAACTGTAATTTTATGAATCACAACACGAAGGCAAAGACTGACAAGGGAAATATGAAATTGTTAAATGAAGTCACTGTTTTTATTTTCTTTGCGCATGAAAAGTATTCACACAGCTTGATAACATTAAGGTTGAACCACTGATGTCGCATGGACTATTTTAACAACGTCCTTACTACTTTTCTGGGTCTTGAACGTGGTAGTTGCGTTGCTGTCTATGCAGGGTCAGAAAGCTCTCGGATTTCATCACAAATATCTTAATTTGTGCTTAGAAGATGAACGAAAGTCTTACGGGTTTGGAACGACATGAGGGTGAGTAATCAATGATAGAATTTTCATTTTTGGGTGAAATATCACTTTAATTGTGCATTTATTTTTACATTTTGATTATCTTCGTTAGATTATCTCAAACATTAATTTCATACCTGTTGAATGTAATCTTTAACAAATCTCGAGACAAAATAATATGGAAGTTAGCGCACAAATTCAATATTGGTGCATCCTTACCTTGCAGAAGTAAAGTATTTTATCATGTTTTAATTAGTCCTGTTCAAACAGGTTTTTGTGTACATAAAGTATGTGTGTGTACTGTGAATATTTATTATGCATTTATAAATACATACACATGCATGTATATATTAAAGAATTTTTTTTTTATATTAAATATATATATATATAATACAAAACATATGAATATTAATATACACATATAAATATTTCCAAAATATATACTGCATGTGTGTGTGTGTGTCTTATATATACTTAATAAATATACACAGTACACACACATCACATAACCAAAAACTTTTATTTTGTATGTGATTAATGGTGATTAATGGTGATTAATTGCGATTGATCGGTTTGAACAGCACTACTCTTAATCTGAAATAACATTGACAAAAGCACCACGTTTTACCATATATGGTTTGAAAATATTGTAGTACAATAGCAATACAATACACAGCAATACCAAAATCCATATGTTTTAAAACGCATACAATGATAGTGCTCTGTTTTTATACACTGCATCATGGTATTCTTTGAAAAACCTTGTAAATACAGTGCTATACGATTATCAAACAGCACCATCATGTACCATCACTAAACCATGGTACCACTACAATGCCTTTTGTAAGAGGAATATAATGTGCTCTTACAGATTTATTGCTGATGCACAAACTATATGCAATTTCTGATATCATGCGGCAATGCACCATACCTTAAAAAAGGAATACCAGGGTACCATGTCCAAAAAACCATGATACGCATGGATTTAAAATCACTTTACTGCAGGAAAAGAGGACTCAACTCAGCTTAAACTAACAAACACACATCTTTCTAACCTGTGTGTCCTCTCCACTGTCAGCAGGATGGTAGTTTTTGCCTGTTGCCCACCCGCTTTGGTTTCCAAGGTGGAGGTGAGCGCTGCTTTGCGGGGGGCTGGGGAAGCAGGGCCGGGGGGCCACAGCCCGGGTGGGCACCTGCGGGATGGGGAGGGCGCTGTGGATCGGCTTTGGCAGTCCAGACTTCATGTTAGTGACCACCAGGATAGCAGGCATCTTCCCCTGGACCCAGAAGCAGTCCACTGTGTCCTGCCACACACTGCAGCATCCAGCGTGCTTGAGAAAATATTCCTAATACAGTCCCTATTAGAGTCTCCAAATAACGATCCACCTGTGTGTGGACCAGTCCGAGACGCTCTTCTAAAAGCAAATGCGAATCCGTTTAGCTCTTGTTCAATTCAATCCCAGGTTTTCCTGAAGTATGTACACCGACAAGGAAAATCCACAATCACAGCATGGAAAGGTCAGGAATATAGAAGAGCAGTAAATGCATGACAGCAGAGAATGGTGCTCAGCTGGAGACTGCAGGGATTTGAATGCACTTGTCCACGATCTCTCTCTCTCTCTCTCTCTCTCTCTCGCTCTCGGTCTAAACTCTCAAGCAGGTGTGGCTATAAGACGGCAGCAGTAACTAGTGGCTCCTGCTTGACACCAGTATATAAGCACTAGTTTTCTCTCAGCTGTGCAGCGCACACTCCCATAAACACACACTCACACACACATATGTACACACCCCTCCCATCTTCAAGAGGACGTCAGGGCAAATGAGCGGTATGAAGCAGCCGAGGCTGGATATGATTAGCTTTTGTGTATGTGTGTGTTTCGACGAGCATGGAAGGAACTATGTGTGTCTTACATGTTGAATACTGTAGATTAGAATTGACAGCGTGTGTGTGTGAGAGAGAGAGAAGGAGGGATGCAGTGTTCTCCATGTTGTGGGCTTTCCTCCAGGCACGCTGCACGCAGCAGAAGTCAAATGAGGCGAAGGTTACTTGCAGGGATTAGTGCGTATCTCATATTTCTCTGTTTTTATTCATTATTTCTTTTTTGGAGACTCTCATTAATCACTGCAGAGATGCACCTCTGTTTCTCTGTCTTTGTTTGCAATCAATTTAAGAATGATAAAGCAGTTTAGTGAGACTTTGGAAGAACATAAATTGTGTATATAAAGAGGTATCATTTACATTTCTGTATTTAGCAGATGCTTTTATCCCAAGTGACTTAAACACGAATAATACAAGCACAAGTGATTAATCAAAGGGAGAAAACCAAGTAGGGCTGCTGTGTCAAATGGGTGCCAAAGCTATGAAATATATATGCTAATATTGTTTTTATTAAAACATTCTATTCATCAAGGAAAAATGTATATTAGAATGATTTTTTCCGAAGGATCATGTGACACTGAAAGCTGAAGTGATGATGCTGAAATTTCAATGTGAATTATTTTTCCAAAATAAGAGGGAACATACAAAATGCATGTTGTTGTTTTTTTTAGTACTGATCTGAATAAAAAGACATTTACATATAGCCCACAAGAGAAAATAATAGATTTTACATTTATAAAAATTCAAAAATTCAAAAGTTTACATACGCCTGATTCCTAATACTGTGTTGTTACCTGATGACCCACAGCTGTGTTTATTTATTTATTTATTTATTTTTGGTGATAGTTGTTCATGAGTCCCTTGTTTGTCCTGAACAGTTAAACGATATTTAGGCAAAATAAGAAAAATGTATACATCTTCATTCTGTTCAAAAGTTTTCACCCCCCAGCTCTTTATGATTCGTTTTTCCTTCTGGAGCATCAGTAAGAATTTGAACCTTCTGTGACAGTTGCATATGAGTCCCTCAGTTGTCCTCAGTGTGAAAAGATGGATCTCAAAATCATACAGTCATTGTTGAGAAGGGTTCAAATACACAAAAATGCTGAAAAACCAAAGAATTTGTGGGACCTGAAGAATTTTTCTGAAGAACAGCAGGCAGTTTAACTGTTCAGGACAAACAAGGGACTCGTGAACAACTATCACTTAAAAAAAAAAAAAAAAAAAAACCCTCTGTGGATCATTCAGGTACCAACACAGTATTAACCCTTAAAATGCATGACTGTTTCGCCAATCATTATTACATATTTGAGTCTTTAGCGACCCAAGCCTATATATCCAGCACGGATGGATCTCTAACTTCTGCAATAGCAAAAAACTCTTGATATTTTAAGAACAATTACAGAAGAATAAAATAAAGCATATTTCGTTACCTTTTGAAACTTAGAAGGGTTCAATTTGGGCAGATGATTTTACCATCGGTGTCATCGTCAGAGCGCACTTCCACAGTACATCTGGCTCATATTCACAATCTCAACCATATTTGCAAAACTATTATTTTCACTGACTTCAAAATCATTATTTTGATCGCTGGCAGCTTATTCACCACATCCACTATTAAATGACAGTGACATTTATATTTTATTGCATACAGCAATTGCTCTGCAGTAAAGCCATTCAAACCAATTCAATTTTTGCTGATGATATTCTTTTGTTTTATGCCTGCGATAATTAGGAGTGAAACATCACGTTATTATTATCTATCAAACTGTGCCACCTCGAGGACTAAAGGTGAATTGCATGTACTTAGTCATCAGATATTTACATATTTTTGGGCACAAAAAAATATACTTGCACTATCACACAGCTCGGGTCTCTAGCGACCCTATACACGTTTTACAAAAAATTAATCAGAAAACAGACATTCTTTTATATTTTATTATTTTTTTCTTGTTTTATTGTTTATAATGAATAGATTGAGGAATACTTAGAAAGCTGACGTCAAACTTAAAAAATGAAGGAGGGAGAGGGTAGTAAATGACGTCCCAGGTTGCTAAAGACCTGAGGTACGCATTTACAGGTTAAGAGTCGAGTGTATGTAAACTTTTGAATGGGTTCATTTTTATAAATTCAACCATTATTGTCTCTTGTGGACTATATGTAAACGTCTTTTATGTGAAATATCTTATTCAGGTCAGCACTAAATAAAAAATAACATGCATTTTGTATGATCCCTCTTATTTCTGTATAACAATTAACATTTTTGTAAACTTTTGAACTCAACCGTAAATATACGTTCTATAAATACATAAAGTCCTGAAGTCTTCATCCAGTTCCTGGCTTTTTCACTTGATCCCACCCAGTGAGAACAGGGTCTGGTTCAGAGCCTCCAATATTGATGCTGCAATGTTATGAGCTTTGCTGTTAGAAACATAAAAGACAGAGAGACGCCATCTGGTTGAAAACACTAGCTATATATGCTTTAACTACTATGCGTCAGCCAACTGCAATGCAATACTCAATTAATGTCCACCTAATGACTTCAGGATCAATATCTTACCATCTGTAGGCTATATCATGACATTTTATGAGCTTAGTTCATTGGTGGGTGAGTAAGAAAGGAATTAACAGGGTAGTTCACCTAAAAATGAGGGATAGTTAAAGGTCTGCAGAACACAAAAGATATTTAGAAAAATGTCAAAATAAGGTGTTTTTGTTTGTTCGTTTGTTGCCCATGGGCTTAAAAATTGATCACGATAATTTTTGTTTTTTATTGAGATGACGATATCAATGATGATAATTCAGGGAAATCCTGTTTCTTTAGAGAAAAGTATTATCTTTCCTATTTTTACCCAAAATAGGGTGTTGTGAGCATTACTGAGTACTCTGTTTAATTCACTGGAATGTGAATTAAATTGTTTGTACTTTCTGTACTGGAAGCTCCTAAATTCAATGAATAGACCAATTATCTGTTTGTAAACATTCAGGATGCGTGCGCAGCATGGTTGCAGAAAACCCGGAGAGATCGCCTTTACAGCTAGAGAATTACAAGGATAAGTCACAAAATACTTAGATTTAAAAAGAGTATAGATTATATTGATTAGATGTCATTTTCAAAATGTTATTCGCATATTACAACAGCTTGTGACCCAGCCATAAGCACTGTTATTCAACGAAATTGACGTTAGATAGTGGGATAGTCTCGGACTATCAGACCCGAAACAGGGATGACATTTTTTATGAGCGGTTCAAGTGGCAGTCTATGGAGCCATCGAATAAAAGAATAAAAAAGGTAAATTTGATTTTATATTTCAAAATTCTGACTTTATTTTCGCAATTCTGAGATTATATCCCGCAACTTTAGAGGAAAAACAACTAGTCATTCTCTCTTTTCCCCTCGGCTCAGAGTTTATATCCCACACTTCTGGCTTTTTTCCCTCAGAATTAACAGACTCACTAGTTTTGTTAAATTGAGTTATAAAGTCGAGTATGTGAGATACAAAAAAAATGTTATGTAAAAATGTTAATAGTAATAGGTTTAAATAATATTTCATGCTGTAACTGTAGGTCTAATACAGTACATCCCCTATGAACAGCATGTGTGAATATTATCTAGACTTATTGTTTAAATCAAATTTATGCTTTAAAAGTAGAGTAATCATAGCAGTTTTCATCCATAGTATGTCAGTTTAAACGTCTGCGTTTAGCTTCAAATGGCGTCTTTGACTACAGTATTGTATAAAAATTATTTGCATTCCCATTTTGACATCAAAAGGCACAAAAATATATATTTTTTTCTTATTCCATGGATTTTACCCTTTTACCTCCACTTGCTACCAGTGTTTTTCTGCAACCACTATGCGCGCGCAGCTGCAAATGACGTCACCGTGACGTCTACTCAAAATTGGTCTATTCCTTGTGTGTAAAACACACTTGGCAATAAAGCTCTTTCTGATTCGGAAGCCGGAGGGCGCCCTTGCGCAGAAACTCCACATATGCTTTATAGTAGAAGTAATAGCACTGAGGAGCTTCAGGAATCTATAATCTAGTTATCGCTGTTGCTGAATAAAACGCAGATAGAGGAATTTTAACTGAGGAAACATGAAGACAATAAACATACGACTGATTCAATATATGGTTTGTCTGTGTTTTTCAAGCAATCTTGGGTATTTTTATAATGATAAAGTATATTTATAATGCAATGCTAATCGACATAGCCTTTATAATACTATAAAATAGTATGATTTCTGCCTCATTCTGTGATATGAAAACACGGCTCATCGCAAAATGTTATTTCAAACACTTGACTATGTTATGAAGTTAATTTGGAGAAAAAGCATGTCAATAAATGATATCTTTGTTGGACAACAGGTTTGTAAACAGGCTCAAACACACGCAAAACTGCATCGCACACTTGCTACTAGTACAGTTAACGTTATTCAAGGCTCAGATAGATTTTTCTCGCACTACACAGTTTTGACCAAACCAGTTCCCGTAGATTAAAGATTGGAGCTCCTCATTTAGCCATATACTAGTTTCACATCCGCCTTTAAGCATGTCACTCCGCACTGTTGCACACAAAAATATGTCAACTAGGGCTGGGATTCGATTCCAAAAAGAATCGATTCCTCGATTCCGAGGCGTTGGACGTCGCTGAACGTCGACTCACGAAAATAAACTATGAAAAGGGTCAATACTGAGCTCGTCTGAGTTTGAGGATGCAGCCTTATGTTGATCATCCATTAATTTGCCTCTTGCTCGCTAATAGTGATTAGAAGTCCGATTGGTTTCCACGAAAAGGTTCTTTCGGATAGATCGTTTTAATGAACCAGTTCAAAAACGATTCAGAAGTTATTTTACGGTGGAACTGGCTTATACTGTTCCCAATTTTGAGCGCTGCACAGCAGAATAGATCATGACGAACTGGAGGGTATTGATCCTGTTTCCATCTTTTAAAAAAATGCTATTTCTTAACTTTTCTATCAGCCAATGATAATTCTGAAAGAAAACAAGCAGTGGCCGAGAGCGCATCTGATTGACAGATAAACCTCGAGCTATTACATCAGTGTTGTTGTTAATGTTCTGGTTATTTTGTTTTTGTACAGTTTGTTAATTTTGTGCAAATCGTACTGTTGAAGTTAACATCAAGTTGAACTGTGCACGCCTTGTTCAGTTCATGCAATAAACGCATGTCCACTGCTGCACTGTGTGCTGTGACTAATTTTATGGGCAATGCAGTAAAATTACAATTTAAAATGCAGAAATTTATCATAATTTAAAAAAAATAAAGCTTCATATTATAAGGCTACTTTCTAAGACATGTATATCCTACACTCATGGCAAAATTAGGTTCCTCTGATCTAAAAAAAAAAAACAAGAATCGAAAAAGAATCGAAAACAACAGTGAGGAATCGATTCCTGGAATCGGTTCCTATCGATTCTAGAACCAGGAATCGGAATCGGACTCGATTCCAAAATTTTCGGAATCGAACAGCCCTAATGTCAACAACTAGACTTTACCGTTATTATGGCGGGAAGACTAATTCTTATCGTGGAGAAAATTTTTTAACGGTATATCGCAAACAATAAGATCACCCATTCCTATTCCCCAAAGAATCTTGCAGTTAACAATTCTTAAAAGAACCAATATTTTTTCTTTGAATTACATTTTTAAGATCTAAAGAACCCCTTTCTACTATAAAGAACCTTTTGTGGAATGAAAAGGTTCCAGGGATGTCAAAGGTCCTTCATGTAAACCACAAATGCCAATAATCGATCATTTAGCTAGACAAGACCCTTATTCCTCAGCTGGGACCCTTTAAAGCTGCATTGAAACTGCAGTTTGGACCTTCAACCCCTTGATCCCCATTGAATTCCACTATATAAAGAAAAATCCTGGAATGTTTTCCTCACAAACCTTAATTTATTTTGACTGAAGAAAGAAAGACATGAACATCTTGTATGACATGGGGGTGAGTAAATTTTCAGGAGGATTTTAATTCTGGAGTGAACTAATCCTTTAACAAAGTCTTACAGGTTTTGTAAAACATCTTTGAAAGGCACATCCTTGAACTGAATGATTTTGGCTTCCAAAGTACAAACATGATCTTAAACAATATAGACATAAAGGATCTTAGAATATTTAATTTAATTTCCTAGACTTCCCAGCATCAACAAACTTAGTTATCTGCCACCACAACCATCTGCAAACAGTTGCTATTCAGGAAACTATGACCGCAGACAATGGAAGCAACCCGAGAATGACGCTGCTGCCCATTACAATTAGACTTTAGCATACTGACAGTGTCCAACCCAACACAACATTTCAAATTCAGGTTAATGGATCAGTGGAGACGCTCACTCATAATCACACTGACAGAGTTCAGTCATTTGTGAAATGAGAGAGAGTGAAGTAATGCGAAGATTGGGGTCTCAAGAGAGTGTTGATGTCCTCAAGTCTTCCCAGATCAACACGCTGGGTGCCTCCTAAAGCTGCCACACACACATAATCCTGTTACCCATAATGCAAATCTGCGTGGGTTGTGCATTTCTGTGCATGCATAAAACAATTATATGAATTTGAATGCATAATCTTACTAGGTGTGTGAAATAAAGAGAAGTGCGACTAGAATAACTGCATATCTGATCAGGTGAATAAATGAGATCAAAATGAGAAATCATCTTCCATCAGTCGTCTTATTTGAAGGCCATGCTTTTGAGTCATTGTCAAGGCAACCTCTGTTCTCATTCTGCTAGATAATTCAAGAGCAGTCGCTGTCATTTCACCACATCTGTCAGTGGGGCACAAGAATAATATTCAATAACACAGTGACAACTGGCTCCACTGAGGATTATAGTGGAAATTGTGTAACTGAAGTCTGATTGACGGCTTTTATCTTTAAATTTATATTGAAACAGTTGCAGGTGTGGAATATCGTTGGTTGGTTGAATTAAGTGCTACCGTACACACACACACACATACACACACACATACACTTACTTCATCTTGAGAGCAACTTTTGAGAGCAGCTTTGCAGTTGCAGGTTGACATTTTCAGTTCAATCTATTTTTGGACCCTGAAAAGCACTTGAGACTATAACAAACCCTGGAGATCTACAACATTTCAATTACAATAACACCGTGAAGCTAATCAAGGTAGGACATTCTTAAGAGTAAAATAAGAAAAAAATAAGAGTAAAGCCACACACCTGATAAAATATATGTATATAAAAAAGACAGTATTTCACACTACTTCAGATCTTTAAGTTCTTTAATGTTTCACCAAATGGTCTATTGTAGTTTTCACAGAAAATGTATGTAATTTAATGACTAAAATGTAATAAAAATATAAAAAAAATAAATAAACTTAAAATTTAAAACTATGAAAAAATATCAATAAATAATTGAATAAATAAATAGATATATACATTAAAAACAGACATATTAATAAGTTGTTTCCCTAAAATAATGTAAAAGTAAAATCTTTCAATGTTTCTTTCATATCCCTTTTTAATATCTAATACTTTCATTGCTTTCATCTTAGCTTGAGAGCAAACTTGGCAGATATAAAGCCCATTGCCAAATAAGTGGAGATAAAGAGATAGATAGATAGATAAATACATAAATAAATAAAATGTGAAAATAAATAAATAAAACTGAAAAGTAAAACAACAGAATTGTTGAAAAAGTAAAAACAATGTAAATCAATACATGAATGGATAAATAAAATGTTAAAATAAATAAAAAGTGAAAATAAATAATAAAATGTGAAAATAAATAAAAAAACTGACATGTAAATAAGTCATTGTATCCCTAAAATGCTATAAAATATTTCAATGTTTCTTTTAGATTTCTTTCTTAATACTTTTATTACTTTAATCTTAGCTTTAGAGCAAACACAGTAGATATAAAGCCCATTAACAAATAAGTTGAGATGAATAAATGAATAAATAAATAAATAAAACAAAACTGAAAAGTAAAACTACAACAGAATTGCTGAAAAAGTAAAAGTAATGTATGTAAATTAATTAAGTAATAGAATGTAAAAATAAATAGAAAGCAAAAATAAATAAATAAATACATGTAAAACTACAACAGAATTGTTGAAAGAGTGAAATGAATTCAAACAAACAAACAAATAAAAACTGATATTTTAATAAGTCCTTGTCTCTCTAAAAAGATATAAAAAATTAAATTTCGATACTTTGACAAATAGGTGGAGCTTATAGCTTGGTATAGCACAGCTCTCTTCCTAAAATAATAATAATATTAATAATAATAATAATAATAATAATAAATGTGAAAATAAGTAAAAACTAAAAAGCAAAACTATAACAGAATTACTGAAAAAGTAAATACATAAATACAACTGAATATTTAAAGTATCATAGTAATTAAAGTCTTGTAAAAATGAAAAGGCCAGGTTTCGTTCAGATCCCATTTTAAATATTTTTATTTGCTTTATTTTAATCTAAAACCTGATGATAAAAATGTAAAGATGCTAGCTTGATATAGCACACCTCTCTTCCTCCAGCCAAAGTTTAACACCTTACTTCAGCTCACTCTGTGTCTGAATCCTGAGTATGAGTAATAGCCACAGTCACTTCCCTAAACAACACCACTAATAGGCACACCACAGTCAGTAAACTTGAAGTAGGTTTAATATTCCATTAATCCAACTGTGTGCAGTGACATTTTGATTGCAACAGCAAATGATTTTTTTACTTACAACACACAGTTGTGCACAGTCTAATGAGATGTTAGAGAAATAAATGAACTAAAAATATCTGCATGCAGGCGACCAGATACCACAGATCTACAGTAGTTGAACAGTACAACAGAAAAGTGAAAATGAACAATTTGATGATGCAGTTCATCATATTTCAAGCCACAGCATGTGGTTAAGTCTCTATCACATCTTCCTGGCGTGCACAAAATTTTCACATTTTATTTGTAAACCTATCCCAAAATTTCAAGTGCAAGCTTGTACCGCAAAATACAAGCAAATGTTTGCTGATTCATTATTCATTAGTCTAAAAAAATCTTACTGCAATAATGGCACGAGAAAGGAATGGATTTTGGAAAAAAAAAACACGTCACGTGACCACAGGATGTTGCTCTAATGAAGCGCGCATAATTAACTCATAATTAGCTTCCATTTGCCTCCTGCGTTCTGTCTTCTCCACCCCATGCTGCAAAACGACTATTTTAATATAAGACACATCTTAATGTCCCTGCATTACAATCAGAATTTTAATTTCATACACTCTAATTCTTCCATACTTTATTACGATGCTAATAAGCATTCATTACGATTAGTGATGCTTCTTCAAGCGTGATGTTGTTCTGAGATCTCAACTAATGTCTCCTCAAATCATTTAGCTAAGCATTAGGGGAATTAAAATGCGGAATCCCTCAAAATAATCAGCTTTAAAATGTGCTGAAAGAGAAATGTTGCTGTGGTTGTTTTAGCTACTGCGAACAGACACAACACAAGTACGCTAATGTAAGCCGTGAGGCACTTAACCACTGATCAAACATTTCCATCTGCTATCATTAATGTTCACTACCGAGAGCTGAATTCAAGTCATTTCATTCTAGTACTATGAACAAACACACTGGAAGAGAGAAAACAGTTTAGTATTTCATCATTTCTCATTTGCTTTCCAGGAAACTGCAGTAGATGTTCTACTAGATAATGCAGCATATCAATTTTTGCTCCTATATAGGATTCTTCATTTCTAAAACTACAAAAAAAAAAAAAAAACATTTTTTTAGACTAAATAAATAGTTGAGGTCAAAAGTTTTCATCCCCCTTTTAGAATTATTAATAATGTATATAAGTTCACCAAAATAAGAGGGATCATACAAAACGCAGGTTATTTTTTATTTAGTACTGACCTGAATGAGATATTTCACATAAAAGACGTTTACATATAGACAAGAAAAAATAATAGTTGAATTTATAAAAATTACCCCGTTCAAAAGTTTACATACACTTGATTCTTAATACTGTGCTCTTACCTGAATGATCCACAGCTGCGTTTTTTGTTTAGTGATAGTTGTTCATGAGTCCCTTGTTTGTCCTGAACAGTTCAACCGCCTGCTGTTTCACAAATTCTTTGGTTTTCCAGCATTTTTGTGAATTTGAAACCTTTTCAACAGTGACTGTATGATTTGAGATCCATCTTTTCACACTGAGGGACTCATATGCAACTATTACATAAGATTCAAACACTCACTGATGCTTCAGAAGGAAAAACGATGCATTAAGAGCCGGGGGATGAAAACTTTTGAACAGAATGGAGATGTGTACGATTTTCTTATTTTGCCTAAATATCATATTTCTTTCTGCCGTTCAGAGGCTACTGAAGATAGTTACATGTTTCCCAGAAGACAAAATAAGTTACATTTACCCTGATTTTCAATTCAAAAAGTTTTCACCCCCCAGCTCTTAATGCATCGTTTTTCCTTCTGAAGCATCAGTGAGCATTTAAACCTTTTGTAATAGTTGCATATGAGTCCCTCAGTTGTCCTCAGTGTGAAAAGATGGATCTCAAAATCATACAGTCATTGTTGGAAAGGGTTCAAACACACAAAAATGCTGAAAAACCAAAGAATTTGTGGGACCTGAAAGATTTTTCTGAAGAACAGCAGGCAGTTTAACTGTTCAGGACAAACAAGGGACTCATGAACAGCTATCACTAAACAAAAAATACAGCTGTGGGTCATTCTGCTAACAACACTGTATTAAGAATCAAGGAGATGTAAACTTTTAAACAGGTTCATTTTAATAAATTCAACTATTATTTTTTTCTTGTGGACTATATGTAAACATCTTTTATGTGAAATATCTTATTCAGGTCAGTACTAAATAAAAAATAACCTGTATTTTGTATAATCCCTCTTATTTTGGTAAAATAATTAACATTTTTAATGATTCTGTAAGGGGGGTGTAAACTTTTGACCTCAACTGAATGAATGAATGAATGAATGAATGAATGAATGAAGGAATGTAAAGAAAATGTAAAAAATAAAATAATTAAAAAAATAAAATAAAATGTTAAATGAACTACCTTTCAAAAGATCGGGGTAGATATACAGTAAAAACAGTAATATTAGGAAATAATATTACCATTTAAATGAACTGTTTTCTTTTTGAATATATTTTAAAATGTAATTTATTTCTGTGATGCTAAGCTGAATTTTCAGCATCATTACTGCAGTCTTCAGTGTCACATGATTCTTCAGAAATCATTCTAATATGCTGATTTGCTGCTCAAGAAACATTTCTTAATATTGTCAATGTTTAAAACTGTTGGATTGTTTATATTTTTTGTGTAAACCATGATGCTTTGTTCATGATTTTTATAAATATTTAGTACTCTAACATGAGAGCAGAGGTTGAAACCTCTAAGCCAACACAAACTGTTACTCCTTAAAAACTTAAGAAATTCCGAAGTAAACCGATGTCTCATTAGTCAAGAGCGGGAGGGATAAGTTGTGTCGTTTGGCCGTATGAAGCCGTGTTCTCGAAAACCAGAAGATGACGGCTCCACAGGGAGGCGAGCACTTTCTGAAACGTATATATCTTCAAATGTGCCATAATGGAAAATTAAGTACATCATTTATCAAAACAACACATACCGTACTAAGCATCCATATTCACAGACATAATGCTGGAAGCAACTGTTTCCAAATGATTCCCAGTTATAGTTCGCTTCTGACTTCATGACAAACACACTGAAATTAAAAAACCTAAATGAAAAAATAATATATAATAATTATTATAAATAATATCTAAATAAATACTGTGGCTTTGTACATTTAATTTTAAATAAATATACTACCTTAATAAAATATCAGATCAATCCAAGTGACTGAATTAGACATACATAAATAAATGTCTAAAAAGCCAACAATTAATTTTGTGTAAAATGTACATGTAGTTTTTATACTTAATTTTTAATATTAAGACATACTTAATACTTCTGTTACATATCAATTAAATTATTTGAGAATGATGAAATTATGCATATCAATTTCTGAATAAAAATAAATAAATAAAAGGGCTAGTGCTACCTTTTATCGCACAATTCAGTTTTTTTCCTCAGAACTGTGATACGAACTCGCAGTTCTGACTTTTTTCTTAGAATTTTAAGACATGAACTTGCAAATTTGAGAAAAGAAAAGTCAGAATTGCAAAATATAAACTCGCAATTCTGGGAAAAAAGTCCAAATTGCAAGATATAAACTGACTTTATATTCGCAGTTACAAGTTTATATCATGCAATTCTGACTTAATTTCTCAGAATTGCGAGTTAATGTCTCATAATTCTGACTTTATAACGTGCAGTTGCAAATTTAAATCTCAGGAATGTTAGAAAAAAGTCAGAATTGCGAGATGCAAACTCACAATTCTGAGAACAGTCAAAATCTCCAAGATATAAACTTGCAATTCTAAGAAAAAAGTCAGAATTCTGAGTTTATTACTCAGAATTGCAAGTTTATGATTTTATATTCACAACTGCGAGTTTATATCATGCAATTCTGACTTAATTTCTCAGAACTGCGAGTTAATATCTCATAATTCTAACTTTATAATGCGTAATTGCGAGTTTAAATCTCACGAATGTTAGAAAAATGCTTGACCCAGAATAACAGGAGTGGAGGTCACCCAAACACACTCAACACTCAGCCGACTGGCTGGACTCCACTTTTCAAAATAACACACTATCATGGGGGAGCATTTGAACAAGGACGGCCAAGTGCCGTCTGCCGACTGGTTATGTGCTTGAAACATTACCAGAGACAAATGCAATCAAAAGAATAGAACAAGCTGTGAAATAAATGCTGATATAAAGCAAGGCATGCATGAAGAGCCGACACACACACACACACAAACAACAAAACAGTGGCATCCCGCTGCGAGGTTTCCCAAAAATAATCTCTCCAGGAGCTGCTGTGACCCTAAGCTGTCAAAAGCAGTCACTCTGGAGATAAAAGAACACATCTTCCTGAAACCTGAACTCATTTATCTTCATCTCAGCTGACGCTGTCACATCCAGAGCTCGACTGCAGAAAGACTCTCAGATCAGCTCCAGTGAGTCAGGCATGTTCGCAGGAGTCAGGGCGTGTGTGATCTGTTTTGTGGGCGAAGCTGCCAACAGACACGCAAACAGGCACAAAAAAGTACTGCGGCAGTACAGTACCACAGTACAGTGATGGTTTCAGATGGCTACACTGTATATGGACTATGGTAGTGAAATCCACGTACCATGGTATTTGCATGATTCTCTAAGGAACTTTCAGGAATGGTAGCACATAGTATAGTATAGTATAGTGAAGTCAAGTCACCTTTATTTATATAGTTCTTTATATAATACAGATATAAAGATACAATATGAATTCGATTCAGCTGTAAAGCATCTCTACAAAAGACAATAACGTCATTATTCTGCTCAATTCAGTTCAAGTTTTGTTCTCATCCACTAGTGTCTGTGCCATAAAATCTATATTATCAGCAAATTTTAAGTGACTTTTAAACCCTACAAGCTGAAGGCAACAACAAAAAGAATTCCAAAGTTTATCAGATGACAGAAATGTAGAATAAAAACTTTGGGAGAAACCATGCTCATGGGACTCCCAAAAATGTAATACTCTAAAAATATAATAAAAATTATTTTATGATTTTTATGGTACAGAATGATACATGTTTAAAGATTTTGATTTTTGACAGTGTCAGAAAGCATTTTTTTTGCACTTTCATCTGCAGAATAAGGTTTGTGTGAATTAAATGATATGAAAATACATTTTAATTATTTAAAGGAAAAATTTATTTAAATAAATTATTAATTTAATAGTACTAAACAATGTTATCAAAAACTAAATTAATATTCAATAGGTTTAAATTGCTTAATTAATTAATAATTTCATTTTCTTTCTTTTTTTTTTTTTTTTTTTTTTTTTTTAAAGCATTAAAAATGAAAACCCCACTAAATAATGATAACACTAGACTGTTCTGAGCAATTTTATGTTTTTTTTTTTAAATTAACATTTAAGCGTTTAAAAGATGATTTTATCCAAAGTAATTTACAAAAGAAGATCCAAAGCAAAACTGGTGCACTGTATGGCATAAACAAAATTACTTAAAAAAAAAAAAAAAAATCAAGTAAAATTAAAAAAAAAATACTAAAACAACAACAATAACAACAACAACAAAAACAGCAAAATTAACTGGAAAAAAATGATGAACTGATTTTAGATTTTTCTAAATTCCTTTTTTTTTTCCATCTTAATTTTTCTAGATTCAATTTTTTTGTTTTAATTTCCTAAACTTAAATAAAATTGTATTCATCAAAAAACATGTCCAAATAATTGAAATCATGAAACTCATAATATTAAGCAGCAATTTATTAAAAGTTATAAAATATTTACAAAAATACATTAATAAGGCCCTTTGAAACTCTAAATTCCGGTAAATAATTCTTCTGGTAAATATTCCTTTAAAGAAAATGTTTTAATAATAACTTATTTATTTCTTTTTAGTAGGTACTATCGTTTCAATAAGTAATATTTCTCTCACAGTTTCTTCAAGTTACCCAAACTGTTATTTGGACAGGTTGCTGTGAAGACCTTTAGGTTTCTGTTTGTATATTATATGTTGATAGTTTTTCTAAAAAGAAATGGTAAAATGCTCATGAAATGACTTTCAGAGCAGTTCTAGAGATCGTGTGTTCATGCGTGACCTTCTGCGTTATACAGTAAATTCCGTTTTTATGACTGAATTCTGTCAACGTTTTCTGCATCGCAGAAATCATAGGGCCCTAATAGCCCTCTGGCATAGTATACTGCATAGCAGTACAGTGTTGTATACAGCATAGTATTCTTTAGGATTGGACTGCATAGTATAGTATAGTATAGTACAGCACAATGCTGTATCGTACACTAAAATACAGTACAATACAATATTGTAGTGGTGTGATTTTGCCCATAAGGTACAATGCAATAGTGAACAGTTCAATCTAGTATATTATTTTGAGCAGAAAAATATATAGCAATGTAGTGTAGCAGTATAATAAAGTGCAGTTCTGTACAGTACAGTGCAGCATGATTCAACATTCAATAACCCTAACAACATAACAGCAAACATTAAGACCATCTGTTGTCACAACAAACCGTACTGTAAAGCATACGCCAGTGCTTCATGTGGTTGAGCTTCACCAGCTCCAAACGCTTCGCTCTGATCTGGAGCAGAACCAATGCTGATTCTGACCACCAACCACACACCGACCAAAGACAAGGAGGAAACGTTCGCGAACACACGACTACTGCTCTCATTTCCTGTCCTGATGCTTCAGGGGGACCAGAATCAGTGTTTTCAATTTAACAACACATTATAAAGAGCAGTAAAGAGGAAGTGCACGGCTCGGAAAATAATCAGCCCCTGCGTGGCAGGGATAATCCAAAAACAGAACAGGAGGGGAAAATGGGGAGAACTGCATAATACAGGACTAATTAAATTCTTTCATTGTGAGTACACTTTGTTTCACTTGCTAGGAGACATAAAAATCGAGGCAAACACTCACACGACTTTTTTAAGGGGGGGCTTTTGTGATATGGAAATAATGCATTGCGATGAAAGGCAACAGCGGCTCTAGCCAAACAGCCTTCGGTACAATCTCTCTATAAATAATGGAGTAATTGCTTTGTTAAATGGAGTCAAAGTTGGAAGATAATTCCAGCAATAAGGAAAGGTGCAAAAACAAGACAAATCCTCCTTTGATGTGGGGGATTAACATTACACAGCACTGGAAATGACTTCAGGCATCTTGGTGCAATAAAACAAGAGGCAATTTTACGAGACGATGCTTCTAATATTAAAACCACCCAAATGCACTCAGTTCACCTGTGTCTAATAGCTAAAAATGCAGTCAGTTTTTAGAGGAAACAAATAAAATTCAAACATTTTCTGATATTTGATACAACATTTTTTGCATTTTGTTCAAAATATTGTTTATTTCTTTATTTTTTAGTTTTTTTATTTATGAAACTTACCCACATTGAAGTGTTTATAAAAAAGAATGCATGAAGCTAGAATAAATGTTTTTGTTTACAAGCAGATGTCCTGTTCTTTCTTTTGATGTTTTGTATGTTCAGATATCCAAATAGTACCTAAATAGGGACATAGTAGTATACTTAAAGTATGATGTAAAGTTTACTTAAAGAAAACTTTTGAGTATACTTGCAGTATGAAACTACTAAACCAGTAGTTTACGGAGACTATACTTCAAAGTGTACTAAAAATGCTACAAGTATTTACTTGGTAAACTATCAGTATACCTATAAGTTCACTTTTAGTATAGTTGCAGTACAAACTAAAAACAGAGATGTAAACTAACTGTGTACTCAAAGTTTACTTAAAAGTATACTTTTATATACTAGAAAGTGGGCCAATTTAGTCCCAAGGAGT
Organism: Cirrhinus mrigala; assembly: GCA_036247105.1. NCBI lineage: Eukaryota > Metazoa > Chordata > Actinopteri > Cypriniformes > Cyprinidae > Cirrhinus > Cirrhinus mrigala. The sequence goes on from CM070013.1 coordinate 41,897,425, forward strand.
ATTGAAATAGTATACTTACAAGTATACTACTAGTACATGGATAATTGTATACTTACTACATAAAGTATACTTAAAAATATACTTGAACTTTACTTAAGTATACTTAATAAAATAAACTTGAAGTATACTACTTTTTGGTAAGGGAAAAGACGAATACAGGTTTAGTTTTTGGAGAAAATTACTAAAATTCAACCGTTTTCTGATATCTGATACAACAATTTATGCAAGCTATATAGATCTCATTGATTCACATTACAAATAGAGTTTAATCTGACTTTCCAGCTGTATTAATATTAGCAATTGCACAAAATTTCATATTTGGGCATCTAAAAACAAAACGAAACTTGAGTTTCCTGTATTATATTATATGGCCCATAAAAGACTAATGTATCAAATATGATACTCAACAAAAACACATATGCAAACCAGCCAAGTGGACTCAGTTCTATGAAAGCCCATTTCTAAAGACTTAAAAACCTAAGAAAAAAAAAGGTAATTGTGACTTTTTATCTCACAATTCAATTTATTTATTTATTTATTTATTTTTTTAGAATTGTGAGATATAAACTCACAATTGCATGTTATGAACTCAGAATTTTCCAATCTTGAGAAATAAAGTCAGAATAGCAAGATATAAACTCAATTTGCAAGTTATAAAGTCAGAATTGCAAGATATAGTCACAATTCTCACTTTTTTTTCTCAGAACTGCATGATACAAACTCTCAAATGATAGAAAAAAAGAAGTCAGAATTGTGATTTTTTTATCTTGCAAATCAGACCTTTTTCTTGTAAATATATATACTTGCAATTTTGAAGAAAAAAAAGTCAGAATTGAGATATAAACTTGCAACTCTAAAAAAAACTCTGGGAAAAAAAGTCAGAATTGCAAGAAAAAAGTCAGAATTGCAAGACAGTCACAATTCTGACTTCTTTTCTCAGAACTTGCATGATATAAACTCGCAAATGATAGAAACAAAGTTAGAATTGCGTTTATATCTTGAAATTCTGACTTTTTTTCTCACAGTTCTGACATTTTTCCCACAATTGTGATATAATCTCGAAATTCTGAGAAAAAAAGTTATAACTCACAACTGCTATAAAAAAAAAGTACAAACTGTGAATTTATATCTTGTAAATCTGACGTTTTTTCTCGCAATTCTTACTTTTTTCCCCAGAACTGTGATATAAACTTGCAATTTTGAGAAAAAATGTCACAATTGTAAGATAGAAAATCGCAATACTGACTAAAAAGAATTGCAATTCTGACTTTTTTCCCCAAAATTGTGAGATATAAAGTAAATTCTGACCTTTATCTTACAATTGTGACTTTTTTTCTTAGAATTGCGAGTTTCTGAGAAATTCTCAGAAAAAAAAGTCATAATTTTAAGATAGAAATTTGCAATCGTGAGAAAAATAGTCCGAATTAGTGACTTTTTTCCCAGAATTGTAAAATATAAACTTGCAATTGCGAGTTAAAGTCTAATTTTGAGGGGGAAAAATAACTACGTTCTCAGAATTACGAGTTTATATCTTACAATTGTAACTTAATAACTTGCAGTTGCGTTATAAAGTCAGAATTGCGAGTTTCACAATTGTGAGATGGAAACTCGGAATTGTGAGTAAAAAAAAGTCAGAACTGCGAGTCTATCACACAATACTGACTTAATTTCTCAGAGTTGCACATTTACAGTTTATTTCCCAATTGTAAGAAAAAAGTCAGAATTATGAGTTTGTATCACGAAATTCTTAGAAAAAAAGAACTGCAAGATGTAAACTCACAACTGCAAGAAAAAAAGATTAAAAAGTTGCAATTACCTTTTCTTATTTTATATTCAGTGGCAGAAACAGGGCTTCGAAACAGTCTAATGGATGAGTACATAATCAGTTCTTGGAGGAAACTACTAAAATTCAACTGTTTTCCATCCCAAGCTCCAAATTTGTCAGGTGGGTCCTAAAAATAGCTTTCATTGGTGCTTCTGAGCATCTCTGTGAAGCCCAACCTGAAAGACCTACTTAGCCATCTGTGCTGTCCTTTCAGTTTTGTAAAACGGTGCCTGCAATTTACTGGGACAAGCCTAAAGGAAAAGTACAAGAAGTTGATTCAACATCAAGCCAACTGGACCGTGGCTATGGTTTATGGTAGTTCAGTGTCTTGGTGTATTTCCACATACAATATTCACTACTGGCACGTTATGTTATGTCCAAAACAACTCGATCACGTCCAGAATTGAAGGTCATTGACTGGGCCGACTGCAGATGGGTAATAGAGGTCCAGTCTAGCAGTAATGACAATCCTTCTTAACCAGATTAGATTTAAAGGTGAGCGCACAGGCAGAGAAATCCGTTAAACAGCTTAAAGGATGCCGGTGGCGGGTGTCTTAGCATACGCTAAAACCGACATCTCCTCTCTAACCATAATCCTGTCTTCTTCTAATTGTGCTGCATGCAAACGTCTAGCTGAGAGTTCAAAGACAGCATGCATTAAAAGCCATTACATTTTCATTCATATCTGCAAAACACTTTAAAGTATTGGTTTTCTTTGCCATTTGAGCTATTAAAAAATTGTAAATAAAGATTATTGGAGTATGTTTTTCAAAAAAATACTATTTCTGTAATGACAACTCTCTGAGGTTTTGGCATGGTAATGTACATGACAATGTTAATGTGTTTGGTCTTGGCGGAATAGATATGCTACGCTGCTGCAAGAGAGAGCAAGTACTGAGACTTGCTACTGCCAGTACATCTACAACATGCTGCTGTGAGCATGTAAGAAATACTACCGCTGCACATATAACATATATGAAATAATCCCCATATACAGTTGAAGTCCAAAGTTTACGTACACCTTGCAGAATCTGCTAAATGTTAATTATTTTACCAAAATAAAAGATCATACAAAATGCATGGTATTTTTTATTTAGTACTGACCTGAATAAAATATTTCACATAAAACAGGTTTACATATAGTCCACAAGAGAAAATAATGGTTGACTTTATAAAAATGACCCTGTTCAAAAGTTTACATACACTTGATTCTTAATGCTGTGTTGTTACCTGAATGATCCACAGCTGATTTTTTTGTCTTGTTTTGTTGCTGCTGTTCTTCAGATCATTCAGGTCCCACAAATTCTTTGGTCTTTTAGCATTTTGTGTATTTAAACCCTTTCCAACAGTGACTGTATGATTTTGAGATCCATTTTTTCACACTGAGGACAACTGAGGGACTCATATGCAACTATTACAGAAGTTTTAAACATTTACTGATGCTCCATAGTGAAAAACGATGCATTAAGAGCTGGGGGTGAAAACTTTTGAATTTGAATATCAGGGTAAATTTAACTTATTTTGTCTTCTGGGAAACATGTAAATATCTAAATGAAAAAAGGCAAAATAAGAAAAATGTACACAACCTCATTCTGTTCAAAAGTTTTCACCCCCGGCTCTTAATGCATGGTGTTTCCTTCTGAAGCATCAGTGAGCATTTAAACCTTTTGTAATAGTTGCATATGAGTTCCTCAGTTGTCCTCAGTGTGAGAAGATGGATCGCAAAATCATACAGTCATTGTTGGAAAGGGTTCAAATACACAAAAATTGCTGAAAAACCAAACAATCTGTGGGACCTGAAGGACTTTTCTGAAGAACAGCGGGCAGTTTAACTGTTCAGGACAAACAAGGGACTCATGAACAGCTATCACTAAACAAAAAATACAGCTGTGGGTCATTCTGCTAACAACACTGTATTAAGAATCAAGGAGATGTAAACTTTTGAACGGGGTCATTTTTTATAAATTCAAATATTAGTTTCTCTTGTGGACTATATGTAAACATCTTTCATGTGAAATATCTTATTCAGGTCAGTACTAAATAAAAAATAACATGCATTTTGTATGATCCCTCTTATTTAGGTAAAATAATTAACATTTTGCAGATTCTGCAAGGTGTATGTAAACGTTTGACTTTAACTGTATAGCATACATAAATCACCCTGTACCAGATTTATACAGGTGGAGTTGGGGAAGGTGGAGGGTTTCTGAAGCACACTTCAAACTACTACAGCAAGTGCTAGCCAAGTATTTGAATGTTGAGCTTGCTGCTCAATACAAAATGAACTAATCAGCTGCGCCATGTGATAATGATGTTATGTCAGATTGGGTAGACTTATCGGACTGCGCCATCTAGAGTTTCATGCCAGAACTTTGGATTTATACTTTAGAATTTTATGTTTAATTCAGCATTTTGTGCTTAAGCTGGTCACACAGCTTCACCGCACTGACCAACAGACAGCTTATTTTGAAAGTGAGTTTTGTGTGAGCTGTGCTTCACTGTTGCCAACAAAAAGGAGTTTTTTGGCCCGCAAAATTTCATTTGACCGCACATTCATGCTGAAAACTTCACCAATCTGCTACAATTTCATCCAGCTGTCATGGAAGCCAACAACGGATGATAGAGAACAATGTCTGTGCATCGATTTCAGCTCAAAGCAGATGTGAAATCACTCTAATTTGGGGGAGAAACAACTGAAATCAGCACAGTGTGTTGTTTTGGAAGAGCAGGGGTTCTTGTTTATGTGGTAAGACCGAAATCTCTCGCGGCGTCCTCTGCTAGCCCCAACTGTGTCACATCGCATCACTGCTGTGGCCGGATTTTTTAAGTCTCCCATATAAAAGCCAGACAAAAACACAGAAGAGCCTCGGGCTCACAGAACAGACGAGAGAGTCTGAGAGTGGTTGAATACAAGGTCTTATCCTTAAGCATGACAACACAACCTTTCGTAAACCCGAAACAGCTTAACGGGAAACCCATAGGTCTCACATCTCAACCCCTTGCACTTCCTACAGGATCTTACTGGCTTATACTGAACATCATGACTGAACATTATCAATGGGTTTTGCAAAAGCTTTGCAGGTCACTTTGCCGTCTCTTTTTTTCTGCAGAACTGCTCAAAATGCCATCAGTGAGTCTATCATCCTTCTTCTAATGTCACATGTGACCCAATTCAGAGCTCTCTCGTATTTCTGCACCTACAGCTACAGATAAACTTTGCTTTAGAGTTGAATTAAAACGCTGCAGCAGGAGGAGAAGGCTTTGACAGCCTCCCTACCCTTCTACCGCCCAATCACTCGCACTTCCCTAAGGGCTGCGTGGCAGATGCAAGCTGACTGTTCACAAAGTGACAGCAAAGCATGGGCTTTCCTTCTTTCTTCTCTGAGCCTGAATATAAATGGCCGGGCACAAGGGCCAAGAAATTCAGCTGATGAAGCTCAGTAGTGGTAATTTGCATGAACTCTGAGCAAAAAGCTTGAATTAATGGTGTCATAAAGCAGGTATGGTAACATCGGTTAATAATAATAATAATAACAATAATCAATCACATTATTGTAAATGATTTCCTAAAAAGTACTTAAATTTTATATACATAGAATTTAAGTACTTTTTAGTAAATAATTTACAATAATATGATTCTTTACAATAATAATAATAATAATAATTATTATTATTATTAAATAATGAATGTTATAAAATATAAAACCAAAATATATAAAATAATAATAATAGTAATAATTATTATTATTATTAAATATATAATTATATTATTTTGAAATATGTATCATTGAATGTTATAAAAATATGTACACAAACTGTACATAAATCTAAAACTGTATATATGTATTTTTTAGCAAGGAATTCATAATAATATGATTATTTGACGATATGTTATAATATTAACAATAATAGTAATGATGATGATGATGACGATTATTATTAAATATATAATTATATTATTTTGAAATATTTATCAATGAATGTTATAAAAATATAGATACACACACTGTACATAAAACCAAAAATTATAACATAAAACTATGTATATAATTTTTAGTAAATATAAATATTAGTAAATAACATTAATAAATATATTTGTCACTGAATGTTATAAAAATATAAAACCAGAACTTATAAAATAACAACAACAATAATAATAATAATAATAATAATATATTATTATTATTATTATTATTATTATTATTAAACATATAATTGACTTATTTTGAAATATTTATAATTTTATGTTATAAATATATAAATATAACATAATAAATAAACACACACACAGTATATAAAACCAAAACTTAACATAAACATAAAACTTAACATAAAACTATGCATGTGTACATAAAATTATGAAATACATAAAATGTTATAATACATAATATGTAATTTTCAATAATAAATCATTTCAAATAATATGATTTTTTTACAATAATAATAATTATTATTAATAATATTGAATAAATTAATAAATAATACAAATAATAATAATAATAATTATTATTATTATTATTGTTGTTGTTGAAAATAATTGTATTATTTTGAAATATTTATCATTGGACGTTATAAAAATACACACTGTATATAAAAAAATAAAAAATAAAATAACATAAAACTATGCATGTGCACCTAAAAATATGCATCTAGTAACTGAAATTATAATTATAAAATGTTACTCAGTGTCTAACAGTGAGGGGTTGATTAATTAAGCTGCAGAAAATGGTTACATTTTCATCGTTTCTTTCTTCAAGTATAAATGATGAAGCAGAGCTACAGACATTTCAAGACCAGCTGTTAGAGTCAGATTCATTCGGATATGAAGATCCCATCTGTTCATGTTCATTTGGAAACTAAATCAAACCGCTTGGGTGGTGCATGCAAACACGCCGTGTCCCACTGCTGCAATACAAGACTAAAAGATTTGTGAGAGTGTGCAGTTTGGGTCACTAGCTACACCAAAAGCAATAATACCAGAAACAATGACCGTTTCCAGACAGGTTTCCCAAACACTCCACCGGCGAGCCTCTGTTTGGAAGAGCATCTGGATTTAACAAAGAAGACGTGAATGTTTACAAACAGCATTTCACAGCATTTCAAAGGACAAGTCTGAGTCATGTGCCAGCCTGAGGGACACAAACAGTTAGACACCACAATGCATCTGTATGAAGTGCTCCTTTAAGAGTGAGGCAGTAGGAAAATAGACTGTGACCTTCTGAATGTGACTCACACTTCATGGCAAACATGACACAAACATGGGCATCTACGACTGCCAACTCCTCCGCCAAAGTTTTCATAATCTAAATGAGAACAAAACTGAATGTACATAGTGTAAGAATATTTGGAAAGTGCTGACCTTTTCCTACATGACATTTCCAACAAATTAGGTCAGAATTATGTAACGGAGGTTAGCGTCTGGCTAAAATCAAACACAACAGCTTGATGCACTCAATATTAAGACTGCAAGAAAATTGGTTAAATATAAAATAAATAAGCAAATAAATAAATAATATTTAAAATATAATAATAATATATGTTAACAATAATGTTAATGTTATAATAATTAAATGTTCTACCTGATCCGACCTTTAAAATTCACTTTAGAGCAAAAAAATGTGTTGACAACTAATTTTCTGCTCTGGAGGAACCATGAATCACCAACTCTTTAAATCTACTGGAGTCCTTTCGTATGAAGAGCATAGGTGGGGAACATTCTGGAAGAGTTTTATCTTGCCAAGAGGCACAGCTACACATGAACCAGGAGAAAGTCAGAGCCTTTGGGAAGAGAGATAAGCGTGTGGGATTAAACCGGCATGAAGCCTCCTTCTGGAGCCTGGCTCATCCCAAAAATGACTCACTCTACCGGTAAGGCCTGTGTCCGCTCCAGGACCAGCCTACCACCCGCTGCTTTGCACTTCCCACTACGGCTGCTGATGCGTGAGGGAAGATCAGAAAGGCCACGTTTCATCATTCATGGGGGCTGTATTGATGTAATCCCACACAAAATGCAAAATATATTTTAGCTATAGAAAATCACGTGTAATAGCAAACCGTCTCCAAATTCAGAAAATAAGTTAATACTGTTCATACAGTGACACTTACAACTTTCATTAAAAAATTTAAAGGAGTAGTTCACTTCCAGAACAAAAATTTACAGATGATGTACTCACCCCCTTGTCATCCAAGATGTTCATGTCTTTCTTTCTTCAGTCGTAAAGAAATTATGTTTTTTGAGGAAAGCATTTCAAGAATCATCTTCATATAATGAACTTCTATGGTGCCCACGAGTTTAAACTTCCAAAATGCAGTTTAAATGCAGCTTCAAAGGGCTCTAAATGATCCCAGCTGAGAAAGTAGGGTCTTATCTAGTGGAACGACCGGTCATTTTCTCAAAAAAATTTAAATTTATATACTTTTTTTTTTTGTGCATTGAATCTGTGCATTCCGGTTCATGGCAGTTAGGGTATGTCAAAAAACTCCCATCTCATTTTCTCTTCCAACTTCAAAATCGTCCTACATCGCTGCAGAAGTACCGACCCAGTGTTTACAAAGTGAACGTGCAAAGAAGGTCAAACGCCCTTTACAAAAAAAGGTAAAACAGCGATGTAGGATGATTTTCGACATACCCTAACTGTCTTGAACGGGACTGCACAGAGTACGCATGCACATTTGGAAGCTCAAACTCGCGGGCATCATACAAGTCCACTATATTGAGAGAAATCCTAAAATGTTTTCCTTAAAAAACATAATTTCTTTACAACTAAAGAAAGACAGACATGAACATCTTGGATGACAAAGGGGTGAGTTAATTATCTGTAAAGTTAGGTTCTGGATGTGAACTTCTCCTTAAAAAGAGTCATGACCTGCCTTTTTTAATTATTTTGTACTGTTCTTTGAGGTCCCCTTATGATGTTATTAAGATTTTTACATCAAAAACCATCATAATTTTGAAGTAATACACTCTTAAAAATAAAGGTACCATAGAAGAACTTTTTTGTTTAAATGGTTCCATAAAGAACTTTTAAAGGGGTCATCGGATGCCCATTTTCCACAGTTGATATGATTCTTTAGGGTCTTAATGAAAAGTCTATAATATACTTTGGTTGAAAATTCTCAATGGTAGTGTAAAGCAACACCCTTTTTACCTTGTCAAAATGGGCTCTGCAAAAATCATCCCATTCTGAGAGATTGCTCCTTTAAATGCAAATGAGCTCTGCTCACCCCGCCCCTCTCTACTCTCTGTGGAGTGACGAGCCTGTTTACTTTAGCTGCGTTTAGCCGCTAAACTTGCTAACTAGCACGTTATTCGAAAAGGTGATTGCAGAGATTCATAATAAACCCCTTATACTCACTTCTGCTGTAGGTGAAGCTGGATCACGAATGATTTGCGTGAACATAGACGCATTGATCAGGAGGTGCATTCCCTTTACAAACAAACCTAATCCACTGCATCTTCAGGCTCAGATGTCGGGAGTAAATGACGATCACTGTGTTCATTATTACATCCAGCAACACAACACCTCAATCGCTCAATTGGAGATATTCTTGTCTAACTTACATCCCTGCTCCTGCATCAAAACAATGGAGGTCGGACTGTTACAGCTGATGTAGGGCGGGTCTGAGGTAAGACGCTCATGTCAATCAACTATTGTGGGAGCGGCCTCTGTCTGTGTGATGGCACACCGACAGGCATCTGAGAACGGCTCGATTTGAAAAAGGGGATATTATTTTTACAGATTAATTAAAAACCACTGCATGGATTTGTATCATTATAGGGTAGATTTGTACATACACTGCTAACACACATTAATGTTCAAACAACATGTAAAAGTGAACTTTGCATCCGATGACCCCTTTAACATCTGAAAAACCTTTCTGTTTCACAAAAGGTTCTTTGTGGCGAAAAAAGGTTCTTCAGATTATAAAAACGTAAGAAAGAGATGGTTATTTAAAGAACCTCTGACTGAATGGTTCTTTGTGGAACCAAAAATGTTTTTTTTCTATGGCATCTCTGTAAAGAACCGTTTAAAGCAGCTTTATTTTTAAGAGTGTAGGCTATTTTCTGTTCTGTTTTGACCCCCTTCATCTGAATGCTCCATTTGGATAGACGTGGTAAACACCTACTGCTATGATTAGCTGACAGTTGTGTGAGCGTTTGACAGTGTGTGTGTGATTTAGGTCAAAAACGCATAAATAGTACATATCTAACGATCTGTATAACAGACAAAGCTATAATAACCACATAATAAAACAGTTACACGCACTTGTGTGGTGCGACAATACTGTCAGATCCAAGATATTCGGCACAGCATTGTCTTTTAGCTTCAATCTTTATGAAAATCGTTTGATGGTTTTAAGTCTGAAATAGATTGAAGTTTAAAGTAGTTTTAAAAGGTTAAAGTTTGAATGTTCTGAAGGCAATGCAGTTTGTAAGAGATGATAGATAGATATATAGATAGATAGCATGTTGCTAACATGTTTTTAGCATGATTAGCAAGTTGCTAGCATGTTTCTACCACGATATACAAGTTATTAACATGTGTCTAGCATGATTAACAAGTTGTTAACATGTTGTTAGCATGTTTCTAGCACAATTAGCAAATTGTGAACAAGTTTCTAACATGATTAGTAAGTTGCTAGCATGTTTCTAGCATGATTAACAAGTTGCTAGCATTTTTCTAACATGATTAGCAAGTTGCTAGCTTTTTCTAGCATGATTAACGAGTTGCTAGTATGTTTTTAACATGATTAGCATATTGCTAGCATATTTCTAACATGATTAGCAAGTGGCTAGCTTGTTTCTAGCATGATTAACAATTTGCTAGCATGTTTCTAGCATGATTAGCAAGCTGCTAGCATGTTTCTAGCATGATTTGTATGTTGCTAGCATGTTTCTAACATGATTAGCAAGTGGCTAGCATGTTTCTAGCATGATTAACAATTTGTTAGCATGTTTCTAACATGACTAGCATGTTGTTAGCATGTTTCTAGAATGATTACTAAGTTGCTAGCATGTATCCAGCATGTTTCTAACATGATTAGCAAGTTGCTAGCATGATTCTAGTTGTTAGGCATAGATAGATAGATAGATAGATAGATAAAGAAATATTAGATGAGTTTGAATGAATTTCAATTGACATAGAAGCGAAGTTTGATTGAGTCTCAAGGGATTCTGGGAGTTTTGACAGTTGGTGTTTGAATAGTCTTGGCTCATTTGAACATTCCGTCAAAGTAAGTCTATGGGATTTTTCCCAGTTTTAACGGTCATTTTTAGAAAAAAACGTAAGTCTGATCAGTTAGAAAAGATATAGCACACTCTGTCAGATCAGTCTGAAGAGCTGGGCTGAGTTTGGAGTTTGTAGAGTTAAAGCTCCAGGAGGAGTTAGTGTCGACAGATTTAGTCTCACAAGAAGAAGAATAAGAACTTTAAACAGCATTTCAGTAAGTTAAAGTTCATCCACTCTCTCCTATTGTTGGGATCAGAAGGAATGCAATGCAAAGACTGTTTTTCCACAAATTGTCACTGCACAATGTCTTGTTGTCTTCGGAGCCATCTTTATCGTTTGGTTTCTGCGCAGACCTGCTTTCACCTCACTCGTTATTTACACTACACGTGAAAAGCGGTGGGCGGGGCTAAACTGGCGGGGATGTCAATCTTCTTCTGCGGGGGCAGTGCTTAATTTACCTATTACATCACCATAGGAACATTCCAAAAGCTGTCGGTTTGGCAGACTGCCTTCAATATAAGCTGTTTTTAGACTAATGACAAAGTTTTGAGTTCTGAAAATTACAGGATGTTTTTATAGTGCAATGACCTCTTACATGTCAAAATATGAAGGGAATTTTGGTTTCTCACCCCTTAATGTGAGATTAGCACTGAAATACATTACTCAATCAGTTGGTCATGACTCCAAAATAAACCCTGAAAGAGTGATAAGAAACTAGATGGGAAGCACAGAAAACCCAACCACACAAGACAGGACAGGACACATACAGAAAAACAACCAGAACAATTAGGTCACCTCTGATGTTCCAGGCTAAAGAATCACACACACACACACAGGACTCCTCCACTTCTAAACACTTGGTTCCTTGTTCTCCTGTTTCCATGGAAACACACCTCTCAATTCTCTAAGGATCAATGGAAACTATGAGGCCGTGATAATGGGCTATTTTAGTCTATTAGACAATCAATTTGATAACAGTGCTAAATAAAGCACATTTCATCTGCATATACAAATACACAAAACCACAAACACTTGATTGAAGGCTTCAGCGTGAATAAGTATGAATTAAGACCTAGATATTAAAACTATTTAAATGACCAAATTTATCTATCTATTTATCTATCTATCTATCACTAAAACATATAACAAAAATACTATAATGGCATATCAATAATAGCAAAATAACCATCTCTCTCACTACCATATTTCTTTTCTCTTTCTGTCATTAAAAGCCCAATTTCTCTTTCTCACACAGATTAACAATTATTCACAGACACTCGAACACACACCCTGACAGAGTCTTAATTTGTCTGTACCACAAATTTGCTCGTTCACACGTAATTGCATATGTGTGAGGCTGCAGGCTGCATATAAAAACTGTCAGACTACTAGAGGTGTAAGTCTCTCATTTGCTTACCACACACACAAACCCACCCATCAACACACATATTAAAAAAAAATATATATATACGAATGTGCACGATTTCTTTTCAGGAGTGCAGTTATATAGTAAAAAGAGGTCAAGGAGAATTCGCTTGTTAAGTTTTGACGTAAAGAACGCTGAAATAAAATAGGGGAGTTACAAAATGCGACTGGTTGATATGAGGTGAATATTTTATAAGCAAAGCAGGACAAAAATATTAACAGAGACAAAAATCAAAGCCCACTGTGGGGAACAGAGCTAAGAACACCACAGCAAGTTTTGGGGTCAATGCTATAGTTTCTATTTTAAAAAAGTATCACAACTGTTCAGCAGCACTACTGTTTTCATTATTGATAATGTAAATAAATGTTTCAAATCAGCATATTAGAATGATTTATAAAAGACCATGTGATGCTGAAGACTGGATGATGTTGAAAATTCAGCTTTGCATCACAGAAATAAATTACATTTTAAAATGCATTCCAAAAAAAAAAAATGTAACTGTAACGATATTTCACAAAATTAGTGTTTTACTGTATTTTTTATTAAATACATACAGTCTTGTGAAAGTGAAAGTGGATGGGAATCAGTGGCTGCTATAAGCCAAAAAGGACAAAAAAGGACATAAATGCATAAAATTATAAAAGTTGCCCATACTATGCATTACTTCAGTCTTTTTCAAGTCTGAGGTGTGAAAAACTGTTGCTTAAGAGGAGGTTTCATGACCCTTCAAAAAAAGAACTAAATATCCTGAGACACATTCACATTTAAACGCACACACTCCACCCAATACCACTGGCTGCCATGAACACCTCACTTTTCTTACAGCTATGACGCAATTAGAAACACACACACAGATTTCCATCTCACTAAAGGGTCTGTGATGTTTAATGAGTGACCTTTCTATAGCTAGCATGGTAACTTTTGCCATGACGGGAACCAAGGGAAAAAAAAAAAAAGCTCTTTCAATTCACCAGAATTTTAAACTCTTGAATGTAAATTTGAGAAATAGCTACAGCTATAGCAGCAATTTTTGTATAGCATGAATTTTACTTGGCAAACATGAAAATTCAGTGTGAACATTTGCTATTTAATACAAAGCTAGCTAATGGCTTTTTAAAGTTAAACTGATGACTGATTTAATGGTGGTGCTGCCATCAGTCACACTTAATGTAGTACAAAAAGTGTAAAAGCAAGCCAAATCACCTATCAATCTTCAACATATGAACATAAATATATGCTTATTCAACATTATCTTCAAAAAACCATTGAGAATACATTACTGATGAAAAACACATCTACACAGAGACAATAAACTCCAAAGACCACCAGCAGAGAAACTATCGGAGGCCAATAATGTTTTCCTAAAATACCCACAGCTATGTGCTGAGAAAATGAAAAGGAGGGACAGAAAAACAGTGAGGAGAGAGAGAGGTAGTATTGCGATTCGCTCTTGCACATTAATGAAAGGATATTTGTCTGTTTGTAAGATGTAACAATTGAGCCATGCAGATTAAAGGGTTTGATGTAAATAAATTTACACAGAATACTTTACCGAATACTTACTGTTATCTTATACTGCAATTGATAGATAGTACTTCTCTTAAAAATTAAATGTGATCTCATGATAATTCGTATATTGTAGGTAAAATGTGGTTCTACAAAACATACGCTTACGTTTTTACAGACACTAAAACGTACAATACTGATGTACAGTACACAGCATAAATGAGTGTGAATAAAGATGATGATGAATTGAAATGTATTAAACATACTTAATAAAACAACAAAATATATGCCAATATTTTCTGTAATATAAGTAAATTAGCCAATTTTGTTTAAATGAAGGATTGCAGAAATAAGTACACCCGAGATTTAATTAAGCAAATGTCTTTTCTAATACTTAGTATATCCTCCACAACTTTAACTATACTGCTTTGACCGTTCTTGGCACTGAATGTCACTGTGGGCACTAGGAACTTCTCACTGTACTCCTCCTCTAGCAACACCAGAACATTTTGGATCCTTCTGGATCTGAAATGATTGACTTGATCTCTTAAGACCAGAGTATGGATTCCCAGAAGTCTATATTTTGTAAATATGGACCTTGGAAGAGGTGAAATGAGTTTATTGTGCGTTGGCTCTTACTCCGTGAGATAAAGTGTCACTTTTTTCATAGCTTTTGCCGGCTCCGAGACACTTGCATGGTATCTCTCTGGCTCTTTTTCTAGCAAAAATTCACTCATCACTAAATGAAAACTTAAAGTGAAGACCTGATTATTTCAGGAGCCTTGTCACAAGTTCATTGTTTCTGAATGTCGGTGCTACTTCTGCTATATTTTCACACTTAAAACTATAATTTGGTATTCCTCTTGTACCATTGCAAAGTTCTCTCCCAAGTGGTTTCATTGTTGTCAGCATTAAGTTTGAGTATGATTCAGTAGGCTATAAAACACTTTTAACTGTCAGGAAATTACTTGTCTTTAAAAGTTTATAATTTTATAATAAAATTATAAAAATCCATTGATACGACTATCTTAATGATATAAAAGATTCATAAAAATTTAACATATTTAATCTAAAAAAAAATGTAACAATTTTACATTTTAAACGTTAAAATATGTGCAAATTGTACGTTTCAGCATCAATAAAACTGCACAAAAATGTACGTTTTTGTGCTTGTAAACATTACATATTAATACCACTGGCACTACTTTTTAGGGTTAGTATCATTTTTATGATTTTATTTAGCATAAAATTGATCAAAAGTGAGAATAAAGACATTTTTAATGTTATAAACATTTCTGATTTTTATCTTGATCTATTCTTAAAATTGACCTATTCATCAAACAAAGTTTCCACAAAAATTAGACTGTCATCACAAGAATACATATATTACTAAAATACTTTTGAAATAGAGAACACTTACTTTAAATTCTAATAATATTTCACAATATTACTGTTTTACTGCATTTCTGATCAAATAAGCACAGTCTTGGTGAGCCGTCTTTCAAAAATATAAAAATATTACAGAAGTTTCCTTATTTGAAAAAATAAAATGCATTAAATGTGTTGAGAAGCAGACAAAGAATAAGGGCATGGACAACATCCAGACTAAAACAGACATTTTTCCTTGTGTTAAATATAGTTTTGTTTCACAGCCTCCTTTTGAATTGTGTTTGTGTCACACAACTAACTGTTGTTTTCAACTTCATATGTGGGTGGATCAGAAGCACAGAGACGTTAGTGACGTAAAGGAGAGCAGGAGGAATTTCCACACCTCCCAAAACCGTTGACAGGATTTAACGGTAAACCCTCACCGGCACGACAGTGTTTCTCCACGAACGCTTTTAACATTCTTACTCCAGGATAAATGGAGGATAAGCTCCAGAATTTTAAACGTCTCTTACACAAACACACCAAGCGTTGGTCCTCTTTCTGTTACCATTCCTCAATCTGACCGAAATAAATACAGACGTTTCACTCAACACAAGCTCCAGGCATAAACACAGACACAGTCGCACACACACACACACACACACACACCGGGGAGCAGGTGCCAATAACAGGTCAAGCCTGGAGCTCTGACCAAGGAATAATAAAAATAACAAGGGAAAAATACATGACAGAAGAAATAAACACTGATGAGGACCAGCAAAGAACTCAAATGGAATTTCATACCTAATTGTATAAGGAAAATCTAACGTATGCTTAATCCTACAATGAAATTTATACAAAATAGAAAGGATTATATGACGTCCACTGGCGTTTACTCATTTCAAGTTCCTTTTTTGCTGTAAGATAGAGTTTGACCAGCAAACAGTGTCTGTCAGACATCTGTGACAGATGCTGCGCATTAGTCTCTGTGGTTAACGGTTTTATGGTTCTTTTCAGATTAGTTATTAAAAGGCCCGTCTTGATGTATCTTTATAAATGCGTATGGGAACGCAGACAAATAAATGAGCGTTTCTTGTCATCTGGGACCAATTTTCTGTCATAAGCTACAAATTGGACTCTATGACGACATTGATTCATTTAGAAAAGGTTAAGCTTGTTGCAACTATTATTCAGTTCAATTAGCAGGTGAAAATATGAACATATTGTAAGCGACAGTTTGAGGGCGGATGAAAGTGGTGCTGGCGTGCATGATTTTTACATATTTGGACATTTAAAGGGATCGTTCACCCAAAAATGAAAATTTGCTGTTAATTTACACACCCTCAGGCCAGATGACTTTTTTTCTTGTGTAGAACATTAAAGGAGACTGAGGTCAAAGATACAGAAGAGAAGAAATTGTTGAATAAAGTTGTTATTTTTGTTTTCTTTGCACACAAAAATTATTCTTGTAGCTTTATAAAATTACGGTTCAACCACTGATGTCACATGGACTGTTTTAACAATGTCCTTACTACCTTTCTGGGCCTTAAACGTGTCAGTTACGTTGCTGTCTATGCAGGATCAGGAAGCTCTTGGATTTCATTAAAAATATCTTAATTTGTATTTCGAAGATTTTTTTTTTGTGTGTGTTTTTGTTTTATCGGTTTGGAACGACATGAAGGTGAGTAATTTATGACCAAATTTTCATTTTTGGGTGAACTATCCCTTCAACACCCAACCTGTATACAATTTTAGTGTGACTTTAGTGTCTATAGTGTTTTTTGGCCATTTTATATCTTCGTTAACATGACCAGAGTCACTTCAGAGCTTTATGTCTGACACGAGGCAACATGTGGCTGGTGGTTTTTTCAAATTTTCATAAACTGACGCAGTTTTATAGTCTCAACCTTGCAGTTTGCCCATCTTGTTTGATGTCGCTCTGCTTTTACGTAAAAGCCAGAGGAAATACGCATGACCGCACAATAGTCTTTATTAAACGCCACATGTGCCACATGGAAAATAGAGAATCACAGTTTATTAAAGGCCAGAATGACACAGCGAGTTCTGTGGATGGCTCACACTTCTTACATATATGTATATATATATATATATATATATATATATATATATATATATATATATATATATATATATATATATACACACACACACACACACACACACATATATACTATATACACACACATATACACACACACATATACATTATATATACATACACACACACACACACACACATACACACATATATACTATATACACACACATATACACACACACCACACACATATACATTATATATACATACACACACACACATACATTTATATACACATATATGTATGTATTATATATATGAAACAATAACAACGTTACGAGTTCAATAACTGTTTTTTTTTTTATTTGAATATATTTTAAAATGTTATTTATTTCTGTTACGCAAAGCAAAATCTTCAGGATTATTACTCCAGTCTTTAGTGTCACATGATCCTTCAGAGATCATTGTAACATGCTGATTTGCTGCTCAAAAAACATTTCTGATTATTATGAATGTTGAAAACAGCTATGCTCAATATTTATGTGGAAATTTTAATATGTTTTTTCAGGATCCTTTGATAGAAATAATGTTAAAATGAACAGCATTTTTTTTTTAAATAGAAATCTTTGTGTGTAAAAATTCATTATTTTGATCAGTTTAATGCATCACTGCTGAATGTGTCAATTTCTCAAAAATGTTTAATGTTTTTTCTGCTCACCAAGCCTGCATTTATTTGATCCAAAGTAAAACAGTAACATTTTGAAGTGTTTTTACTATTTAAAGTAACTGCTTTCTGTTTGAATATATTTGAAAATGCAATTTGTAATTTGTAATTTTGTAAGTTGAATTTTTAGCATCATTACTGCACTCACATGATCCTTTAGAAATCGTTATATTATGATTACGGTAATATTCTGATTTGCTGCTCAAAAAAAAAAAAAAAAACTTTTATTATTATTATTATTGTTATGTTGTAAACAGCTGAGTAGATTTTTTTTTTTTTCAGGTTTCTTTGATAAACAGAAAGTTCAGAAGAACAGCATTTATCTAAAACAGAAATCTTTTGTTACATTACAAATGCCTTTATCATCACTTTTGATCAATTTAAGGCATCCTTGCTAAATAAAAGTAAAATTTCTATAATTTATTTTCCAAAAAAAATAATAAAATAAAATAAAAAATAAATAAATAAATTGACTCCAAGCTTTTGAATGGTATAGTGTATAATGTTACAAAAGCTCTTTATTTCAGAAAAAATGTTGATCTTTGGATCTTTATATATTCATCAAAGAATCCTGAAAAAAATTACTCAACTGTTTTTAAATATCGATAATGTTAATCATAAAAAAAAATTGGTCTTGAATTGCAAATCAGCATATTAGAATGATTCTGAAGGATCATGTAACACTGAAGTAATGATGCTGAAAATTTAGCTTTGATCTCAGGAATAAATTACATTTTAAATATATTTAAGTAGAAAACAGTTATTTTAAGTAGTAAAAATATTTCACAATTTTACAGGTTTTTTTTTTTTTTTTTTTTGCTGAACTTTGGATCAAATAAATGCAGGCTTGGTGAGTAGAAGAGACTTCTTTAAAAAGCATTAAAAATCTTACTGTTCAAAAGCTTTTGACTGGCAGTGTATATACACACTCACACACAGTGATAATAAATGTACAAATTCTTCTTTAAACATCCTTTTTAAGTTCACTTTAGGAGACATTTCTGAATTAATTTCCTCCGTTCTTGTCCAACAGATGGAGGTGTATTTTTGTTTCAGCGTTCTCAAAATATCTTTACTAGGATTATGTCATCAAACAGACGATAGTGATGCTCATGGATATAATGCACTGGAGCTCCTGCAGGCTGAATGGAGTGTGATCTAGTGAGAAATGTTCATATATCACATTACTCACATTCACACATACACACACACACACACACACACACACACACACACACCGGTATGCGGTTGCTGTGCTGCAGGAGGAGATGATGGTGTTGCTATGGTGACATGTCTGGATGCAGCAGGCGATGCCACATGGCAGAGAAGTGAGTGACCGGAGAAAACGAGAGAGAGAAAGAGAGGGATGTCATAGTGGCTTACCATCACACACTCACGTGTCGACACACAATGACAAATCACACGCACGCACACACAGTCAGGCACCTGCTCATAAATACACTAAACCCACCCACATACACACAGCTGAGCAAGCAAAAAGAAAGCAATGAAGCAAATTGTAATTTAGTATTCCAATAATCAAAACTTTTGTGGAACATTTATTAAAATGTTGTGAAGCTTTGGAAGTGCTACGCCCCCTAGTGGTGCAATCTATACTACAATAGTATAGTTTAAAAAAAAAAAAAAAAAAAAAAAAAAAAAAAAAAAAATCACAGCTAAGCATTTTTAACAAACTACTTGCAGAAATGCCATAAAGGTCGGCAATGTGACAATTTTATCTCCTCCTGTAAATATTTGATTAAAAATCTATCCATACCCTCTTAAAAATAAAGGTTCTTACTGGCATCAATGATTCTATGAAGAACCTTGAACATCCATGGAACCTTTCAAACGCAGAAAATGTTCTTTAGATTTTTAAAATGTTCTTCAAAATGGTTCTTTTGGGAACTGTTCACTGAAAGGTTTTTTGGGGAACCAAAAATGGCTCTTCTGTTGCATCAGTGCAAAAACGCCCTTTTGGAACCTTTATTTTTAAGAGTGTACCAAACACATGTTATACACGTTTTCAATTTGTGATTTTTCTTATATCTATATTTTCTGTCTTTTATTATTTATTTTTTGTTTTTATTTATTTATTTATTTATTTATTGCAAGAGCTTACTGACCAAAAAAATAAAAAAAGATTAATTCTTGATAAATGTTCTCAAATGTTTTACTTTTTAAATGCTTTTTTTTTTTTTTTTAAATATTTGAATTTTTGTTAACCAAACTGCAAAATGCAAGAGATTTTGCAAAAAAGAAAACCATAAAACAGAGGATTCATGCAAAACATAATGACTTATATTATATTTTTATTTTATTTTATTTATTTTTTGAAAGAAGCTTCTTATGCTCACCTAGGCTGAATTTACTTACTGAACAATAAAGTAAAAACAGCAATATTGTAAAATATTCTGATGATTTTAAAAAAACTGATGTCTATATTAATATATTTTAAAATGTAATTTATTCCTGTGATTCAAAGCTGAATTTTCAGCAGCATTACTCCAGTCTACAGTGTCACATGATTCTTCAGAAAAAATTCTAATTATTTTTATAAATTTTATACATGTATTATTTATCACAGTTGTACTTTCTAACATTTTAATGGAAACTGATACATTTTTCTTTTCAGGATACTTTGAATAGAAAGTTCAAAAGAATGTATTTGAAATAAAAAAAAAAAAAAAAAAATATCTAACATGATAAACATCTTTACTGTCACTTTTGATCAATTTAATGCATCCTTGCTGAATAAAAATACTAATTTCTTAAAAAAAAAATAAAATCTTCCTGACCCCAAGACTTCTAATATTTATTTGGATTCAGAACAAAATTAAATCTTGAAAACCGACCTATGACTGACCTCTTCTTAAATGCTTATAATTTAATGAAAGAGACATTATTGACTTAGATAAACAAATGCACTTATTATTTTCATCATGCTGTTGAACATTAGAGGATCTAGCCTCAGGAAACTGCTATTACAGATGTTCTTCATTTACCAGAAACGTTCTTTTTCAAAGTGAATTACAGCAGACTTACTAGAAGGACAATATGGGGTTACGTCTCGGCTGAAATAGTGACAGTTCATGCATCACTACGTCACAACATGCTAAAAATAATGCTGCATCTGCGATAATAATAAAAAAGCTGCTGCTGTTCCTTGATTCACAGTCTACGTCTCAAAGTTGTAGAGTGTCTGGGTGGGCCTGAAACGCTTTAGGCAAAAACAATGTAACACTCTATTCATTTGTCAGTGTCTTTGAAAATGTGTCAGAGGAATTACAGCCATCGTAAGAAGCGTATCATCTCCCGTCGGGCTAAAGAGATAAAACTGCAGCTAAAGAAGGAGCAGGGACAGCAAAATCTCAGGATGAGCATGAGATAAACCTCAGGAAAAGCCTCCCCACAATAGAGAGGAGAAAATACAGTCTGGTTAGCATATAAAATCCCCTTGTAATTAAAACATTATGATTATTACACTGGCTTTCGCTCTACATATTTAATGAGATTAAGCGCTGCCTCCAGACAATTTGGCCATGATAGAATTTCACAGGCTTTTTTCACCGCTGCAGACTGTGAAAACTGAATTTAACGGCATTCCTGAAACAAAACACAAACAGCGTGAACCCTAATACACAGAAAACTGCTCTGGGATCAGCAGGGGGGAAAAAAACACTTCCAAACAAGAATCGAGATAAAACTTGTGGATATTCAAAACTATTTCATTAAAATACATGCAGATTAATAGTCATAAAGTATGTATATATGTCACATGAAACTTAGGTGACGTTTAATTGTTTTAAGTATTTTAAAAATAATTACTTTGAGTTTTATACCAGCTAACAAAATTAGAATGTGTTCCTATTAAGTTATGAAAATGCTATTTCTGAATGTTCTATGAAAGTTCCGTTTTTTTTTTTTTTTATGTTTTTATATGAACATTAAGGGAAAATTGTATTGTATAATTTATGGGAATGTTACTTTTGAATGTTCTCTAAACATTCTAAAACAAGTAACATTTGAAAGAAAGAAAAAAAAAAGGTTTCATTCCATGTTAGCTGGGATAATATATACATATATTTTTTTTTAAAAAAAGGTCAAATATCACACATACAGTCTAACTGAAAGGTAAATTTCTGAACAGGAATCAAGTTAAAATTACAGTTACAGTGATTTAAGCTGTTTAATTAAAATCTACGCAGATTAAACTTCATTAAAATATGCAGGCAATCTAATTCAACCTAAATTCAACAGGGAATGAGTGTTGATCTGTTTTTATCCAGACATGGTCTGGCTGTGAATGGAATATCAATATTGATCAGATGGGTTCACATCTGTATTGATCAGTTATTCAGGCAAGTGTTGATCTCAAGGTGCCACCTGCAGTTAGACTGATGAACTACATCCACCTATGAAGCATTTTACATTTACAGTATTTAAAAAAAAAAGAAAAATTAAAGTTATATTCAAGAAAACATATATTCTGTGGCATGCCAATTACTGCATATAGTTGTGAAAATGTTATTACTGTATGTATATAGGAAAGATTGTATTATAATTTAATATGTCTAACATAAGAGCATAATCTCAGAATAAAAGCCTTGTGTAGATGTTTCAGATGAGGGCTAACTAAATTAAATTCAGAATCAAATTAAAGTTCAAAACAGCAAGATAAAAAAAATAAATAAAAGGACATCTATTAATATGCAAATTGAATGCAGTGGGGTTCCAAACACAGAGATGTTGTGAGAGATCTACTATGGAGCACCAGAGGGCAGCACACAAATGCTGGACATGCCTCAAACTACTATACTTTAAAAAAAGTACAGATGTGAAATAAGGAGTAAGGTATTGTAATATTTACATTATGTCCTGAGTATGCTCACAGAGTTTGGCTAGGTTGTTTAAACGCTGACTGAGAAAAAAGATTCAAAGTGAATGTACAAGAACTGAAAGCAGTGCCTAATACCGTATACTATATAATCAATAAACTAAATTTATTTATACATTATATTTAAATATATACATTTATTTACTAAAATTAATTTTTAATTAATAACATTAATATTAAAATAATGTATATATAATAAATTATTTTTATATATATTTCTTAAATCAATATTTATTTATTTGTTTTATATATATTCATATTACATATATATTTAATTAAAAATACTAAATAAATAAAAGGGATGTCCCAAATTAATATAAAATGATTTATGGGGGGGTGGTAAGGTGAGGCTAGATTTTTCGAAAATATATAGACTAGCAGTACTACAGTACAATTTTTAATATTCTTTTTTTAAAGAAGTCTCTTTTGCTCACTAAACCTGCATTAATTTGATCCAAATTACAGTAAAAACAGTAAAATTTAGAAATATTTTTACCATTTAAAATAACTTGAATATATTTTAAAATATAATTTATTCCTGTGATTTCAAAGCTTATTTTAGCATCATTACTCCAGTCAAATGATCCTTCAGAAATCATTCTAATATTCTGATTTGCTGCTCAAAAAACATTTATTATTATTATTGTTGTTGTTGTTGTTGTTAAAAACAGCTGAGTAGATTTGATCAGGTTTTTTGATGAATTAAAAGTTCAGAAGAACAGCATTTATCTGAAATAGAAATCTTTTGTAAGAAATCTCTTTATCATCAGTTTTGATTGATTTAAAGCATCCTTGCTAAATAAAAGTATTAATTTCTATAATTTCTTCCCCCCCCCAAAAAAAAAAAAAAAATGACACTGACTCCAAGCTTTTGAATAGTATAGTGGATAATGTTACAAAATGCTGATCTTTGGATCTTTCTATTCATCAAAGAATCCTGAAAAAAATTACTCAAATAATAAAATAGCAAACCAGCACATTAGAATGATTTCTGAAGGGTCATGTGACACTGAAGACTGGAGTAATGATGCTAAAAATTCAGCTTTGATCACAGGAATAAATTACATTTTAAAATATATTCAAATAGAAAACAGTTATTTTAAATAGTAAAAATATTTACAAATGTTACTGTCTTTGCTGTACTTTGGATCAAACAAATGCAGGCTTGGTGAGCAGAAGAGACTTTTAAAAAAAAAAAAAACATTAAAAATCTTACTGTTCAAAAACTTTTGACAGGTAGTGGATAAACTGCTATTCATACAAAAGCAACAACAAAAAAGTGTTACCAATTTGCAAAATAAATTAAATATATATATATGATCTCTTTAGTCTCTAGATGTGACTTTAGTCCCTCCTTCAATGCAGGTCTACTAGAGTTTTTGGCCCGGCTTACTGTCCTCCAGGTGAATAAGATTGACCGCTTAAAAAAGTCAACAAACCACATAATTTGAACTATAATTCATTGTAGCACAAACAGTGTGAGAGGAATTACAGTAACCCTAACTATAAATGATAGCACTGGGCTTTCAGATGGTAGAGAGGAGATCTTTGAAAACGTTTTTTTACACCCTAAGTAGCCCCCAAAAATCCCAACTACTCCTTAATGTCTTCTCTGCCTTTGAAAACCAAGATGCATTTAAAAGAGTGCAGTATATTTATCTTCCTTTCTCTCGTTCTTGCCATCTCTCTTTTTCAGACCTGCTTTCTTTTCACTGCAATCCAAGCAGAGAGGAAACACTGAGAGGGAGACGAGGGCCTGAGGAAGAGGTGGGGTGAAACCAATTAAAAGACTACAAGTCATGCTCGAGCAGGACAGGCTTGATCGGTGGTGCGAGCCGGAGACGTGGCCTAGGAAACCCTTCAAACGCAGGGAAGCAGAAGTTGCGTAAAGGAGAGGAAAGTGTGTGTGTGTGTGTGTGTACGCATGGCGGAGGGGAAACTCATTTAGCTGGGATGCAGATAAGAGCCTGTCACAGTCAATGAGTCTGTATACAAAGGAGTGGATAAAGAGCATACAGCGGTTTTCAAGAGAAAAAGACGATGAAAAGGGGTTGGTGGGGTGAGTAAAGGGGTAACACAGGAGGAGAGATGTGTGAGGGGAGACGGCTGTGGAACAAATGTCCTGAAAAACCAAATGATATTAACAAAGAGGAGATAAAAAGACCAAATAATGTCTTACTTCACTTGTTAAAAAGATTAGAATCAGCCCCATAAAGTATGGCTGAACACTTAATCGATATAAAATACTATTACTGATGTTCTATTATGATTATTATTATTATTATTTAAAATATGAAACAATCCTAAATATTACTACTGTAATAATACAATTTGTCTGTAAAAAAAAATAAGTAAATAAAAAAAGGAAAAATAAAAGGGAGATATATAAATAAAATATTATTTTTAGATTATTATTTTATTAAGATTCATGTTAATATTAAATAAACATATTAAAATAAGAAATATTATTATTGAAAAATATAATTTCATGACATGATAAATATATTTTTAAGAAAAATTATAACATAAAAGTATTATTATTATTATTAAAATATTAAAATAAGAATATTACTATTCCAATAATACCATTTGTTTGTCAATTATGTTAAAAAACAGTAATGTTTTAAATAATCAAAACAAGCTTAAATAAAGAGAAGATATATAAATGTTATTTTTATTGTATTATTGTTGTATTATAAATATTATTGAATAAAACTGCTGAACAAAACAAGAAATATTAGTATTAAAAATATAATTTCATAACATTAAAAACATATTTTAAGAAAAATAATAACCTAAAATAAAACTATTATTATTATTATTATTATTATTATTAAAATATTAAACAAAATAAGAATATTACTATTCCAATTTGTACCATTTGTCTGTCATTTAAAGTTTAAGATAATCATAATACAGTTAAATAAAGAGAAGATATACAAATATTATTTTTATTGTATTATTGCTGTATTATAAATATTACTGAATAAAAATGTTAAACAAAACAAGAAATATTGCTACTAAAAAATATCACTTTATGACATGATAAATATCTTTTAAAGAAAAATAATAACAAAATCAATCTATTACTACTGTTATTATTAACTATTAACTATACTATTCCAATAATACAATTTATCTGTAATTTATGTACAAAAAAATATAATAATAATAATATTTAAGATAATCGTAATACATTTAAATAAACAGAAGATATGTAAAAATTATTTGTATTGTATTATTGTTGTATTACAATTATTACTGAATAAAAATGTTAAACTAAACAAGAAATATCACTGAAATATATCATTTTATGACATGATAAATAATTTTTTAAGAAAACCATAAAATAAAACCATTCTTCTTCTTCTTCTTCTTCTTCTTCTTCTTCTTATTATTATTATTAAAATATTAAACAAAATAAGAATATTACTATTCCAATAATACCATTTGTCTGTAATTCATGTAAAGAAGCTGTAAAAACATTTAAGGAAAAAATAACCATAATGCAATTAAATAAAGAGAAGATATGTAAATAAAATAATATTATTTTTATTGTTTTATTGCTGAATTATTATTCTAAAATAAAAATGGTAAACAAAATAAGAAATATTACAATTGAACATTTTCATTTAATGACATCACATGAAAAATAACAACATAAAATAAAACTATTATTATTAAAATATTAAACAAATTAAGAATATTACTATTCCAATAATACCATTTCTCTGTAATTTATGTAGAAAAAAGTACAAATATTTAAGAAAAATAATCATAATACAATTTAATAAAGAGAAGATATATAAATAAAATATTTTATTTTTATTGTATTATTGTTGTATTAAGATTATTATTACTATTAAACAAAAATGTTAAAAAAAATAAGAAATATTACTATTGAAATGTCATATGAACAGTAATAATAATAATAATAATAATAATAATAAACCTTTTTTAAAATGCATTTTAATTTACAAAAATTTGACTGAAAAAAGGGTTAAGAATTTCCACTTAGGCAGGAAATTATGTGCAAAAATTGCAGCTTTATGGGAGAACAGCTTATTTAGTCTGTTAGAGTACAATTAAGGTTTGTGTTAACTACAAAAAGCTTGATTTTTGAAACAAACACAAATGGAAAGACTCAAACCCTGATACAAAAAATATTGTGTGTGTGCATGCTCTGCTTAATGACACTAGCACTTTTGCTCAAGGCAGAAGACGTAGGAGAGAGATGTGTGCCACTGATAGCGCCATTAGAGTGTGTGTGTGTGTGTGTGTGTGTGTGTGGCTATAATAAGGTCATTAGGGTTGATACAGAATATATCAGTGGATGATTGAGTGGCAGAGAGAAAAACATCTACACACACACACACACACTCACATGCACAAACTCATAACTGTGAGTGTTAGATGCGGCTCAGAGCAGACAGGATGATCCGTTTGTGCGGGTAACATGATTGGAAAACGGGACTGAATGAGAATGAATGAAGCTTTGTGTGATTCTCTTTCTCCTGCTCTCTAATGTGTGATGGAGAGATCTTTCAGGAGCTCAGTGTGAATCACACACACCACAGGAGCTGAGATTTCCTGCTGATCTACACAGCAATATGTGCCCAGACACACACACACACACACACATTCATATTCTACTCTCATGCCATCCTATTTAACAACCAGATAATGATCACAAACAACCAGTTATCAACCATAAATCTGCAGCTTCAAACAGCTAATGAACTTAAATGGACAGTCTTAACAACCTAATGATCATACATAATTAAATTAAAACAAGCAAATGACTATACATGGCCATCAACTAATGACTATAAATGCTAATGACCAAAAACAACCCACTTGATCCAGCTAACAGCCATAAATGACCAGTTTTAACTAATAAATGACTCTTACTGACCTGCATAAACGACCTAATGACTACTTTCCAACAACTAATGATCAAAAACCATCTACTGACCAGTTTTGATCAGATATTGACTATAACTGACCTGCTTAAACGAGTTAATGACTAAAAACGAAAACGACCAGTTTCAACCAGCTAATAACCAAAAACAAACGGCTTCAGCCTACTAAACAGTAGTTCCAACCAGCTAATTACCATAACTAAGCTGCTTAAACAAGTTAATGACTAAAAATGACCAGTTTCAACCAGCTAATGACCAAAAACAAACCGCTTCAACCTACTAAACTGCAGCTTCAACCAGTTAATTACCATAACTGAGCTGCCTAAATAAGTTATTGACTAAAAATGATCAGTTTCAACCAGCTAACGACCAAAAACAACCCGCTTCAACCAGGTAAATGCCCTAAATGATATTCTTCCACAAGATAATGACCAAAGACAACCCATTAATAACTGAAAATGACGAGTTTTCAACAGCTAATAACCAAAAAAACAACCAGCTTCAACCAGGTAATGACCATAAATTACCAGTTTCAACCACTGACCTGCTTCAACAAGCTATTTACAATAAATCACCTGTTTCCAACAGCTAATGATCACAAACAATCTGCTTTGATCAGTTAGCGACCAGTTTTAACCAGTTAATGACCATAAATGATCAGTTTCTACCAGCTAATGACCAAACACACCCTGCTTTAAATATATGTTGACCAGTTTCAAATCAGCTAACATCCAGTTTCAACCAGTTAATGAACATAAACAATCTGCTTTGAATGATTAATAAACCGTTTTAACCAGTTAATGACCATAAATTACCAGTTTCTACCAGTTAATGACCATAAATGACCATTTTCTACCAGCTAATGACCAAAAACACTCTGCTTTAAACATCTAATGACCAGTTTCAACCAGTAAATAAACAAACAATTAGTTAATGGTTAATGACCAGTTTTAACCAGTTAATGACCATAAATTACCACTTTTTTTTTTTACCAGCTAATGACCAAAAATACCCTGCTTTACACATCTAATGTGTAAATTTCTAGCTATTCTTCTAGCTGTTTCTAGCTAATACCCAGTTTCAACCAGTTAATGATCACAAAAAAAATCTGCTTTGACTAGTTAACGACCCGTTTTAACTAGTTAATGACTAGATGACCAATTTCTACCAGCTAATGACTATTTTCAACCAGTTAATGAGCATATACAATCTGCTTTGAATGGTTAATGACCAGTTTTAACCAGTTAGTGATCATAAATGACCAGTTTCTACCAGCTAATGACCAAAAACACCCTCCTTTAAACAAGTAATGACCAGTTTCAATCAGCTAATAACTTAGTTTCAATCAGTTAAAGAACATAAACAATCTGCTTTGAATGGTTAATGACCAGTTTTAACCAGTTAATGACCATAAATGACCAATTTCTACCAGCTAATAAACATTTCTACCTGCTTTAAACATCTAATGACTAGTTTCAACCAGCTAATAAGCAGTTTTAGCGAGTTAATGAACATAAACAATCTGCTTTGAATTATTAATGGCCAGTTTTAACCAGTTAATGACCAAAACTGTCCTGCTTTACACATCTAATAACTAGTTTCAACTAGCTAATAGCCAGTTTCAACCAGTTAATGATCACAAAACGTCTGCTTTGACCAGTTAACGACCTGTTTTGACCAGTTAATGACCAGTTAATGACCATAAATAACCAGTTTTTACCAGTTAATATCCATAAATTACCAGTTTCTACTAGCTAATGACCAAAAACACCTTGCTTTAAACATCTAATTACCAGTTTCAACCAGTTAATGTACATTATCTGCTTTGAATGGTTAATGACCAGTGTTCTACCAGTTAATGACCAAAAATACCTAAAACATCTAATGACCAGTTTCAACTAGCTAATAACCAGTTTCAACCAGTTACTGATCACAAACAATCTGCTTTGACCAGTTAACGACCACTTTTAACCACTTAATGACCATAAATGAACAAATTCTACTAGTTCAGATGTCTAATGACCACTTTCAATCAGTTAATGAGCATAAACAATCATAAACAATCTAGTTAACACTAGCCTTGGCAATTCATGCAAACCATAGTTTTGTTAGTTAATTAGACTCTATGGAGCTGATTTAGCATGCACGGCGTGTGGCCTCCCCTTACAAAAACCTTCAAAGTCGAGCAGCTGAGGCTGACATAAAGGCTAATGTTTCGGCAAGCTTTCGAGGACACAGATGGAACCAAAAACACACACCGTGTCTGACAAGGCACTGGAATGATGCAAGGTGACACTGTGCTGGCAAGCACTTGGCAGTTAAGATGGCAAAGGTGGAGAGAAAAACATGTCAGGCTTGCTTGGCTAACACACAAGTAGTGTTTGAAAAGAGAGCAAAAAATCTGCCACTATTTGAGGTCACAAGGTCACCGGCTGACTGTTTACCGCAGCAAGATAAGGACACAGAGGCTAACAGAAGGGTGAAACAGGGCAGGTGGGCTGATTCACAGATGGAATCGCACAGGAAATGATTTTGAGGGAGAAACATGATTGGTTAGGGTCAATATAGCATTTGAAGATGAGCTGCACAGGTTGCCAGGTCCTCTGAAAGTGCAGATGGTGAATTTACATTTCTGAGATGGATTATGTGGACATATGTAGCATTTTCCACCAATTTTTTCTTAGCAGATACAGAAGAGGGTGTCAGGAAGAGATTAAACCTGAATTTCCCACATAAGCAGCACAGCAAAATATCAGAAACACATAAACCACTGTATCACAGCATCCTGCAAATGTTAAAAGAAAGCCAAAATTCCTGACATTGCCTTGCCCTCTATTGCTCCATCTCATCCGTCTTCCTTCCTATTCCCTCTTCTATTCTTGATGTCCGTCTTTCCTCCTGACAAAGATGATCCAATCCTCTCATTCATTATTTAGAGGCTGAAAAGCGCTTCACCACACAAACACACACACATTTACTACCACAATCACGAATACCTATAAATGCAGTAGGTCTACACCTCATTATTTCTTTGATAAAATAATTTATCAGTTTTTTTTACCGATCCTACAGTCAGCTCTTACACTAATTACTGAACAACACTGGATATTATCGAGACTACTTCCCTAAGCACTTATAATCATATTTATTATCATTTTTATGGCCAAACACTGATCTGAGATTAGATTTCCTGTGGCTACAGTATAAATGACATATAGCAGATAAAACTAGGTTAATATTTCTAAAAGGAAATACCAGGGCTGTCAAGCACACACCTTGGTTTCTGTCGGCAACAACATAACCTTTGAAGAGTAAAGGCACGTTGAGAAGGTTAAATTGATATAAGAAAATCAATCATTTAGTATAGAAAGAAATGCAAGAAAAAAAACACTGTAAGTAAGTAAATAAATAAATAAAGAGACAAAAACAGTGCAATAAAATATGGATTTTTTTATTGGAAATCTTTTGAATCTATCTGTCACATATTAGTAAGAAAATGAAAGCTGAAATGCAATTTGTTCAAATTAAATGTCATTCCTCCACCCAGCAGGTCTCTTATGTCACCCCTCAACCTCCAGATCCTCTAATGGAGAGAGAATTGATCAACGCTCCGCAGTTAATGACATGAGCGCCTAATAAATGTGGGTCTCCTGGGCACCTGATGTCAGATATACGAGCCCACCATTTATATGGTGCTGAGAGGAAGTGAGTAGGTGGAAGTTAAGAAAAAGACAGATATAAAGCAAATAGATTAAGATGACATGTAGTTTAGCAAAATAAACACACTGGAGAGATAAAAGAATAATCCAAAGCATATTCACATAAGAAAAGTTTAGGAAACCTGTTTGAACAGTCAAAATCTGTTTGGTGTGAATAAGCATTAAGATTGCTGGAGAAAGACAAAAGAAAGAGGAAACAATGGAAAGAGAGAGACATGTCCTTGCCCCCATGCATCTGCAGCGCAGTGATGAGGACAGATGAGGTCATTATAATGGGGTTACAGCGCCCACCTGTGCATGGACCTAATGATCCGTAAACATACACACACACCAGGACGGAGTCAACAGAGGCTAATGACACTTCAACCCCATGCAAGCACCATAATACCGCGGCTGTAGCTAAACTTTCCAAGGAAAAACAACTTTTCAGGACTAAACCTTTACATAATGAAAAAATAAACACTACAGTATGGCTGGAAAAGAACTGTGAAAATCAACTGCAAACCAACTCCCAAAACAAATGACTCTATTTATACCTTCCAAAATTAGATTCAAGAATGGGCTCATAATGATTCTTATGATATCAAAATAGTGAGTCATAGTGTTTTTTTTCATTTATCTTTTGCTCTTTAATTAATATTAAGGACTTAGAAAACAGCAGGTATATTAGGCTGCTGTCACTTTAAGACCTAATGCACTAATCCAATATTACTGATAAGCATCTGATTTTTTCACCAACTGTTATGTTCACTTAACCTAATATGCTTCAACAAGCTATTTACAATAAATCACCAGTTTCCACCAGCTAATGATCACAAACAATCTGCTTTGACCTGTTAACGACCAGTTTTAACCAGTTAATGACCATAAATGACCAGTTTCTACCTGCTAAAGACCAAAATACCCTGTTTCAATTGTCTGACAAGTTTCTAATAACCTGCTTTGACCCTCCTGCTAATAACCAGTTTTAACCAGTTAATGAACGTAATCAATCTGCTTTGAATGGTTAATGACCAGTTTAAACCAGTTAAAGACCATAAATGACCAGTTTCTAGCAGCTAATGCCAAAAATACCCTCCTTTAAACAACTAGTTTCAACCAGCTAATAACCAGTTTCAACCAGTTAATGAACATAATCTGCTTTAAAGTGTTAATGACCAGTTTTAACCAGTTAATGCCCATAAATGACCAGTTTCTACCAGCTAATGACCAAAAACACCCTCCTTTAAACAAGTAATGACCAGTTTCAACCAGCTAACAACCAGTTTCAACCAGTTAATGAACATACACAATTTGCTTTGAACGGTTAATGACCAGTTTTAACCAGTTAATGACCAAAAATGACCAGTTTCTACCAGCTAATGACCAAAAACACCCTCCTTTAAACAAGTAATGACCAGTTTCAATCAGCTAACAACCAGTTTTAACCAGTTAATGAACACACACAATCTTCTTAAGAACGATTAATGGCCAGTTTTAACAAGTTAATGACCAAAAATGACCAGTTTCAACCAGCTAATAACGAGTTTCAACCAGTTAATGAACATACACAATTTGCTTTAAACGGTAAATGACCATAAATGATCAGTTTCTACCAGCTAATGACCAAACACACCCTGCTTTAAATATATGTTGACCAGTTTCAAATCAGCTAACATCCAGTTTCAACCAGTTAATGAACATAAACAATCTGCTTTGAATGATTAATAAACCGTTTTAACCACTTAATGACCATAAATTACCAGTTTCTACCAGTTAATGACCATAAATGACCATTTTCTACCAGCTAATGACCAAAAACACTCTGCTTTAAACATCTAATGACCAGTTTCAACCAGTAAATAAACAAACAATTAGTTAACCAGTTAATGACCATAAATTACCACTTTTTTTTTTTACCAGCTAATGACCAAAAATACCCTGCTTTACACATCTAATGACCAGTTTCAAGCTAATACCCAGTTTCAACCAGTTAATGATCACAAAAAAAATCTGCTTTGACTAGTTAACGACCCGTTTTAACTAGTTAATGACTAGATGACCAATTTCTACCAGCTAATGACTATTTTCAACCAGTTAATGAGCATATACAATCTGCTTTGAATGGTTAATGACCAGTTTTAACCAGTTAGTGATCATAAATGACCAGTTTCTACCAGCTAATGACCAAACGTACTGTGCTTCAAATGTCTAATGACCAGTTTAACCCAGCTAATAACTTAGTTTCAATCAGTTAAAGAACATAAACAATCTGCTTTGAATGGTTAATGACCAGTTTTAACCAGTTAATGACCATAAATGACCAATTTCTACCAGCTAATAAACATTTCTACCTGCTTTAAACATCTAATGACTAGTTTCAACCAGCTAATAAGCAGTTTTAGCGAGTTAATGAACATAAACAATCTGCTTTGAATTATTAATGGCCAGTTTTAACCAGTTAATGACCAAAACTGCCCTGCTTTACACATCTAATAACTAGTTTCAACTAGCTAATAGCCAGTTTCAACCAGTTAATGATCACAAAACGTCTGCTTTGACCAGTTAACGAACAGTTTTGACCAGTTAATGACCAGTTAATGACCATAAATAACCAGTTTTAACCAGTTAATGACCAAAAATGACCAGTTTCTACCAGCTAATGACCAAAAACACCCTCCTTTAAACAAGTAATGACCAGTTTCAACCAGCTAATAATCAGTTTCAACCAGTTAATGAACATACACAATTTGCTTTGAACGATTAATGGCCAGTTTTAACCAGTTAATGACCAAAAATGACCAGTTTCTACCAGCTAATGACCATAAACACCCTGTTTTAAACATCTAATGACCAGTTTCAACCAGCTAATAACGAGTTTCAACCAGTTAGTGAACATAATCTGCTTTGAATGGTTAATGACCAGTTTTAACCACTTAATGACCATAAATGACCAGTTTCTACCAGCTAATGACCATAAACACCCTGTTTTAAACATCTAATGACCAGTTTCAACCAGCTAATAACGAGTTTCAACCAGTTAGTGAACATAATCTGCTTTGAATGGTTAATGACCAGTTTTAACCACTTAATGACCATAAATGACCAGTTTCTACCAGCTAAAGACCAAAAATACCCTTCTTTAAACAAGTAATGACCAGTTTCAACCAGCTAATAACCAGTTTTAACCAGTTAATGACTGTAATTGACCTGCTTCAACCAATCAGACCATAAATCAATAGCTTCAACTTGATAACTGACTATAAATGACTAGTTTCAACCTGCTAACTGTTATTCAGACATAACTGAATACTTGCCAAGACAAGCATTCTGACATATTTTTGAGTCAGAAACATACTGTTTCCAATTTCCAAAACAAGTGACTCTTATGAGTCAGTTCTTGTGAATGAATCAAATCAGAGAGCCTAACCACCGTAGTCAGATTCAAGAATGCTCTCATGAAGAGTAGGTTCGATTTAACCAATCAAAAACATACAGTACAACCAGTGGAGTGCAGTTCCAAACACATTTGGCTCTTAAGAGTTGGTTATTTTTTTAGTGAATCAAAAACATACAGTTCCACCAGTGTTGTCCATTTGATTAACAAATGACTCTTTTGAGCCAGTCCCTTTCAGCGAATCCAAGAGAGACAGCATGACAAGTGTAGAACGATTACTGATTCTTAACAGTCTGTTTTAATGAATAATTCAAAAAAGCGATTATAGATATTAATTATTCTGAGATTATGTATAATGACTGCACTAATGCTGCAGAACTTAATGCAATTTAAAGCAAAGATAAATTATTTCAAATGCAAACGAAATGGACATTATAAATTCTTCCAAAAAAAACCTAGTGATAAGTCTGCAATAAAACTTTCTTTATTTTCAATTACTGAACAACTAAATAGAATGATTCAGCTTTATTATCTTTTAGTGTTTCTTTCCTGCAGAAGCAGGGCACGGACTGTGAAATATCATTTCAGATATGAGAATAGAAGCTGACAGCTGCTTACTTCAGAGAGACAGCTTTTGTTGAACACTGTCAAACTTCAAAACCATATCAAAGCCAATTCATAAAGCGCATTGTGTGCGTGTCGACGAGAGGGAGAAACACTTCTGCACTCTCCAAGGATTTTTAGTAAAACAGTAACATCTACATAAGAAAGAGAAAAAAATCTGTCATTTGTTTATGAGAAAACATGAGAGATTATGATCCATGTTATTACATACATGTACATACTTAAATCACAGCTCTGCGTTTAAATAATATTATAAAGGAAAGCTTGACTGCTTGTGAACTTGGCAGATTAAAGTCTACTTAATGTACTAAACAAGCAAGACAATGCATTTATGCTACATGCTATACTGCATTGTATTTCAAAATACATGCACTGGATGTAAAATTTCTACTGTGGATGCATTGTTTTTAGATTGGCCTCACCCTTTCAGTATTACCAGTTAGATGGCCCCTTCCTGTCAGATTTTGCAGTTTTTGGCCAAGCCTTTCCCCATCCAAATTCCTGTCTGTGTCAGAGCTGACCTCTATGAAAGGATGAAGCTCTGGCACAGGAGTTTCATGAATCATCAGTCTCCTCGACAGCTGTTAAACAGGAAGTCACCTTGCTGTTGTATCAGAACACACAGCTATGGAAGCCCAGTTCCGCAATGGAATAAAAAAATTAAGTAATTGCAACTTTTTATCTCACAATTCAGACTTTGAATGTAAGAGTACTTCCTTCCTGGCTCAACTATCAACTCAAGCTAGAAAATAGTCACAAAAGTAGCCAATATTGTGTCTAACATAGCTACATTATTGTTGTCGTCATCTTACGTTTCTTCACATCTGTCTTTTGCGCTTACGTTCCCTCTCTGATTCTATCAGATCGGTCCTGTTGTTTGTCATGGAGCTCTTCTTTCAAGCTCACTGTAAATATGCATACACTCAGTCAACCCACGCATTTCTCTAGCAAATGATATTCCCATCGCCCTCACCAGCCCAGGAACTTGCTGAGGTGAGCAAGTTGATTCCTCTGCGCTCAGCGGCTGTCCCACTGAACACGGGCTGAAGTGTCTCTCTTTATTACGCTCACGATGTGAAAGCCTTGGCGTAGAGGAGCCATACTGTACATCGTGACTCATTGCGCCCCGCTCATCTATTATTACAGTCTCTAAGAGCCAGACTACAGCAGCAGACACTACTGACTCCACTTTGACTCGGATGATTCTCCTGCAGTCCCTTATGAGGGATAAAAAGATATTAGACAGTTGACATACAGTGAGAAAACAGAGCTTTAGCATTTGATGAAAATTCATATTTCACATTGAAATCTCACAGCTTTTGGTATCTTCGCACATCTGAGCACAGTCCGAGACATTAAAATCTCTTCTGATTTGTATACAATTACTTTCTTGTGAGAAAATAAGTATATATATATATATATATGTGTGTGTGTTTAGGTTTAATTCATTTTTTAGTTTTAGCAATTTTATTTAATTTTATTTTTGGTTTTTTTTTTGGTTTATTTTTTGTTTATTTTAGTTCATAATTTTAGTACGTCAACTTGAGTAAGTTGCCAAGGCAGTTTTCACGTTTTTTTTTTTTTTTTTTTTCATCTTACACTTTATTTCAGCCGTATTTCAGTTACTGTAAATTATTTAATAAAAAAATTGCTGTTGTTTTGAACTTTTTTTTTCTTTTTTTTGTATGTTTTAGTACTTTGGTAACGAGCTTTTGTGCTTTGTATTTTATATATATATATATATATATATATATATATATATATATATATATATATATATATATGTTTAGGTTTAATTCATTTTTAATTTAGTTTTAGTAATTTTATTTTATTTTATTTTATTATTTTTGGTTTATTTTAGTTCACAATTGTAGCATGTCAACTTAAGTAAGTTGTCAAGGCAATTTTCAATTTTCATTTTTTTTTTTACTGAAAATGGTTTAATAAAAAATTGTAAAAAAAAAAAAAAAAAAAAAAAGTAATTTTGTAATGAACTTTTGTACTTTGTATTTTTATATATCTATTTATGTTGAATTAATTTTTAAATTAGTTTTAGTTTTTACATTTATTTATTTATTTATTTATTTTTATTTTTATTTTTCAGTTTTAGTTTATTTTAGATCATAATTTTAGTATGTCAACTTAAGTAAGTGCCAAGGCAATTTTCAAGTTTTTTTTTTTACATTTAAATTTTCCATCTTATACTTTGTTTTAGCTTTATTTCAGTTACTGAAAATGATTTAATACAAAAAAAACTATAAATCTATATGAATCATATTGCTGTTATTTTGAATATATATATATATATATTTTTTTTTTTTTTTTTTGTTATAAGCTTTTGTACTTTGTATTTTTTTCAACATATCTGTTTAGGTTTAATTCATTTTTTTTAGTTTTAGCAATTTTATGTGCTTTTGTCATTTTATTTTATTATTTTAGTTTATTTTAGTTCACAATTTTAGTATGTCAACTTAGGTAGTATTTCTAATTTTTAAGTTTTTCTAAGTTTAAGTTTTCCATCTTATACTTCATTTCAATTACTGAAAATGATTTAATAAAAAATCTATATAAAAAAATCTTATTGCTGCCTTGGAGAAACAATTGATATATCAAAACAATGTCAACTGTGATTTTTCTTTCCCATGGGTAGAACTGTGGAACTATCTCGAGTGATTTGATTGGCTGTGCCAGTGTCCTCTGAACCAATTACATGCCATTCCATCTTCATAATGAGGTTAAATGCTACAACGGGTTTGTTTGCTGCCGAGTTAAATATGTTCCTGATGGGTTCATGCCACTGCTAATAAAAACCAGCAAGAACATTGTCAGCGCTTCAGAGAGCGGCTACTTCATTTGCATAATTCCTTTGTCCGGCAAATTGAAATACTGCGGATTGCACTCAGAATGGAGGCAAAGCAAATGATACAACCTCACATTTTGCTTCCAGACAGTCCATATCAACTTCACCATCTCTCTAAGACCAGGAAGACCAAAATGAAATCACATGCTCAATTCGAATGCAGATGGTGTATGTTGAATCTGTGCAGCTGCACGACAGTGACTTGCGTCATCATTTTCATACATCTGTAGAGTTACCATATTATAATGTATGCTTTTAGGTTAAAGAACAGGGTTAAGATTAGAGTTTACAGCTTAAAAAAAAAAAAAAAAAAAAAAAAAAAAAAAAGCTTTTGATTTGCAGTTTCAGCGACATAACATACATTTCCACTAGGCGGCAGCACTCACAGTTGGGCTGCTGCTTTCAATAGCTACTCATAGAATAACATGAAAAATAACAATAAACCAATAAAATCTGAAGGTGGAAACAACAACAACTGTCTAAATGGCATCTTCTTGGCAACAATAAGCTATGATATTCACCAGACTTCATTGCAATAGTCAAAATTCCCACTTGCAACAGTATTACTTAAACACAGTCAAACAATACGCTGAATTTCATGTGAAGTACACGGTCCAATTCAAATTCCCTTATGAGACCACCAACAATAGACTAAATATGAACGCAGCCATGCGAACATTAAGGGACAGGACAAACACAATAGATTTGAATTGCGTCTCCTGAAGCGTGTCGGGAAAGGTTGTATTCCTCACTAGCTTCACTGGGAAATGTCTTACAAACAAACATATGATTGACACAGGTGAATCCGGAGTCACCCTTCATGGCTGAGAGAACAGG
Source organism: Cirrhinus mrigala (assembly GCA_036247105.1). Lineage (NCBI taxonomy): Eukaryota > Metazoa > Chordata > Actinopteri > Cypriniformes > Cyprinidae > Cirrhinus > Cirrhinus mrigala. The sequence continues at coordinate 41,936,798 of CM070013.1, forward strand.
AGAGGATCTCATGAAGGAGAAATAGAAATGACACATCTGCTGTAACATGTCAATCAGCAAGTTAAAGGGCAAAGGATCGCTGGAAGAGACCCCACTCTTCCCTTGGGATGAAGCATAATGAATAATTCCAGATGATAAAAATGCTGACAGTTGTTTGTGTATTATGACATTGTAACTGTAGCCTTGTTAAAGTATTTTTTAGGTCAATTCCCAGTTTTCATAAAGCAATAAAGCCTTAATGAGCCGTGCATTGGAGTGATTTTACCAAAGTATATAAAAAAAAAAACATAAAAATGAAGTCAAAATTGACATTATTTACTTCCATAATGCACATTCTGTGTTATTATGAACAAAAAATAAATAATTAAAAATAAATACATAAATAATAAATAATAAAATAAATAATGAAAAATAACAACATAATAAATTATAGATAGATTGAATTATCTTTTTCACTAATATCTGCACAGGTTATCTGATAATGTTATCTGATCATTAGCACTGATTTAGCGATTTTTCACAATTTAGTCAAATTCCTATGAATAAAATAAAGAATATATATAAAGTTTTCTTTTTTTTTTAATAAATATCGTTTTGTACCCTACAAAGATTTCACATTACACATGCAAAATACATTGCAAACTGCAATTCAAGGTTTAATTTAACTTGAAGTTCAAACAATATATATAAAAAAATTAAATAATAATATATAAATAAAAAAATACAAATTTAAATAATTTAAAATATAACTTTTTTTACCCTACAAAAATGTCAGATTATACATGCAACACAAATTGCAAACTGTAGTTCAAGTTTAAATTCAACTTGAACTTCAAGCAAAATTTAAAAAATTAAAAACTTAATATATAATTAAAAATAATAATTTACAATATAACTTTTTTACCCTACAAAAATGTCAGTTTAAGTTTAAATTTAACTTAAACTTCAAGCAAAATAAAAAAAAAAATAAATAAATTAAATAATAATATATAATAATTAAAAATAATAATAATTAAAATTATTTAAAATATAACTTTTTACCCTACAAAAATGTCACATCACACATGCAAAATACATTACAAACTGCAATTCAAGTTTAAAAAAAAGCAAAGAAAAAAAAAATAAATAACAACATATAATAATTGAAAAATAATAATAATTTAACAAATTTAAATAAAATGATTTAATAATAATAAAATCACAAACAATTTTTCTGCTAACACCTTATAGTTCATTATCGTAATTATAAGCTGTCTGATATGCCTTTTTGTTGTTGTTGTTGTTGTTGTTGTTTTTAAAAAAAATTTTACAGGCTATTTTACAATTTCAACCCTGGTTTATCCAACCAAATGTCAAAGTATGAACTTTCCATTTTAAAATCCATGATTTTCTATTACCTTTAAAAGCATGTACAGTGTTTAAATTTCATTTTCTCCTAAATGAACAAATGGAACACAACAATTCTGTCCGCCGCAGATATAAATCACCTGCAACTACAGCAAGCAGGACTCCTAACCCACTCTCTCCTCCTCAGCTCTCAGTGGAGACAGGAGAGTGCACATCGCACAAAAATCACATAAAAAACCTCTAATCGTCTTCCCGCTGAGCCGCCGCTGCGCCTCTAACTCTCTCTAATGAGCCCCTGCGGATCCAGACGTCAGGCCTCAGTCAAACGAGCATCCTCAGAGCCAATCAGAACCGGGAGGAAGTGAACGGTGTCCGAAGCGCAAAGATGCCGCTGCTGTCAACCCAGTGGCGTGGGTGCTGATGCCTGTTATGCAATTAAACCTATGCATGAGAGCGATTCCATTGATGGATAATATCATTAGGTGTAAAGTGACACCAAGCCAATTTTCCCATTCACACATGGATAAGCAGATGCAGACAGAATTGGTGCATTTTCCATGCTTATTTTAGGTCTATCACATCATAGAATTAAATAAAATAAAACAAGATAATATATATTTAGCAGCACAACGGCTTTCAACATCGATTATCATAAAAAATATTTCTTGATATATTAGAACTATTTCTGAAGAATGATGTTACACTGAAAACTGTAATAATTAAAAAAATCTACTTTTAAAATGTATTCAAATGTCACAGTATTACAATTTTTACTGCATTTTTGATTTAATAAATGCAGCCTTCTTTCAAGACCATGAACAAAATCTTATCGACCCCTAACGTTTAACCACTAAAGACAATAAAACTTTATGCAGCAATGTAGAAAAAAAAAATTGTTTGCATTTAGCACTCATACGTCCATGAAATATTTTATAATTTTAATTCCTAGTACAATTTTAAATACCAGGGATGTTAACCAGGGATGTTATATTAGGGATGTTAACCGATGACCGTTTGACCGGTGGTTGACCGTATCAATGTTAACCGGTCAAAGTTGTCGGTAGTCGGTTAAAAAAAAAAGTGATATCTAAATTAGGCTATTATAGACAGTGGACTATACGCTACTACAGTTAGCCATCTCATTCCTCATCTTTTTGTGTTAAGTGAACAAATTATCCCTCACACTCAATTTTTCATAACTCGCCTGTTTGTACTTAATAAACCAATAAAAACATTTGGCGCGAGGTCACAGCGTTTGGGTTCGCGCGCTCACAAGGTTTGCGAAAAGTAAAGGCAACAGGCTAAAACACTCGAGGTTAGAGCGGCGTCTCTTCGGAGCTGTCATTTTCTTAAATGAGCCGTGGCAATGTTTCAAATGAGCTTCTAACCTAGACAAACGCCTTTATTTTCAAAGCGATCACCTTGTACCCAAACCATTTGAAACTAAGGAGCCATTTGTCCTACGATTACATACAACAAGCTCTTCGGCGCCGCGTTTGCGGGACTCATGTTTCGCGCTGTAGGGGATTTTAAAAAAGTGACGTGAGTGGCAGTGTGTGTGTGTGTGTGCGGGAGGCAGAGCGGCAGAGAGATGCGACAGAGTTGCGAAATTGCAGGCGCGGCTCGAAATGGCTGTTATTTCAAATAGCGTACCATATTTTAAACTAATCGGTTAACCGGTTTCAACCAGCTAATGAGGCTCGGTGGTCGGTCAAGAAATTTTTTAGTTTTCGCCATCCCTAATATATATATATATATATATATATAAACATATAGGGAAATTATGACAATTAATACTTTTATTCAGCAAGGATGCTTTACGTTGATCAAAATGATGATAAAGACATTCATTATGTATTATGTTACAAAAGATTACTATTTTAGATAAATGCTGTTCTTCTGAACTTTCTATTCATCAAAGAAACCTGGAAAGAATTCTACTCAGCTGTTTTCAAGCAGCAATTCAGAACATTAGAATGATTTCTGATGGCTCATGTGACTGGAGTAACAATGCTAAAAATTTAGCTTTGAAATCACAGAGATTTTAAAATACATTTAAATAGAAAACAGTTATTTTAAATAGTAAAAAAAAAAAATCAAAATTGTACTGATTTTGCTGTACTCTGGATCAAGTAAATGCATGCTTGGTGAGCAGAAGAGACTTCTTTTAAAAACATTAAAAATCATTTGACTGGTAGTGTAAAAAACACAGATATAAATGACCTCTCATGGCATATTATCATCACTGCTGTACAGCTTTTTATATTGCACTGTAAGTCTGGCTACAGCATATTTTCATAATTCTGGCAACCCGTGTGGAAAAAGCTTGGTGTTTTGGTCCTAAAATCCAAATCACGTTTGGTTTATAAACCTTGCGGTCGTGCCATGTTTAGACTAAAACATTTCCCCTCAAATCAATACCAGTAATGCCAGCAGTGAGACAGTCTGCCATTTCCCTTCTCAAACTTAGACAGACTGTCGCATGGGGTCCCTCCAGGGAGACACACCAGCTTACAGGCGAATTAGACTACAACTAATGCAATGCATATGATACCAGCCCACATGTTAAACAATGTACTTCATGTCCTGTATGTGCAGGTTTAAAAACCACCAGTACAATAAACGACTGCTATTAGTGTAACTTATCCTGTACTGTTTGTGCTTCAGACATAAATGATAACTCAATTTATGCAGCTTGTCGAAGAAAGGGGTATTATCACTTCTCGAAATAGTTCACAACACATTTCACATGTGCAATGTAACATTTTTCTGGGTTGAAAATGATATTTAGCAGCAAAAAAAAACGTAGGTTGTAACTGAAACGTGAGGTTTTTTTTTAAATAAGTGCCAATAGTTACTGTATTAAACAGCATATATGTGACCCTGGACCACAAAACCAGTCTTAAGTAGCACAGGTATATTTGAAGCAATAGCCAACAATACATTGTATGGGTCAAAATGATCGTTTTTTCTTTTATGCCAAAAATCATTAGGATATTAAGTAAAGATCATGTTCCATGGAGATATTTTGTCAATTTCCTAATGTAAATATATCAAAACTTAATTTTTGATTAGTAATATGCATTGCTAAGAACTTTATTTGGACAACTTTAAAAGCAATTTTCTCAATATTTTGATTTTATTGCACCCTCAAATTACAGATTTTCAAGTAGTTGCATCTCGGTCAAATTTTGTCCTATTCCAACAAACCATACATCAATGTAAAGTTTATTTTTTCAGCTTATTCAGTCATCAAACTTACATTTCTTGCTTGGCAGATAATAAAACTGGTGAAAAAAAAATAAAAAATCTAGATACTGTTTACAGTCAAAATCCCGAACACCCTAGCAAACACCAAGCAAAGCCCTACAGAAAATGTAAAAATCTCATTTAAACTGCTCTTAATTGAAATTCAGCACACTGCTAATCATACTATGTATCATAATGAAATTTTTAATTAAAATCTGCCCTCAGGCAACCTGTCCTAATATAACAATATTCACAACAGCTGTCAAAATCATGACATGTATTGACACATTTTGAGCTATAACAGGAAATCATGAAACTTTATGCTTAAAAAGCGAGAAATAGCAAAAAAAGAATGGAGATGAAGGTTGATATGATGTTTTTCCTCCCTCATTATATTCTGCACGAGGTGGAGAGGTATTACTATCTTTCTCTGCCTTGGTGAACAAAGTGTGACAGCCAAACAAAAACAGAAAAAAACAGGGATGTGAAGGAGGAAAAGAAGAAATGGAAATTTTGCATAGACGCACAACCAATAGCACAGTGTAACAGCAGAGTGTTCTTTATGAAGAAACATGTACTAATATCAGATCCTTCCGAAAGCACAAAGCCTCCTGATGGAATTGAGCTTTGAAGTCGACATGCATGCCAATTGTGTTGAACTGAAAAAAATCCAGAGGTTCAATTCCCCTCACACCCCAAACAGAGGGAGGATGCTAAGCGAATGCCAAGGGAAGGAGGTGTGTGTAAAGAAACATGCTTGCATACACACAGCAGGTGGATTGTGGGAAGGGCGAGGAGGATGTTAACCCTGCAGCTCCTGAAGCAGGTGTCTCATAATCAATTTAGATGAATCGCTTATGTTGCATTTGCTCATTTGTAAGCTGCTTAGGATAAAAGCATCTGTTAATTGAATAAATGTAAATGTGATGCAAACTGGTTAATGTCTGAAACATGAAAATTTAAAAAGTATACACACATCCTGTAAACTGCAATGCCTTCATCTGGTCAGGTTTGGCATGCATGTAGATTTCAAAGCTGAATTTTGAAAACTGGCCTTTATTGTCTTCGTCTTGGACAAGTTATTTAAAGTTTAAATAAACTTTTAATAACAAATAGTTTTAAATCTGACAAAATGTTTCCATAATTGATCAAAAGTAACAGTAAAGACATTTAGAATTTTTTTTACAAAAGATTTGTTTCAAATAACTGCATTTCTTTGGAACTTTCTGTTCATCAAGGAATTTTTAACGGTTTCCATAAAAATATTAAGCAGCACAACATCGATAATAATAAGAAATGCATCTTTAACAGCAAATCAGCATAGTAGACTTTTTAAAGGGTCATGTGTAGGGGTCGACCGATATGTGCTTTTCAGGGCCGATGCCGATACCGATTATTACAAATCAAGCAGACCAATAACCGTTAATTTAAACTGATATATATGTCTGGTGTAAAAATGAAAATTAATGTCAAAATTAAGAATAACAAGGGCTCTGACAAAACTTTCTTTAAATGCTTTTAAATTGTTTTATTGGAAAATTGTTTTGTTTTGTTTTTTGAAGACGATAACCTTAAAAAATCCTTAGTATCGGCACCGATAATCTGATGATCCCTAATTATGTGACACTGAAGACTGGAGTAATGATGCTGAAAATTCAGCTTTGCAGCACAACTGTTTTTGAACAGCAAATCAGCAAATCAGCACCGTAGACTGATTTTTAAAGGGTTATGTTTAGGGGTTGACTGATATGTGTTTTTCAGTACAGATGCCGGTTATTACAGATATTAATTATTAAGTGCACTGATAACCGATATTTTGAACCGATATATAAGTCTGGTGTAAAAACAAAAATTAATGTCAAAATTAAGAATAGCAAGGGCTCTGACAAAACTTTCCTTAAATGCTTTTAAATAATTTTATTGGTAAATTGTTTTCTTTTTAAATGACCGATAACCTTTAAAATGCTTAATATTGGTGCAGATAATCTTTCGGGTACCTAATTATGTGACACTGAAGACTGGAGTAATAATGCTGAAAATTCAGCTTTGCAGCACAGGAATTAATTACATTTTAAAATATATTCAAATTGACAACAGTTATTTTAATTTGTAATAACATTTCACCATATTACTGTTTTATGATCAAATAAATGCAGCCCTAATGGGCAAAACATTTACAAATTTTTTTTAAAAATCTTAAATCATTAGACATGAAACCTGAAACCAGCTTCATACTGTCTTTTAAGTCTTTGACTCTCTAGGCAGCAGTGCAGCTGTCTTTGGTTTCAGACATGGCTGATATTTCCGCCTTCTAATCAGCCGTGTCGTAAAGGTTAAAAGTAGCAGGTCGTAATGAAAAGTCTGCGGCGAACACCTTGATCTCATCTAGGGCTTTGCCATTTCATTTATTCATTTATTCATGTCTACCTCCCTCGCTGCTTAGAAGGAGAGACTGGCTCGTTAAAGGAGCAGCACTGAGTTACGGCACAGCCATTAATGTCTAATGGGAGAACAAGAACTGCAGCAGCATTTAACCAACCGCCACAACTGCTCTTTCTCTCAGCCCCTCTGTCTTTCTCTTGCTCTGAATGTGTGTGATTGTATCCTGTAATCTCAGTTCTCTCTCGTGTCTCCCAAGGGTCTCTGTGCTGTGTCCGTGACACTTAATTAAATGTGAAAGGGGCTCTCCGGGCATGGAGCACCAGCCTGGCGGGTACACATAAGGCAAGTTGTTGGTTACACTTTATTGTGACCCTGTAAAGATGCTTACAGACACACACCCATAACCACGAAACATGTCAACTCGCACACTAAATTAATGCAGAGAGACTGAGCGCACACAACTTAAAGGGATAGTTCACCCAAAAATGAAAATTCTGTCATTAATTACTCACCCTCATGTCGTTCCAAACCCGTAAGACTCTTCGGAGCACAAATTAAGATATTTTTGATGAAATCCAAGAGCTTTCACACGAATGTGTGGTACTTTCGTGAATGTGCGCAAAGACTGACAGAGAAAAGAAGAAATTGTTGAATAAGTCATTATCTTTGTTTTCTTTGCACACACAATTCTCGTACCTTCATAAATTTTCGGATTTCATCAAAAATACCTTAATTTCTGCTCTGAAGACGAACAACAGTCTAATGGGTTTGTGGAACGATATGTTTGTCATGTTTGAGTAATTAATGACATAATCTTCATTTTTGGGTGACCTATCCTTTTAAACAGAGCTAAAAAAAACTGATGAGGGCAATTCTGAGATGTAAAAATTAGAGTTAGGAGAGAAATTTACATATACAGTTCAAGTCAAAAGTTTACATACACCTTGCAGAATCTGCAAAATGTTAATTATTTTACCAAAAACAAGAGGGATTATACAAAATGCATGTTATTTTTTATTTAGCACTGGTCTGAATAAGATATTTCACATAAAATACATTTGCATATAGTCTACAAGAGAAAATAACAGTTGAATTTATAAAAATTACCCTGTTCAAAAGTTTACATACGCCATTCTCTATACTGTTTTTACCTGAATGATTCACAGCTGTGTTTTTTGTTTAGTGATAGTCGTTCATGAGTCCCTTGTTTGTCCTGAACAGTTAAACTGACTGCCTTCTTCAGAAAAATCCTTCAGGTTCCACAAATTCCAAAATTTTGATTTTTCAGCATTTTTGTTTATTTAAACCATGAATGCTAACTGATCTTCCAAAGGGAAAAATAATGCATTAACATCACGTATTTAACTTTTTGAATTTGAAGATCAGGGTAAATTTCACTTATTTTGTCTTCTGGGACACATGAAAGTATCTTCAGTACTAAATGAAAAAAATATGATATTTAGGCAAAATAAGAAAAATGTACACATCCTCATTCCGTTGAAAAGTTTTCACCACTTAATGCTTCCTGTTTCCTTCTGGTGCATCATTGAGTGTTTGAACCTTCTGTAATAGTTGCATATGAGTCCCTCAGTTGTCCTCAGTGTGAAAATATGGATCTCAAAATCAAACATCGCTGGAAAGGGTTCAAATACACAAAAATGCTGAAAAACCAAAGAATTTGTGGGACCTGAAGGACTTTTCTGAAGAACAGCGGGCAGTTTAACTGTTCAGGACAAACAAGGGACTCATGAACAACTATCACTATCACTCATGAAAAAAAACACAGCTGTGGATCATTCAGGTAACAACACAGTATTAAGAACCAAGCGTATGTAAACTTTTGAACAGGTTCATTTTTATAAATTCAATTATTATTTTCTCTTACAGACTATATGTAAATGTCTTTTATGTGAAATATCTTATTCAGGTCAGTAATAAATAAAAAATAACATGCATTTTGTATGATCCCTCTTATTTTGGTAAAATAATTAACATTTTGCAGATTTTGCAAGGTGTTCGTAAACTTTGCAGCACTTACAGTGTTCATTTTGCTTCCTGATAATACGCAAACCGAAACCACCGACTTAGTCTAAATTACATAGGTTTTTATATTCATTATCTTAAACTTCCAACAAATTCCACACTGAAAGCCACTTTCCAACAATATTTGAAGTTGCAGTGCATTTAAATCATCTCCAAAGGCCTCATACCAACACATTTTTTACAAACAATGCACACGAGAGACAAAATAAAGATCTTTTGTGATCAAAAATGAAAACTTGCAGACCATTAAGAGCTTAAAGTGCAACTGTTTACAAATTACACAATGTTATAGGTTTAATTACCCAAAGTGAAAAAAGGTCATACCTTAAATAACAACTATTGCAAGCATCTAATTAAAATCTTAAAGATTATATATTAAGTCCAGCATAAAGTAGAGTAGGAGGTATTAACAACATACAGACAAAAGAAGGAATTGCTAAAGCAAACATTGCCTTACCTGTGATCAGAATCTCCAGGATATGTAGCGGATGTACAGATCAGATTTCTTCAATGACAGAATTTGCAGCGTACACAGATGAGGTCATCGGTGATGTCTACTGTCAATTTATCACCTGTGAGTTTGAATTTCAACACTGAACCAATCACACTAAACATAACTGAACTTCGAACGCTTTTGAAAAGAAACCGTCAGTTGCTTCCTTATGACTGCCGACCGTATCCTTACTGTAAACACACCCAAGTTAATGATAATCCACACTTATGATAGTCAGTCCAGTATGACATCATATAAGGTCACTTTCATATTTATCTAGCATAAAACAGAGAACTTTCTCTATGCATGAATTATCCAGCTAATAATGCTTGTACTTATACTACATTAGCAACACATTCTGAACACATTCTATCTTTAATCATACAGAAATTGAAGTTAATCCCAGCTGTTCACAATGACCATACAATCCTATCAGGTGTTTCAGTGACTGCGCTGTGATTAGCGATAATCGTCACACAATAGCAGCGTCTCAGGGCTCAATTAAAGCCTGAACGATTTCATTTGATGCTTCACAATGACAGAAGGGAACAAATGTCACACAACACAATCTCAGATGAGCTCTTCTGCATAAATTACTCCAGGAAAATAAATGCCGCTTTCATTTCTGTAAAAGGATGATACTTGCGGATCGTTATGAACAATGTGATAGAAGGACCCTATTCATCACACTCATTTTCTGCCTTTCTTTCTCTCATTCACCTTCTCCTGCAGTAATACATGCTAATTGAATTACCGTTGACTGATTAAACGGCAGGGCAGAGGAGACAAGAGCAATTCAGCATGTCCTCCTGGCCTCCGCTCTTCGCTACAATTCTCTTTCCTTCTTTATTACTTGAGTACTTTATAGGAAAGAAGAGAAGAGGATAAATGCCCATGTTGGCATCCATCTAATTTAACTTGCTGAGCTTGCTACGTGAAATACTGTGGAGTTTTATTGAACGGACACCCTTTCACTTTAAAAGTTCACTTCATTAGATTACTAACCAGTCTTAAGGAAGCCCTGCATAATGTTCCAAAACAGATGATTTTTTGTTGGCTGTTTACATAGGATGTGTTCGCATGATGGGATGGTCAAAAATGGTCATAGATGTTTGTATAAATATTAGGGCTGTCAAACGATTAATCGCGATTAATCGCATACAAAATAAAAGTTTGAGTTCGCCTAATAAACGTGTGTGTACTGTGTGCAATTATTATGTATATATAAATACAAACACATTTAGGGACACATAAGAAATATTTACAAGTATATGTATTTATCATAATTTTTATATGATATATATTATATATAGATACAATTTTTTTTACATAGATAACATATTTCTCTTAAATATATACATTAATTAGTGTGTATTTATATATACATAATAATTACACAAAGTACACACGCATATATTAGGCAAAATCAAACTTTTATTTTGTATGCGATTTATCGCGATTAATCGTTTGACAGCCCTAATAAATATGTATGGTGAAAGGTCCAGCAAGCCAAAAATGTTTTTATTCATTATGTACAGAATTTTTTTTTTATAAATATAAACTGTATTGGCATTACACTTATTCACAGATTATCCTGAGAAAGACGAAACATGCTTTTATTTTTTTTTTTTACTGAAGTATTTATTTACATACATTTTTGACCAAATTGCATAAATGCAAATTTACTAATAAAATTTGTTGACTGAAATATTTCATTATTTACTTATATTTTCGACCACATTTCAGTCATAAATGCAATTTTACTAATAAAATTTGTTGACTGAAGTAATTATTATCAGTGCATATATATTTTTAACCAACTTTCACATTTATGAAAGCAGTTTTAATAAAAGTTGTTTACTAAATTTAATTATTTACCAAATGCCATTTAGTATTCAGTTAAGTACATTTGCGACCAAATATCAGTCATAAAAGCAATTTTACCAATAAAATTTGTTGACTGAAGTATTTAATTATTTATATTTTTGAACAAAATTCAGTCATAAATGCAATTTTACAAAAAAAAAGTTGTTTAAAGTAATTATTATCTGTACATATTTTTAACCAAATTTCAGTTATAAAACACTTTTAATAAAAACAAAGCTGAAGTAATTATCAGCACATATATTTTTAAACAAATTTCATTTATAAAAGCAGTGCTAATAAAAGTTGTTGGCTTAAGTATTTAATTATTTACTTGCATATATTTTGACCAAATTTCAGTCATAAATCCAATTTTACTAATAAAATTGGTTGACTGAAGTACCTAATTATTTACGTACATTTTTTTTGAACAAATTTCAGTCATAAATGCAATTTTTAATATTAAAACTTGTTGACTGAAGTATTTAGTTATTTACGTATTTTTTTGAACAAATTCAGTGTCATAAATACAATTTAATAACAGCATTTGTTACTAAAGTATTAATATTTTATTTTTGAACAAATTTCAGTGTCATAAATGCAATTTTACCAACAAAATTTGTTGAATAATTATTATCAGTAGATATATTTAAACCAAATTTCACATTTATAAAAGCAGTTTTAATAAAAGTTACATAAACATAGTACATTTATGACCAAATTTCTGTCATGCAATTTTAATAGTAAATGTTGACTGAAGTATTTAATTATTTATAGTTTTGAGCAAATTTCAGTCAATAAATGCAATTTTATAAATAAAATCTGTTGAAGGACATATATTTTAACCAAATTTCACATTTATAAAAGCAGTTTTAATAAAAGTTGTTGATTTAGCTAAATTTTTGACCAAATTTATGTCACGTAATTTTAATAATAAAATGTTGACTGAAGTATTTAATTATTTATATTTCTGACCAAAATTCAGTCATAAATGCAGTTTTACTAAAAAAAAATTGTTTAAAGTAATTATTATCAGTACATATATTTTTAACCAAATTTCAGTTATAAAAGCACTTTTAATAAAAAAAAATGTTGAAGTAATTATCAGTACATACATGTATAACCAAATTTCAGTTATAAAAGCAGTGCTAATAAAAGTTGTTGACTTAAGTATTTAATTATTTACTTGCATATATTTTGACCAAATTTCAGTCATAAATCCAATTTTACTAATAAAATTAGTTGACTGAAGTACCTAATTATTTACATACATTTTTTAACAAATTTCAGTCATAAATGCAATTTTAATATTAAAACTTGCTGACTGAAGTATTTAGTTATTTACGTATATTTATGAACAAATTCAGTGTCATAAATACAATTTAATAACAACATTTGTTAATAAAGTATTAATATTTTTGAACAAATTTCAGTGTCATAAATGCAATTTTACCAATAAAATTTATTGAATAATTATTATCAGTACATATATTTTAACCAAATTTCACATTTATAAAAGCAGTTTTAATAAAAGTTGTTGATTTAGTTACATTTTTGACCATATTTCTGCCATGAAATTTTAATAATAAAATGTTGACTGAAGTATTTAATTATTTATATTTCTGACCAAAATTCAGTCATAAATGCAATTTTACTAAAAAAAAAAAAAAGTTGTTTGAAGTAATTATTATCAAGACATATTTTTAACCAAATTTCACATTTATAAAAGCAGTATTACATTTGTTGACTGAAGTACTGTACAATTTTACTTATAAAATTTGTTGACTGAAGTAAGGCTGTATTAGAGACTCTTTTGTTTGTGCTTTACAAAATATTTGTCTGATATTTTTATGTAGATTTGAAATGTAGACTAGATTTTTATATTTGACATTTATTTTTGTAGCCGTTTTTCACCTTTTTATTTTTCTTTTTTAATGTTTTGTTTTGCATCATTGAATAATGTTTACCAGTTGCATTTTAAAGAGGTGCATGTATAATTGTACTGTTTATAGAAAAAAGGTCAAAAAATAAAGCTTTAAAGGGATTGAAAGACACTTTTCAGAAAGGGGTTTGACATTGTAAACCATCAAAACAGAATATATATATATATATATATATATAAAAGAATAAAATCTAGAAAAACTAGACAACCTCATTAATCTAGCTGGTGTTTAAATGACTAGCTGGCCATCGTGACCCATTACTACTCCACTCTTCTCTAGCCTTCATTAGACTGAAGGGCATTTTGGGGAAGGACGAAACAGGGAAGGACATGATGTGAATTTTAACTATAACTGCAGGCCCAATGTACTGCCAGCATTTAATGCTGACTATAAAATTCACAAACATTTTAAACAGTCAGCAGAACCTGTTGACGCTCACTTTTGAGTTCCCGTGAGTCTAAACTCCGCGCTCAGGTCAAGTGACCTTGTCCCATTAAAAGTAGGCAGATCCCTCATCCAAATCGGAGGCTGTTGTTGCCAGCTAGTGGGAGAAACAAATGAAAATGTCCTTCACTGCTCCTTTAGTATAATCACGGCATTATTGAACGCAGCCCATGGCTAAAATTAGAGTGTGTGCGGCAGTGGCGAGGGGTGCTAATGAATGCTAATTGGGCTCACGAGTTCATGAGGTGGAGTTGCTCTTTTACAGCTCGACACGGACGCGATCCGCGCTCCCTCTGCCTCGCTCCCTTTCCATTAACCCAATTTTAGTTTTGCACTTGTTAGAATCATCGCATTCCTTGTGAAAAAGCTCAAGAGTGAAGGCTGAGGGGGGAAAAAGGTGTCTAGCATCTGTTGGTGGTTCGTTACCGTGGCAACCGCGCTCTCGGCAACAAAAGTCTCCGCAGCAGGTAGCGTGAGGGCAGGCGAGAGAGAGCGAACTAATAATGTTTTAGACGGGAACTCGAGAGGGGAGGAAGTTCACAGAGAAAGTGGTGTCATTTCAAAAGGAGGCATGCGAAATGAAGCCTCTCTGAACGCGTAGCGCTGTCACGCAGAGACCAGCGAGTCTGAACACACAACCAGTCGCTCTCACTTGCCCCCACAGTATGCAGATCAGCCAGAGGCTTTTCACAACTCACAAAGACAAACAATATTGTTTAAAGCTGCCATTCATGATTTGGAACGTAACAAAAGACGTTTGTTAAAGAGTGTTGAAGTACAGGAAAAGGCAGAGGAGAAAGAGGCCCTGTGAATGTGAATCTATCCATCCATCCATCTATCTGTCTAAATATTAAAATATCAATATATTAAAATAAAATATCTATAAAATATTAAAATAAAATAATAAATATAAAATATTTAAATATATAATCAAAAATGAATTAGATAATAAATTACTACTAGTTTTTAATGTGTGTGTGTGTGTATATATATTTTTATTTATTTCACCTTTCTATTTTTCTTTTTTACCATTTTATTTTATGCATAACTGAATAATGTTTAATATTTGCATCTAAAAGAGGTGCATGTATAATTTTAATGACTATTTAATAAATTAAAAAAGTAAAGCTTAAAGGGACTGAAAGACATTTTTTTCAGAGCTATCTATCTAAATATTAAAATATCAATATATTACAATAAAATATCATATCTATAAAATACAAAAATAAAATAATAAATATAAAATATTTAAATATATAATCAAAAACTAATTAGATAATAAATTACTACTGGTTTTTAATGTGTGTGTATATATTTGTTTATTTCACATTAATATTTGCATCTGAAAGAGGTGCATGTACAATTGTAATGACTATTTAATAAATAAAAAAGTCAAAAAGTAAAGCTTACAGGGACTGAAAGACATTTATTCAGAGCTATCTATCTATCTATCTATCTATCTATCTATCTATCTATCTATCTATCCATCCATCCATCCATCCATCCATCCATCCATCCATCCATCCATCTAAATATTAAAATATCAATATATTACAATAAAATATCTATAAAATACAAAAATCAAAAAATATTTAAATATATAATCAAATACTAATTAGATAATAAATTACTACTAGTTTTTAATGTGTGTGTATATTTACTTTTATTTATTTCACCTTTTTATTTTTATTTTTTACTGTTTTGTTATTTTATGCATTTTATGTTATTTTATGTTATTTTTGCATCTGAAAGAGGTGCATGTATAATTTTAATGTCTATTTAATAAATAAAAAAAAGTCAAAAAAGTAAAGCTTAAAGGGACAAAAAGACATTTTTCAGAGCTATCTTTCTGTCTATCAAAATGAATACATTAAAATATTGAAGTATACACACACACACACACACACACACACACACACAATTACTAATCATTTTGAGTAACATGAAACACATATAGGAGACAAAGGTAAAGAAAAGTTGCATTAAGAGAAAAGTCAGTAATACTGTAGTTGTAGGGGATGGAAGTACATTACGTTCTGTGTCAAACTACATGATTAATGATTCATCATCAATTATTCATCCTAAAAATTAATTGCTAAATAACTTAATTAAAAGGGCAGTTCACCCATAAATTAATGTTCTCATTATTGTTGCTTTGAACTAGAGGTGTAACAATTCATGATACTGATAAAATTATGATACAATTTTCTACATTTTTTTAACAAAATGAGATTTAAGACAAATTATAAATTAAAAGGTGTTTTTTTTTATTCTTTCTCAGACAAAACAGTACACATCTCTAAAAAAAACTAAATTGAAAATTTGAAGTCCCAAATCAAATAAACAAGAAATACAAAATAAAATACAAATAAAAGAAATCTCTTCATTTTGACAAACTAAGACTTTGAGTGTGCTCTGTGCAACAACTGCATTTTAATCACGATCTCAAAAAAGAACAGTTTTTGATTTAAATTAGATTCTAAAACAAAACAAAAACAGAATGGTCTTCAGAATGGACTTCAGCTTTGTGAAACTAGTACGTAAAAAAAGTATCTGAACGAAACACAGGCTGAATGAAAATTTCACTCTCTGCCAGAAGGTGGTGCTTATGGAACAGCAGCAATACAGCGTTTCCTTGGTTCCCACTGTAAACAAAGCAGCTGCACTTATAAACGTTACTTCAGTGTGCATTATATAAAGGTGAGATGAAAAGAAAATACCATCTAAACTTTTCTCAAGACAGTAAGTTCAACTTACTACATTCATATAAACCCCCACCCTCAACTGTACTGCAAATCGTTTAACCCTTGTGTGGTGTTCATATTTTTGTTACTCAGCCAGTGTTCATTTTTAATGTTAAAATACTCAATTAGATCATATTTATAAATTAAAGTGCTACAACCTTGTGTGGGAACAGCAGGGGCAGAAACATAAAACTCACACTCAGACTCTCACAGACTCTCTCTCTCTCTCTTACATACACATAAACACACATTCACATAATAATAGCAGGCCCAGACAATAGGAGGACAGAGTGAAGGTACACAGGACCTAAAATTCCCACACTTTCATTGGCTCCGGGTCCAGTATACCCGAATATCCTGTATCCTGGTCATTGAAAATTTGTTCAGATATATGTTATTTACAGAAAATGATTCAAGGCCAATGAGTATGAGTTTAAAAAAAACACTTAATCGTAGGGTTGCACAATTAGGACAAAAATCATAATTGTTGATTATTCCCTTAAAATTGTAATTGTGATTATGATTATCACAGTTTACATTGAATGACGTTTTGAATAGCTTTATAGCATTGTTCGAAGCAACTACATGGCACATTTTTATATATAGTTAAATCTGTAAAATAAAAATTAAAACAATGAGGAAAAAATATATATATATAAAATACACACACACCCACACATCTTAAGAAAGGAATCTTTCTTGAGAGGAAAGAAATCACTAAATTTGTGGATTTTTTTTTTTTTTTTGTAATTGTGCCTTTGAACTTAGTCTTCAGCATAGGATTTCTTGTTTAGTCAGTTTCTGTCAAATCTGACAAAAGATACCACATAAAAAGCTCAACACAGAGACAGGGTCCTTGTTTAATCATTCACGTCTCGACACTTATCACCAGCTCAGCTGTTCTGCTGTCATCTGCGATAATATAAGCTCCATGAGATACTAATTATTAACCATGGCCAAATTACAGTGCTGACGCCAAATTACCAAAACCTGGCCAAATCACGACACCACGACTAGCCAAATTAATGCATTATTGTCAAATGAAGACCAACCGTCAAGCCAAAATGCTAATGATGGACAATTTTCTCCCCATACCTAAACAGCTACAGCCGAAGATAAACACCTTGGTTAGCTGGCACTGCACCAGTGGAAAACAACAATAGTGTGTTTGTCACTCTACTCAATATTTATCCTAATAGTGATGTATCTTCATTTTAGGTTCCAGATAAAAATACTTCAAAGGCGGAACAATGAAATATTTTGTAATTATGGACTAACAGGTTAATTTGCATGCTTTTGCATAATATTTGCATAAGAGCTAATTAAAAATTGACCAAATTCTAATGAATAATCTAAAATCATGCACACATATATTAACTCAAACAAAGTTCACAGCACTGTAAACAACTTGAATAGCTGCGCTGCCGTCACCTTTGACCCCTAAACACAATCCTCTCTTGGAATCCCATTATATTACATTACCAGCTTGGATCCAATAAGAAAGTCAGCACACACCCAGAGTTATTGCTTCATTGTTTGTTAATCCGGCCCTGGTGCTTGGCAGGAGGGAGCTCTGTTTGCATTCAGGCCAGCTGGTCTTGGCTTTCTTAGACACCGCTCTTGGTCGCCGGCCTGGGACAGATTACACCTGTAATCCACCATTTGTCTGAAACCAAATGTCTTTTAAACCAGACCACAGCCTTTCTGACTAGCCAGACAGACTGTGCAAGAAGCAAGACATGTTTGAACACCAGATCTGCAGACCAGACCGAGCGTCTGC
The DNA here is from genome assembly GCA_036247105.1 of Cirrhinus mrigala. Taxonomy (NCBI): domain Eukaryota; kingdom Metazoa; phylum Chordata; class Actinopteri; order Cypriniformes; family Cyprinidae; genus Cirrhinus; species Cirrhinus mrigala. The sequence goes on from CM070013.1 coordinate 41,955,086, forward strand.
TTTCTGCTGCAACTCATAAGAGGAAGCAGGCAACAGTATAACACAAATTATATCAGCAGACATTGAGTCACCCCCATGAGACAAATCAAAATGTCAGAAGATATTGCTTCTCATAGATAGCAATGATACTGAATGTAGACTTCTGAGTCTACAGATAACTGGAAAATGTTAAAATGACATACTTTTTTTTTTTTTTTTAACCAGACACACAAAACAATAATAAACACACACACAAAGATAAAAAACTTTTATTAAAATTTGTTTTAAACTACTGGCAGCAAGTGAATTTAGCCAACATTGTAATATACAGCATTAAAAATGGATATTCATTATGAGAATTGTTAAAGATTACATTTAATAGTGATATTAAATTATTAGCGTCTTTTAAAGTTTAGGTGAGCGTTAAATGACAGCAAAGGTCATCTAAGTGTAAAAATATGGGAAATTAGGAAATTAGCTTGCAAAATTATATGACTAATAATTCTAAAATTGTCTTCATTACTTAAAGGTAAAATGAAAAAAAAAAAAAACTTGAAATTTCAAAGAACAAAAAGTACAATGAAAATGTTTATATTTAAAGATATTTAAATTGTTCCAAATATAAACATTTTTTAAAAATGACAAAAGCATGTAAAGTTACTAAAACATAGCCAGACATAATTACAATTAAATATTAAAATAAATTTAAAATATTAATAAATACTACAATGGCAAAATACTAAAATAACCCTACACTGTAAAAAAAAATAAATTAATAAAAACATTAATTAAAAAAATAAAGTTGTTTCAACTTATAAAGTAAGTTTAGTTTAGTCAACATGAAATGTTAAGTTGTACTGCATGAAAACATGGATATTTGAGTTGAGAAAACTTAAAATTTGATGGCAGCACAAACACTTACTTTTAGTTGTTTTTTACAGTGTATTTCCTATACATATATTCAAATTAAATCGATATATAACCAACATGGTTACCTGTATCTCTTAATCCCTATTTAAGTCTCCTATTTTTCTTACTGTTTTTTTCTCCTAAGATAAGTCATGAGACAAAAGAGATCTCATAAGTGTCTCAAACTATGCTCAGATTTCCTAAGATACTACAGTCTGAAATTAAGTCAAAAGAATTCAATATGAACTCTCTCAAGTCCAAATGATCTGAGATGCCTGCTATCCGCATTTTATAGCTCTATGACTCTTGCCGATTGTCTCATTTGAGTCTATTTTTATTTCTAGGACACTTTAGGAGAATCTTCAGAAACAAAACTGATAATTAGGTAGTTACCTGAGTCTAAAAAAGCAAGTGAGTGAATGAATATGAATTATATCTCACATGTACACAAGGCTGCTAATAATCTGTCAAAAAAAAAAGGACAAAACTGAAATCAAAGAACAAGTAGCAGGAGCTCTACAAGAGATGAAATCAAACAGTGAGATCCTCAGATGAAATCAGACAACCAAACACACATGCAGCGTTGTGCCGTCAGCTCAGTCCAAACATAGATACTGTACATAACCCAGAAAATAGGACATCATTCACCACAGCACTCAGAAACTTACAAACACACACAAACCATTCTGTAAGACTACTGGCAACCTAGAAAGACTATTTGAGAGACACACTCCTTACAAGTTCAATAGTGTTTAAAAAAAAGAAAAAAGAAACACTTGAAGAGAAAAGAAAATACAGTGTGTCTCTTTCAGTACTGTAGAAAGTGTAGTGGCACAGTGGGAAGTCTGGACAGTGTTGACTAAAAACTGTACCGCTGGGCACCAAATGTGACATGCTACACTAAGCACAGCTCCACACGCTGTTACAGGCACCTAAAGCACCCAACAACCTACAGCAATGACAAGCAAAAGCAAAGCAATGACAAATCTGTTGATGTGTACAAGCTATTTGTTCAGTTCAAATGCGATTTTTTGTGTAATTGAGAACAAATGTGTTGTCAAGACAAACATTTACTCCACTTGAGGAGAAACAATTGATGTATTTTGTTAAACCATCATGACTGAAGATGACCACCCAGTTCACAATATAGTAGTCAATCACTTTTTTGTCATGTTGTCATGTTTAAGGTGCCATACAACTAAATTTACTGTCTTAACATATGCATGACATTAAAAAATAGGCATACATTGTGTATGCATTGCATGAGACTCTCTCACACACAGACAATGGATTTGAATTATTAGACAGGTATTATATAAGTTAAATGTATGGAAGCCTGTTTCTGCCACTGATTTAAAAAAAAAAAAAAAAAAAAAAAAGGTAATTGCTAATTTTTTTTCTTACAATTCAGAATTTTTTTCTCGCAATTTTGACAGAATTGTGAGATATAAACTCAGAATTATGAGTTAATAACTTGCAATTGTGTTCTGAAGTCAGAATTGGAAGATAAAAACTCGCAATTCTGACTTTTTTTGCAGAATTGCAAGTTTATATCTCGCAAGTCAGAATTGCATGATATAAACTTGCAATTCTGAGGTTTTTTTCTCTCAATTGCGAGTTTATATCTCGCAATTGACTTTCTCAGAATCGCAAACTTATCTTGCAATTCTGACTCTTTCTCAGAATTGCGAGTTTATGTCTCACAATTGTTCGTTTTTACTCAGAAAAGTTTATATCTCATAATTCTGACTTTATAATTCACAATTCTTAGACAAAAGCCACAATTGCGAGATACATTACGAGTTTACATCTTGCAATTGTTACTTTTTTTGCAGAATTGCAAGTTTATATATCACAATTCTGACTTTATAATCCAAAATTCTTAGACAAAAGCCACAACTGTGAGATATAAACTCACAATTCTGACTTTTTTCCTCTGAATTGCGAGTTAATATCTCACAATTGTTAGTTTTTTTCTCAGAATTGCAAGTTTATATCTCACAATTCTGACTTTATAGCTCACAATTCTTAAACAAAAGCCACAATTGCGAGTTTTTTTTTTTCTCAATTGCGAGTTTATATCTCGCAATTGATTTTCTCAGAATTGCAAATTTATCTTGTAATTCTGACTCTTTCTCAGAATTGCGTGTTTACAGTATATCTCGCAATTGTTAGTTTTTACACAGAATTGCAAGTTTATATCTCACAACTCTGACTTATAATTTACAATTCTTAGAAAAAAGCCACAATTGCGACATATAAACTTAGAATTCTGACTTTTTTTCTCTGAATTGTGGGGTTATATCTGGCAATTCTTAAGAACTCACAATTGCGAGTTTATATCAAATCCGAGAAAAAAGTCCAAATTTCAAGTTTATATCTCGCAATTCTTGCTGTATAACTCAAATTTGCAAGTTTATATCTCACAATTACAAGAAAAAAAAAGTCATAATTGTGAGATAAAGAGTCACAATTACCTTTTTTTGTTTTTTATTCAGTGGTGGAAATGGGCTTCTGTAAAAACGTTTTTGCGTTTAAAAAAAAAAATGTTGTGCACAAACTTTGATTGTACGACTGAAAAATACTGCTTTCAAACAATATGTATTGTGAAAAGGACTATGCACTATAAATACATTTGAAAAGAATTTAAATTGTGGTTAAATCTTAAATTGTAATAACAATCCCTTGACATCAGTACTAGATGATGGCAAAAGTACTCTAAATCTTCAATATCGGTGGATAAATATCCAATATCTGAACCCAAGCAAGCCTTCAAGCTAATGTTGGCCATGTTTGGTCTGTTAGTCTCTTGTGGTTGGGTGAAGGAGGAAATGTGTGGACTGATTATTCTTCAGAGCAAATTACATATATTTTTGATAGTATAATCAAAACATTGCAAAACAGACATTGCATTGCACAGACAATGATATCACACAGACAAGTTTCTCGCTCACCCTGCAGGACACTGTCAGAACTTTGTAAGGTCAAGAACAAATTTGCCCTACGATAAAAGAAATAACTGCATACTCAGGCATTAACCTTTCAGCACAGCGTCCAGTGCAATATTGAGTCTCAAGCAGCTGCAGTGCCCTGTTAAGGACCTCGGATTTAGTACAGGAAAACTGCTCAGTTTATTCAAGGACAATTCCCTTATTAGGTGTTAAGCCCGTGTCTGGATCAAAGACAGACTTTGCACTTGTTTTATGGGGTCTCAGGTTTGAATCCCAGAGGCACAGCGCTCTCTGCGTGCTTCTACTGCACGGATATTGATTGCAAACACATGAGAGCGCCACTGTGTTTATACAGCAGATTAAGCGCTGCAGCGTGAATGGGGATATTTGTCCCTTTTACATCAAAACTCATAAATAAAGAGAAACACACACAGCGGGAGACCTCACACTGCCAGAACCACACCGCGGTGTGTTTTCTCAACCAGGGAGACTGAGAATATGTGCGTGTTCTGTGCGACAGAAGAATTAGGTTGTAATTGGCGAGCGAAAGCACAAATAGCTTTATTAGTCATGCTCTGGTTGAGTGTATTTCTATGTGTGATGTATCAGTGACACTTGTGCTCTTTCCCTGAGGTTAGACACCTGCCTCCATCCACAGCTGAGCCCAAACATACACGCAAACATGCACAGAAGCAGCTGGTCCAGGGCTGTAAGAAAATAAGGCTTATTTACATGACAAGAGGTTAGGGGTTAGAAAAAGGAAATGGAAAGAAAGAGAGACAGATGGTTCAACTCTACTGTAAAACAAGGCTGTTTTTACACTTGGTTCAGCTTGACCTGAACTCTATCCCTGCTTTTTACATTGCTTATTTACTATTAGTATTAGCATTATTCACATTTATATGATTTACCTTTAAACTACAATGTGAGTACCAGTGTGGGTACAAAAGTAACCAGGCAAAAACTCAAATACTGAACTCTAGACCCCCGTTAACAAGCATAAGTTTAAAAAATGGCTCTAATGTCAAGCGAAATTGAGTTTTCACCAGACGTTCTGTAGAAAATTGGCCTGTAAGATACAAGATAAAATGCAAACTATAATTTTTTTGTCAATTTCTTTTAAAATTGTGTCTGGCATTTTTTTATAGATCTGCTGAAATTAGGGAGAATTTGTACGGTTTCCATTTTCATATTATTCGTAAGAGAGCATAAAAAATAATATTCCCTCAAAGACTCTGTCTTCACATCATCATATCCTATTAGCATAATTGCAGACTAAAGTGGGAAGAAAAACAAAACAGTAAAAAGAAGCAGACACAGTCAGTTGAAAAAAATGGGTTAGTGGGTTATGCATTAAAATATGTTTTTTTTGTGTGTGGGTGTGTGGGTGTGTGTGTGTGTTTTGAAGAAATAAACACAATAAATTCATTAAAATTGGGTACAAACATGTTACAAAAGATTTCTGTTTCTATGTAAGTTCGTAAACGAACTTTGATGTTGCACAGGTGAAAAAAGGTGCACTTCCACTTTTTTTTAGTCTTTTCTGCTCACCAAGCCTGCATCTATTTGATCTGAAGTACAGCAAAGACAGTAAAATTCAGAAATATTTTTACTATTTAAAATAACTGCTTTCTATTTAAATGCATTTTAAAATCTAATTTATTTTGTGATTTCAAAGCTGAATTTTTAGCATCATTTTTTCAGTCACATGATCCTTCAGAAATGATTCTAATATTCTGATTTGCTGCTCAAAAAACATTTATTATTATTATGATGTTGAAAACAGCTGAGTAGAATTTTTTCAGGTTTCTTTGATGAAAAGACAGTTCAGAAGAACAGCATTTATCTGAAATAGAAATCTTCTGTAACATTATAAATGTCTTTATCATCACTTTTAATCAAGTTAAAGCATCCTTGCTAAATAAAAGCATTAATTTCTATAATTTCTTTTCCAAAAAATAAAAAATAATTACACTGACTCCAAGCTTTTGAATGGTATCCACCTTATTTTTCCCATAAGAGTGGGTGCAGCCATTTGTAATTTTTTTGTGTCTCGCTTCCGGTCTCATCCACTGCCAGCTATTTTAAACTGCACAAAAAACTCGTTTTGCTGCTTGATATTGCAAACTGGTGTGTCTTACCATATTATTTTAATGTATTATCTCAATTATGAACACACTGGTTTGTAGTGCAAACTGTTTTACTGTTTACTGCGCTTCGATATTCTTCACGTTATTTCCCTATGGTGGATTATGAACCGGACGCCTAACACATTACCAGAAAACAGCTTACTTCCGCGTTGAAAAATAAGGTGGATAGTGTATAATGTTACAAAAGCTTTTTTATTTCAGATTAATGCTGATCTTTGGATCTTTCTATTCATCAAAGAATCCTGAAGAAAATGCACTCAACTGTTTAAATATTGATAATAATAATAATAATAATAATAATAATAATAATAATAATAATAATAATAATAATAGATGTTTCTTGAACAGCAAATCAGCATATTAGAATGATTTCTGAAGGATCATATGACACTGAAGACTGGAGTAATGGTACTGAAATTTTTGCTTTGATCGCAGGAATAAATTACATTTTAAAATATATTTAAATAGAAAGAAATTATTTTAAATAGTAAAAATATTTCCAAATTTAAAAAACATTAAAAATCTTACTGTTCAAAAACTGGTGGTGTACAAAAAAAATATTCTGTAGTACTTCTTAAGAAAATCTTTAAACATTTTAAGTGTACTCAAATGTGCCATTTTGGGACACCATGAATATGAACCAAAATGCACTTTTAACATACTATCTCTGTATTAAATATATATATATATATATTTAGTTACCACTTGTAGTACCATTGAACCCACTAGTGTATGAAAGATGGGTTCAAGTACTACAAGTGATGACTAAACACTTTTTTTAATACAGAGATAGTATGTTAAACACATTTTAGTTCATATTCATGGTTTCCCAAAATGGCACATTTGAGTATGTTCTTAAGATTATCTTAAGTAGTACCAAATAATAATTTTTAGCATATTAAGCACACATTTAGTGCATGAAAATAGAGCACTTTAAGTACATTATGGAAGTGCACTTGTTTTTCACCTGGGTGGCTTGACAACTCCTTGTCTGAAAAATTGAAATAACTTTTGTTTGAATATTTTAAGTCAATAAAATCTTTTTAACATGTTCTAGCTCTAGCACATTGATATGAAAATTAACCATGGTTTTACTACAAATAAAACTAAAAAACCATGGCTACTATAGTTAAACCACGATAACTACAAATTAACCATGGTTTTGCTACACTAACCACAGTTTAACCATGGTTTTTGTAGAAAAAAACTGTGGTTATACAAATAGTAATCAATACGCAAAAAAACAAAAAACAAAAAACAAAACAAGGTCACTACACTTTTACTATAATAAAACCACGGTCAATTTTCATAAGGGTTAAGCAAGTTGCTGACACAACCTAACATCCTGCTAACATGTTTTTAGCACATTGCTAACATGATTAAGCATGTTGCTAACACAGATTAGCATGTTGCTACCATGTTTTAACACACTGCTAGTATGTTTTAGGTCATTGCTACCATGTTTTAACATGATGTTAGCATGATTTAACACAGTGCTAGCATGTTTTATCATGAGCATGTTAGCATGTTGCTAGCAATTCAGGTCACAGGAAAAAAAAATTACATTTTAAAATACATTCAAATAGAAAACAGTTTTAAATTGCAATAATATTTCACAATATCACTGTTTTTACTCTATTTTTGATCCTAAATGCAGCCTTGGTGAGCGTAAGAGACTTCTTCCAAAACATTCAAAAAAATCTTACCGACCTCATACCAACAGCAGTGTAAATGCATCACTAAATATAACTTAATTTGCATTTCCAAATGGAAGTAGCAGCAAAAAAAAAAAACAGTGTTAAGATGTAGGCAGACATGAAACAACAGTTTGGAGAGGCATGTGAGACAATAAGATGGAATGAAAAGGCAATGGATGAATAGATAGTTAATGTGTTGCAAGAAAGAAAACTATTCAGTGTGGAAATAAATGTAGGAAATAAACAATCAATATGCACATATTGCATTGATGTTATGTTGGTAAGACTTTGAATGGTGAAAATTTGTAAGCAATTTATGCAGTATCAATACAAACATGCTTTTAGAGCACAGTAATAACTGCAAAATTGTCTTGACGTCGGTGCTTTGAATGTGTAATTCCATATGAACACACATACTGACACACAATGTGAAGCAGAAGAAGGATCGTCTTCCATCCTCAACATGTCTCAGGACAATAGCACAACGTGCCACAGCTGCAGGAGGTAAACGAAATTACAGTGAAGAATACAGAAAAGTGAAGTTTAGATGGAAAATGATGCTCTTCACTTGATTTACCTCATAACCATTCAGTTTCAAGGTTTCTACTGGGGCTGCGGAGGAGGAAATAAAGCCTTCTTTTATATTCGTCTCCAGTTCTGCCCTACCTACCCATTAAATTCATAAAAGACCAATAGAAGTGTACAGGTCTCTAGTGCAGTGACAATACTAAATCAAATTTACAGCCTCAGGTGAGAAACTAATCGTTCAAGGACTGACGAGAGAGAGGGGGAGAGAGAGAGAGAGACCTTCATTTCAAAAGCAGAGATGAGGGTTTACAGCAGGTCAACATATGCAGCACAGCTTCAGACCGCCAGAAAGCAGAAAAAGAGCTGATGCATTCACAGAAATGCATAAAGAAACTGAATTCTAGCATATACATGTTTCTTTATGTTTGGTCAGACACTGATGTGTACAATATTAGTATATGGATGACCTCTAAAACATAAATACTAGTCAAGAGATCTACAAAACTTGCTCTGTTCGTATTGAATTCAAAGACTGATTTTCCCATATTTATATTAAATGAGATTAATAGTCTAATTGCTTCAAATCTGGCAATTATTGTTATAAGTAAATTATTATAAACAAAATCAAATATGCTAAATGGATTTGCACTTGGTTATATCTAAACACATGATGTAAAAAAAAAAATTAAAACATTATTTAAAAAAAAATCTTAATTGCCTTAAATCTGTCTCATATCATTAAAACTAAATATGTAATTTTTAATAGTAAAAAAGATAATATAAACAAAACTATTTTAAAAATTTGACGTAAAAAAAAATGAAAAGACATTATTTAAAAAATTCTTAATTGCCCTAAATCTGTCTCATATCATTAAAACTAAATATGTAATTTTTAATAGTAAAAAAGATAATATAAACAAAACTATTTAAAAAATTTGATGGAGAAAAAAAAAAAAAAATGAAAAGACATTATTTAAAAATTCTTAATTGCCCTAAATCTGGCTCATATCATTAAAACTAAATATATAAGTTTTAATACTAAAAAAGAAAATCTAAACTAAAATATTTAAAAAATTAAGCCAAATAATAAAATAAGATTAACAGATTTAAATTTGGTTCATATATAAATATACGATTTTAAAAAAGTTATTTAAAATAAATAACATTTATTTAAAAAAAAAATTAGCCACATTTAAATTTAAACCTTAAATAACTTTTTTTAAAAAGTTATTTTAAAAAAGTAAATATAATATTTTCAGACAAACTAGAAAAAATATTCACTTTAAATGTGATTCACTTTAAAATATTGATAGTATTATTATTGATAATTATTGATAATGAAGACCAAACCTGATTAATGGGTTTAAATTTGGCTGATTTATAAACATGATTATTTATTTAAAATTTTAATTTTTAAATTAAATTAAAAAAATAATTTAAACACTTTTAAAAGTAAATATTAAAAAAGTAAATATTGTATTTTTTTTAAACAAACTATAATAAATATTCTTAAAATTGCTTTAAATGTAAATAAACGTTTTTAAATTCACTCACGATTAAAAAATATTTTACTAATTTAAAAGAAATATTAAAAATTGTCATTTAAACCAATAAATAAACAGTCAATCTCTAGAAAATGTCACAATTTTCTACACTTTATTTTCTACAGTACATATCCAAACATATATGACCCTGGATCACAAAACTAGTCTTAAGGGTCAATTTTCAAAACTGAGATTTATACATCATCTGAAAGCTGAGTAAGCTTTCCATTGATGTGTGGTTTGTTAGGATAAGACTGAAAATCTGGAATCTGAGGATCCAAAAAAAATCAAAATACTGAGAAAATCACCTTTAAAGTTGTCCAAATAAAGTTCTTAACAATGCATATTACTAATCACAAATTAAGTTTTCATATATTTACAGTAGGAATTTTACAAAATATCTTCATGGAACATGTTCTTTACATAATTTCCTAATGATTTTTGCCATAAAAGAAAAATCAATCATTTTGACCCATACAATGTATTTTTGGCTATTGCTACAAATATACCCCAAGACTGGGTTGGTGGTCCAGGGTCACATATATGTGTGCACTGTACATATAGCACCAATGCACATGAATACTAATGAAGCGAAGTAGATTTACAACATACACACAACCTAAAGTGAGATATGATTATTGAACATTTCCACACAGCACGAGCATACGAATGAAATAAGAGTGGAAAGCTCTCCGCAACACACAATATGAATTTCAATACGACATTCTTCACAGTTATTGGATGGAACTGCAGGCAGGGGTGTGTGGCGCACATGTTTTATTGGGTAGAGCTACAAGACGCTATGTGTGTGTGAGTGTGTGTGTGTGTGTGTGTGTGTGTATATGAAACTATGCAGCAGCAGCAGCAGCATCTTCAAAGAGCCTCCACACCTGGAGAAAGACAGACTTCCTGTCAGGCTGCCGTCGTCCTCCTATCCATCTCTTCGCTCCTTTTCTCTTTTCTTCCCTCTTCTCCACCCATCCCCCCCAACTCTCTCCAATCTACACCCTACACCTCTGGCTTGTTTTTTAGCACCGAAATGCAGCTTTCTGCCAGCGCTACCCTCTGAATAAGTGTGTGAGTGTGTCTACGTGACGTGTGGAGGTGGCTGGCCACCGCTGTCTAATGAATGATGCCCCCCTTGGGCTCACGGCTGTCTGGCCATCATAAATGTCACCCCTATAAAATGGCCCCGTTCATTGAAATCTCATAAAGCTGCTGTGGGGCATCGGGTGAAAGTGTGTGTGTTGTATGCAGCGCTGCACAGATGTGGCATCTGATTTGCAACTTAATGTGGGACTCTGTTCCAAAACTTGGTACGCTGCCTATTTAGACAGCATCATAGGTAGACATAAAATATGTTCCAAAGAATAGGGAACAACATTTTGCTGCTTCATTTTGGCCAAATTATGAGGCAGCTCTGCATGTATTATTAACAGTAAAAGCACTCCTAAAATGAATTGCTATAAACTCAGTGAAAAGATTAATTCTATATAGCAGACCAGGCAAGAGAAATTACTACTAATATCTATCTATCTATCTATCTATCTATCTATATCTATATATATATATATATATAAAACTGTATATATATATAAATATCATTAAACACAAAAAAAAATACATTTTTTTAAATCATTAAAAAAAAAAAAAATGCTACAGTAACCTTACACTGAAAAACTTTAAACTGTAATTTTGCTGTAAAATGTATGTTTTTTGGAGGTAAAACCAAATAAATTAGCATTTATGGTAAATTAAAATTAATAATCTAATTATAATCTGAACTATAAATTATGAATTATCATTTACAGTGTAAAATAGTAAAAGAACAATCCCGGAAGTCGTTATATGTGACACATGACAATTTTTTCAAAATAACATGTTTTTCATATTATTTTATTCATCTGTAATGTACTTTTGGGTGTTTCATGTTGCATTTGATTTCTATTGTACCACTTATATTATTATGTATTATTATGGTAGTTGTCAGTATACCAAGTAGCCTGGAATATTAACAATATATTACTTAATAAAAATATAGTTGTAAGTTGTAAAATAAAAATACATAATACCAAGAATATAGTCAGATTTTCTTTTTTTTTTTTCCTTTTTTTTTTTTACAGTGAATATCTGGCAACCACAGTTGCCTGTTTTTTACTGTAATCTTAACAGGATCTTTTTAAGATGCAGATAAAATGGCATGAATTGAATGAATTATTAAAAAATAAACTGTAATATTATAGGATAATATTATGCATTATTTTAGAGAAAAAGCAGATTTTGGTCAATTCTAGTAGCTTGGTACATATATTACATAGTGAACAATATATTACAGTATAGATCAAATGGCTGTGAAATTAACACATGAAATATTTTTAAAAAAGTAATAAAAATTAATATAAAGAATAATAGATATTTTATATAAATTATATATTATTTTCAAGGTTTTTCAAAGATGTGAAAGCAAAATCTTAAGCAAACACCAAGCAATTATAATAAATAAATAAATATATATATAGTTATTCCTTGTCTATTAAATTAGTCTTATCTTCAAATTCTTGAAAAAAAATTAATGTATTCAGCTTATTATGTACTTAATTTGATTAAAAATCCTCATGTTTAACCATTTTTATTTGGGATGTCAATTAATAATTAAAAATAATATATTGCAATATAATGCAATATAATGCAATATTTCACCTAATATTTATATGTGTGTTTATGTACTTAGAGCTAATTCCAACTTCTATTTGAATCAACTCATAGTCGAGTCTCCCATGCATATCCATTTCAGTTATGATGCTGCCTATATCATCTGTAAAGCAGATCACTAGGTTTTGGAGTAGAGGTTATGTTTGTCTATTTAACCTTCACCAAGGCCAATATAATCATAAAACCCACAATTAAATTTACAATGCACAGTGCTGCACAAACGAAGGCGTTATCTGGTGTCAAATGTATAGGCTTAATGCTCAGACCTCGCAGCACTGGTTGCTCACAGCTCCAGGGGTTAATTAACTCAATTAGCTTAATAGCATCAACAACTCAAGATAAGAATGCTGTGCAAATGGTCTCTCCCATGTGAATGTATTTATGTCGTGCTGCGGTGTTGTTTGTGTCCATACTGTTCAAGTATTTGCGGATGAATAGCTAAACAAACAACAAAGAGGTTCATAAACAAGCTGTACTATTTGCTCAGTTGAATTTGTCTTCATGGCTGAGTAATTGATCGCAGTTCGCAGATTAGTGCAGTCAGGCAAACACCCCTACATGGAAAAGACAAGAAATAAATACAAACAATATGAGCTTGATCCTAGTGAGGATACTGGTAATTGACCACACGTGTTTGGCATAGCATGTCAGATAAACAGATTTAAATCAAGGATCAATGCTCCAGAGAAAAAAGTAAAAAACAACAACAAATAAAACCTGTAAATAAAGTGCAATAAAAAATAAATTATTATTACTACAACTATATAATTGTAAAATAAATAAAACTGTATTTATTATATAATTTAATTACATTTAATAAATGTAACATTTTATATTTTTAGATAATATTAATTTAACATTTAATATTTTTAAATAATAATCATTTTTATATTTTCATATTGTTAATAAACAAATCATTTTATATTAATATACTTAAAATACGGATGTTAAAAGAGGGTTGTCGTGGGCAGACAGTCCAGGTTTCGACTGCAGTCCGGCCTTCTCTTCAGTCAATACTTGTCTATTACCTCGACGTAACCCTCCAGCCCAATTCCCATTACCCCCGAGAGGTGTACAAATCCAATTACGCCACAATGTCAAACCTAAAAATACAATAACCCGTAGCATGCAATGAAGGCTGATTTGACAGGTGGCGAATTAAAATTGCAACACAGCAGGTTTATGCGGTTTTGTGATATTGTACGCACGCGGCCAACTGTGGCTACAGGAGATTCTGAATGCGGGTAACAGGTCTGCTGCAGACGGCAATTACAGCACTCCCATGAGGTCTCATCAGGCTCGGGAAACACACAAACCCACATACAATGTTATTCACAACAAACTCTCAAATACAAATCGCACAAACTGTGACTACACGATATTCAGTGAAAGCGAATTCAAGAGAAGACGAGGTCTGTTTGTGTCTTTTCAGCTCCGAATACAGTGGAGGGGTCCTTGTATCTAGTGAAAAGGAAGTTCAGGTCACTGTTCCAGTGCTTAATGAATTGTACACACACACACACACACACACACACACACACACACCTTCATAGCACATCTCCCTGAGAGCCTCTTCAAGGAGGGAAGTAGAAGAAGAATGCTGAGAGGGAATAAGCGAGGAGAGACAAACAGAGAAGTGAGTGTGAGGAAAGCATGAAAGAGCAGAAAGTGGTTGAACATCATTATAATTAACTCATATAAATGGTTACTGAAAGTACAGAAAGATCCAGAAGCTGTTTGCTAAAGCAAACATGACTATTGCCCATACGCAGGGTTAGTATTAAAATTTAGCTAGTAAAAAATCTTAAAGGAACACTCCACTTTTTTTTTGCTAATAGCTTAGCATAGATCATTGAATCAGATTAGACCGTTAGCATCTCGCTCAATGCTAACAGTCTAATCTGATTTAATGATCTATGCTAAGCTATTAGCAAAAAACGTGGAGTGTTCCTTTAAAGGAGTCATTGGATGCCCATTTTCCACAAGTTGACATGATTCATTAGGGTCTTAATCAGTGGGAGTGTAAAAAACACCATTTTACCTTGTCAAAATCAGCCCTTTACAGAGTGAGCCGTTTTGTTGCATTTTCCTTTAAATGCTAATGAGCTCTGCTCACCCCGCCCCTCTCTTCAGTGGGCTGACGAGCCATTCTGTTTACTTTAGCCGCATTTAGCTGCAAAACTTGCTAACTAGCACATTATTAAGAAAGGGGATTTGCAAAGATGCATTAAAAAAACCCTTATACTCACTTCTGCTGTAGGTGAGGCTGGATCACGAATGATTCGCGCAAACATAGACGCATTTATGTAGATCACCGGGAATGAAAGTAACGTTAATCCTCTGCGCCTTCTGCGGCTCAGATGTCGGGAGTAAATGATGACTGCTATGATCATTATTACATCCATCAACAAAACACCTCAAACGCTCAATCTGAGACATTTCGTTGTTGAAACAATGGCGGACTGTTCTCAGCTCCTCAGGGCGGGTGTAAGGTAAGATGGCAATGTCAATCAACTATCGTGGGAGTGGCCTGGTTTTTTGTGACATCACACAGACAAGATGCGGAGAACAGCTTGATTTAAAAAAAGGGTATATTACTTATACTATCTACTTTAAGCTATTTCTGAGAAACACAGTTGAAAGTAGATCGGACTGAGCACCAAAATATGCTTGTAGCCAATCACCAGTAGGGGGCGTGTCCATTCATGATGTTGGAGTTGTCTGTGTTGCATAGCATGTTTGTGAGTTTGGGGGCGGGGCTATCAAGATATGATCCTTTTGACTACGGAAGTGTTTGATTTGTTGATTTTAAATATCAACAGCATTTCTTAGAAATCGCTTACTGTGCCTTTAAGAAAAAGATTTTATGATACAGTTGTTATTGGATTAAATTCATAAAAACACTAAAATTATATAAAATTACATTATTTTCAATATTGTATAATTTACTTATTTAAGATTTTATATTTTTAGATGATATTAAAGGATAATTTCACTTCCAGAATAAAAAAATCCTGATAATTTACTCACCCCCGTGTCATCCAAGAAGTTCAAGTCTTTCTTCCTCAAGAAGTAATTAAGGTTTTTAAGGAAAACATTCCAGGATTTTTCTCCATATAGTGGACTTCAATGGGAGCCAATGGGTTGAAGGTCCTAACTGCAGTTTTAATGCAGCTTCAAAGGGCTCTACACGATCCCAGCCGAGGAATAAGGGTCTTGCATACCAAAAAAAATCTGTCATTTTCTAAGAAAAATAAAAATGTGTATACTTTTTAACTGCAAATGCTTGTCTTCACTTAGGAAAGGTCCTGCGTGATGTAGGTGGAAGTACCAACCCAGTGTGTACAAAGCGGACATGCAAAGAAAGTCAAATGCCCTTTACAAAAAAAGGTATGATGTTGGACAATTTTGAAGTTGGAGGAGAAAATGAGATGGAGCTTTTCACCCTACCCTACCTTTTTGAACCAAAGTACACATACAAAGAACTAACCTCACGTGACCTTTCCAACATGATTACATAATGTGTGAAGTCACACACATGCGTCGCAGAGCTAGTGCAAAATGAGCATTTGTGGTTAAAAAAATAAGACCCTTATTCCTCGGTTGGGATCGTGTAGAGCCCTTTGTAGTTGCACTGAAAATTCAATTTGGACCTTCAACCCGTTGATCCCCATTGAAGTCCACCATACGGAGAAAAATCCTGGAATGTTTTCCTCAAACACCTTCATTTCTTTTCAACCAAAGAAAGAAAAACATGAACATCTTAGATGACATGGTGGTGAGTAAATTATCAGGAATTCTTTTATTCTGGAAGTGAACTAACCCTTTAATGATATATAATTATATTACTAATGAACAAATTAGGTGTTGGCCACCTTATTTTTTCCACAGTCAAGGCACAACTCACATCATGTTCAGAAAATGGCAAAATCTAGATTGTATTACATTGTGAACACATGGGAAAACGAGACCTGGAGAAGCAATGAAGGGCCATGAACGAAAGACTAAAACAAACAAGCAAGAGAGAGAGCGAGTGTGAAAGAGAAAAAAAGATATCTGGTTGTGATCAAACTAGAATATGAAACCCAGGGGTGCAAAGAAGCGCAGAGGTGAGAGTGATGGATGACATCAAGACAAGCTGAAGATACTTTACTCTTCCACATGTTCACACACACACCGCAGCCTTGAATGAACCCAACACGAGACAACCTGCCTTTAATTCGCTCTCGCTCTCTCTCTCCTTTCAGTGCCTCCAACCACTTCTCTTTCCTCTAACTCTCCCAACCCTCCAATCATCTCTGTCTCTCTCCCACGGGAAGCTCCAATATTCCCTAATTAAATCCCAAACTGTCGCCCACTCGCTCTCCTGCAGCTGCTTTTGAGGATATACTATCAGGTTATCTGTTAAAGAGAAAATACATATACGGCAGGAGCGCTACTGATAAAAGGAAAGGCCTCGTGATGCTCTCTGATCTCAATCGAGTCCCACAGACATTTGTATTCACGTCAGCTTCCATCAAAACGCACTGTGTGTGCTTATAGCTGAACAGACCTGCCAGAATAGACACTTCAAAAACACGGATCTGAAGACCACAGGCCTCAGTAGAAGATAGCAGGTTGGCTCGGATGAACACGCATGCTAACACGACCAATCCATCTAAAAACGTATGACCTTCGTTCATCTTCGGAACACAAATTAAAATATTTTTGCTGAAATCCGAGAGCTTTCTGACCCTGCATAGACAGCAACACAACTGACACGTTCAAGGCCCAGAAAGGTCATCATTAATAAAGTCCATGTGACATCAGTGGTTCAATCGCAATTTTATGAAACTACAAAAATACTTTCTGGGTGCAAAAAAACAAACAAAAATAATGAATTCATTCAACAACAAAAAAATTTGTAGCTTCATAAAATTAAGGTTAAACCACTGATGGACTTTATTTCTCGATTTTCATCATTATTATCAAACATCACTGCACATGAGGGAATCTTGTGACGTAGAATAAAAATTGTATTCAGACTCATACCCTGATGAAATTAAAACTCTGGGTTGCAATGTAGGGCCCTATGAAATACATTTTATTTTTTCCCAAATTCCGTTTTATCTTTTTCCAAATTCATTTTTTTCCGTTTTAATTTTTCTGGATTCCATTTTAATTTTTCTCAAATCCGTTTTAATGGTTAAATTAAATTTCATTAATCAAAGAGCATGTCTAATTAATTAAAATCATGAAGCATACAATTTCACATCAATTTTATAAAGGTTTAACAAAAATGACATGTTTAGGTGTTGATGAAATGTTTTATATTTATATATGAAATGTTTTATTTTTTCTCACCATATGTTTTATTGTTATCAAATTCTGTGTTTTAGCATGTCTAATTATTTGAATGCATACTTAATTCATTTAAATTTATTCTTAAAATAGCCTTATGAAAGGTTTTTTTTACCCTCAGAAATTCTGTGCTGTGTATTTAAAATGTTCTGGTTATCAAACGAAGGCATAAAACAAATTTTTTTTTTGGCAAACAAAGGGGAATTTACTATTAAAATTAAAACATGGAAGAAATGTTGTGTGATAATACCCTAAAAAACAATGTTTGTTTCATTTTAGTAGTAGTAGTAATAGTAGTAATATATATCTGGCACAATGTCTTCAAGTTAAACCGGACTTTTATTTTGACGGGTCGCCGTGTCTACCTTTATATTTGTATATATTTGTATATGATATAACGCTAGTTTTCCTTAAATGGAACAGTCATATGCTCATGAAGTGACTCTCAGCAGATATTGTTCATGTATTTATGTCCTCATTTAGTGAGACGACAGACGTTGAAATCACCACGAGCGTCACGCGCGCTTTAGCGCGTGTAGTAAACAAAACCGCTCATCTGCTCCATTCATTAAAACAGAGACACGCAGAACATGCAGGATTCACATTTAAATGGTATTCTTGCAAAGTAATATTTACAGATACTAGTCCATATTGCGGTTTGATTTAAGTTTAATGACCTACTTTTGATTAATTAATTCAAACTTTGACAAATTCTGTGACATTCCGTGTTATTCAGTAAATTCCGTTTTTATGACTGGATTCCGCAATTCCATCCGTGTTTTCCGCATCGCGGAAATCATAGGGCCCTCAACCTCAGACCCTAACATACACACATATAAACATCTCCATCACAGCCTCTGGGGTCTAATGTACTTTTACTTCTTGCTGCATTGTGACCTGCAGTCTCGGCTTGAACGTATACCTTTGCTACACAGCACAGCAATCACCCTCAGTGGGCTTTTCTATAGGCAGAAGGCAGAGAGGATGTAAGAAAAGCAATTATGGGCTCTGCTCAGGAGAACAGTCAACAAAACAGAAAAAACACAAAGCCTGGCGAGAAAACACACTTTTGAGATACAGACATGATATTGCGTTCCACAGTCCCACTAGGCACTTTTAGAAATCTACACATTTATTTAACATACAGAGACTAGAGAAAATGAGGTCAGACAGTAAAGCACATTTAATTCACTTCTGCAGGTTTTGCAAGCAGTTCCTGGAGTTGCATTAATGAGATACGAAGCAGTGAGTGAAAATCAATTACCAGCAACACGTATGGTGTGTGTTAAATCATGAACTTCACCCAGGACTCTACTCTGTTTATTTAATGAATTGTTTTTCATTAGTGGTGTCTGCAAAGACTAACGTCGCTAAAACTACAACTCATGCTTATGGTTTGGGAGAAGAAAACCCATGAAAGAGTTACGTTATTTTAAAAATCCACATTGTTTTATACATATTTATATTGACTATGGGGGGCACCATTATTTCAGTGATGTCAAATGGTTGCAATGGTTGGTATTTTTACTGTAACACAACTAAGAAAATAAAATACTAATACTATGACCACAGCTACTGAAAGAGCTTACAGGTGGTGATGGATATATACGCGTAGGCTTAAAACAAATGCTGTACCATCGATTTTCCCCACATGGAGTCTAAACGCCCCTGTATATTGAGTAAAAACCTGCCAAAATGGCATCTAGCATTTCTCGTCTCTGCCATTTATAAGCTCTTTCCTATTCTTTTCTCTTCTTCTTATTACTAGGAAAAACAGTGAAGACTTACATTGCTTCTCTTGCCCTTTGACTAAAAATTAAAAACAAAATCCTCACAATGTGGCATCGTATCAAGTTGTGCTGCAGTAAAAATAGCAACAGGCAGCCCCAGTAGCTTACTAAGTGCAGCCATTTCACGTCATCAAAATAATGGCACCCCCCATCGTCCAAAATATGTATACAACAAAGTGGATTTTTTTTAAAGGCACAATATGTACGTTTTCACCGCTAGATGGCGCATATTTAAAACAAACAAGAAACAAAGGCGTAGTTTGATGACGCCATGATTGAGTGTGGAGTCATGGGAGTTGTTGTCTTCATCCTCACAGCCAATGCAATACGACAGAACTCGGGCAGAAATCATTTTGATGAGCTAATGTATTAAACACTGCGCTGAAGCAATTGCTAATGAGAGACAAGCACGATACACTGCTCGAATGCAGCTACTCTGTGCGTTCGTCACTTGTCTAATAAAATGCATAACATATTAAAGTGTCTTTGGGGTTACCATGTTTTCTACAAAATAAAACCCGAAACATCGAGGGTGTATGACGTCATTGGCAGCTGACGTAATGGCTTCTTCCTCGCCTGGGATTGTTTAGAGCCCTTTGAAGCTCAAAATTGGGGGCACCATTTAAGTCCAGTATATGGAGAAAAATCCTGAAATGTTTTCTTTAAAAAACATAATTTCTTTACGACTGAAGAAAGAAAGACAAAGATCTTGGGGGTGAGTACATTTTCTGTAAATTTTTGTTCTGGAAGTGAACTTCTCCTTTAAACATTCTCCGAAACATTTGGGATAAAGTACACAAGTCAGCAAAATATATAACACCGTTTTAGCGGTTTTTGGATATTTTAATAAAAAAATCATACATATTGTGCCTTTAAGTAACGTAAATCTTTCATGCGTTTTTTACTACATATTTCAGTAAAAGACATAATTTATGTTACGTTAAACCATACCAGTCTTAATACCAGGGGTTCCCTTTAAATTTTGGCTTGGAATTTATCCAGCGCCAGCTCTGCTACAAAAATGAATGATACTTCAAATCATGATGTTTTTTAAAGAGAGGTGTGAAGTTACTTTTCTTAAGCCTTTTCACTCCATTTCTATTGAAACTGAAATCTGAGCTATATCTACAGACCAGAATATTTCACGTTGACCTGGACTTGTAAAGAAAAGGGTTAGGAATCGTGAACCTGCCTTTATCCAGAACCGGTTCTGTTTTCTGAAAAATACCAGTGCTGTACAAAATTCTAGAAAGCATGTATTTAAAAACACTCAGAAACTCCTTAATAACTGAAAAGCAACATCCTGACAACCACCTTGGCCTCATCCCAAGTGAGTTTTTAATAGAAAAAAAACACTTACATTATCTTCAAAAAACAAAACAAAAACAACAACCTAGTTTGTTTATCCATTTGCATATTATCGCCTGAAACTGTTAGAGATAATGAATCCATAACATTCATACATGCATATTGGATGAAGAAATCAATGGGGCAAAGCATATAAAATGATCATTTCCACAAAAATGTCTTATTAAAGTGTGTAAAGTTTAGGTGACAACATTTCTTAGACTGCTTTGAAACAGAAAAATAACAGCCTTAATAAGCAGCACTAAAACCTGAACAAGATTTATATGCCATTTTAACCCAAACTCATAAACGTCTCATAAACAGAGACCTCAAAAATGAAACACTGCACTTTTTACACATTATGCGAGAGAAATACTGTTAAACTAACCTTATTCATTATATAAAGTGTGTTTTACACACAAAAAACTCAAATGACTCAAGTGAAACATTTATATGAGCCACCTAAACAAACCAAATCACCATAATGATGTGGACTTTCTAACATTACAAAAAGAGGACCATTTAGCCCACATTTTAATTAACGGGAACATCAGATGCCCATTTACCACAAGTCGTTACAATACTTTAGGGTCTTCAGGAAATATCTGAAACATACTTTGGTTAACATTCTTCAATGGTTGTGTAAAATAACACCCTTTTTACCTTGTCAAAAACAGCTCTGTTCACAGCGACCTATTTCAAAGCATAGCTCTTTAAATGCTAATGAACTACTGTTTACCCCGCCCCCTTTTCCATTTTTTGTGTATTCGACGGCGCTAATACACTGTGTCCTCAGTGGTTCTGATGTTTGGAGAAAATTAAGACCCTTTTACATCAACAAAACACCTGCATTGCTTACGAAACGTAGATAAAATAGAGTAAATGGCAGACAGCATACAACTGGCTGAGGGCAGAAATATGCTAATACAGGACAGTCTGTTAGCCGCTGTGGGCGGGGCATGAGCAGTACGACATCATACAGCTCAGAAAATCAAAACAGCTTTATAATTGAGACTGTTTAGGTTTTTTGGGATTAAAAACAAGAGTGCATGGATTTTAATCATTGTAGGGTGGTTGTCCACACACTGCTAATACACATGCAAACACCATGTAAAAGTGAATTTTGCATCCAATGTCTCTTTTAAATTTTTACATTGTACTACTTTGTTCTTCGTGCCCATGATTTCAATTTTTGCTGCATGTCTCACATACATGTTTATTTCAATGTGACATTTATACTTTAAAGAAAGATAGGTCAAAACCCCAAGTGTTGCACACACACAAACACACACCACAGGACTGATGGCTGCTCTGTCAACGCAGGTCTGAATGATGGCGCTCAGTGTCCAGAGACGGCGTGCTAATCAGCCCATGTGATGATAAACGTCCCTCCCTGCACCATGCATCATCAACACATCACTGAGAAATGCTACACAGCCATACCAGCCATACAGAATTAGGGAGAGCAAAAAATCGAAAAAGAGAGAGACAGTGTAAAATCCAACGTACTCCAACAGACCTGCTTTCAATTACAATACACTATGGATGCAATATGCCGTTGACCTCAAATCCACACGGATAAATGTTACAGCCACACCATTCATCATTCGGTGAAACTGAGAAATACACAGCAACACATGATCCTATAAGGAATATGCGTGGGGGGGAGTCAATGTCTCTGAGCAAGACCGAGCTACAGTATATGACCTCTATCAAACTTTACTTTGTAACTTGTGAGGTCATGTTAAAAACTGCAGGCTAGGCAAATAACGTCTTTTTCTACTTTCTTAATTTATACACTTCATCAGCCTCAAGGAAAAAGTAGGTTGCGCCCACCCATATAAAGCTCACTTCAGTAGCCTGGAAAGTAAGTCAAGATGAATTGTAAAAGAAAACAGTAGATGATAGTCCATTATTATTCTAAAGGACTGCAGCGGCAAGACGACGCTATAGGCTTGCTTTTAGACTTATGACCCAAACATAATTTTCACACTGCTTGCTTTAACAGATCTGTACTGATATTCTTTCCTTTTATTGGTATTTGCTAAGGAAAGCAAAAACCTGGACAATCTAGAATTACCTGCGTTTTAAAACAAAACAAACAAACTACTAGGTTTGTATGTCATTCAGAATTGAATTGGAAATGTAAAAATCAGAATTAAACTTTGATAATTCAATTCACTTACTAAACTTGAATTGAGGTAGCAAATAGAATGCAACATACAGAATTTGAATGTCAAAAAATAAAAATAAAAATATACAGATTATATTGACATTTGACAAATGTCAGACATTTTTATGACTAAAGAAAGGTTTGTCAAGTTACACTTGTAATGTTATTTAAATGTAAAGGTAATGAACAAAACGCTACATAAGTAAAACATTTAAGTGATAAAATGATATATAGAGATTAGGGGTCGTCCAATTATCACAATCCTTAATTAAGCATTTTTATGGTTATCATTATCCATTTCAAAACAGATTTGCAGATAAAATAATTTAAAAGCATTTAAAGAAAGTTTTTGTCAAAGCCCTTGTCAATTTTAATTTTAACATTAATTTTTATTTTTAAACCAGATATATATACTGGGTCAAAATACTGGTTATCGGTCTACTTGATTAGGGCTCTACAGTGCGACCATTTCAGTCGCATTTGCGACTGGAAATTACTGCATACGACTATGCAAAAATATTTTGGAGCACCAGTGCAACTGAAAGGGAAGCTCAGGGGAAGCTTCAAAGGTTTCTACATGTTTTTGCAACGTTGAGTGACGTATCAGAGCCATATGTCACGAATCCATTCATAAACAAAGTGTAGAGAGAGTGTAAATAAGAGATTCATTGTGCAGAGTAGGGAGATTTGTTGATTGTGATTAATTTAAGATGAGTGGCAGCTTTTATTAGAGGTCGACCGATATGTATTTTTCCGGGCCGATGCCGATACCGATTATTACAGATCAAGAAGACCGATAACCGATATTTTGAATCGATGTCAACCGAATGTCTGGTGTAAAAATGAAAATTAATGTCAAAATGAAGGGCTCTGACAAAAACTGACAAAAACTTTCTTTAAATGCTTTTAAATTATTTTATTGGCAAATTGGTTTTAAAGTTGACCGATATTGTTAACCATAAAAATGCTTAATATCGGGGCAGATAATCTGTCAAACCCTAAGACAGATAGATAGATAGATAGACTGATAACCATAAAAATGCTTAATATTATAAATGATTAATGTTTAATGCTTAATATATAGGTAGAATGTTAAAACGAACCAGCAAAGCGACAAATGGATAGATCATAAAAAGAGCATCAAGTGGTAAAGAAAAAAAAATACACAGAACGTTAAATCACCAAAATGATAAAACAGGCTTTCTGATAGACCGTTAAAGCAATAAAACATTATATATCGTTACAGCAACAGATGAAACAGCCTCTTTCAGATACATTTATGCTACATGCTAGGAGAGTAACCTCCTTGAAGTGCTCTGCCATCCTCAGCTGCGCATTTATCAAAGCAAAATACAACAGCAGCTGTAATTTTGAAACAAGCTTATATATGCTGAAAAATGTTGAGAGAGGGAAAGCCTGTTATCCTGCAGTACTGGTTGTGGGCTACACTCGCAGCGCTACATCAAAGACTTTCATCATATGAAACACGGTTAAGGCCTAAAGATATTAGATTCTCCTGCAGCTTTGAGAACGATATGATCTCCAATATAAAGTTATAAACGACAAAGTGTGGTGAGCTTTCACACTGATACACTATAGTCATCAATCCTGCTCCCTACATGGCACAAGACGTGAGTCCTGATTGGCCGGCTGTGAGGGTGCCCCAGTAAACAAGCCTTCCTATTGGCTGCAGGAATGTTCTTCATTAAAAGATTCCGTGGACGAGGGGTTGACCTTAAATGGGCTGCAGAGCATTCGTATGATGAATGAGTATGAAAATATAAGGCCTCCTTCCCCCAATATTCCTTCTTCATAAAAACAAAGAAGGAAAACAATGCAAGGAGGAAAATAGCTCACATATTTTGTATTAAGACTGAGAGAAATGTGGGTTAGGGACAAAGTTGGGCGTCTTCTTAAAGGGACAGTTCACCCCAAAATGAAAACTGTCATCATTTACAAACTCTAATCTCATTATTTTATTTCCAAGAAGATACTTGGAAAATGTCTCTAGTGGTTTTTTGTATATGGTTAACTCAAGCACATTGCATTGTGGGATACCACATACTGTGTAGTTTTGCTACTATACCACACATTATGACAAATGTAGTGGGTCATCTGGGTATCCATTGCATACAGAAGATTCACACACTATGCACAGATTTCCAAACAGTTTAGAGATGCCTCCACTGAAGGCCTCGTTCTGAAGAGATTCACAGTCCCCTGGGAAAGTGTAAATAACAGAATCAGTCTGGGAGGTTTTGAGACAGAGTGTCTCTGGAGGGGGAAGTCGCACCTGGAGGTACTGAAGCATCAGGAGACGATGCTGCACTTGTGCCAGAAGCCTGCAGGGCTATCGAGACCCCATGCGGTGCCATCTTCATTTCACAATCACTCCCACACACATTCACAAAGCTGGTGTTTTCTTACACGTTGTACATTGTGTGAAGCACTGTACGGGGCGGATGATAAAACAGTTGGAGGAAATCCCATTCATTCCTTGTCTTGCACAAAACACTGCAGTCGGCAGGTCTCACAAAAGCTTTGAAGAGCCTGTGAAATTTGTAACATGTTTAGAGGTGGCAATTAAACCTCAGTAGATGGTGAATTAGTACTCACAAAACACAATGTAGAAAAGTAAATTTAGATATAAAAGAGAACCTCAAGAAAAGTCTAGGTCACATTACATTTCAGCATAAAACCAACAAAAATAAACAAATACAAATTTGCATAAAGAAATGTAATTAGTATTAAGACTCTTAGAATTTTACAGATATACAGACATAAAAAAAAGAATTAAATAAACAAACAATACATTTTCTATATACAAAAACAGATTTCTGTTTTGGCACTATATATATATATATATATATATATATATATATATTTTTTTTTTTTTTTTTTTTTTTTTTTTTTTACATTACAATAATAAGTACAGGGGAATGTGCCTAATTTCCTGAAAATAATGTCACAATGCAAAAAAAAATGAAACTGTGTTTTATTTTCAAATTTCACATTTTCATTATGCATATAAAATTATTTCACATTTTTATTATGCTATTTAATATTAATATTAATATGTTATATTTTATATTACTACATATAAAATATTTATATTTGATACTTTTTTTTTTCAAATTTCTTTTTTTTCACATCCAAGTTATATCTATTTTATTTATTTATATAGCATTTTGAGTTTGTATAAAATGCAACATTTCTGAGAAGGTCTGCAGTCCCATAAAAATGATTTTATTAACAAATTAAAAAAAAACAAAAAAAACAAAGGGAACAATGTCAGTAATATTAACATGAGCAGTCCAATGGTTTGACAAGATATGAAACCAAACTGAAATTTTATAATCTAAACTTTATTTTAAAGCCCCCTTTCATCTACTTGTGTGGGCTGACCATCACTGGTGTAAACTTTAAGTTAAAGATACAAATAATACAGATTAGATTGCGTTAAATGTGTCACACAACTGCACTTCGTAACTATCCTGAGGTAAACCTGCTTTAAAAACAATGAAAAAGCCCCACCCACGGCAAAATCTCATTGGTCCAAAATCCTATTTCACATATTTGTATATTAAACATCATATATTAGAAGCGATTGTGTTGCATAGCTCAATATTTTCACTCTCACTCTCTCGCTGAGGGAGAGAGCATTGTAATAATGTGTACCATAGTATCCAGTGGTGTCCTGAGGTAACCTTCGTGGTTTGTTCGCCGTTACTGCACTCAGACAAGGCTGAAAGTATGGGATATGGGGAATATGGAGCAGGATCTCTGTCTGCAGACACACTGACTCACTGAAGCTCACCATGTAAGTGTGCTGAGCGTCTCTGTAATAAATCACACACAGAGGAGCATTCCCACACTATAGGAGCTTACTTTTAGAAGATAGTGTGTCTGTATCAGAGCGCATGGGAGTGTGGAAGAGAAGGAACAGGGGACATATCGCTTTCAAAGATCACAGTCTCAGATTGGCGAGTTGCTGTGCAGAGCCTGAAGGTGACCTCCAAGCTCTAATAACCACACACACACACACACACACACACACAGAGTATCAGAGACTGTGAGGTCTGACAGCATTCTGTCTATACATTCACAACACAGGATGGCCTCAAGTGTTTTGCTTTTATAAAATAGGACATGAGATAAAAATACAGCAATATTCATCAAATTCCTCATTTCAGGTAGAATATGTACTGCCTGATATTTAAACTAAGGCACTGATACACACAGTTGCAAGGTAAACAGGTGATTCATGTCATATGCACAACCGATTATTGGTGCCAATATTAAGCATTTTTATGGTTATCTGTATCAGTCATTTTCAAAACTGATTTGCCAATAAAATAATTAAAAAGCTATTAAAAGACAATATTTGTCAGAGCCCTTGTTATTGTTAATTTTGACAATTTTCAATTTTACACCAGACATATATATCGGTTCAAAATATCGGTTATCGGTCTACTTGATCTGTAATAATTAATATCGGCCCTGAAAAACACACACATACACACATATATATATATATATATATATATATATATATATATATATATATATATATATATATATATGTAATTAAGATAATGAATAACATTAATTAATTAATTAATTAATTAATTAATAATAATAATAATAATACATGTATAAACATTGTAAAAGTATAATTTATTATAATAATAAGTTTGTTGTTTTTAAAAAGTTTTTAATCATACATAAAATTATGTATTAAACATTATTATTATTTAATATAATGTTTATATAATAGTAATTATTAATAATAATACATTGTAGAAGTATTATTAGTATTCTTAATAATAATATTGTAGTTTTTACAAAGTAAAATTAGTAATATTATAGTAATTTAATACCCAATACAATGTATTAAATAACTATAATTATTATTTAATGTAACAAGTAAATACATTAATAAAATATGTATTACATAAATGGTTATTTTTAATGTAATTAATAATAATAATTAATAATAATACATGTGTAAACATTGTAAAAATATTATTATTAGTAGTAGTAGTAGTAGTAATATTTAAAACACTTTATTAATAATACTTATGTAAAACATTTTTACTAATAATTTATTTTTTTTAATAATAAAAAACAAAATGAAAAATAATATGTAATTAGTAAAATATTTACAAAAATATTTTAATGGAATCATTTAAAAATTCCGATTAACAACAATTACAATAAAAAAAAGTATTTTTTTATGTTTATTTTTATATAAAATATTTTTAATTTTTTTATTATTTATTTTACATTTATTTTGGGGGTACATTTATTAATTTTATGTACTGAATATCAAATAGCTGTTGTCATCATTTGATACCAGAGTCTTCTCCCAACCCACCATTTTATGACCCTTTACTATTACTATGTGTTGTGGCTCTGGGCCATTACCATTTTAGCCAGCTGTGGGATGGGACTTTGGGGTACCGTAATGTCATGATCTGTGTGCAATGTAAGATAAAGCCTGATCTTTCAGAGCTCAGATGAAATTTTTTGACTGACAGTAACATCCAGCATGGAAAAGGTGTCTGCAGTCGCCTGCAAACGCTGGTCGATATTATAACCGTGGGGTAATAGTGGAGATCAATAAGCATCAGGACCGGTCTGTTCCGCTGATCAAATATTAATCAGGACAGACGGAGCCGAGCGGTGTCTTAAAGGGTCCGTCTCCCTGTTGTAGATCAGCATCTCTATTGCCCTTGATGGGGGCAAACTAGGACTTTTCATTAAAAATAAATTCAGCTTTTTCTATTCTCAGAGAAAAGAAATAACAGATGATATCAGAGAGATTCCTTCTAATCAAATGACAAGGGCTGGACGCTCTGGATAAATGTTTTTTATAAATTGTTCATGGTAACTGAATGTAAAATTATGTTAATTTATTGGCTGTTAGGAGTTCTCACCCATCCTGTAAGAGACATGTGAATGATTGTGTTATAATCAGAGGTGACAGAAATTCATACGGAGGTATTTACATTTTACGGCGCTTCATTCTGACTGCGTTGCGAAAGATTGCCGTTCACAGATTTGCATTCTGGTTTAAACACATGTTAAGGTTTAATAATATAGCATTAGAAAATGAATTTGACTTTTAGCTCATAACCCATGCGCTGTGTGCAGTCTAGTTATGGATGTTTATCTGCATGGTTAGGGATGCTTATATCTTCCAGTGCCAGTGAGCTTGATGTTAAAATGCTGTTCAACTGCTTTTCTCTCTCACTGAGCTTCAGTTCATGTGCATGGATATAACAGCTTCAGAAACGCTTAGACTGGCGTGTTTTTTTGTGTGTGTGTCGTCTTGTCTTCTGGGAGAACCCAATTCCACTCCGGTTCAGATGGTGATAAGGAAATGATAGTGTTTGCAACCCTAGTACAGGATGGAGAGTAAATGATTTGTAGATAAGAGACTTTCTCTCTCCCGGTTCCAAATTATAGTAAGCTTCCTATCTAGACAGCATTTTAAGGCATCATAGATGCACTTCTGATGAGGAAAAAAAACATGCAGCTTTTTAGATTTACCTTGTTTTGGCCTAATTCTAAGGCTAATTCTATATGCATTTCACAAAAAATGTGCAGTGTAGAAACCCATAACAACAAACACGTTGAAATGCAGATTTAAAAAAATATATATAATTCTCATTCAGTATTTTTAAATCTAATTGAAAATTGACACTATTTCTGTTTGCTATCTATTGCTGTTTTTTATAAATCTATACTCACCAAGGCTGTTTATCTGATTAAAAATACAGTAAAAACTGGAATAATGTGAAATATTATTACGATTCGATTTAACTGTTTTCAGTTTTGAGATTTTGTCCAATTTAATTTATTTCTGTGATTACAAAGCTGAATTTTCAGCATCATTACACCAGTTCTCAGTGTCACATGATTCTTCTAATCATTCTAATATGCTGATTTGCTGCTTAAGAAATATTCCTTATTTTTATTTTGTATTGTGTTGCTTATATTTTTGCATATATTATGCAATATTTTTGTGGAAACTGTGGTGCAATCAATTTAATGCATCCTTGCTGAACAATATTATTAAATTCTATATAAAAAAAAAGATGAAAATCTTACTGACCCGAAACTTTTGAACAGTCACATTTTTCTCTGATGAAAAATATTGTTAATTATTCCCAAAATAGTCTCATTTTCAGTTATGATGCTACCTATGTAGGCAACAGACAGCAAGGCAGTACACTAGCTTTTGAAACATTAGGGGTCGACCGATATGTGTTTTTCAAGGCCAATGTTGATACCGATTATTATAGATCAAGCAGACAGATACCCGATATTTTGAACCGATATATTATTTTACACATAAAATTAAAATTAATGTCAAAATGAAGAATAACAAGGGCTCTGACAAAAGCTTTTGTCATTATTTTATCTGCAAATCAGTTTTGAAAATGACTGATACTGATAACCATAAAAATGGTTAATATCGGATCCGATAATCGGCCAGGTTGATATATATATATGTTATTATTATAATCGGTTGACCTCTAATAAAAAATATAAATAAATAAATAAATACATACATACATAAATATATTTTGAATATTAAATTACTATAATAATAAAAACTACAAAATAATAATTATTATTATTATTGTTGTTATTATTACTATTGGGAATAATTATAACAATAATATTGTTGCCACTTGAAGTGAAGGCTTCAAATGTGGCTCATCCTATTTTAATTTAGAAGCATTCATTTTATAATAAAGCATTCACCGTGGAAAAATAAGACGAGCAAATGTTAACCAATGCATCATGGAATCAATTTGCCCTTTAAAATGCCATTAAGGTCTGCGGTGGATTAAATCCAAGCGCATCAGAGCAGAGATAACATCTGTCATATGAGTTTTTAATTAAGCATTGTTTTCACTTGTATTTGCAGCTAATGTTGTTGGGTGTTTGTACGATCGAATAACCAGACTCCCCCATTCCTTTTTCTGCTGTCTTTTTGCTGTGGAGGGCTATTAACGGTTAAGATTACAGCACCAGAACGTCCTTGAGCTCCCGGCAGGACGGCCCCTCCTCTCTGTGCGAAGACAAGCTCTTCTCAGCAAGAAAATGGCCTGGATTAAGACGAGGACATGACAGACCTGTTCTGCAGATCGTTGTGGCCAAAACCCATTGTTAAAGGCTCAGAAGAGACGTCAGGAAAACAGAGAACCCATTTGACCCTTCACCCTCAAAGGGTTTTTTATTACAGATCTAAAGGTATAGCAATTCAATATTCATCAAATATACAGGTTTGGGTCATGCTATGATCATGTAAATCGGTGTAAACCTTTTTGGAGATGGTGGATGGAGGGTAAGGCTTCGTTTCAAAAGAGGTCTTTGTTTAGAGTTCAACTTTTATGTCAGCATTAGTACTGCATATGAGCATTTACATGACTTGATATAAAAGTGGGTGTTGAGAGCAAACATATATGTGCTCTCATTCGCTCTAAGCAACATCCTACGCATGCACACCCACATATATACAGCACATATTGCATATGCTCATGATCATGCATGCAGTCAATACAACTAATCTCCACTGACCACGCAACAACACTAAGGTCAAGCGAACCCACAGTGTATGATCTGTACATTTTCTGAAAAAAAAAACAAAAACAAAAAAAAAAGCCTGAATGGTTGCCAAGAGGTTCTCCATCCATCCATTTGTCCAATATCCATCTATCTAACAATCTATCTGTCCATCTATCTATCTGTCCAACCTCTCTATCCATCCATCCATCCATCCATCCATCCAGTCTTTCTATCCATCCATCCATCTATCCATCCATCCATTTATCCATCTATCTATTTTCCATCTATCCATGCTTCCATCCATCTGTCCATCCATCCAAAAATCAATGTATCCAACCTTCCATCCATAATCCATCCATCCATCCATCTATCGGTCTATCCATCTGTCCAAATATCCATCCATCCATCCATCCATCAATCCATCCATGCATCCATCTATCCATCTGCCAAAAAAAAAAAATCAATCTATCCATCCTTCTATTATCCATCAATCTATCCATCGATCCAAAAATCAATCCATTCAACCATCCATCTATCCATCTTTCTATAAATCTATCCATCTATCCATCTATCTATTTTCCTTCTATCCATGCATCTATCCATCTGTCCATCCATCCAAAAATTAATGTATCCAACCTTCCATCCATAATCCATCCATCCATCCATCCATCCATCTATTTGTCTATCCATCCGTCCAAAAATCCATCTATCCATCCATTCATCCATCAATCCATCCATGCATCTATCTTTCCATCTTTCTAAGAATCAATCTATCCACCCTTTATTTTCCATCTATCCATGCATCCATTTTTCCATCTGCCAAAAAAAAAAAAATCAATCTATCCATCCTTCTATTATCCATCTATCCATCCATCGATCCAAAAATCAATCCATTCAACCATCCATCCACCCATCTATTATCCATCCATCCATCCCCCCATCCATCTATCCATCTTTCTAAAAATCCATCCATTATCATCTATCCATCCATCTATCCAAAAATCCATCCATGCATCTCTTTCCATCTTTCTAAGAATCAATCTATTCATCCATCCTTTATTTTCCATCTATCCATGCATTCATCCATCCATCTGCCAAAAAAATCAATCTATTTATCCTTCGTTTAGCCATCTATCCATCCATCCATCCAAAAATCAATCTGTCCAACCATCCATCATCATCCATCCGCCCATCTATTATCCATCCATCCATCCATCCATTAGCTATCTAAAAACAAAACAAAAAAAAAATCAATGAACCAATCCAATGTATTCATCCATTTATCTGTCCAAAATTCAATCTCTCCATCCATCCATCCATCCATCTATTATCCATGCATCCATCCATCCATCTATCCAAAAAATCAATCTATCAATCTATCAATCTATCAGTCTATCCATCCATCCATCCATCCATTCACCCACCCATCTAGCCATCATCTATCCATCTGTCCAAAAATCAACCCATCCATCCATCCATCCATCCAAAAATCAATCTATCCATCCATCCCATCCATCAGCATTGTTATTGTTAACTAAAACTAAACCTTAAAAAATTCTTTTTTGGTCATTGAATAAGCTGAAGTAAAATATACTTCAAAATATACTAAAGCTGAAGTAAAATATAAATATTATATGGAAACTTGAAAATTAAAAAATGTTGGCATGGCAATAAATAAATATAAGTTAAAGTACTAAATTGCTAAACTAAAACTGAAATAAATTAATTAAATTAATTAAAGCTATATAGAAATACAAAAAAAAAGCTGAAAATGAGAAAACCCCATTCAAATGACTAAAACTTGAACTAAAAGCCCTAGCCATTGCTAGGGTGTTCTGGGTGGTTGCTAGAGCATTGCTCAAGTCTCTATAATATTCTGGTCTCCAGATAAGACTTGGGTCTATGGGACATTACTCGCTTAAGATCTCAAAACAGTAACATCAATTAGAAACGATTACACTTGATTCCCAGTGGAAAACAAATGGATTTGTTTGTGCATGTTATGACAAATTAGATCATATCAAATCTGTAATTAATTAGAATCATTAGCATTCATCCCACCAGCACTCAAAACAACATTTAAATGGAGAAGCAGATGAATTGCCTCTGTGAATCCAGAGAAACACTAATTTATCCCTGAACACAACAATAACAGCCGAGTTACTATAATCCTGAATTGTTCATAAGTACGAGTATCCTGCTAATACACAATCAAATTCAATAAACCATATGGTGAAGGAACCAACTGTGGACATGTTGGGCGGAAATCAAGGGTCTTGCAACAGCGTCAGTGGCGGGGCAGACCCGCTCAAGGCTGTGATCAATAGCAGCAGAATGTGAATATTGATTATGTGTGTGTTTTATGAGGAGCAGGGTTACAGGCCGTTGGGGGCTGGAGGTAATGAGAATAGAATGGAGCTCATGTGAAGGCAGTACGGGGTTACTGTAGCTAATTAATCCCCCGTGTGTTGTCTTTTGACTGCTCCATATGTGATACTTCCAGTTACTCGCTCTCATCTGGGGAAATTCCATCAATTATGGGATTTGGGTGAGGGAGAAAGCCCCAGGGAGAGGGATTCTGGGTGAAGCATGCCAGAGGAGATCACGTACGCACGCACAGATGCTCTTCAGGAGTAATGGACTGGATGAAAGTAGGTGAACAGGGAACACCTGCCAAGAGGCAACTGGAATTCGGATCAGGTTAGAGAAGTTACAGGTGCTTTATGAAGTAAAACTCAGTCTCACGCTCTGAGTTCAGGCAAAGGTTCGGGAGATCATGTACACGGCCTACATGCAGTACTGACCAAGTTTTGCCAAAATGTCTGCATAAAATGGTATTCACAACACATTTAAAATTCTAGAATGTGACAATTCAAAGTCATACTGAATATTTAGTAGGAAATAATGCATATCAGGCATTCAAAAACAGCTAAACAGAGCGTACAGCATTTTAAAAGTGCTTTGGATTCTCAAAAGATATTGCAAAAATTTTGTATAATATCAATACACACTATCTGGCAAAGGTTTTTTGTACAGCACGATTTTTAATGTTTTTAAAGAAGTCTCTTCTGCTCACCAAGCCTGAATTTATTTGATCCCCAAATACAGCAAAAGCAGTAATATTGTGAAATATTTTTACTATTTAAAATAACTGCTTTCTATTTGAATACACTTGAAAATGTAATTTATTACTGTGATCAAAGCTAAATTTTCAGCATCATTACTCCATCTTCAGTGTCAAATAATCCTACAGAAATCATTCTAATATGCTGATTTTCTGCTTAAGAAACATTATTATTATTATTATTATTATTAATAATAATATTTAAAAGAGCTGAGCACATTCTTTCAGGATTCTTTGAATAAAAAGCTCCAAAGATCAGCATTTATCTGAAATAAAAAGCTTTTGTAACATTATACACTATACCATTCAAAAGCTTGGAGTCAGTATACTTTTTTTTCTTTTTTGGGAAAGAAATTATAGAAATTAATACTTTTATTTAGCAAGGCTGTTTTAAATTGGTCAAAAGTGATGATAAAGACATTTAATGTTACAAAGGATTTCGATTTCAGATAAACACTGTTCTTCTGAACTTGCTATTCATTAAAAAAAAACCTGACAAAATTCTACTCAGCTGTTTTCAACATCAGAATAATAATAATAAATGTTTTTGAGCAGCAAATTGGGATATTATTCTGAAGGATCATGTGACTGGAGTAATGATGCTACAAATTCAGCTATGAAATCACGGGAATAAATTACATTTTAAAATATATCCAAATAGAAAACAGTTATTTTAAATAGTAAAAATATTACACAATATTACTGCTTTTGCTGTATTTTGAATCAAATAAATGCAGGCTTGGTGAGCAGAAGAGACTTCCTTTAAAAAAAACAAAAAAATTGTACTGTTCAAAAACTTTTGACTGTTAAGTGTTTATCGTTCAGTAGTTTGGGGTCAGCGCTTTTTTTTTTTTTTTTTTTAAGAAATTAATACTTAAAATCAACTAGATGTATTAAATGATTAAAAAATGACACTGAAAACATTTATAATGTTAAAAAATATTTCTATTTCAAATAAATGCTCTGACACTGAAGATTCAGCTTTAACATCACACGAATAAAATGCTTAACATATTAAAATAAAATAAATAAAATTATAATAACATTTTACAATATTATTATTTTTTTTTAATCAGATTAATGCAGACTTGGTGAGCATAAGCGAATTCTTTCCAAAGTTTTTTTTTTTTTTTTTTTTAAATCTTTTAAAATGTCTGTATATATTCACTAATGTTTCTGGGTCAAACTGTCCTCGCCTACATAGCCTTGGTCACATCAGAAGAAAAGAACAATCATTTCAAAGGCAAAGGATTCAGATTTTGGAGGAATGTTAATTATATGTTTTTCTTAACATTAATAAATTGAGGACAATAAGACCTCAGGCACTCATTTAGAAAATAAAGTGGCAATTTTTCATTTCATGTTGACTATAACAAAAATGGACCCGCTGAACTAAGCTCTAACCAGAGATAACCAGTAAGCTGCACAAACCAATTTTCTTTCTTCTTTAAATCTTTTTCTTTTTATTATAAAAGAGCACTCTTGGGCATTCTGCAATATCTTCTTTTGTGTTCTACCAAAGAAAGAAAAACAAAGTTTTGGAATAACATAAAACAGAGTAAACAATGACACAATTTGGATTTTTAAGCAAACTATTCCTTTAACATATCCATATGGAACATCAAATGTGTGTTTACGTCCCATGTCTACTCTGTATTTCTATTCCTGGTCACTAACACAGATGGAACGGCTTTTAACAGAAGGATTTTAATGGATTTGCCCATAAATGCCTCTTTCTAGACAGAGGAATCAATGAGTGCTTTTCAAGCCTGTCTGCAACAACCTCTCAAGGTTCCCACTCATTCACATTCACACAAATACACACACACACACTCACACTCACTCACTCCCACCTCAGCAGAGGTACATTATAATGCTGCACGTCTCTCAGGTAGAACAGAGGCCAAAGGGTGACAGGAAAATCATTCAGTGATTCATTCCACCTCATTCTCTGTAGATTACACGGTGGAGAAAGCTCACATAAACGACTGATGATAGGGGTGAAAACATCTGAAATTGCTAAGAAGAACCGAAACTTCTAGAGATGGGTAGATGCTTGCAAAAGAGTATATGCTCATTAAATTATCAGTACTTTTTAAACTAAAAAAAAAATATATAAAATTTTTTTAATTAAATTTAAAATATTTTATTTTTCATTCAGTACCATGGTATTCATCAAAATAATAATACCACTACTCTACCATCACTTCTAAGAATCATTTTAATAAAGATTTAAAGGGATAGTTCACCCAAAAATGCAAATTCTGTCATTAATTACTCACCCTCATTTGGTTACAAACCCGTAAGACATTTGTTCATCTTCAGATCACAAATTAAGATATTTTTGATCAAATCTGAGAGCTTTCTGACCCACCACAGGCAGCAACGTAACTACGCTTGTGAATGGACGTTGAAGACTGACACTCAAGAGAAGAAACTGTTAAATAAAGTGTGTTTTCTTTGCACACAAAAGTATTCATGTATCTTCATAAAGTTACGTTTGAACCACTGATGTCACATGGACTACTTAAACGACGTCCTTACTACCTTTCTGGGCCTTGAACATGGTAGTTGCATTGCTGTCTATTGAGGGTCAGAAAGCTCTTGGATTTCATCCAAAAATATCTTAATTTGTGCTCTGAAGATGAATGAAGATCTTACGGGTTTGCAACGACATGAGGGTGAATAATTAATGACAGAATTTTCATTTTTGGGTGAACTATCCCTTTAAGACAGTGAAAAAGCTTTGGACGTAAGAAATCATTTTCTAAATTTGTAATTTAATCCAGTGTTATCATGTGCTGTGCAAGTTCCAGATCTTATGACCTGCTGATTCTCCTCATATTTCCTGATTTCTCGATTATTGCTGAATGAATATTACAATTTTGGCCAAAGCAATAAGCTGATAAGTGCTTTCATGTTATGGTTGACAGCAAATATATGACTGACATTAAAATTGTACTTTTTATTCTAAATAAGTTTAAACTAACTTTGTTGCTAAATGTGAATTTAAGCTTGTAATGTGCAGCATGAAAAAAAAAATAATATTTATGAAATTCACTGAAAATTACATTTAACAGTATTTTCAAATGATTCGTGCTTTTAAAGATTCACTTTGAGTGTTAGACGATGGCAAATGTCACCCTAAGTTTATAAAAGGAGCATGCACAATTAAACATGCAAAAATTGGTCAATATCATTTAAAAATAAATAATTAAACAATTAAACAATTAAACAAATAAATAAATAAATACATAAATCACCATCATCAACCTGCAACCAATCCTGGACTACTAAACCAGTCTTAAGTAGCACGGGTATATTTATAGAAATAGCTAAAAATACATTGTATGGGTCAAAATTACAAATTTTTCTTTTATGCCAAAAATCATTAGGATATTAAGTAAAGATCACGTTCCATGAAGATATTTTGTACATTTCCTACCATAAATATATCAGAACTTAATTGTTGATTAGTAATATGCATTGCTAAGAAATCTGGACAAATTTAAAGGCGATTTTCTCAATATCTTGATTTTTTTGCACCTTCAGATTTTCAAATAGTTGTATCTCAAACAAATATTGTCCTATCCTAACAAACCATATATAAATGATCAAATATATCAAAGATGATGTATAAATCTCAATTTTAAATAAAATGACCCTTATGACTGGTTTTGTGGTCCAGGGTCACATATTGGTTGCAGGCTGATAATAGGGGTTTTATTTTTTTATTTTTTTTTTTTTTTACTGATGTTGACTGATTTTTGGATGTTTAACTATGCATGCTAATTTTATACACTTAGGGTGACCTCTGCCATATTCTAACACTCAAAGCAAATCTTTAAAAACACCCATCTTTTAAAAACAGTTAAATGTGTTTTTAAATGATTAAAAACATCCCAAATTAAATTTGAACGTGAAGAATTTACAGCCTTAAATGGACAGTTCACTCAAAAATGAAAATCTATCAATTACCACAACTTTTTTGTTATTATGTGAACCAAAAAAAGAAAACATTTTATATAAAATCAATTTCCTCAATGTCTTTTGCTCATGCAATAAAAATCAAATGCTCCAAAACAACATTGGACTCAACTGTTGAACAAAAACGGTTACTGTTCATTGTATGGACAAACAGTTAAAAGATTCTTTAAAATATCGTCTTTTGTGTTCTAAAGAAGAAAAGGTTGTGAGGGTAAATAAATGATGACAATTTTATTTTTATTTTTAACTGAATAGTTTTTTTAACAAGACAAGAGTAAAAAAAATGTTGTTAAAAGCACCAACGTAAACACCACAGAAGATTTATGTTATTCCAGCACGAAGATCGATTTTGTAACATTGTAGAAAATCTATAAGGATTTCATACAATGGAGTGAGAAAACAAGTAACCACTTTTCCATTTGGCTCGAGAAAGGCCAGCGAAGCCTGTGCCATTGCTCATTGTCACCTCGACAAACCCATTTCCCGCAGCCCTCGAGGAAACTGCAGCTCAACATTTTTTACACAACATATGTCACACCGCATACGGACACACGTACACCTCGCCCTGACCTAGAGCAACAACTGCGGGTTTTCCGTGAAGTGCCTTTCCGTGTTCTCCTTCGCCGCCTCCCCACCCCTCTTTGTCCCTGTGCTTGTCTGTAGCTTTGCCGATTAGGATTCAGTACTCAAACCGCTCTTCCGAACGGTGGCAGAAACGTGATTCTCCAGCTTTACTCTGCAGGTTACAGATGGCTAGAGAGGGGAAAAAACGCCTTTATACTTCGTTATCGGCGGGAAAGCTCCTAGAGTGTAAAATTGAATTTTGATGAGATCATATGCCTTGCCAGAGCTGAGGGGGGACATTAGGGAAGAGTTTGGGAAGTGGATGAGGGCTTAAAGGAGAATACTGAAGCAGGTACCGTATATCTGCAGCGGAGCAGCACCCTGCACGAGAGACTGAAGATAACAGCCTCAAAAACAGCTTCCTGGCACTCTGGGAAGGCAGTCCATTCTGGTGCTGATGTGGGGAGAACTGTTAGTCTAGATCAGCAGGCGACTCTCGCCTCAGGCGTGTTTGGGCGGATGTGCCGTGATGAATGACAGAATGTATGGCTATTTATCTTGGTGCACAAAAATCTCATTTACCATTAATGTTGTGTTTACCAGAGCCTAGGTGCCAGTGACAAAGGTCATGCAATAAATTAAAACTGGGAATCTCATAAGCAGGTTATGGGGCTAATAATCTATTTAGAGTGTGAAAATACAATATGGATTTAAGATGTGGTCTAGAACTGACTTCCTTACGAACTACTAGTTATTCAGTCATTCACACTGGACAAATAAATATTTTTAAACTACGTAGCCATATGATTTTATCAGTAAGGCTCTTCATACTAATATTACACTGGAAATCATTTAGTATTATTATAAAAATGATTAAAGAGTCCATTTATACAATGATTTACTTTCTAAACTAAAAACAATTGATACTGTGGGAGAAAAAAAAAAAACAGCCAAGTTCCTTTCTTTTTAAAGATACACCTGAGCTTGTGTGTCTCTGACAAGTTTTGACGGATTTTGGAGAAGTTTATTTGTGAAAAACAGTGAATTTATTCCTAAACGAAATTCACAAGGGAGGTTTAGCAAAAGTAACCTTTTTTTTTGCACTGGAAGCTCAACAAATATGAAATAAAGGCACTGGAAATGTCACAAAATATTTATTTCAAATAAACACTGTTATTTTTAATCCTACTATTCATCAAATAATGCTGAAAAATGATCATGGGTTCCACAAAAATATTTAACATTTGAATATTATTATCATTTTAATATTGATAATACTTGAAAATCAAATCAGTATATTAGAATGATTTCTGAAGGAACATTGAAGACTGGAGTTATGGATGTTATTAAATTAATAATTAAATAATTAAAGGTTAATAAATTGCATTTTAAAATATACTGGAAATAAAAAAACAGCATATATATTTATATATTAAAATGGAAAACAATTATTGTAAATTGTAACAATACTTCACAGTACTACTGTTTTACTGTATTTGATCAAATAAATGCAGCATTCTTAAGCATAAGAGAGTTATTTCCCAAAAAAAAAAAAAAAAAAAAAAAAAAACATTAAAAAAAAAATTCTTACCAACACCAAACTTTTGAACAGCAGTGTACACATTCCCCAGGTTGGAAATCACTGGAAACCATGTGTGCGCACACAGAGCTTTATTGAGATTCTAGTTTAATAAAATATATTTTCTACAGAAAATGTACTTAAATATGAATGGTGTTGACCAACTCTCAGAAATTACGTTAAGGTGTTGTCAGGACATTGCAATGCGATTTTTAAGGTTTTTCTAAACGTGGCTTCTTAAGTAAAAATAGCTCACAACCAAGTTCAAATCCATAACATCAATCAATAACTAGATAAAAAAGTTTGTCAAGACAAACTGTAAGTTGGCTTGAGAAAGCCAGACCAGAAAGTTTGAAAAAGTTTGAAAACATGTTAACATGATTATCAAGTTGCTAACATGTTTCTAACATGATTAACAAGTTGTTAGCATGTTGCTAGCTTGTTAACATGATTAGCATGTTGCTAGCATGTTTTAACATGATTAACATGTTGCTAGCATGATTAGCAAGTTGCTAGCATGTTTATAACATGATTAGCAAGTTGCTAGCATGTTTATAGAATGGTTAACAAGTTGTTAGCATGTTGCTAGCATGTTGGTAACATGATTAACATGTTGCTAACTTGTTTCTAACATGATTAACAAGTTGTTAGCATGTTTCTAACATGATTAACAAGTTGTTAGCATGTTTCTAACATGATTAACAAGTTGCTAGCATGTTTTTTAACATGTTGCTAGCACTTTTATAACATGATTATCAAATGGTTAACATGCTGCTAACATGATTCGCAAGTTTCTAGCCTATTTCCAACATGTTGCTAGCATGTTTTTAACATAAGCAACTTGCTAGCATGTTGTAAACATGATTAGCATGTTGCCAGCATGTTCTTAACATGATTAGCAAGTTGTTAGCATGTTGCTAGAATGTTGTTAACATGATTAGCATGTTGCTAACATGTTTCTAGCATGATTAGCAAGTTGTTATCATGTTGTTAACGATTAACATGTTGCTAACATGTTTGTAACATGATTAACAACTTGCTAGTATGTTTCTAGTATGATTAACAAGTTGTTAGCATGTTTTTAGCATGATTAGCAAGTTGTTAACATATTGCTAACATGTTGTTAACATGATTAGCTTGTTGCTAACATGTTTCTAGCATGATTAGCAAGTTACTAGCATTATGGTTGCTAGGCATAGATAGATAGATAGATAGTTCTGTCATGACAGCTTTCGGAGGGATTGGCATGGTAATCTACATGTTTGGTCTTGGCAGAATAGATCTGCTATGCTGCTGCTGAGACTTGCTACTGCCAGTCTCACATTCACAACATGCTACTGTGAGCATGTAAGAAATACTGCTGCTGCACATATAACATACATGAAATAACCCCCATATAGCATACATGAATCACCCTGTACCAGATCTATACAGGTGGTGCTGGGGAAGGTGAAGGGTTTCTGAAGCACGTTGCAACTGCTACAACAAGCACTAGTCAAATGTTGAGCAGTGAGCTCACTGGCTACCGATGCAGTAGAGAACCAATCAGCTGTGTCATGTGATAATGATGTCATTATGTCAGATTGAGTTAGACCTATCAGACTGCGTCATCTAGAGTTTCAAGCCAGAACGCTTTATCCAAAGTCTATAGTTCATGCCATCTTAAAGGTGTTGTAATGTGTCAATTATGCACATACAGATGGCATATGATAATCTTATTAATCCTATAAGTACATGCATGGCTTGTCAAGTCCATTATGTGACTCCAGTATCCCGTATGTCCAAATGATGGCTCGAATCAGTGGCTTATAGCAGCACAGTGAGAATCTTGTAGGTTGTATCCAAGATCTAAGCACTAGTGCAGTTTAATTAAAAGATGTAGACGAGACCTACAGACACAAGACTGGTCATGCTCAGCTTCAACCTTCCAACTGGGCCTGACCACCTGTCCCCTCCCATCCGTCCCTCCGTGAGGAAGAAGAGGGGACTGACAGATGGTGCTTTGGGGCCTCAGAGAGTCAGAAGCTGGTTTTTCCACTCTCCACCCTCACGTCACATTCAACGGCTCATCAGTGCCACCTGCCCTGACAAACAGAAACACTTTTCCTTAATGGAGAATCCAACAGACCAGGATGAAAGGAGGACTAGTACACTCCAAAATTCAAGATATAGGGGCAGGAAATGTTAATATAACTCACTACTACTTTAAAACTCTACAATACGGCTGAATTACACTGTATGTTGTAGTACACAATATACTGTAATAAACAATGTTCTACAAAAATTGCAACCATTGCACTACTACCCAATACTACTCTGACCATAATACAGTGGGCTGTACTGTCATCATCAGTCAGAAACCTTATGTCTCCTCTCAGATCTCTGCCGGTAGAGAGTAAGACCTTCCTCTACGGATGAACAGTTCCTGGTGTTATTGAGATGAATTGTCAAAGAGGTGTAAAGAGAGCGCCAAGCACACAGTTCTTCTCATTTCCAGTGGAGAGACTGTGGCTGGGGGAAGGGGAGGAAAACCTGATTACGGTGATAATGGCTGGCTGTAAATAAAGAGGCTGTGACAGTCATTTTTCAATGAGCTTTCCTGCCTCACTGATATTATGTTCAATTAGGCTCAGATATTTCTAGAATGGGCCAGTGGCAAACGATCAATCAAGGCTGTCAGGGGTCGCTCTCGCCCTCTTTGCATCTCTGGGAAGGAAGCCAACATTATTGAAGAAAGGTGCATAGAGATATACTGTTCAAAATGGCAATTACTGTCTTTGATGCAGTTTTAGCACTCTAGTTAAATCTGTAACAGCCAGAACATTGCTGCCAGTAGATTTAAATAATTACAGAACGGTAAGGAAAGAGATATTGCTTGTTTGGCATAACCCATGCAATACAATACAACACCACGCAAAACCAACATTTATTTCAGGAGGGAAAAAAAAGTTGATTTTGAGTACTTATATTGAATCAAGACTTAATGAAAAATCTTCGATGGCTCTTTCCATAAGTGCATTCATCTCTCAACATTTTTGCAAATATTGCCAAAGTTTACATGTTAATTAAATTAGGGCTCTATGATTTGTGTGACACTAAAAAAACCTGAATCCAGTCATAAAAATAGAATTTACTGTAAAACACAGAATGTCATGGAAATTGCCA
Organism: Cirrhinus mrigala; assembly: GCA_036247105.1. Classification (NCBI taxonomy): domain Eukaryota; kingdom Metazoa; phylum Chordata; class Actinopteri; order Cypriniformes; family Cyprinidae; genus Cirrhinus; species Cirrhinus mrigala. Next base: position 41,999,208 of record CM070013.1, read on the forward strand.
AATTTTGGATGAATTCATTAAAAGTTGGTCAGCATACTTCAATCAAAATCAAAATATTAAGCTGCAAAAAGACTATTTAAATATGAATCCTGCATATTCTGCTCTTGACAGCAATTTGTCAAAATAAAAGTTTGGTTTAACTTGATGAAACTGTGACAGAAATATCTTACTCAATATAATGATAATACTATTACTACTACTACTACTACTAATTAAATTATTATTAAAACATTATTTTTAAGGAATATTTACCAGAAAATGATTTACCAGATTTTATTTAACAAAACGTACAGGGGTTGGACAATGAAACTGAAACACTCGCCAATATAGTATTGGAGGTTTCATGGCTATATTTGCGCTGTCTGGTGCCCAATCTTCACTTATTGTACATTACACCAGTTAGAGCAGAGTGTAAAGTTTCATTATGTGCACCCAATGGTTCAAACATTGTACCTTGAAGGTAGTGCTCTGTATCAGGATAATAACGCACCAATACACACAGCAAGACTGGTGACAGACTGGTTTAATAAACATGAAAATTAAGTTGAACATCTCCCATGGCCTGCAGAGTCACCAGATCTGAATATTATTGAGCCACTTTGGGGTGTTTTGGAGGAGCGAGTCAGGAAACGTTTTCCCACATCAGCATCACATAGTGACCTGGCCACTGTTCTGCAAGAGGAAAATGGCTCAAAATCCCTCTGGCTGCTTTGCAGGACTTGTATTTGTCACTCCCACGATGAAATGATGTTGTATTAGCTGCAAAAGGAGGCCCAATATCATACTAATTGTGATCTAAAACCAGGTGTTTCAGTTTCATTGTCCAAACCTTGTACATACGCATTTCTTCTTTTCTGAAAAAGAAGAAATAAATAAAATAATATTTTTATATAAAATGAATTAATTAGAGATGCTTTTGATTAGTAAAACTTAATAAAACCATTAAAATGGAATCCAGAAAATTAATAGAAAACACAGAATCTGGTAAAAATTAAAACTTTGTAATTTGAGAAAAAAAAAAAAAACATAAGGGCCTTAAAAATGTCATTTTTGTCATTTTCAAATTCTGTTAAATTTTGTAAGTTCTTAATGATTTAAATTAATTAGACATGCTTTGACATTTATATTTTTTTTAATTTAACCATTAAAATAGAGTCTAAAAAATGTAAATGGAAAAAAAATGAAATCCAGAAAAATTTTAAAAACGGGGAAAAAACAGAATTTGGAAAAAAATTAAAAGGAATTTGGGAAAAAATAAAACAGATTTCAGATTTAAATATTAAATTATATAATTCTAGAACTAATGCATTGCTTTAATATTTTTCAAATAATATTATCAAACAGTATAATACATTTATACAATACATTTTAATAGGTACTGATTTTTTTTTTTTTTAAGGACAAATTGGAATCGAGATACTGCTATTTATGGCCAGTATTCTTTGTAAAGGTGTTTTTGAAGAAAATTTATTGTGCAAGATATACACATGCAAGTACTATACAAATAAATCAAACTTAATTTTTAAAAAAAATCTTAAGGTTTATACATCTAACGTTAATAGGGAGTAGAAAACAGTAAATTTAATCTAAAGTAAACATCTTCCTGATTTTTATAAAAACATAAAAATGTATAAAAACGCTCATTTTAAATTAAATATTTAATTTAGGAAACAACATGTTTTCATAATAGGGCATGTAATCTTTTTTCTATTAATATTTAATTTTAATATTCATTTTAATAGTAATGTTTAATAAAACTAACATTATTAATAATATTAATATTTAATAAAATAGTCCACAGCATAAATGGGTCTGTATAAATACACATACACATAAATAGCAATACATAGCTATGCATTTCCATTATATCAGTGGATGGGAAATCATCATATTTGGGGTTACCTGTCAAATGATCTCAAAGAGCATCAATATCAAAGGAAAGGCAGTGGCCTTAATAAGCACTTTAACACTTCACACAATATGACACAAAGTGAAGAAGATCAAAACAAACAGTCTTTCAGCTCAAGCACAAACACACACATGCTTCTCATCCTAATGAGAGCAATCTGATGTCCAAGATGTCACAGCCAAACAGTTTGATTTACAATTAGCGTCACTCTCCCATTCCCAATAGCACAGGGAATCTCTCCAGACATGTTTCAGAACAAACAGTTTCTCTTGACAGGGAATCACATGCAACTGCTGATCTGTGTCAAAGCTTTCGCACTGCTCTAGAACCTCCCATAGCAAAGAGGAACAATTGAAATGCAATTAAAAATGCATTTATTCAACATTTTTTCACCTGTTAACATCTCACAACATGTATAAACAGCATTTTGTTCCTTTCAATAAAACGTGAGATATTAAACTGAGTCTTCGGGGCAAAATACTGAAGGAAAGATAAGGCTCTGTCTGTTTCCACTGTGTGTGGGCTCAATAAACACAAAATTTGGTCTAGCGTACACTACTGACACAGTAGCCATGTCAACCTAAGAGGACTTAAAAATTTAAAAGGTTCAAATTCAACATACAAAAAAAAAAATACGCTCTTTTTATGCAAACGTTAACAAAAGACCACAGATTTTCATGTCAGCTTTTAAAATGGGCAGGTTATGAATCAACAGGGCAGAAATGCTGAAAAGAATAAAAACATTCTTCTGAGAACTGGCTGTTTGTGTTAGTAACCAACCATCGCTTAAGAAAAGAGCTCAGGTTCGTCGGCGGTCAGAAAGTCGGTAAGTTTCAGCGGTTGATAAAACAAGCAAAAGATGAACCTGAGATTTTGGAAAACCTATAATTTCACTGAGCTTGTTTCTTTTGCGTTCTAAATTAAGAAATCAAAGTTAGAGGAAAAATAAAAAGAGGCAAGTATAAATACATTAAAGCATGATCTGTTATTTAGCTAGGATAATGTAAAAGTCAAAACAAAGGCTTGGGGGTCTTAAAAATACATATTCTTTTTATATAAGTTTAAGTTTTCAAATGACATTTCAGTAACCACAAAAGTAAGATTACAAGTTAGTCAAAACAATTAACCATTGACTTTCATAATATTTTTCTGTACTATGAAAGATACTGGCTACCATTGTGTTCAGCAGAAGAAAAAAAAACTCATACACTACCAGTCAAAAGTTTTTGAACAGTAAGATTTTTAATGTTTTTTTAAAAGAAGTCTCTTCTGCTCACCAAGCCTGCATTTATTTGATCCAAAGAACAACAAAAACAGTAATATCTTTACTATTTAAAGAAACTGTTTTCTATTTGAATATATTGTAAAATTTAATTTATTCCTGTTATTTCAAAGCTGAATTTTCAGCATCATTACTCTAGTCTTCAATGTCACATGATCCTTCAGAAATCATTCTAATATGCCGATTTGCTGTTCAAGAAACATTTTTTTGCATTATTATTATCAATATTTAAAACAGTTGAGTACATTTTTTTCAGGATTCTTACATAAATAGAAAGATCCAAAGATCAAAATAAAAAAGGTTTTGTAACATTATACACTATACCATTCAAAAGCTAGAAGTCAGTATAATTTTTTTTCTTTTTTGGGGTATTAATTAATACTTTTATTTAGGAAGGAAGCTTTAAAAGGATCAAAAGTGATGACAAAAACATTTATAATGTTACAAAAGATTTCCATTTCAGATAAATGATGTTCTTCTGAACTTTCTATTCATCTAAGAAACCTAAAAAAATTCGACTCAGCTGTTTTCAACATAATAATGATAATAAATGTTTTTTGAGCAGCAAATCATAATATTCGAAGAATGATTTCTGATGGATCATGTGACTGGAGTAATGATGCTAAAAATTTAGCTTTAAAACCAAAAGAATAAATTACATTTTAAAATATATAAAATAGAAAACAATTATTTTAAATAGTAAAAATATTTTAAAATTGTACTGTTTTTTGCTGCACTTTGGAATAAATGAATGCAGGCTTGGTGAGCAGAAGAAACTTCTTTAAAAAAAACATTAAAAAACTTACTGTTCAAAAACTTTTGACTGGTAGTGTACATGTTTGGAACAACCTGTGGGTGAGTAAATGATGACAGAATTTTCATTTTTGGTTCATTTTTATCCCTTTACAGAATGGCTTAGTTCCCATAATGAGCATTCAATAGCCCATAGTTCAGACAAATAAATGCAAACAACAAACTGAAAATATTTTATTTCGCAACTCCCCCAAAAGTGGCAGAATGGGAATGCTACCAAACAGCTATCAAACTGTCTTTTGCATTAAGGATAGCAGAAAACATACGTAGAACGCACATTAGTTCCTCCTGCAGCAAAACAAAGCAATGCAACACTCATGAGAATAAATGAAGAAGACGCTACTCAAGATAGGCCACTATGCTTTTTCAATTACGCCTATTTCATTAATGTATTATTCAGCCTCTTCATTGATTCACCCTTCGTGCTCTCAATAAAAGGAAGACTGGAGTTCACTGGCTCTTTGTCATTACTAGGTCCTAATCTAAAATTCATAGCTTTGGATTGAAAAAAAATGATGTAAGCTTCACATCAACAAGCAATTGCACAATAAAGCGCATTACCTGCATCTCTCCCAGGAAATGTCATTTGATGAACACACGTAATCAAAAAATCAGGACGAATAGTGGGAGAAAATCCAATTAACCAAAGCAGGAGCAGCTCTCTCAGGAAAATCTATCTAGCATGAGGTAATTGGGAAACACCTAGCGTCAGATCCAGGGAGACCCCTGTTATTCCACCAACAATGGATCGTATAGTAGCAGACCTATTTAAAACCACCGGTTTTAGTTGACAGAGACTATTGTGCAATGCAAAATACAATGCCATCTTCATACTGAACAAATTAATATGCAATTAGTTACTTGAAATTTGGCTTTTATGCCAACAATCTTCTTTATGCCACGGTGTGTGTTCATCTTAGTGAAGGCGTATAGTGTCCTAACAAGAATTCATCATGCTGGAAAATTGGAAAACAGCAGCTGTGCTTTTTGCTACTTTAATTAATTCATGTTCTAGAATCCCAGGTGATCAATTTTGCATATCTAATCAACTCAAACGAACGAGGACGATGAAAAAAAAATCCCATCCACCAAGAATTTTAGCAAAATGAGTCTGTATACTTTAATAGTCCACCAAGACTCTCCCGGGCGAGAAACCAAAATGCCCCTGAAGGATCCAGCTGGGCAACCAGGAAGCCCAAGCCTCATCTACTCGCTTCACGCTAGGATTTACACCAAGCAAAACATGTCATACTTGGACAGGCAAGCAAATGGGTATCCGTTTACAAGTAAAATCAGATTCCCAAAGACGGAAGTGAAACATGGGCCTTGAGGAATCTCTAAGCCAATTAGTTCGGCTCTTGAGAGCAGAACGTGCCTGAAACTGGATCAGATGCAAAGAACGCTTAGGTTTGTGATGCCTTCCCTGAAGTTATTATGCATTACTAGCTGTTTATCTTATTATAAAACTTGCATGAGTGGTAATCGGCACTGAGAGGCTTAGGATTTGCTTTCAAATAAAACTAAACTAAGCAAATCACACTCTTATATTAGCACCAAGACTCTGGCATCATTTTTCTCAAGCCGCACTGCTATAAAATCTAAAATTATTCGCAAGCTTTGTGGTCAGCACATGCATTTGCAAGCAGTCATAAAGTAGACACACAAATCTCAGCACAAGTCAATTAAGCGGCCATTGCACCTGGTGCTATGCTATTGGGCCATATGCCAAGGGACGTGCACGGCCTCAGCTGACCATAAATCACTGGATAATGTGCAGCATGGCCAAGGTGAAAGTGGTCCAAGTTTCTCCTTTAGAATGAAAATAAAACTGTAAAAGATAGAAAAGTTGCAAAAAGGTTTCTTATTGGAAATTGAATGTGAGAAAGCAAACTGGTGGCATTTAGGAAAAGATCAAGCTATTCAAACATCTCAAATAAAAGCACTAACCTTTTTTTGATCTTCCAGGCCGTGAATCACCTGCTTCCGCTTTGCGGCCTGAGATGTAGACGCCTCGGCTCCCTTCTCAGACATCTTCCAAAAAAACTCCTTGAAGTATCCACTGCACTTCTTCAAATAAAAATCCAACGCTTTCCGACCGGTTCCAGTATTCCCAAATCCGAAGTCCCTATGCGACCGAGCTAATTCCCTTTGCCACAGTAATGTCCATTCATTCGTGCGATTCATTGAGTCTGGGGTAGGACAGACGTGTGATCACACCATGGTGCATCCCTTCAGATGAAGCCCAGCACGGCTGCTCTGTGACAGGCATCGAGAAGGGGGGAAGGGCCCCTGTGACCGGCGACCCCAACTTCATAATTACACATTGCTGTATTCACAAAGTCATTTTTCTGATGATCTGAAAACTTGCAAATGACACAGCGGCATGTTCTTGCAGATTTACTTCACAGCTGGGTCTTGTAAAATCCTCCAAAATTACAAATCCAAAGATGGTATTTTGGCTCCAGAATTGGTCTTCTTTATATAAACAGGTGCATGTGGGTCAGAAGGAAACAAAAAGCAAATTTCACTACATTTTTAATATAAAAAGCACAAAGTGACAGCAAAATGTCTTACATTTCAAATGTAACTTAATATTTAAACTTAATATAGTAGAGGCAATTTGTCATATTGTAAGATATGCACTACCAGTCAAAAGTTTTTGAACAGTAAGATTTTTTATGTTTTTAAAGAAGATTTTTCTGCTCTCCAAGCCTGCAATTATTTGTTCCAAAATACAGCAAAAGCTGTATATTGTGAAATAGTTTTACTATTTAAAATAACTGCTTTCTATTTGAATATATTTTAAAATGTAATTTATTCCTGTGAATTTTCAGCATCATTACTCCAGTTTTCAGTGTCACATGATCCTTCAGAAATCATTCTAATCATTTGCTGTTCAAGAAATATTTTGTATTATTATTATTATGATTATTATTATTATCATCATCATCATCAATATTTAATGCAGTGTGTATATATATATATATATATATATATATATATATATAGATATATATATATATAATTTTAGTTTTTTTTTTTCACTCATTTGTAAGTTATAGAAATTGATACTTTTTTAGCAGGGACACTTTAAATTGATCAAAAGTGATGATAAGGACATTTAAAATGTTACAAAAGATTTTAATTTCAGACAAATGCTGTTCTTCTGAACTTTATATTCATCAAAGAAACCTGAAAAAAAATTACTCTGCTGTTTTCAACATAATAATAATAATTATAATAATACAGCAAAACAGAATATTATAATGATTTCTGAAGGATCATGTGACTGGAGTAATGATTCTAAAATTTCAGCTTTTAAATCACAGGAATAAATTAGATTTTAAAATATATTCAAGTGGAAAACAGTTATTTTAAATAGAAAACTATTTCAAAATTTTACTGTTTTTGCCGTAGTTTGGATCAAATAAATGTAGACTTGGTGAGCAAAAGAGACGTCTTAAAAAAAAAAAAAAAAACATTAAAAATCTCACCGTCCAAAAACTTTTGACTGGTAGTACATTTACAATTGCATTAGCCTATATTTCGTTCTAACTACAACTTAGCAGAAAGACTGAGATGATGCTAAAAAATCCTGATTGCATACATTGATATGTATGTATTATAGTTATAACACAATTCATCATAAAAGATCGATTTAAATTCAAAAGCACTAGTCCAAATAAAGTTTTTACCGTAAAATGTGGTTTCGATAACAATTTACTGACACGCAAGCGACACGCAAACAAACAACCATCTTAAGATTGGTTTTAAAATACTTTTAAACATCATTCTGACTTTTGCCATTTTCTATGCATGAGTATGGATAAACACTCTTCATTTAAGTAATTATATCCCTGCCGTGCAGCCCCTCCTTCCTGACACTCGCATTGTAGTCAAAATCCTCTGGTTCTTCCGTGATTCAATATAAAAATGTAACATTGAACAATAATTCAGAGCGCAACGCTTATATATAAGGTGTGATAAAGCATATTCAACTCCGAAGCGTCTATTTAATGACGATAACCAGAAAATAAAACAGACAACTCACCCCAAACAAGAGCGCGGAGTGTCCGCTGAGGGATGCGGAGCGGAGCGGAGCAGAGCAGCAGTGGCAGGCAGTGCACGCGGGACCAGCGCTACAGCAGCTTCAATCCATCACATTACGTCATTCCGCGCACACTAGTCTTTTCTCGGCGCTTCATACCGGTGATCGTATCCATAGAAACGTCCACAGCCAATACGCACACTGGCACCTAGCGGCAGACAAAGGCAGTGTCGCTGGCGATATTTGATGCATCAACACTATAGCCTACTGTGCTGCAAAAATAACATGAGTGTCCTAGATTGGTTTAATATTTAAAAGTAAGATCTCATACAGTTCAATGCGAGAAAAGACGAAAGATTTGCAAGTAAATGTTCGAGATTTTCAGCATCATTACTCTAGTCTTCAGTGTCACATGATCCTTCAGAAATTATTCTAATATGCTGATTTATTATCAATGTTGCTGCTTTTTTTTAAAGAAATTAATACATTTATTCAAGCATGTGTTCAATACTGTTAGAAAAGGTTTCTATTTTGAATAAATGCTGTTCTCACAGGTTCCAAAAAAAAATTTAGCAGCACAACTCTTTCTAACATTTATAATTCTAATAATAAATTGACATATTAGAATGATTTGCGAAGGATCATGTGACACTTAAGACTGGAGTAATGGCTGATAAAAATTTAGCTTTGCATCATAGGAATAAATCATAATTTAAAGTATATTAAAATAGAAGCCAATGTTTTATATTGTAATAACATTTTGCAATTTTAATTTTTTTTTTCTGTATTTATGATCAAATAAATGCAGCCTTGATGAGCATAAAAATCTTATAGTTATCCACCTATTTTTGTCCTAAAAGTGGGAGCGGCCGTTGCGTCTGGCTTCCGGTCTCATCCGTGTCCAGCTATGTTTATCTGTACAAAACAGCTTGTTTTGCTGCTTGATATTGCAAATTGGTGTGTCTTACCATATTATTTTAATGTATTATCTTAATTATGAACACAATAGTTTGTAGTGCAAACTGTTTTACCGTTTACGGCACTTTAATATTCTTCTCGTTATTTATCTATGGCAGATTATAAACAGAAAGTCTAACACATTACCAGAAAACAGCTTACTTCCGCAGCTTACTGAAAAATAAGGTGGATATATGTGTATATTGTTATTAAATATATTACATATATTTAACTGTAAATAATAATTAATAACTAAAAAAAAAAAAAACTGTTTTCTGTTTTTCATATTTTAAAATTGTATTCATTCAGCATCCATCACTCACATGATTCATCAGAAATCATTATAAAAATCATTATGATATGCTGATTTCATGCACAATAAACATTTCATATTATTATCAATTCTGTAAACAGTTGTGTTGCCTTTTTTATGGAAACTATGATACATTAGCATTCAAATGTTTGGAGTAATAAGATAAATCATAAAAAAATAATTAAAAATAAAAAAAATATTCAGCAAGGACCAACTAAACTGATTAAAAGTTATAATGTTACAAAATATTTCTATTTCAAATAAATGTTCTTTTGAAAATTTTACTCATCAAAGAATCCTGAAAAAAGGGTATCACCATATTCAAAAAAAAAAATCCATATTTAAAAATTTTTTTTAAATTATTTTTGCAAGTGTAAACACTGAATCAGCATATTAGAATAATTTCTGAAGGATCATGTGACACTGACGACTGATGAAAAGTCAGCTTAAAATAAGTTACATTTTAAAATATAATCATATAGAAAAGTTACTTTAGATTGTAATAATTTTTCACAATTTTACTGTATTTTTTAACGAATAAATGCAGCCTTGGTGAGCATTAAAGGCTTCTTACAAAAAACATAAAAAAAATATATTTCAAACTTTTGACCGCCAATGTATATATACACATTAGATGTTTTTAAGAGCTAAAAGAAAAAAAAAAAAGAAAAAACTTTATTTTAATATCATTTACAATATTTTTGTATATAGAATATATATAATAAACTTTCAGCTGAATCCCTGTCAAAACACGTTTTCTCTCATTTCGACGTATCAGCAAAAGTCGACAAACTTCTGTTTTTACTGTGATGTGTCTAGGACCATGTAACATCCCTAGTTCACTGAGTTTTTACCCCCATGACCTCCTGTGGTAGTAGCAGACGGAAGTCTAACTCCGCCTCCAGTCTGGGTTCCTCCAGCTGTGATTGGCGGAGAGGCGAGCGGAGGCGGGACGGGGTGTAGCGCGCTGTCCAGTATCTAGGCGGGACAAATGGTCAGACTGATCAAATAAACTTTTTTACTCTCTAGGAAACAGCCACATACAACTTTTCGACAGCTATGCACCAAAAGCTGTTTGTGTTCTATTTTTTATTCATTTTCGGTTACTTCAATGTGACTTCAGAGTCTTAAAAATTACTTTACAGAACTGTTGGATCGGTATTATTGGAGACCTGGAACTGCATACGTGTAATATTTACCTGTACAGTATTCCTACGGATTTATGGGTACGACTGATGTCGAGTAGTATGTGAAAGTGATACGTATATCTTTTTGGGTGAGTAGCTTTTATATCTTATGTTATTATAGTTTTACTCTATGGAGACTGAAGAGAAGTGTAACGTTATATGGCTGTAAGCTTGCACGATCTAGCTGGTTTCAGGCTTGTTTTGGCTTAACATATCCGCTTTAGTTAATAAAATTAGTCGACATGTTATATTTGTACGTATGATATAATACATACGCTAATTTCATTCAATATCATACATTTAGGACACACGCCAGACTGGCGGCTCTTGGTAGTTTTGAACCCGCGCTAACTCACTGAAACCGCGTTAGTTTTGTAGTGTTGTGAGCCAACATGACTACAATCTTGATCTAAGTACATACGTATATTTATATTATTTGTTACTGAGCAATAATTATGCACTTTATTCTAAATAAACATATTATACAGCACGTAAGCAAATTAGTTACTAACGTTAGCTACCTAAGCTTAGCTAATTTTAAAACGTGCTTAATAGTTTACATAGACTGTTTAAATTATTCAAAACGCACGAACATCGGGCAGCTAAACGAATTCTTTAAAGTTGTATTAAAGTTAGTAACTTCCGGATTAAATCTTTTGCAATCGGCGAGATTCCGCGCCAAGATTTCAAATAGTGTTGAGGCGCGCGGGACGCAGTCAAGTCCCGCCTCCCCGCGCCGCACTTATTGGCTGCTGTCAGATGGGGGCGTGTTTTCGTATGAAGTCTTCGTAGCCATTCGATGGAATGCTTGTCAGTTATGGCTAAGCGCAAAAAATCAACATTGTAATTTCAAATCATAATATTTTTTAATATATGCACATTTATTCACATCTGTTAAGTTTTAAAAATAAGTTTTAGCTGAGCGAAAACAGCTGAACGTTAAACCCGGGACTGATCTTTACAATGCTGTCTCCAAGAATGTATAATGCTGTAAAGAAACGGTAATACTGCTTTATTAAATGTAAATAAATAATAATAAATGAACGTTGATAATTGTAACGTTGGCTCCTGTTTTTTTCTTTAGGTGGAAAATGTCCAGTACATTATCAGAAGGTCAAAAACTAATCAGGAAACCTTTAATAAGTCCACTGAAGGAAAGATCAGCAAATGACAAGGTCAGTTATCAATATTTTGGTTCAGTATATTTTATTGTCAGCAAAAGAGTGATTTCAAGAATCTATACAAAGCAAATAGTCTAAAGCAAACATGCCCAAACAAGGGCCTGTGGGTCAAAGTTGACCTTTGATTTGTCCTGCCATATCATATCACAAGAGGAGGGAAAAATAGAAAGAAAAACAAGCCATTGAAACATATCTTTATTTCTAATTTATCTGTGTTAAGTAAATGTAACAAATAAAAATGTTTTAATACATTATAGTTGGATACAATGCAACAGTTACGTTTGCCCCACAACCCGCAGTCTAGTTTTGTTTTAAGTCAACCTTTGTAGTAAAAGGTTTGGGGAACTCTTGAAGACTCATCAAGACTTAATGTGCTATTTATAGGGGCATGTTTTTGTGGAACCACAAACACCACTAAAAAACTCAAGTAAGGCTCCAGAAGCTGCATTACTGGAGAGCCATAAGAACATGGGGCCCCTGACAACACCTACTAAGGGCCTTGAGGCACCATCAAGCGAGCCCTGGACACCCACCTCCAACCTAAAGATGCTCATCAGCGCGGCCAGTCCTGAGATTCGCAACCGTGAGAAAGAACGAGCTGTAGACAGCGGCGAATCTGAAAACTTACAGGTATCAGTAAAAGTCTGTGCATGACATGCATCTCCACTATTTGTTGATTTACTGTCTGTATTGCTAAAATGTTTTGATACGCTACACAGGAGCCTGAACAAGTGGAAGAAGTAGAAAAGCTCCAGATAAGTCGTAAAGACAAAAGCCTGGGTTTGCTATGTTACAAATTTCTCGCAAGGTACCCAAACTACCCCAATCCTGCTGTAAATAACGACATCAGCCTCGACGATGTGGCGACAGAACTGAGTAAGTCATTCAGTAATCAAACAAAACATAAAAAAAAAAAATGTGTTTCATCAATCCTAATTGCCTCCATTGTCACTAACCTCTCAGATGTGGAACGACGTCGCATCTACGACATCATGAACGTTCTTGAAAGCCTCAACATGGTCAGCCGGCTGGCTAAGAACCGCTACACGTGGCATGGCCGGGTGAAACTTGCCCAGACACTTGCCACGCTGAAACGGGCCGGCAAAGATAACCGGTATGACCAACTTATGCAGCAGATCCGACAGAGGAGCCTTGAACGAGAAGAGAGAGAGTTCGACTTGGATGGAGAGGAGAAGGAGAATGAAGAAATGTCCAGTTTTGATATAGATGGAGACTCTGGTCAAGCAGAGCTTTCAGGAGTGGATCCTAAAGCAGGTAATGTCATGACTAACCCTCTGCTTTAGGCAATACTGTTATTTTATATATAATAATTGCATTATATAGGTCACTTTGGTATGTACACTACCAGTCAAAAGTTTTTGAACAGTGAGATTTGTAATCTTTCTTGCTCACTAAGCCTGCATTTATTTGATCCAAAGTACAGCAAAAACAGTAAAATTGTGAATTATTTTTACTATTTTCTATCTGAATGTATTTTTCAAAATGTAATTTATTCCTGTGATTTCAAATCTGAATTTTAGCATCATTACTCCAGTCACATGATCCTTTAGAAATCATTCTAATATTCTGTTTTGCTGCTCAAAAAAGCATTAATATTATTATTATGTTGAAAACGGCTGAGTAGATTTTTTCAGGTTTCTTTGATTAATAGACAGTTCAAAAAACAGCATTTTTCTGAAATAGAAATCTTTTGTAACATTATAAATGTCTCTATCAATTTAAAGCATCCATGCTAAATAAAATTTCTTTTCCCCCAAAAAATTATACTGACTCCAAGCATATTAGAATGATTTCTGAAGGATCATGTGACACTGAAGACTGGAGTAATGTTGCTGAAAATTTAGCTTTGAAATCACAAGAATAAATTACATTTTAAAATATATTCAAATAAAATGCAGTTATTTTAAATAGTAAAAATATTTCACAATATTACTGCTTTTGCTGTACTTTGGATCAAATAAATGCAGGCTTGGTGAGCAGAAGAGACTTCTTTAAAAAATATTAAAAATCTAATTGTTCAAAAACTTTTGACTGGTAGTGGATCTGCAGCATGTTTCAGTTGGTTAAAAACTGTATGTATAAATATGTATGCAGAGAAACCTTGCGGCTTGTTCTATAATGCAGCTTTTCTTATTCTTCACTGAAAATAATTAAATATTTAACATGAAATACTTGGATATAAAATTTAACCTCAACAGGATTATAAGGCCCAGAGTCTGTGATTTTTTACATATGTGTGATATTTAATTGTTCCTACATTTTTTTCTGTAAATTTAGAATATATTTTAGTATAAAAGTTGGTGAATTATGGTTTGTTCATGTAAACATTTGTATGCAGATTTAACTGAGGCTCACTGACCTTGCTTTTTTTCTACAGCTTCGGCGAACAGTCGTAAAGACAAATCCCTGAGAGTGATGAGTCAGAAGTTCGTCATGTTGTTCCTGGTGTCCAGCCCTCCTGTGGTCAGTCTCGAAATAGCTGCCAAGATCCTGATCGGTGAAGATCACGTGGTGGATCAGGACAAAAACAAGTTCAAAAGTGAGTGCTGTTCTCATCATACACATAAAAAGCTTTGAATCATTATCACAGCGGATAGCACTTATGTTATCCATTTCAGCGGACAGATACAAATCTTGCAAAAAGTGCATTATCAAGTGTACTCAGCCAGTTAAACCTGCTGTGAAGAAACCAATTTATTAATGCTTAAGTCTAAAACTCATCTGTAATTTAACTGTCTGCTCAGTAAAGATGGAACTGATCATCTAAATGATCTCTCTTTTTGTTGGCAGCTAAGATTCGCAGACTTTATGACATAGCAAATGTTCTGAGCAGCCTAGAGCTGATAAAGAAAGTGCATGTGACTGAGGATAGAGGAAGAAAGCCTGCTTTCAAGTGGACTGGGCCAGAAGACTTGCCATCTCCAAAGGGTAAGGGTAGCATGTTTCACATAAAATAATTAATAATCCTACTAATAGTGTTTATTTAAAGCAGTCTGTATATGTTAACTTCTTGTATCATGTATTGTTATTGCTGTTGTACAGATCTGGGAACCTCAACTTCATCATCAACATCACGGCCTCTGGAATCTCGTTCCTCTGTTGAGAACTGTGCAAAAAATCTCTTTTCCTCACCCGGAACAAAGCGAGGTTTTACTCGCCATCATTCTTTAGTCAAGCTGGTTAAGAGTATACAAGACGACCGTAGAAAAATCAACTCTGCACCTTCTAGTCCAATTAAAATGACAGGTGAGCCACTACTGTTACTAATGATCTTTTTTTGTGGGGTATTTCTACTGTCAGATTTTAGCTAGTTAAAATCTCCAGTTTCAAAAAATCTCAAGACTCAAGTTGAGACTGTCTTTTTGAAATCTGACCACACAAACAAAATTATTTTGGGAGGCTTTGTCTTGCAATTAAAAAGCCTGATGAGGAACATATGACACTGAAGACTGGAGTAATGGCTGCTGAAAATTCAGCTTTGCATCACAGGAATAAATTACACTTTAAAATATATTTAAATAGAAAAATATATATATTTTAAGCTGTAAAAATATTTCTGTTTTTACTGTATTTTTGATCAAGTAAATGCTTTAAAATAAATTTACATAGACAGATGCAGACTTTATGAGCATAAGAGACTTCTTTCATTAAAGGAGAAGTCCACTTTCAGAAAAAAAATTTACAGATAATTTACTCACCCCCTTGTCATACAAGATGTTCATGTCTTTTTATCTTCACTCAGTAAGAAATTATGTTTCTTAAGGAAAACATTTCAGGAATTTTCTCCATATAGTGGACTTCAATGATGCCCCCAAGTTTGAGCTTCCAAAATGCAGTTTAAATGCAGCTTCAAATGGCTCTAAACGATCCCAGCCGAAGAAGAAGGGTCTTATCTAGCGAAATGATCGGTCACTTTAGAAACAAAATGAAAATATACTTTTTAACCTCAAATGCTTGTCTTGTTTAGTCTCTGCGACGCGCATGTGTAGTCTATGTAATCCGGGTCAGTACAGTTAGGGTACGTCAAAAAAACTCGTCTTGTTTTCTTCTTCAACATCAAAATCGTCCTACATTGCTGTTTTACCATTTTTTTGTAAAGGGCGTTTGATCTTCTTTGCATGTTCACTTTGTAAACACTGGGTCGGTACTTCTGCAGCGGTGTAAGATGATTTTGAAGTTGGGGAAGAAATCGAGATGGGAGTTTTTCCCGCAGACTTAGACAAGACGAGCATCTGAGGTTAAAAAGTATATAAATTGTCTATTTGTTTCGAAAATGACCGATCGTTTCGCTAGATAAGACCCTTTTTCCTCGGCTGGAATCGTTTAGAGCCATTTGAAGCTGCATTTAAACTGCATTTTGGAAGTTTAAACTTGGGGGCACTATTGAAGTCCATTATATGGAGGGAAATCCTGAAATGTTTTCCTTTAGAAACAATTTCTTATCGACTGAAGAAAGAAAAACACAAACATTTTGGATGACAAGGGGGTGAGTAAATTATTTGTAAATTTTTGTTCTGGAAGTGAACTACTTCTTTAACAACCCTAGACTTTTACTACACCTGAAAAATAATGTCCCATCTCTTGTTTTATAGGTGATTCTGCAAATGGTGAGTTCTACACAAACAAAATGGCTCATCTGGCTGCTATCTGCAAAAAGCAACTAGATGAACAATCAACGTAAGTAATCTTGTGTTTCTTAGAACAGAAAAAGACAATGAACGACCCATTTCCAACATAACACCTATGGATTTGTCTTCTAGGGGCCGTCGTATTCAGCGTAATAATGAGGTGACAGATGCTCTGAATGGAAGCACTTCACAAGTATCCGAACTACCTGAATCCACGTCTGCTAGCAATCATCAGTCTCATGGGCCTTCGGGAATGCAGATCCCAGTTATTCCCGCTGGAGCGATTCCATACCTTTCTACTAAGTGCTCCCCGATCATCCCGGTTCTGATACCCCAGCACCAGGCGGGCGGATCATATGCGGTTTACATGCACCCCACCTCTCTCAGACCGCAGCCCACCAGCCTAGCAGTCCGTTCCATGACATTTGAGAGCCCAGGAAGTGCAAACACAAAAACATCACCGGCTGTTACAGCTAGCACTAACCAAACCAACCAAACATCATCACATGGTAAAGAGCCGACAAGTCCCTCAACACTTAAACGAGCATGTGGAGAAAAGAACTTAGCAGGAAGTCCATCTAAACTGCAGCGAATAGAGCCAAAGGTGAGGTTACTTGCATTTATTTTGATATTTGCATGCTATATATATATATATATATATATATATATATACACACACACACACACACACATAACACTATTTTTTATTTATTGTTATATTTAATGATATTAATAATTTATGTAAACTTATGTTTTTGTTGATTACATGTTTTATTAATTGTGCAAATACACAAAACATTTAAACAAAACATGCAATGAACTAAATATGCAATAATTTTGCATTAACAATTATTTTACATTTTAAATGTTTGCAAATATATATTTTACATGTTTAATAAAGTTTACTTTATTTTATATTTTATTGTCCAAACAATACAGTAAATCTCCATATCTTTGAATACCATTAACTTTTTTTGTAATCTCAAATGAATATGAAAAACATTAATATTTTTGAAAGAAATAAATCAATTAATCAAAAATGCCCCCTGCATATTTCACATGCTTTAAAATGGTTAGTAAAAAATAAGACTAAAAATAAGAAGAATAAAAAGAAGAACAATAATTACTGACATATTTAACATTTTAAAGAATCATGTAATAAATTTAACATTTGAACTGGCATTTTAAGTCTGAATAGTGTTGAATTAACTATCTGTATTTTATGTGGTTACATTACATGGTATATTAGTTTTAACCTTCTGGTCTGTGTTTCCTTTTAAGAGCGTTTCTCCAAAGCTGTGTGAGATTCTACAAGCTCGTCTAAAGGCCCGTAGAGGGGCTTTTACCTCTAACCGGCCTTCCCCGAGAGCCCTGCACCTGGAGTTCTCCAAACCTTCTGAGAACCAGCCTCCCTCACTAATTACCAGTACAGCAGCACTGGAGCACAGCGTGGAGACCTTCTTGGAGAAGGAGGAGAAGGTTCAGACCTCAGACAATGAGGCCGGACTGACGCCGCTCAGACCACCACAATCACAGACCCAGAAGCTCAGCGTTCAGGACATGGTGCTGCCATCTGGACCCATACATACAGAGGTAGGAATGCTATATACTTTATGCATGCAGAAATACTACAAATGTGTATTTGATCCTCAAAATTCCTCATGTTGGAATGATCCAAATTGTTTTTAGGTCTTTTTATCTTCACTTGAGTTTCAGTCTTGATTCTAATTTCTCTCGTCTGCATCAGACTTTGATCCCCGCAGGTTATTTGATTCCGATCTCCCAGCAGTCCATAGTGAATTTCAGAGATCCACAATGCTCCACAGGAGAAAGCTCAAAAGCCTCCACACCAACGTACAACATCTATCACACCCCAACTGCAGGTATGCCAGCATCCAAGGTTATACCAAAAATGTTTATATTTATTCAGTGGTGGCCAAAATTATTAGAAGAGTAGTACTTTCACCAGCTAAAAAATAGTTTTAAATTTTAAGTAATTAAATTTTTGTGTGAACTCTCCCTTTAAATGTGCACGTAATGAATCAAACAATCACTGAGGTATCTGTTTTTGTCCAGGTTCCAGACCTCCTCTTCCTCAAGAAGTCACCCCCACTCGGCTCCCTCTCCATCGGATACCAGCCGTCTCTCCCTTCCCTTCTCAAGGGCATCGCATCCACAGCCCCAGTCCTGCCATTCTCAACTTCACCCTGCAGAACATGGGGCTTATCCCTGGCACAAGCACACCAAACTCCACTCCTGAGCAGGCCAGCACGCTTCCATCTCCCCACCCGGGGCTCCCTCCACAGAGCATGATCTTTGTGAAGCCCATCTCACCTGCACGAGCTCTGCAGCCAGCCTCCATACACGGACAGCCCGTCACACTCATCAGCATACCACAGGTACAGCCACTGCAGCTATGCAATATGTGACCCTGGACCACAAAACAAGTCATAAGTTGCACGGGTATATTTGTAGCAACAGCCAACAATACACTGTACGGGTCAAAATTATCGATTTTTCTTTTATGCCAAAAATCATTAGGATATTAAGTGAAGATCATGGTCCATGAAAATATTTTGTAAATGTCCTACCATAAATATATCACAATTTTTGATTAGTAATATGCATTGCTAAGAACTTAATTTGGACAACTTTAAAGGTGATTTTCTCAATATTTTGATTTTTTGCACCCTCAGATTCCAGATTTTTAAATAGTTGTATCTCGGACAAATATTGTCCTATCCTAACAAAAGTGTTTATTCAGCTTTCAGATGATGTATAAATCTCAATTTTTTTATTTTTTTTTTTAAAATGACCCTTATGACTGGTTTTGTGGTCCAGGGTCACATATGGGAGGGGAAAAAAGTATGCCATAAGTATAAGTACAGTAAGGTGTGTCAGCAATGTGTGTGTGTGTGTGTATATATTTTATGAATTATATCATTACTTAAAAAAAAATCCTTAAATAAACTGTGTAAAACTATATTATATTCTATATATATATATATATATATATATATATATATATATATATATATATATATATAATATAGTTTTACACAGTTTATTTAAGGATTTTTTTTTAAGTAATGATATAATTCATTAACATATTATAGTCTACATTAGACAAAATAGCTAACATGTAACTATGTTTTTAGGCAAATGAAATAAAAACAAGACTTTTTGGCTTCCACTTATTAAAAAAATAATACTATTGACCAATGACAAAATATTAAGGACTAAATTTTGTTATCTTTGTATTACTACTGTACGCTAATTCAAGTCACATTCAAATTAGTTTTCCTATTGCTTAAAAAAAAAATGTTATTAGTGACTGATAAAAAAAAATGTTTGACCTACGTTACCTTTCAAATGTTTGGTGTCTGTAATTTTATTTATTTATTTATTTTTTCAATATTTTTAAAAGAAATTAATACTTTTATTTAGTAAGGATGCATTAAATTGATCCAAAATGACAGTAAAGACATTTTGAATGTTACAAAAGTTTCCAATTTCAAATATATATATATATATTTTTTTTATTTCATTCAAATTTCTATTAATCAAAGTATCCTTTGGTTTTCACAAAAAAACACTAATCAGCAACATTGATATTAAATGTTTCTGGAGCAGCAAACCAGCAAATTAGAATGATTTCTGAAGGATCATGTGACACTGAAGACTGGAGGAATGATGCTGAAAATTCAGCTTTGGATCACAGGAATAAATTGCACTTTAAAATGTATTAAAATAAAAAACAAACTTTATAATTTGACAGTTTTACTGTATTTCTGATCAAATAAATGCAGCCTTGGTGAACATAAGAGATTTGAAAAACATTTAAAACCCCCAAACTTTTGAACAATAGTGTAATTTCCATTTTTCTTGGAGCCTCCCTGGGTTTGTGTGAGTAGTCCTTTGTTGTTTAAAACAGTCATTTGCATGTTTACTCTCTCTGTCCTGCAGGGTTTAGTAACCACACCTAAAGGCGCCAGTCAACACCTCCAGCAGAGTTTCTTTCACACACCCGTCTCCTTCCCTACTGTAACCAGCACCGCGGCTCCCAATAACATCTACATCCCTCAGAGAAAGCTTGATGTGAGTCCAGAGGACACCTAAAACCTTCACACTGACGATCGTCACGCCCGCAGTCCTTACGCTGCTAAAAACCACTGTTCTGTTTGAGCCATTGTGTGTGCTTGTTATTTGTCTTTGAGCGTTTTTATGTTTTCTTTTTTTATATTGTTACTTTACTGTAGGGTCTGCATTAACTTGATGTGAATCTGTGGTGCTTGATGCTTTTTACTGCCGAGGCTCTCGGGGAAGGCAAACATGGTGCTATGCTATTTGACAAGACAGTTGAGGGTTTATTTGTAAAATGAAAGCACAATTCAGGGCTTTGTTAGACATATGCTGTAAATTTAGGGTTAAAAAAGAAAGAGTGATTAAAAATGGTCAAACATTTTATGAGATGTTAACAGGAAATACAATTTCAGGGATTCTAGGAATTGCCAAATTTTTATGATTTTTTTTTTTTAAATTGTTGTGAGTGGCATCACCTTTAAGTGTTAAAGTACCACAGTATAATAAATTGCCATAACTTGGCAGTGTGTTATGATGTATTAATATGGGAAAATGTTAGATTAAGGGTTTTATTAATGTTGTAGATGTATTTTATGTTAATGAAATCTAGTAATATTACTATCTGCACATCATTTATTTGAACTGCCTTTACAATCTGATTTCTATGTAATAAAGATAAATGAATGTGCTCTACTTTTGTGTTTACTTAATTGTTGGTGAAATGTTTACAGGAATTGCATTTCACTATTTGATCCCTGAAGTTTGTTTATCTTCGTGAATGTCTTCTAGTATTGATTCCTTATTTTAATAAATCAAAGTTCTTAGAGATGCATTAATTTTTGTAGTTAAATACGTGTTTTAATCACTATTTTAATTAACTTCAATGTATTCTTTGTGATTCTGATGTAAAAATAAGCATCGAACATTCACATACTTGAACTGTGCCTTTTAAAAAAAGTGACATCGTTTTATTAAGATACAGAAATGCATTGTTTCATAAAGTAAATACAGCAAACATCTTGTCATATCCAAGTTAATAAAGAGCGGAAAAGTTAACTAAAACTCACTATCATCACTTTAAAGTAACCCTAACTTTGAAATGCAAGTCATTTATTTGTATAGCGTTTTTCACATTGTCTCAAAGCAGCTTTACAGAAAAAGTGTTAATGTAAAAAATGTTACTACGCTATCGTCACAATAAGTATGATACAAGCAATCACGTAGTTGAGATGTATGTAGTATATATCGTTCCACTTTAATGTATACACAGATATACATCTATATACAGATATATAATCATATCATATTAATTAGCACTTCAATGAATTATATATCTGCAAAGTTACGCATGTAGCCTGTTTCTTACTATATACATCAGGGACAACTCAGTTCCTGGAAAGCAACCTTACCTGCACACACGTAATTTTCAGCCAATCTTGAACACCTGAGTTTAGAGGTTCAGGTGCGTTGAATAAGTGTTGGCGCTAAACACCGGTAGTTGAGCGGTAGTTAAGCACCTGAGGTGACAATTTCTGATGTTATTTGCAGTTATATAACAAGGTCCGTAAAGATTCGACCCCGGCAGGACTCGAACCTGCAATCTTCTGATCCGAAGTCAGACGCCTTATCCATTAGGCCACGAGGCCAGCTGTGTGGGATGAATGTATATCTTTACAGAATACAGCGCAATTATTTTTGTTAAAAACCGAACGAAACTGTCGAAATATAAACCTTTTCCTTTTTATTGAACTACAAAATCTTACATACATTCATTGTATTATCTGAGTACAAAACAGCGTTTAAAAAATAAGTAGCATTTAAAAACTAAGGCGGGGTTAATTGTAACACACGTGGTTTAAATATTTCCACACACGCTAGCGTAACCAAATTTACGGTATTTACTAGTTGCCATAGGAACACTAAACAGAGAAAAAAGTGCGAAAAATTCAAAATTCAAATTCAAAAGCCTTTTGATCATATCGCTGAATATATATTTTACAATACTAAAAGTAAATTTCTGGCTGAAATAAATTTTTCTTCTCAGTTTTTAGTATTCATTTAAAACGAGACAAATCTGCTATTATTTTAATCGCCAATCTGTTACTTATCAGTATAGATAGTTTATTAATGCTTGGCAAGTCAGCAGAAGACACGAATCAGTTTTATATTGCAGTCGCGCTGATGGGGAACGTTGTAACACTGCCTTACAATCTGCCCCGCTATTTTAAACTATGCTGTTCTATGACATTAGCCATGTAATTTTCACTGTTTACTTTTATGGATTTAAAAAAAAAAGAAACCACAAGAAACTGGTGAATAAAGACTGGCAATCGATATTTAATATTGAGAAATTATTATTTCAAGAACTGTAAAGCATTTCGGCTCGTTTATGTGTCTCGTGTTCTATGAGAGCTGTGTTTGGAGGGAGTTTTTTTTTTTTTTTAATGTCTGAATGTGTTTCATCTATTTGCGCATCTGCCCCGCTATTTTAAACTATGCTATTCTATGACATTAGCCATGTAATTTTTACTATTTACTTTTATGGATTTTAAAAAGAAATCACAAGAAACTGGTGAATAAAGACTGGCAATCGATGTTTAATGTTGAGAAATTATTATTTTAAGAAATGTAAAGCATTTTGGCTCGTTTATGTGTCTGGTGTTCTGTGAGAGCTGTGTTTGGAGGGAGTTTTTTTTTTTTTTTTTTTTTTTAATGTCTGAATGTGTTTCATCTATTTGCGCGTATTGTTTTGAACGATACTCAACAGCTGTGTTTTGCGATCAAGGCCGTCCCGCTCATGTTTGCGATGTGTCCACTGTGAACCTAAAAAATTAGATATTTTTTTAATTCTTAAAAAACGCCATTATTTTATTTGAAAAAGTTAATCATTTTATTTTATTGACAAAATATTTTAGTTTGTCGTGTATATATTTTTCATTCGATCGGATAACATTTTAAGCTCCTTGCATGAAGGCTTTATGACTTAAGTTAGGAATTCTGCAATGCCATTCAGTTCACAAACTATCAAATTAATTAGCACTTCACTTAAATAAATATCTGCAAAGTTAAACATTTAGTCTGTTTCTCAATACATTAGGGACAACTCTGCTACCTACCTGCACATTTCTGTTTCAGTCCTGCTCCAACACAAATCTGTATTTTTTAGCCAATCTTGAACATGTGAGTTTAAAGGGTTTCAGACTCTGGTGCGTTAGATGAGTGTTGGCGCTAAACTGCGAACGAAGATAGCAAGGAGGAGTGGTTATTTCTGACATTATTTGCCGTTATATAACAAGGTCCGTAAAGATACGACCCCGGCAGGACTCGAACCAGCAATCTTCTGATCCGAAGTCAGACGCCTTATCCATTAGGCCACGAGGCCGGTTGCTGCTTGTTGTTGTTTATGCTGATTAACCAACTCTTCAGAAAGCACATGTACATCTTTGTTGAAAGGGTTTCAGGCTGAGGTGTGATCTCAGATATCACACGTATGTCTGCAAGATGTCTGGTAAAGATCTCTTGATCTGGAAAGCATCTGCTTTGCCAGACGTCTGTAAGATGTCAGTTTTACATACATTCTAAATCATAAACATCATAAAGACATCTAATAGACGTCTATTTGACATCTGATAGGAAACGTCCAATAGACGTATTGCAGATGAGCAAACTACATCTTGCAGATGTAAATGCAGACGTCTCCGAGATGTACCAGTGCTATAAGGGTTAGATGAGCGTTGTCACTAAACTTCGCACTATGTTAGTTCTCCAGCAAACAGGAGTGGCTATTTCTAACATTGTTTGCCGTTATATAACAATCATGTGATGCAAATCACATGTACATCTCAGTTTAAAGGGTTTCAGGCTGATGCTGATTCGACCCTTAAGAGATCACATCTACATCTTTACAATGCAATGCATTTCGGTCTTCCAATTCAATTCATTTTTAAAAATCGACAAAAAATGAATGTTCAAAAAACGTTCATTTTTTTTTTTTTACTGAACTACAAAATCCTACAAACATTCACTGTCAGCTAATCATCAGCATGAACAACATACATTATGGAGACCATTTTTATTTTGAATTTATTCGAAAATCAGAATTTTCAGACAGGATTGGAGCCTGTGAACTTCTCACATTGTGTACAGTTCTTGAGCACGCAAGTCTTCAAAGTGCTGAACAAATGCTGTGGTGCTTGTAGAATATCTGAGCCCAGGATTGGAGGCCACTGCAGCTACATTGCATTTGTGTATTGTCAGCAGTTAATTTAGGAGGATGGACTAATTTGAATGTCAGCACGGCCTCTTGGTCCTCTTGAAATTATGAGTGAGTGAGTATGTGTGGAGGTGGAGTGATGCCCAGTATATAAAGACCCGCCAAAGAGGGTCAAAAATGGACATCATCAGGGACCCTGAGCTGGACAGAGGTGCAAGCATCATTTCCAGAAAAAGATTTCTTATATAACCTGTGATTGTGTAAGTAGAATTTAAATATTTGCATTTTCATGTCTATGGCCTGACAATTTATGCTGTAATATAAATGTATACATATTTTACATACTAGTATTAACTGAAAATGAGCCTGTTGTAAAGTTATGTTAGAATAATATATAAGGTTTTAATTTTATTACTATGATTTTTTTAAATAGAAGTTTTATTTGAGCAAGCATGATTGTGTAACTCTTATGACTTCTATCAATAAAATCAACAAAAATTCAATTACACCAAAATATATAATAAAAAAGACATATAATAAGATCATGCAACAAATATTTTTACATTTGAACATGCATCAACTGAATATCTCTTACACATTTACTGTTTGTCAATGACTTTTTAATGAAAGTTATGTTATGTGAAAAACTTATTAATACTAATTATTTCTTTTGTACAAAGTAGAATATGGTATGATAGAACATCAAACATGCAAGATTAATAATGTTACCCTACCATTCAAAAGTTTGGGCTTTTATTATTTGAAAGAAATTACTTCTTTTATTCTGCTAGTAAACTTTCAATTCATCAAAGAATCCTGAAAGTATCAAAAATATTACATAGTTTTCAACTGTTTTCAGCATAGACAATAATATAAAATGTTTCCTGAGCAGCAAATCAGCATATTAGAATGATTTCTGAAGAATCATGTTACCCTGGGGACTGCAGTAATAATACTGAAAATTCAATTTTGCATCTCAGGAATAAATTCGATTTTAAAATGCATATTTACATAGAAAACATCTATATTAAATTGTAATGCTATTTCATTAACTGTTTTACTGCATTTTCAATCAAATAAATGCAGCCTTGTTCAGTAAAGAGATTAAAAAAAAACAACTTTTAAAACAAATGAATGGTAATATAAATATTAAAACAGATTTTAAAAAATTGGTATAGCAGTCTACAAAGCGGTCACTTGTAAGCTGGCAGCGGCACTAATAAAAGCCCTATTTCTGGACCCTTATCATTGCATTCCACACTAGTGAGGTGATATTCTGCTGCTCAGAGAGATGAGATAGAAAGAGACATTATACTTTGAGATAGGATACATCTATTTTTATATCCGACCTGTCACATAACACTGTCAGTTAACTGACTTGAATACTCATTCTTTCTAGTCAGTGATTTTGGCAGTCTTGGTTCGATTGTCTCTCTTCCCATCCCTGTGTATGTCAGAGTCTCTGCCAGAGCCGAAGATGCCCAACTGGGGTGGAGGAGCCAAATGTGCGGCCTGTGAGAAGACGGTTTACCATGCTGAGGAGATCCAGTGCAACAGCAGGAGCTTCCACAAAACCTGCTTCATTTGCAGTAAGTCCGCAAAACATTAGTAAACTGAATGTTACTCCTACTCTGAAAATAAAAATAGGGGGTATAATAAATATCAGAATCAAAAAGATCATTTTCAGAGGGGGTTACGATTTTCCGTGTGGGTATTATGATACAGCTGGTAAAATAAAAAGCAAAATAAAAGCAACATAAATGCAGTTTTAGCTAGTTTAAAGTATGTTTAAAAAAAAAAAAAAAAAAAAAAAAAAGCAAGCATATAGATGTAAAAATAGATAGAAACAAAAAGATAAACCAGTAGGATGAATTAGAGCAAAATAAACTCAACAAATAAATAAAAATAAATTATTAAAAATACAAATGTGCATCCTTTGGCCTTTTAGTATTTAATTTTAAGTTTTTTATTTATTTTATTTCAAGGAATATTTTTTTATGGTGTCAGTTAATGATAACCCTGGCTTATTTCTTCTTCTTCATATATCTGGTCATGTCAGAATATTTAATAATGTCAGAGTATTTAATATATATTTCAAATATGCAAATGGAGCTTGATGTTGAGAAAAAAATACCCAAAATGCCATCAAAAGCAAAAATCCTCTTTGAAATGTTTCCCAGTGAGCAGACAGCTTTTAGTAGCGCAGCATTAATGCTAAAAAGCTTGAGCTGTGCCAGGAAGGGTGGTGATAGTCAGTCTGAGACTGGTAACACAAACACCCCTGCAGTTCGCCACCATTCAAGAGCCTGTTTCCATCTGCTGCGGATGACATCGGCTGGGATGCTTTGGTCTCCCAGAGCCTCTTGTTCATCCAGCCCAAAATTAGACACAAATCCAAGCTCCCATGAGCCTCTTGAGCCGTCCTGGCTGAAAGTGCAGCAGCTGACGAACACAGACAGGAGATGACAGCCCTCTGGAGGAGCCGTGAGATCACGCTCCAACTCTACACGCCCCCTGTCTTTCACAAGAAATTCAACAACATGAGATTTTATGTTACAGTTGTTTTGTTTTTATATCCACTGCTTAATAATACAGTTGAAGTCAAAAGTTTACATACACCTTACAGAATCTGCAAAATGTTAATTATTTTACCAAAATAAGAGGATCATACAAAATGCATGTTATTTTTTATCTAGTACTGACCTGAATAAGACATTTCACATAAAAGACCTTTACATATAGTCCACAAGAGAAAATAATAGTTGGATTTATGAAAATGACCCTGTTTAAAAGTTTACATACACTTAATTCTTAATACTGTGTTGTTACCTGAATGATCCACAGCTGTGTTTGTCCTGAAAAGTTAAACTGCCTGCTGTTCTTCAGAAAAAATTCTTCAGGTCCCACAAATTCTTTGGTTTTTCAGCATTTTTGTATATATGAACCCTTTCCAACAATGACTGTATGATTTTGAGATCCATCTTTTCACACTGAGGGACTCATATGTAACTATTACTGAAGGTCCAAACACTCACTGATGCTCCAGAAGGAAACACAATGCATTAAGAGCCAGGGGTGTAAACTTTTGAACAGAATGAAGATGTGTACATTTTTTTTTTTCCTAAATATCATCAATTTTCTTTTTTTTAATTTAGTACTGCCCTTCAGAAGATACTTACTTGTTTCACACAAGATAAAATAAGTTAAATTTACCCTGATCTTCAAATTCAAAAATTTTCACCCCCCAGCTCTTAATGCATTGTGTTTCCTTCTGGAGCATCAGTGAGTGTTTGAACCTTCTGTAATAGTTGAGTCTCTCAGTTGTTCTAAGTGGCGCGAAAAGATGTATCTCAAAATCATACAGTCATTGTTGGAAAGGGTTCAAATACACAAAAATGCTGAAAAACCAAAGAATTTGTGGGACCTGAAGGACTTTTCTGAACAGTGGGCAGTTAAACTGTTCAGGACAAACAAGGGACTCATGAACAACTATCACTAAACAAATCACTAAATCACTAAAAACATCACTTTTATCACTAAAAACAAAAGTACACACAGTATTAAGAATCAAGTGTATGTAAACTTTCGAACAGGGTCATTTTTATAAATTCAACTATTATTTTCTCTATATGTAAACATCTTTTATGTGAAATATCTTATTCAGGTCAGTTCTAAAAAAACAACAACATGCATTTTGTGTGATCCTTTTTATTCTGTTAAAATAATGAACATTAAGCAAATTCTGCAAGGTGTATGTAAACTTTTGACCTCAACTGTATTTACTGATGCAATGTCAAGTGCTGTTCTTTTAAACTTTCTATTCATCAAAGAATACTAAAAAACAACATATACCATAATATCCATATACCACATATACAGTAATAATAAATGTTTCTTGAGCAGCAAATCAGCATATTAGAATGATTTCTGAAGAATCATGTGACACTAAAGGAAGGAGTATTGATGCTCAAAATTCAGCTTTGCATCATTAAAACATAATTAGGTTTCACAATTTTACTGGATTTCTGATCAAATAAATGCAGCCTTCGTGAACATAAGAGACTTCTTTCCAAAAATGGAATGGTATATATTTATATTTTTAGGCTTTTTGTAATTTTTATGTCTTTATACAGTCGTATTTAAAAACAGTTGTCTTTCTGATCTCTAGTGACTTGTCGTAAAGGTTTGGACAGCACAACAGTTGCAGCACACGAGTCTGAGATTTACTGTAAATCCTGCTACGGCAAGAAGTATGGTCCAAAAGGTTATGGGTACGGCCAGGGTGCCGGAGCGTTAAGTTCTGACCCCGTCAATGATGAAGAGCTTCAGCCTCATGAGTAAGTCGTGAAAATCTTTAAAATATATTCTCAAAAGAACAGCTCACCAAAAAATTTAAATTTGCTAAAATGTATTCACTCTCAGACCATCCAAGTTATAGTTGAGTTTGTTTCTTCATCAGAACAGATTTAGAGAAATTCAGCATTACATCAGTTGCTCACCGATAGATCCAGTGAATGGGTGCCGTCAGAATGAGAGTCCAAACAGCTGATAAAAAACATCTTGTGAAGTTTCAGTAATACAAAATAATGTGTTTAGAACGGTTTTGGACTGTTTTTACTTGTAACTGGTACTTGATCGGTGCATATTTCTCTCCTGATTCAGATGAGGCAACTTTTTCATTGGAAAAAGCGCTATAATATGGATAGAGGACTTGGATTTGTGTTTTTTTAACAAACACACAGCTTTTCAAGACGTTATTGGATGGACTAGAGTCATGTGGATTGCTTGTGGATTGTTGTGATGTTTTTATCAGCCGTTTGGACTCTCATTCTGACGGCACCCATTCACTGCAAAAGATCCATTGGTGACCGAGTGATTTAAAAGGTCCTCCAAATCTGTTCTCATGAAGAAACAAACTCATCTACATCTTGGATATCCTGATCTCCATCTCGGATAGTAAATTTTGAGCAAGTTTTCATTTTTGGGTGAACTATTCCTTTAAAAATAGAGTACCATTTTAATAGCATTTAGAGCTTCTTATTGTTGTTTTGTGATTCTTATGTATGTTTTTAACATGTTAAGGGCCAAAGCTCCCCGTCCTTCATCTGGAAACTCAAACCCAAACAAATTTGCTCAGAAGTTTGGGAGTACGGATCGCTGTCCTCGCTGCACTAAAGCAGTTTATGCAGCGGAGAAAATCATGGGAGCTGGAAAGGTAAAACTACAGCTAAAATTAAAGCGAGGCGCTGACTCAGGAGTTTTGATACATTATACTGTTACAATATATTAAACCATTCAAACACAAATATTAGCATATTTTGAGAGCGTGTTCCCTTCTCAGCATTTCTGCAATATGCTGCTGTCACAGGTCAGCGCTGTGTAAAGCATATTTCAGCGTAGTAATTTATCAGACTGTGACTGGTTCTGATCCAACAGGCCTGGCACAAAACCTGCTTCCGCTGTTTATTGTGTGGGAAGAGTCTGGAATCCACCACGGTGACGGATAAAGATGGAGAGCTCTACTGTAAAGGTACAATCAATCAAACGAGACCGCAAGATCTCTGCCAGCTCAATCTCATTAATATCACTTAACCAATCAATAGATGCTCTGTTTCACATAGACTTAGTTATTGTTCAACAGCCATTGCAAGCCAATTGATGCAATCAAGAACACAAATATTGCAGTGATTAATGTCTGAATGCCTATTTAATCTATTTCATTATGCTGAGTGTTTTTGATCATGTTAACAGAAATTCACTGAAGCTTGTTTCCACCATGGGTTAAAAAAAATAAAAAAGGCGACTGTGACATTTTAACTCACAATTCAGACATTTTTGCTCACAATTCTGAGTTTATATCTCACAATTCAAACTTTTTCTCTCACCATTCTGAGATTTTTTTGTAAACTCAGAATTGTGAGATAAAAAATTACTTTTTATTCAATGGTTAAAAAAAACTGAATTGCAAGATGTAAACTCAGAATTCAGAGAAAAAAAAAGTCATAATTACGAGAAATAAACTCAGAATTGTTAAATGTAAACTCATAATTCTGAGAAAAGGTCAGAATTTTGAATGTATTACTCGCAATTCTGAGAAAAAAATAATTAATTTTAAGTTTATTTCTCACAACTGTCAAATTATATCTCACTATTCTGAGAAAAAAAGTCAGAATTTTGAGTTTATTTCTGGCAATTCTAAAATTGCATCTCACAATTCTTAGAAAAAGTGAGAATTTTAAGTTTATTTCTTACAATTCTGAATTTATATCTCACAATTCTGAGAAAAAAAAAGTCAGAATTTTAAGTTTATTTCTTGCAATTCTAAAATTATCTCACAATTCTGAGAAAAGTCAGAATTTAGTTTTTTTCTTGCAATTTTGAAATATCTCACAGTTCTGAGAAAAACGTCAGAATTCTGAGCTTATAAGTTTATTTCTCACAACTGTCAAATTATATCTCACTATTCTGAGAAAAAAAGTCAGAATTTTGAGTTCATTTCTCACAATTCTGAAATTATATCTCACAATTCTGAGAAAAAAGTCTGAATTAAATTTTTTTCATGCAATTCTCAAATTATATCTCAAAAAAGTCAAAATTTTAAGCTTGTTTCTTGCAATTCTCAAATTATATCTCATAATTCTGAGAAAAAAGTCCGAATTTTGAGTTTATTTCTCGCAATTCTGAAATTATATCTCAATTCTGAGAAAAAAAGTCAGTATTTTGAGTTTATTTCTTGCAATTCTCAAATTACATCTCACAATTCTGAGAAAAAAGTCAGAATTTGAATTTATTTCTCGCAATTATTAATTTATATCTCACAATTCGGAGAAAAAAAAAGTCTGTGAGATAAATGGTTGCAAGTACCATGGCAGAAATTGGCTTCCATAGAAATTTGTAATAATATTAAAAAATATTGCTGAATACTTCAAAACTGTCACTGTGGTGTTATCCTAAGGTACAAAAGCTAAAAGGTAAATCTTTGTACCTTATGTACCTCTGGATGGAAATGCCCTAGTGACCATTTTGTACCTTTTTTCCTGAGAGTAATTTAATATAAGCTATAACATATTTTATTATTCAGGATTAGAATTTGTCAACCGATTTCTCTCTCTCTCTCTTTTTTTTTTTCCAGTTTGCTATGCGAAAAACTTCGGTCCAAAGGGGCGTGGCCTGGGGAACCTGGGTGTGGTTGAGGAGAATGATTGACAAGTTCAGACCAACACAAATGCAGCCACCTTTTCACTGCACACAACATCCAAATATGACTGACCCCTAGTGGCAATTTGATGATTTATTTTTTTTTTTTGCATATTCAATAAAGGAGCACAATAACAAAACCATTTTCTACCCTCTAAACATTCACCATGGTGGAATGAATAAATGAGTAGAAAAATTAAACAATTCATTAACTACTTTATCATCTTTAGCAACTATGACTATGCATTTTTACAAGTTTTAAGAGTTTATGATAAAGTTAACCAAAAAGTATTAGTTTTCATCTAGTTTTCAACATTTGACTGGAATACATCATATTTGGCCATCAAACATAATTTGTTGTGTGCAGTGAAAAGGCAGCTTTATACTTTAAGCTGAAGTGTGTCAGTTCATAACAGAATTGTACTCCCCCCCCCCAAACATAGATCAGATTCAAAAAAAATAAAAAATCCCACAAAACACACACCACTGGTTGAGCCAGTGTTCCTTGTTTGGACTGTGTGGTTAAGCAGTATAATTTTGTGATGGTGCCAAATGTTTACACTCTTTAAGAACCTCATCCAAACAACAGCTTACTTCATGTTAGGTTGGGGGAAAAAATGGACACACTTCAGATTTAAACTTAATCTTATGTTGATGCTATGCTGCATAAAACAAATGCATTACAATTAATGGAATCCTATCTACTGTAGTTGTATATCATACGTTATAGCATAAAAACATAAATAAAGAGTAAATAAAGAATAAAAGATGTGTCATTCATCACTGATTCAAAGATGATCTATAACAATGAAATTGCTTCTTATAAAAGAAACTTATAAAATCATATTAGAATGATTTCTGAACGATCATGTGGCACTGAAGACTGGAGTAATGATGCTGAAAATTCAGTTATGCATCACAAAAATAAATCACATTTTAAATTAACATAGAATACAGTTATTGTAAATTGCAATAATATTGAACAATTATTTTTTACTGTATTTTGATGCAGCACTTATGAGAATAAGAGACTTATTTAAAAAAAAATATGAATTTATATTTTTATGATTTTTCTATACATATTTATATACTACGTATCTCCAAAACTCTAGCATTTCACTACTAGCTAATAGTAGTTTCTATTAGTTTTTTTTTAACTTGTGTTTTTTTTTTTTTTTTTGTTAGATCAGCAACAAATACAACTTGACCTAGAGAAACACTCTGACCAGCAAATTACAAAAGTCGTCTGATTTATTCCAAAGCAAAGGGCAGGATTCAACAACAGCAATTTTCCCTTATAATGACAAACTGTGTGATAAAGTATAATGAACAGAACTGAAAAATGCAGTAAAGAGCAAGCTGATACTATCAGATACGGCCCTGTACTAGACAGTGGTTATTAAAGGCATGAATAAAAGACCAACTGCCTTTGAAAACATTACTGATTAAAGGT
The DNA here is from genome assembly GCA_036247105.1 of Cirrhinus mrigala. Taxonomy (NCBI): domain Eukaryota; kingdom Metazoa; phylum Chordata; class Actinopteri; order Cypriniformes; family Cyprinidae; genus Cirrhinus; species Cirrhinus mrigala. Next base: position 42,032,493 of record CM070013.1, read on the forward strand.
AACATGATACTAATAGCTAATAAAATATATTAAATTATATAATTCCTCCTGCAAGTATAATGCTATAAATGCTGTGGTTGTGATGCATTTGATCGCAGCGTCAAGTCATTTCAAATGCATTTCGACTCAAGGGATCTACGGTTCTCAAAATAACAAAAAAATCAGATTTTCAGCTGATCTTCAATATCAGCTACTATTTTTTTTTTTTTTCAAAATAAAACTGCTCTGATTTACAAATCTTTTCACAAACGTATAGTGGTCACTTCCTGTAAAAGGACTTGGAGTAAAAACCAAAACATGATCTTACCGTACCTTACAAAATATTTCTGTTCAAAATATATCAGTTATGCTTATAAACATGTATTCATCCTTATGTACAACTTAAGCTGTAAGGCAAAATCTAACCTTGAACGCACATCGCATATATATTTCGCTCAAATAGAAAAGGCGAACGCTCTTGCAAAGAGAACAAATGATTATCCGAATTAGCATTCAGTCTTTTCTTCATTTTCATCATTAAAAAGGCATTAAAATCAAACCAATGGCTCCATAACCGGGGACGTCGCTCTCTCCCTGAGTGGGTGACTGATCGCTGGGGGTCAAACAGCATCGGGACCGCTGAACATGGGATGGTCTCTGCTGAGACCCATGGGATGCTGTTGAGTCCAGTCCAGCACCACTGGCTTACAGAGACCGCAGCAACGCCACTGGAAGAAGTTCACCAGGTTCCTCACCACTCCAAGACTATGAGGGAAGAAACAAGATTACACATTAATCACCGTCACGTCAGTGAGCGTTATCAACTATAAACTAGTGGAAACGTCCTTACTTGAATGGGTTTTGTCTGAGAGAGTAGGCTTGAGGGAGTTTTCTCTGTCTGTGCATCAGGTTTGCTCTCTCAGCCGTCGTCAACCCGAGGAATGCGATCTGTGAGGAAACAAAGCAAACTTTACGTATTTGTGTGAAATTACAAGACAAACTGTCCTGTTTGACACTACTGACCACTATTAACCTGTTCAAACTCCCAAAAGGAAGTCAAAGCTTTATGATGCTAATGTGAATATATAATGTATATAATGTGATTGTATATGCTAAGGCTTACTTAATATTTTTGTCGTTTCTAGTCAAAATATCTAAAAATTCTTAAATCAAGATGCATTTACTAGATAAGTAAAATACCATAAGATATTTAGTCTTGTTTCCTTGGGGGAAATGGAGTTTATTTTGCTTAAAACAAGTAATAGTATTTGCCACAGGGTAAGTAAAATACTCTTAAAACAAGATTATTTTTCTTACCCCACTGGCAGATAAATTTACTTATAAGTTTCATCACAACTTTTAAAAGATTTACACCATTTTCTATTTTATTTTAACCTAATCTCAATGAAATTTAAACTTTAAAAATGTAAATTTAAGTACATTTTTAATTTTTTTATTGAAACTTTTAAACATAAATCTGTTTAGTATTATTTATATACTATTATAGTTTTTATTTTTATATTTTCATTTTTCTTTTAAATTTTAGTTGAAGTTATAGTAATTTTGCGCTTTTTATATTTAACTTTATTTTTAATTCAGCTGTAGTTCTAACTTTAGTTTTTAATTTGAACTTAAACTTGGTGACTAACTGAAATAAATAAGTAATAGTTTATTTCAGCATTATTTCAATTACCAACCATTATTAATTTTATTTTTAAGATTTTAAAATTTTAGTTTTAGTTAACAACACTGTTATTAATAATTATTAATAATTTTAATATAATCTTGTAAACAGCACTGTTTTTTCAAAGCTGCTGTTATATTTTTGCAAAAGAGGTAACAAGATATTGATAATTAACATTTGTGTTTTTCTATATTACAGGTCTGATTAAGTTAATATGAGAACCTGGACCACAAAATCAGTCATAAGGTCAATTTTAATTGAAAATCTGGAATCTGAGGGTGGGGAGAAGAGAAAAAAGAAAAAAAAAGAAAATCAAAATATTGACAAAATCGCCTTTAGTCCAAATGAAGCTCTTAGCAATGCATATTACTAATCAAAAATTAAGTTTTGATATATTTATGGTAGGAAATTTACGAAATATCTTCATGGAACATGATTTTTACTTAATATCCTAATGATTCTTTGCATTAACGAGAAATGTATAATTTTGACCCATACAATGTATTTTTGGCTATTGCTACAAATATACCCGTGCTACTTAAGACTGGTTTTGTGGTCCAGGGTCACATATTAGCCAAATATAATATCAGGTCATAACACAAAAAGCATAAGTTTCAACATACAATTCAACAATCAATTCAACATTTTCTATGATCTATTATCATAATATCATGTTATGCAAATGTCTAGCTAAAAAAGTAACAAATGCCATTGTATTTGTCATCAGCCACCACAACAGACATAATTACAGAAATGTTCACTCAGGTTCTTAAGTCTTAATATATTTGGCCAGACGTGCTGATGGTTAGCTGGGTTGTTTGACTGTTTATAGCACATTGTGGTGTCATTCACCTGGTAGAGCTGCAGCAGAAGCAGGATGGAGGCCCAGGCAGCGTTTAAGAAAGCAAAGCAGAAGATGTAGAGCACCCAGGGAGAGCAGCTCGTCAGAGCGCTCACCGCCCCCCATACGCCCTCCTCTGTGTAGTGCAGTGGACAGTGTTTGGACCAGTCTACAAAGAGAAACACATACATATTTTTTTAAATGAACATTTAAAATGCAAAAATGCAAGACGTTGTATTTTACAGATATCATGTTTTAATGTATACACTACCATTCTTTCTATTCATCAAAGAATAGAACAAATCAGCATATTAGAATGATTTCTGAAGGATCGTGTGACACTGAAGACTGGAGTAATGATGCTGAAAATTCAGCATTTCATCACAGGAAAAAATTACATTTCAAATATAGTCAAATAAAAAAAACACATTTTAAATTGTAAAAATATTTCACAATATTCTTCCACTGTTCAAATCTAAAATTTAATGTAGTCTTGGTGAGCATAAGAGACTTTAACTTTAAATCAAAAATCACACTGACCAGATCATTTTGAATGGTAGTGTACGCTCGAGTTGAAATGGTGACTTACACATGATACTGCCGTAAAACATCCATATGCAGAGGACATTCAGAGCGACCAGGAAAAGCACAAAGTACGGGTGATTTCTGGCCCCTGTAAAATGAGGTTAGAATGAAAGACTCAAAACGGAAGCAAAAAATGAGAGAGCAGGAAGTCTATGCAGTAAAACATCTCAGTTTGTGCATGTTACCTATGCAACCATTGATCCAAATGGAGTGGTGGTCCTGTTTAGCGACACAGGCGTTACAGGAAAAGCAGTGGTTTGCTCTCATTGGCTTCCTCATCTGCAAAACAAGGTTTTTAAGAGCTCAGCAGAATGTTTACAATATATGTTCCTGTCAGTACTATGTTAAAACCGTGGCCTGGTACGTTCAAGCTAGAACACACTGGGTCACAACGCTTTAAGTAACAAGTTTGAATTTATCTTTTATCATTTCCCAATCCAGTTTCGACTCATCATTTGTCCTCTTGTCAGTGAAAAGAGATGATAACTTACCATACATGAAGTACAAAATATCCTGGGATCCAGACAGCCCGCCTCTGCCAGAACCACAATATTCTACAAAGAGACAAAATGAACCCGTTAAAGCAGCCCAAAATGCAAGAGACTAGAAAGCGTGTCAGAACCTAAAGGAATCTTACGGCAAACAACGTAACAGTCTCATCCAATTCAAATGGTCAGAAAAAAAATAATAAATCAGAACATTCTAATTGCAACGAGCACAAATGATTTTTTATTTGAACATATACATTTAAAAAATGAAACAGAAAATGTTTAAATGTTTATATTTAAATGTAATTTTTTGTTATTTATCATTTTGTTGTTATTTATCGAAAATCAATAAGTTTTTGTTGTATTGATTTTAATTTATATGTTATTTATCCATATACTTTCATATTTTATATTTATCTTTTTTCTTTATTTTTCTTTTCATTTTATTATTATTATTATTTTCTTTATGACTTTTTTTTAAGGTAATAATAATTATACATACACTACCAGTCAAAAGTTTTGAACAGTAAAATTTTTGTTTTTTTTTAAAGAAGTTTCTTCTGCTCACGGAGCCTGCATTTATTTGATCCAAAACACAGCAAAAGCAGTATTACTGTGAAATATTTTTACTATTTAAAATAACTGTTTTCGATTTGAATATATTTTAAAATGTAATTTATTCCTGTGATCCAAGCAGAAATTTCAGCATCATTACTCCAATCTTCAGTGTCACATGATCCTTCAGAAATCATTATGACATGCTGTTTTGCTGTTCAAGAAACATTTTTATTATTATCATCAATATTTAAAACAGTTGAGTACATTTTAAAAGGATTCTTTGAAGAATAGAAAGATCCAAAGATCAGCATTTATCTGAAATAAAAAAGCTTTTATAACATTATACCCTATACCATTCAAAAGCTTTAAGTCAGTAAAATTTATTTATTTATGTATTTATTTAATTTTTGGGTAAGCGTTTATAGAATTTAACACTTTTATTTACCAAGGATGCTTTAAATTCTTTAATCAAAAATTATGATAAAGACATTTTTAATTTCTATTTCAAATAAATGCTGTTCTTCTGAACTTTCTATTCATCAAATAAACCTGAAAAAAAAAATCTATTTGGCTATTTTCAAAATATAATAATAATAAAAATAATAAATGTTTTTTGAGCAGCAAATCAGAACATCAGAATGATTACTGAAGAATCACATGACTGGAGTAATGATGCTAAAAATCAGCTTCGAAATCACAGGAATAAATTCAATTTTAAAATTTATTCAAAAAGAAAACATTTATTTTAAATAGTAAAAATATTTTAAAAATGTACTGTTTTTGCTTTATTTTGGATTAAATAAATGCAGGCTTGGCGAGCAGAAGAGATTTCTTTAAAAAAAAACGTAAAAAATCTTTTGACTGGTAGTATATATATGAGAAACCAAACCTGTTTATAGTAGAGCTGAAGATCTGAAGAGCTGTAGAGCTTAATTTATATCATTTTACACAGGCTCGGGCCGGGCACGGGCTTGCGCGGTAAATGAGCGGTCATATGATGCGTTTCGATTAGCGCAAGAAAGATGCGAAAATGGATGTTGAGGAGGTGAAACTGAGCCTTGACTCTGGCGATTACGTTTTGGCAAAATTTACAAAACTTGCAAAATTAGCCAGATCAGTACTACTAGCACTGCTAGACGCACCATCAGTGAGCACAGGACCGCGCTAAAGCCATCTACAGTGGATTCAATAAATTTCCAACACAAAAACATGTAGCCTAATCTTGGTGAGTAAAGGTTTTTCAAATTAGACAGAGTATATAGGCTAATGTTGCCATTATTCTTTTATTAAATTTCAGCTGCTATTCACCGTCGTGTTGAGGCCGGATCGTGGAGAGAAGTAGCGAAGCAAATCCCACGGAGCCTTTATCTTAATTTCGTTATTGCCAAATACCCATTGTAATTTAGAATTTATCTTAATTTAATTTGTAAAGAAAGACTCATTTTTATTGGCTTGTTGGCCTAGTGCATGTCTACGCCTACTTAGAGTGCTGAGATGTAACGACGTTACAGAGGACTTATTTTATTTCTTTGTTCCAACTTCCAAGTGGCCTATAGCCTATGTTAGTCATGAATAAATTATGTTAAAACATGTATAAATGACTCATTCTTGACAAAAGGCAAAAGAGCTGTGAGCTGTGCGCACATTTGAATAATGTCGGGCTGTAAACGGGTTTGGGCTCTTAAAAAGCTTGGGCACTGTCGGGCCTAACTTTTAAGGCCCAATTACAGCTCTAGTTTATAGGGCCATGCCTGTGTCATTTTTTGCCACAAAATCAAAATTATTTTTTTTAAAAATAAGTTTTTTTTGCCCTCATTAAATTCACCCCATATATCTCATAAAAAACTAATATTATATTTTATATTCTGAAGTTGACTGAAGTTATTACTCAAACCAGCAAAAATCTCACATAAGCGGCATCCAGTTCATCCAATCAGAATTACACCATAAATAACTGGCATGTTTATTAATCAATCAGACAGAGGCTCCTTGCCAGCCAATCTCAGCCAGAGTCAGTTCTTACCTTCTTCTTCTCTTCCTCTGTTGCTTTGACGATGCCAGGGTCCGTCCTGCAGGAGCGGATGTAGTAATACAGTAAGGCTGTGATGTTGACCGTGAAGAGCATCTGGGCTGTAGCGCTCGGGTCATGTGAACGGCGAACGTTAAGGTCTTTACAAACACCCAACACATACAACTATAAAAACTCTAGGAAGAACATGAGGTCGATATATAAAATCCATATGTAATCGATATATAAAATATATAAAAGATATAAACACATCAGCATGAAAGTTAAGATTAGCTTTATATGTCTGGGTATTATACAAGGATATCAGGCAGAAACCACAAGACCCAGGTGACCACCATCCAGAAGACAGAAGCCATGAGACCTGTGGAGGGAATCAAAGACTGGACCGCCACAGTCCCCAGCTGCCTACAAAGACAAACCACACGAACGGGACAGCGCTGTTAGGACAATTTTGACAGTGTGAACAACTGTGTCAAGTGTCTAAACTCTTACTGTCCTTGTGTACCAAACATATTTAAGCGGCCCTCTAAACCAGTGATTTTTAATCCTGGTCCTGTGGACCCACCACTCTTATCTTATATAAGAGACATACAGAAGAGGAACTAGGACTACGATTGAAAACCACTGGGCTTAAGAGATTTTTTTACTGAGTTTACAGCGCCCTCGTGAGGAAGTCAATATTACTGCACACAGAGTTAATCCACGTATTTGCATCTGCTTAATTATCAAATGTATGTGCAACGGCATTGCAAATTATATCAAGTCCTTCATACAGTCACATACTACCATTATTTTTAATGATTTCAATACAAAAATATTTATAAAGCATTTTTTAAGAATGTGCAGCAATATTCAGAATTACTTTAAAAATGTAAAATTATAAAAAAATATTTGAATATCCATGTATCTATTCAAAATAATTATATCTTTCTATATATATATATATATATATATATATATATATATATATATATATATATATAATAAATATTATAAATACACAGTACTGTGCAAAAGTCTTAGGCCACTAGTATTTTCACCAACAAAAAAAATGGTTTTAAGTCAGTTATTTCTATCCAGTGAGATTTTTGTTTGCACAAGGAGTCTGACAACAGCCAGTGCTCCACACAGAGATCTGATCTCACCATCATCCAGTCTGTCTCTGGAATGACATGAAGAAACAAAACAAACTGAGACAGACTAAATCCAGAAGAACTGTGGCAACATCTCCAAGATGCTTCAAAAAAAACCTACATGCAAAGCTACCTGAAAACTTATGCACAAATGTACCTAGGGCAAAAGCTGTTTTAAACGCAAAAATGGTTTACCAAATGTTGATTTAATTTTGTTAATAGAAGTTAATTGATAAATAAAATCTATTTAAGACATTATTTTTGACAGCATCCTCATTTTACAGCATTTTTACATAAGTGCCTAAAACATTTAACAGTACTTTGCAGTTAAGTTTCTTGAAGCATCTTGGAGACGTTGCCACGGTTTCTGGATTTAGTCTCAGTTTATTCTGTTTCTTCATGTCATTCCAGACAGACTTGATGATGGTGAGATCAGATCTCTGTGTGGAGCACTGGCTGTTGTCAGACGCCTTGTGCAAACAAAAATCTGACTGAATTATTAGTACAATTAATGGCAAAATGAATGTTTAGAAATGTAAACTGATATTTCCTACTGACACACTACAGCAAAAGATAGAAATAACTGACTTAAAACCATTTTTTTGTTGGTGAAAATACTAGTGGCCTAAGACTTACAGTGGCCTGCACAGTACTATATATATATAAAATCTGCAGTACATATATACATACAAGGAATAAATACTTTAAATATAGTTGATTTAGTTAGATAAACATGGAAAAAACAGAGCGACATAACGTAGCCTACATATGTTGAGTTTCAGTTCATTTTTGTGACAGAAAGGAAACTCAAATGGCAGAAAGCAAAATTCTATTTGTTTTCTTAATTTTACAAAAGACCTTTTACAGTGATGCATTATTAATAAGAAAATAAATGACACCGTTTTAAGTTGATTTTTCTGGTATAAGGAAACAGTTTAAGTAATCGCGTCGGCGCAGACACAAAACATAAGTTCCAGGGTTCCAGCATTGCTAATTTGACAGCGCAGTTGGTAACGTTACTTTATCAAAATAAAATACAGTGAACCAAACATCAGTGTGCCCGCCTCGTTCTGTCACCATTGGAACGCAACTGAAATACAAAGCGTATAATTTCCATAATAAATAATAGATACATCGCAAATACGGAAATATTATGGAATATTTGGATACAAGAGCACAAAGCTCCATTTTGCAGTTGAATGCGCAAGACTTTAAAGTAACGTTATACTCCTTCGTCAGCGAGAGACGCGTTCAGAATCACCACACGATCACTGTTTAGTGGTGTTTGTTTTCAAATGCGCACCTCACGGCATTCGCTGTTCTTCTGCCGGCAGTTATCAAACAGCGTTGCATTACTGCAGGCGCCACCTTCTGGATTGAGGGTGAATTGCCTGTATTCATTGCAAGGTGATGGTTCGGTACGAATACATGTATTGTTACATGTATTCGTGACATGTATTCAGGGTCATATATATATATATATATATATATATATATATATATATATATATATAAGGTCACCCTGGTTAACCAGTCTTAAGTCGCTGGGGTATATTTGTAGCAGTAGCCAAAAATACTTTGTATGGGTCAAAATCATTGATTTTTCTTTTATGGCAAAAATCATTAGGAAATTAAGTAAAGATCATGTTCCATGAAGATATTTTGTAAAAATCCTACTGTAAATATACGAAATCTTAATTTTTGATTAGTAATATACATTGTTAAGAAGTTTATTTGGACAAACTTAAAGACGATTTTCTCATTATTTTTATTTTTTGGCACCCTCAGATTCCAGGTTTTCAAATGCTGTATCTCAACCAAATATGGTCCTATCCTAACAAACCATACATCAATGGAAAGCTTATTAATTCAGTATGTAATCTCAATTTTGAAAAATTGACCCTTACGACTGGTTTTGTGATCGAGGGTCACATATATATACTTATGTGTGTGTGACCCTGGACCATAAAACCTTAAGTAGCATGGGTATATATATATATATATATATATATATATATATATATATATATATATATATATATATATATATATATATATATGGGTCAAAATGATTATTTTTCTTTTATGTCAAAAATTATTAGGATATTAAGTAAAGATCAAGTTCCTTGAAGATATTTTGTAAATTCCCTACTGTTAATAAATCAAAACTTAATTTTTGATTAGTAATATGCATGGCTAAGAACTTAATTTGGACAACTTCAAAGACAAATTTCTCAATATTTGGATTTTTTTTGCACCCTCAGATTCCAGATTTTCAAATAGCTCTATCTCAGTCAAATATTGTCCTATCCTAACAAACCATACATCAATGGTTATTAAAAGCTTATTTATTCAGCTTTCAGGTGATGTATAAATCTCAATTTAAAAAAAATTGACCCTTTTGACTGGTTTTGTGGTTCAGGATCATGTTAAGAGTGATAATGTAGAAACAAGGTTTTTAAATTCCATATGTATGATAGGTCTGTGTGTTTGACGGTCAAAAAGCACCTTGAACTGAGGTTGATCACAGCTATGATGGAGGCCAGTAGCAAACCCTTCAGTAACCAGGACTCCGTCTTCATGTCTAAAATGGAACCAATGGCTCCAACCACAACAACACTGAACACACACAGCAGACAGACCTGAAACACACACAGTCATATACACACCATCACACACTCTGAATAATGAAGTCTTTTCAACTGCGATGAAAAATCAGGGTTACAGCAGAGGAATGTGGGTCAGAGAATAAGTGGAAGTTATTTTCTTGTTTAATAAAAGCCTAAAAATGGAGAATTCTCCAGGGCCAAACACACATTATGTGAGAAATTGGCTGCTTTTGTTTCTGAAAGCTTAATTCAAGGTTAAATGCAGCTTTGGGATTTCAAGTACTTGCCTCACGTCTCCCTTAATAAGGTTAGTGAGAGCAGTGTGTATGTGTGTGTTTGTGAGTTGGCCTGGAACAGTTCTTACAAATCCAACCAATAAAACTAGGATTCATAAGCAATAACAATTATGCAAAACATAATTTTTACTACTAAACTTTATGTTTCTCATTTTATTGAAGAAATGTGATTTGTTAGTTTGTTTATTTATATATCTATTTGTCTATCTGCTTTTGACATAATATCTAAAATCACATTACATTTAATTATTAATAATGTGTTTGTGTTTATTATACAAGTACACAAAATGTAGTTTACAAATTTTAATTTTATAAATTTTACTGTTATTATTATTATTATATTATTATATTTAATTATTACTATTATTACAATATTATTAGAGATCATATTTTTAAGTATTATACTATATGAATATATGCATATATATATATATATATATACATATACATATATATATGTGTTGGCCTGAGTGTGTCTGAACATGAGTGTACCTTGTATCTGTTGAGCAGTTTGAGACACGTGGAGTTGGCTTTCATTCGTTCTGTCTTCACCACACTGAGCATGTGAATGAGCAGAGGGCTGTGCACCTGGTGTGCCAGGTCAATGGGAGTGTGACCCTGAAAATAACACAAAAACATCAGTTAAAAGAACATGAGGTAAAGCTCAACTTCCAAACTGAACGTCCAGGTGGGTGAAGGGCACTGGTTTGGAACCAGATTCACAGCTAAGGAGAAACTCTACTCTTTTGTTCTGCCGGTTTAAACTGCATCATTACATCTTTGCATTTAGCAATTTTTCTCAGAATTGCGTGATATAAACTTACAATTCTGACTTTTTTTCTCAGAATTACTAGATATAAACTCGCAATTGCGAGAAAAAAGTCAAAATTTCATCCTGCATTTCTGACTTTTTTTTCTCAGACTTTTCATGAAATTCTGACTTTTTCTCACAATTCTGAGAAACTACATTTTGCAGTTCTGACATTTTTCTCAGAACTGTATGATATAAACTCACAATTTCGAGTTAAAGTCAGAATTGCGAGATATAAAGTTGTAATTGTGAGAAAGTCAACATTTGGGAGAAAAGTCAGAATTGCGAGACTCTTTCATGAAATTCTGACTTTTTTTTCCTCACAATGCTAATGCAGATATTAACTTGCAATTGTAAGTTATAATGTCCAGTTCTGAGGGGAAAGACAGATATGTTCTCGGAATTGCTAGTTTATATCTTTCACTTCTGACTTAATGACTTGCGTGTAATATAAACTCGCAATTCTAAGAAAAAAGTCACAATTGTGCGACATAAACTCGCAATTCTGAGAAAAAAGTCAGAATTTGAGTTTATATCTCACAATTCTAAGTTTCTCTCACAACTGCAAGTTTATATCATGTCGTTCTGAGGAAAAAAGTCAGAATTGTGAGTCTGTATCACGCAATTCAGAGAAAAAAGTAAAAATTGTAAGACGTAAACTAACAGTTGCAACAGTTCAATTCCCTTTTTTTCAGTGATAGAAACAAACCACAAAGGAAGATATTTTTAATAATGTTGGTAACCAGTTTCAGGTCCCATTGACTTCTATTATATTTTTGTTCATACTATAGAAGTCAATTGGGAACCAAAACCATTTGGTTACCAATATTCTTCAAAATATGTTCCCTCGTGCTCCACAGACGTCGTTGTACAGGTTTGGAATGACACGAGGGGGAGTAAATGACGATAGATTTTTAATTTTTGGATGGACTGTCTCTTTAAGGGCATCTGTGCCCACTTACATTGGCATTCTCCAGGTCGACGCTGGCTCCAGCCTCCAACAGAATGTGGACAGCATCTACGTTTCCGGCCAGCACAGCACAATGCAGCGGTGAGTTTCGGTTCACTTTATCCACTGCATTCACTGAGGCGTTGCACTTTATCAGGAAGTTTGTGGGCTCAGGTCTGGGTTTCAGTAAACCAAAAACGACAAGGTGTGAGAACAGAGAAATAACAGGACAGCAAAGAGTCTAACCACAGCTTGCAAGCTGATTCAAATCTTTACGTTATCGGAACTAGACATTTTGAGTAAAGGTTTTAAAATCAACACTCACTATAGACCAAATGCCAAGGCTGCATTTACTTGATTGGAAATATAGGAAAACAGCAATATTGTGAAATATTTTTACAATTTAAAATAACTGTTTTCTATTTGAATACATTTTAAAATGTAATTTATTCCTGTGATACAAAGCTGAATTTTCAGTATCATTACTCCAGTCTTCAGTGTCACATGATCCTTCAGAAATCATTCTAATACACTGATTTGCTGCTAAAGAAAATTTTTTTATTGTTATCAATGTTGAAAACAATTGTGGTGCTTAATATTTTTGCAGAAACTAATTTTTATCTAAAACAGAAATCAGTTTTTTACTATTATAAATGGCTATACTGTTCTATATTGTTCTTTAAAAAAAAAAAAAAAAAAAAACTTACTGGTACTAAATTTTAGATAAAAATGTTAATATATATTTAATATAATTACATATGTTAAATATAAAATAAACTTTTATAGTAACTAATAATTGGCAGATGTAAAACAAAAAAAAAAAAAAAACAAAAAAAAAAAAAATCAGAGCCTGATTGAGTCGACTTACCCAATGATTTTTTGTGCTGCCAACATCAGTGGAGTCTGTCCATTTATGTCTGGTGAATCCACTTCCTACAACAACACAAAAAACAAGAAGTATATGCAACTGCATTACTCAATATTCAAACCCTCCATCATTATTTAAAATGTCACTTTTAAATAATTATTTAAAATGTCACGCAGTTTTTGTGTCACACCTGTCCTTTGGCCATAAGGTACGCAGCGATGGGCATATGCTGGAAGAGCACAGCCAGATGGAGACCCCGATACCCTTCACCATCTGCTAATAATGGATCAGCTCCATATCGCATCAGCTGAATGACCATCGACAAATGACCCTGTCTGTTCAGAGGTGACCAGAAACAACATCAGCAGATATAAAACACTGTCAAGTAAATGCTGCTAGAACCAACATTTTTCAAAGCCATGTGTTTTGGTGATTTTAGAGCATGTCAGTTCTTCAAGATCACACAGGTGTAGTTCATTACATTTACTAGGACACGTTCCACTGTCATTGCAAATTTATTGCTGCAGGTATCTGAAACGTACCGTATGGCCCAGTGGAGTGGTGTTGAATTCAGATCACCACCTAGTTGGTCTATGACGGCTCCTTTAGATATGTAGTATCTATGAAAAACAGCAGAACATATATAAACACAAATAAGAATAGGTTTAATAAGTTAAGCGATTTAAGTGTTGTATGTGTTTAAAGTAATGTGGCTGCCAAAGGTTTGGAATACTTTTTTTTTTTTTTTTTTTTTTTTAAATAATCTGTTATTCTCACCAAGGCTGCATTTATTTGATCAAAAATACAGTAAAAACAACAATATTGTCAAAAATGGTTACAGTTTAAAATGTTCTGTTTGTATACATTTTAAAATTTAATTTATTCATGTTATGATAAATAGATTGATCTATAGTGTTAGTAAGGACATTCATAATGTTAAATACTCAAAAAATATTACAATTTTAAATACTGATAATAATAAGAACCATTATTAATTGAGCATTATTAATAATTAAGCACAAAATCAGCGAATTAGAATGCTTTCTGAAGGATCATGTGACACTGAAGACTAAAGTATCGAGGCTGAAAATTAAGCTTTGCATCACATGAATAAACTCCATATTAAAATATATTCAAAAAGAAACCAACTATTTTAAATAGCAAAATTATTTCATAATATTAATGTTTTCCTGTATTTCTGATCAAATAAATGCAGCCTTGGTGAGCATAAGAGTTTGGGTTTGATATATCATCTGTTTATAAACCATATAATGCGTTTCATGGATTCTCATCTGTGGAATGTGCCAATTTCTGTATTTGGCCGGGTACTCTTTTTAAAAATCGAGTACTTGAATTGAATCAAGGAATAATGACAGCCCTATAAAAGATTATTTAAAAAAATCCCAAATATTCCATACTTATAAAAAACATGAAACGACAGAAATATACAAAAAGACAAATCTTACTTGACAACATCCGCTCGATTATTGATGGCAGCCCAATGGAGCAGTGTAACATTCTCTTTGTCAGGCTGCCGGACATCATAACCAGCCTCGACAAGTTCTTTACACCTCTCAAGAGCACCAAACCTACGATTTAAAACAAAAGAAAAGGGAAAGTTGTTAATTTCTGCACCAGGATTGACTTGATTGAACATGTATACCCACATACAACACAGTTTTTTTGCATGAGCAAGTGAGAAAAAGATCTGTATCGTCTAATGGAAATGAACTATTTGAGCAGTGTGAAGCATGCAGGTGAAACAACAGATATGGATGCCGCTCGAGTTAATAGAAAGCCAGATATTACAACAGCACAATAGTACCCTGTATTTGTACTCTACATCACTCAGGGTATGTCTGCTTCTATACAATGGGAAGATGAATGATCTGTTTACACAATCTTTCTACTCATTACTGAAGAGCTAGATCACAGAGTACGATCAAGAGCATATTTGAGATACTTATTGGAGGCCGGAAATACTAACGTGTTTAAGGAGGGATTTCACAAAGACTCTCAATAACACTTTTAGGACCATTATGAGTTTTTGCACTGTCAGTTAACCACATTTCACCTCCAATAATCATTACTGCATTACAAAAACTCCAAAAAAACTAACAAACAACAACAATAAAACTACCATACCATCAGTAGGATTATGAGTATTACGTTTTAAAGTTACTCATCTGAACTTTCTATCCTCAAAAACGTTTCCACGAAATTAAGCAGCACAACTGTTTTGGGCATTAAAGATAAGAAATGTTTCTTGAGTACCAAATCAGCACATTAGAATTATCGATGAATGATACGCAGAAAATATATTTTAAATTACTTTCTAAATTATATTAAAATAGAAAACTGCTATTTTAAACTGTAATAATATTTCAATATATCAATGTTTTACTGTATTTTTAATCAAATAAATGCAGCCTCAATGAATATTAGACACTTCTTTCAAAAGCATTAAAACTCTTACTGACCCCAAACTTTTGAAAACAGCTGAGTAGAATTTATTTCAGGTTTCTCTGATGAATAGAAAGTTCAGAAGAACAGCATTTATTTGGAAATCTTTTGTAACATTATAAATGTCTTTATCATCACTTTTGATCAATTTAAAGCATCCCTGCTAAATAAAAGTAATTAATTTCTTCATGCGACACTGAAGACTGGAGTAATGATGCTGAATCTTTGATTTAGCTTAGATCACAGGAATAAATTACATACATATTAAAAACATATTCAAATAGAACACAGATTTTTAAATAGTAAAAATATTTTAACATTTTACTGTTTTTGCTGTACTTTGAATGAAATAAATGCAGGCTTGGTGAGCAGAACAGACTTCTTTTTTAAAAAAAATGTATGTGTACGTGTATGTATTATTTTTTATTTAGGGGTGAAATGTGACCTAAGCATAATTTTCGTGAGATTCACACTTAAACTAATTCCTATAACCACACAAATACTTTGAGTATACAGTTGTGACAAAATCTCCAGGGCATTTTAAAAACATCACCAGCAGCTAAACATTCCACTCTGATTATTAAGTGTAAACCCGTTGTGTTTAATGCACGTCAAGGGAATAAGTCTCACTGTGTTGCTTTGACAATATCCCAGGAACTGCTGTCTTCCGGGTGCGAGGCTTTCCTCGGCTGCTGCGTGGAATCAAGAGGTCCCGGGACCAGCTGTCCGTGGAAGCCGCCGGGCATGAAACCACCACCAAATCCAGGTCCTCCATGACCGTGGCTGTGAGAATGGCCCCCACCGTGTCCATGGGAGTGGCCCCCACCATGTCCATGACAACTGTCACCCATGTGACCGTGGGAGTGGCACTGTAAAAAATTACAACATGGGTTATTTTCTGGTTTTAATGTACACCAAACTGGTTTGACAATTAGCAAATTGGATTGTGATTCCTTAAACTAAACACACCCACTGATGGAAAAAAGCTAACTTATTACTAGTAAAAGTAGTTGCAAGTGCATGCCAAAGCTGGTCATGTGATGTCAACATGGCAGTGCCCATGAGGAAGACCCTCTCCATGTAAAATAAAACAAGTTTTTCTAGAAAACTGCCAGGTGTGAGGTCTTCATGCCAAATTATATTCAAATATTTAAACAATAAACATTTTTTTTAACGTAATACGTTTTACTTTAGCCAAAAATATGGAGTGCACATTTAAATAAAAAAAAAAAAACAGAAAACTGGTTCAGTTCGGTAAATGTTGCTAGTATTCTCATATACTAGTAAATCTGGTTTATTTTCTTCTAGTGATGGTTTAAACTTTGAATATGCTAATTTAACCTGAAAACTGCTGCTGACCCATAACCATGTTCAATATTTAGCCCAAATTTATGATCAGTCATAGCTAATTAAAGGGAATAATTATGGCAGGGCTTCTAAGCTATTAATTACACGTGTAAAATTTACAGTGCGATTTGAATAGCTGATCGATCAGGACGTACACACGTAGTCACAGGTGATCAGTTAGCAATAGATGCTAAGTTAGCTTAACCGCTCTTATGAATCCATTTAACCACGAAGCAAAGAAGAATATAAAACATTTAATTTCTTACTCCGTCTCCTTCTGACCAGTCCATCACTTCTGTGCGAGGTTATCCGTGATTGATCATGAACAATTTACGCTGACAGAGACTGAAGTCGGGCGTGCGTTCAGCGCATCTTCCACTTCCTGGATACGAGTGACAAATGCTGCGCTCTGATTGGCCGCTTTGTCTCAGTGACGTTGCTTTGGCTCACCTTTTTGCATTTCCTTTCGTACAAGAGTGCGGCGCGTCTCTGTCTGTCGACAGGGACTGGAGTCATCGCATGTCAGAAATGTAGATTATCATTACATCAAGTTTGTCATATACCAGTTAAACATGCTGTTCCGGTTCAGTTCGCGAAACATCTTGAAAGCCAAACGCATGTGTAAATGATGACTGTCTTTAAATATTTTTAGGCATTGTGTGAATTTATTAAATTAATAACTCTAATTGCACTATTCCATGTGTTTTTTTAATGTGCATAAGTACAGTACTTTATATAGGCCTATGAATCGTTTTTCTAAATGTAAAGTTCCAAAGTATAAACGTAGCCTACATACAGAGACATTTGCCTACATTTTACATATGGGTTGTTGGCTCCTTCATTTGCATTGTCGTTGTTAAAGAAAAAAAATGTACATACAAGATTTTTAGTATTATCTTTTGCTGACTGAATCCAGTTTTACAGGGCTGCGGCAGTTTTGAGAAAGCAGCAGATGATATTGTCAATATTTAGCTCATTGCGGTGTAGCAGAATGTCTTTGGCTTATTTAGCGCATCAAACCCATATTAATCCACAGCAACTTTTTTAAAAAAAAGACAATTAGAAATATTTATTAAATAACTGTCCGTTTTTTTTAGATCATATAACCCACAGTAGGAGTTTGAAGAACTTACGATGCTATTTTTTTTTTTTAAATCACCTGCGTGTTATGAGAGGTTTAATTACTTTTTTGGAAGAAAAAAAAAAAAAAAAAAAAAACCCTGTAGAACAACAGAACATTTCGTCATCAGGGAAGGTGTGTGGAACATAAGCACTTCATGTAAATTAATAAACGTTTCATTCCAACTTTAGGAAGCTGTATTTTTAAGAGTGTATGGTCACCAGATGGCAGCATATCCTGTAAGTTACTAATGGAAGCTCCTCAGCCAGGAAAAACCCCTCATGGCATTTTGTTGCCAGTACAGAACTATTGATCATGTTGCCACAGATCAATCAAAGCCTGAAGGGATCCATCACTTCACACTCCTGTGAATTACTGTCTCCAAACCACACTCAACTGGACCTGAACCAGAGACAAAGATATTACACAATCACAGACGCTTACCTAAAGTGCAGATCTATCTGTCTATATATCTATGTATCTCTGTCATCATTCTATGTACTGTTCTTTCTTTCTTTCTTTCTTTCTTTCTTTCTTTCTTTCTTTCTATCTATCTGTCATCATTCTATATATCTGTCACCATTCTATATATTCTTTCTTTCTATCTGTATTTGTCTATCTATTGATCTCTCTATCTATCTATCTATCTATCTGTCTGTCTGTCTATATATCGGCTGTCTGTCATCATTCTATGTATTGTTCTTTCTATCTATCTATCTATCTATCTTTCTTTCTTTCTTTCTATCTGTCACCATTCTATATATTCTTTCTATCTGTATCTATCTATCTATCTATCTATCTATCTATCTATCTATCTATCTATCTATCTATCTGTCTGTCTGTATATCGGCTGTCTGTCATCATTCTATGTATTGTTCTTTCTTTCTATCTATCTATCTATCTATCTATCTATCTATCTATCTATCTATCTATCTTTCTTTCTTTCTTTCTTTCTTTCTTTCTTTCTTTCTATCTGTCACCATTCTATATATTCTTTCTTTCTATCTGTATCTATCTATCTATCTATCTATCTATCTATCTATCTATCTATCTATCTATCTATCTATCTGTCTGTATATCGGCTGTCTGTCATCATTCTATGTATTGTGCTTTCTATCTATCTATCTATCTATCTATCTATCTATCTATCTATCTATCTATCTATCTATCTATCTATCTTTCTTTCTTTCTTTCTATCTGTCACCATTCTATATATTCTTTCTTTCTATCTGTATCTATCTATCTATCTATCTATCTATCTATCTATCTATCTATCTATCTATCTGTCTGTCTGTATATCGGCTGTCTGTCATCATTCTATGTATTGTTCTTTCTATCTATCTATCTATCTATCTATCTTTCTTTCTTTCTTTCTTTCTTTCTTTCTTTCTTTCTTTCTATCTGTCACCATTCTATATATTCTTTCTTTCTATCTGTATCTATCTGTATCTATCTATCTATCTATCTATCTATCTATCTATCTATCTATCTATCTATCTATCTATCTATCTATCATCCATCTGTCTGTCTGCATATCTGTCCGTCATCATTCTATCTATCTATCTATCTATCTATCTATCTATCTATCTATCTATTTATCTATCTATCTATCTATCTATCTATCTATCTATCTATCTATCTATCTATCTATCTATCTGTCTGTCTGTCATGATTCTAGCTATCTATCTATCTCTCTCTATCTCTCTATCTATCTATCTATCTATCTATCTATCTATCTGTCTGTCTGTATATCAGCTGTCTGTCATCATTCTATGTATTGTTCTTTCTATCTATCTTTCCTTCTTTCTATCTGTTATCATTCTATATATGTCACCATTCTATATATTCTTTCTTTCTATCTGTATCTATCTATCTATCTATCTATCTATCTATCTATCTATCTATCTATCTATCTATCTATCATCCGTCTGTCTTTCTGCATATCTGTCTGTCATCATTCTATCTATCTATCTATCTATCTATCTATCTATCTATCTGTCTATCTGTCTGTCTGTCTGTCTGTCTGTCTGTCTGTCTGTCTATCGGCTGTCGGTCTGTCTGCATATCTGTCTGTCATGATTCTATCTATCTATCTATCTATCTATCTATCATCCGTCTGTCTTTCTGCATATCTGTCTGTCATCATTCTATCTATCTATCTATCTATCTATCTATCTATCTATCTATCTATCTATCTATCTATCTATCTATCTATCTGTCTGTCTGTCTGTCTGTCGGCTGTCGGTCTGTCTGCATATCTGTCTGTCATGATTCTATCTATCTATCTATCTATCTATCTATCTATCTATCTATCTATCTGTCTGTATATCGGCTGTCTGTCATCATTCTATGTATTGTTTTTTCTATCTATCTTTCTTTCCTTCTTCATCATTCTGTATATATGTCACCTTTCTATATATTCTTTCTTTCTATCTGTATCTATCTATCTATCTATCTATCTATCTATCTATCTATCTATCTATCTATCTATCATCCGTCTGTCTGCCTGCATATCTGTCTGTCATCTATCTATCTATCTATCTATCTATCTATCTATCTGTCTGTCTGTCTTTCATCATTCTATGTATTGTTAATTTTCATTCTCTTTCTTTCTTTCTCTATCTTTTTCTCTCTGTCTATCTTGGTGTGTTCTTACGGAAACAAATAAGTATTGATATTTAATGGAAAAACTGCTACTTCTAGGCATCTTCGAAAACCTGTTTATGAGGTTGATATCGGAGCTGGAGTAAGAATAGTAGTCACTCTACATATATACAGCTCATTAATACCTATGGGAGACCAACAGTTTATTAGCATAATTAATTTAATCAGCAGGGGCTCCGTGTAATCTCTCTCTTTTTTATTCCAGGGCTGAGAGAACATAATTACATTGACGAGATTGATGTATTTACATTGTTCTCTGGCCTCATTAACGGTAATGTATGCGACCCAGCGCTCAAACCATTGTGAAATATCTCTAAAGTCAAGGCCCCTTTTGTCATAAAGGAAGTATGTATTATGGATTTATGAGAGCCAACCGTAATGAAATGACAAAACACACAAGTATGGATGACATCGATGTAGCTACTCGCAACGCGTGCACTATAACGAAACCATATTGGTTTCCTGCAGCAGACATATTCCTCTTCTAATCCTCACAAAACCAGCACAGTTCATGTAATCTCATTAGTATGTAATGGCAGTACAGAGGGGTTAAAGATGTCTGCAGGCATGATGCTGAGCTTTTGTCTCCATCTGTCTCTGGTGTGTTTAGCACTCTTACATGAGCATATCGCACGGCGGACATCATGAACTAATGAGCTAAAAAATAGTAGGCTGCCACACTTTGAACTTACTGTATTCCATCGCATATTTCACTTCATGGTTACATATATACGTTGGACACTATTTCAAAGTGAAAATCCTGAGCTTGAGTTATAGAAAAAAGACACTTGGCTATCAGGGATTTGGTTTTTATTTATGAGAGGCTCATGTAAACAAACAAGCCAATGAACAAACAGATATACGCGCATGCACGCGAAACGATCCGTCTCGGCTTAGTGTTTGTGTGCATCTGTATCTTCGATGGCTGATGTATCATCCCTCTTCATTCATACTTCACCATAATCAGCCCGGTGATCCATTTTATGTGGAATGGAGTTTTGTGTGGGCTGTGCTGGTTTGATAAAAGGGGACACACATAACTCTGGGCAATTTGCCCAGACATCAAAATCAATATTTGAAGGCCATTTGCTATGGACTTGAAAATAAAGAATGTCAAGGCCTCCCAAAGCTGCAATAAGGTTTCAAGTGATTTTTTTTCCCTCCAAGTTCTTCTCAAGTTCAAATGTTTTTTGTTGTTGTTTGGTTAAAAAATGCAGTTGTTCCTGATGATTCATGCACTCATTAACACAACATAAGATAAACTGATTATCATATTTGCACATGGGGAGTCACCTCAAGACCAAACTAATCCATACCAAATGTACAGGGGAAAAATCATACCAGAAACATGCCCTGTTTCTGCCTGAGATATTGTTTTTCTTAAACAAAGCAAAGCAACAAGCATTTTTAAAAATATTCATAATTTGTTTCTTTTTTTAAATACACTGCATTTTGAAACTTCTATTTTTATAGAAAATATAGAAATTATATTATAATTTGATTGAACTAGTATATAATGAACTGCTATCCATTTTTATGTCTTTTTTTTTACAAAAAAAAAAAATTAAAAATTAAACAGCAAATAATGACAACTTACAATTTTACTTACTTGAATAATGTTTATAGTAGCATTGACAGATTGCACATACTATATCTAAATATTAATAATTATTATAAATTTCAAAGGGATACGAAATACACTACTAGTCAAAACATTTTGAACAGCAAAATTTTAATGTTTTTTTTTTTTTTAAAGAAGTCTCTTCTGCTCACCAAGCCTGCATTTATTTGATCCAAAGTACAGCAAAAACAGTACAATTTTGAAATATTTTTACTATTTAAAATAATTTCTATTTGAATATATTTTAAAATGTTTCTTTTAAAATGTAATTTATTCCTGTGATTTCAAAGCTGAATTTTCAGCATCATTACTCTAGACTTTAGAGTCACATGATCCTTCAGAAATAATTTGAATATGCTCATTTGCTGCTCAAGAAACATTTATTATTGTTATTGTTATTATTATTTTTATTGAAAGCAACTGGAGTAATGATGCTAAAAATTTAGATTTGAAATCACAGGAATAAATTACATTTTAAAATATTTTCAAGTAGAAAACAGTTATTTTAAATAGCAAAAATATTTCAAAATTTAACTGTTTTTGCTGTACTTCGGTTTAAATAAATGCAGGCTCAGTGAGCAGAAGAGACTTCTATAAAAACTTTAAAAATCTTCCTGTTCAAGAAACTTGCACAAAAATGACAAAGAAACAGCAAGCAATGCACTTCAATTTGAAATTAACCCAGTTAAATATGGAATTTTTGAGTAGAAAAACTGAAAAAGTTTTTTTTTTGTAAAACAATGATCTACAAATGTGTTTTTTACTGAGTACTTGTTGGCACTCAATCATGCAAACAATATTAATCCAAAATATGTATATATAAATATACTTGCTTACTATAGTGCATAATAAAACTGTAATTTCTTGCATAATAAAATGTAATTTCTTACTTTATTATTGTTGTTTTTAATATTGTTTGCACCCTGTAATTAACTATTTTTTTCTAGCAGAAGCATTAATAAAATACACATGTGATTTTTAAATAGACATGAAATCTATTTTTTAATTTAAACTTAAAAAAAAAAATGTATGCATATTTATTTATTTGCAACTGGCACCAGTTAAACTGGTGACTCCTTCAATGGGATATTTTTCCCAGTTTGTTTTATTATTATAAGTCAAATTATTTAAAAATGTAAACCTACACATTTCTGATGTAGAGTGAGTTAGACTAAACTGCGATACTTCAGGATACGGCTTTGTTCTAACCCAAAACCCTAAACACTCCTAATAAGAAACATATCCAGCTGAATGTTAAATGAATGAATGTATACCATCAGCATTCACCGCTATCCAGACATGCTTGTGAGGAGAAGGGCAGTAAAGCTCATTCATCAATCCATTAAAGAAGGTAGTATTCCCTGGTATTTCAGCATGTCCGTCAAGAAGACATCAACTCCCAGAGGACGACCGCTCTCTCTCTCTCTCTCTCTTCACTAGGGAAGGAGCCCTTGACTCTTAAAGGTTCCAGTATGCCAAAAATTACTATTGACATTTCAATTTGGGCTAGATTTTTCAGTCCAGCCCCCTCAACCTCCCACCCTCCTCCACACCCCCAGAGAAAGGAAGGAAATTTACATCTGAATAAGCCAGACAAAACATGGAAAGACATTTGCGTGTGCGCCACTTTGGGCCGTCCATTCATCTGCTGCAATCTCTGACTGTCAGTGTCAAGGAATATCGATGCGTAAGCATCACTATGCTATGCTAAATTTGTTATGCTATTCCTAAGCTCTATCTGTCATAAAATTGTATATTTTCCACATTTGTTTATATGTGGAAAAGCACTAAACGCACTGTAAAAAGCGGTTAAACCCCATTTCTGGTCAAGTCAACATGATAAATCTTTGTCGGAAGGATCAGATTAGCAAAGCTACAAAAGAAATCCCCCGGTACACTAAAATTACATTTCTGCCAATATTTATCCCTGTATTGATTTGAAGTACAAGTGAGAGTGTTTTCTGAGCTTTTTTTTGGGAACAAAAACCTCAGCCAGACATGCAAATAGTCTGCTATGAGACCTCTTCGGTGTGAGACATGTTAGCTAAGATGAAAAAAAGAAACTTTGATATTTGGGTGAAATGTCACATTAACAGTTTTTGAAATTTCAAGGCAAAGCATATGACAAAGTTGGGATGGATATACATGCTTTGATTTGGTAGCTTTAGGAATATAAATTAGATTTAGTCATTTAGCAGATGCTTGTATTGAAAGTGACTTACAAATGAGGATCACAAGAAATCAATATAAGAAAAAACATCATTTGGGTTTGGAATAAATTATGACAGATGTTTGGATGAAGGCTATTTTATGATTTGACTTGATTTTAAAGGAACAGTTCACCCAAAAATGAAAATTGCTCACCGCCATGTCGTTGCAAACCCGTAAGACCTTCATTCATCTTCAGAACACAAATCAAGATATTTTTGAAGAAATCCGAGAGCTTTCTGACCCTGCATAGACAGCAACACAAGTGAAACTTGCAAGGCCCAGAAAGGTAGTAAGGACATCAGTAAAACTGTAATTGTATGAAGCTATGAGCATACTTTTTGTCAGAAAAGCCTCAGATTTCATCAAAAATATCTTAATTTGTGTCTCAAAGATGAACAAAGGTCTTATGGCCAGGACACACCAAGCCAACTTCAAAGAACTAGCGGCAACAAAAGCCGACAGCGTTGTCACCTCTGGTCAGCAGTGTCTGGACCAAAAAGCTGCACTTGACCACACCTAGTGTTGCCAAGTCTGCGGTTTTCCCGCAGAAATAGGCTAATTTAACACTGTTGCTGGGGGCTGTTCTTAATGTCTGGGGGTTGAAACGACCCCAATAACTTATTATTAATAATTATTATTATATTATATTACTATTATATTAATAATTTATCCCCTTGAATGCTAATTTTCCAGGGGAATCCCGCTAAAGAATATGTATTTTACCCCCCAAACGCGATTTTTACTGGGGACCCATTTCGAAACGCGACTGGGCTACTTTTGGGCTAGTTTTGAGTAGCAATTGGGCAGGATTTGTCGTGAAAACCTGGCAACCCTGAACAAACCGCTCGGACTAAATCTCAGTAAATTCTAAGTAATTTGCGTGTAAAACAGACCTTCCCGAAAACTCTCCTCTGGATTCACAAATGCTTCGTAAACATCCGATTTGATAGTTAAACGTGTATGTTAATGAATTCCAATCATTCGTAAAAAAAAATAGTTTGACTGCAGTATATTGCATAAATGCAAAAAAAAAAAAAGACGAATAGGCCATATGCCTAACAATAAATATTTATTAACGTGTCCACCAAGGAGTTTTTAGCCAGTTGAAAAAATGTCAGGCGCTCTTCTTAAAACGACCAGCTGGTGGCGCTTGAAAACGCTTTAGTGACAGCGTTTTCCCAGCTGAGACGCTTGCTATGACGGATGGAATAGACTATCGCGGCGGCATTTTAAAGAATTTTAGTTAATATAAAAAAGCAGTAACCAGTAATATTTACTTCTTGTAGGCAGTCGTAGGATGGTTGGTCGGTATTTGTCCCAACCCTCCTCTGTTTACGGCTAAATAAATAGTGAGGAGCGCAGCATTTTAAAGTTATCAACACAGCTACAAAAAAAATAAAATAAAATAAAAAATAAACAAATCCAAAAGAGCGCAAAGGGAAATGAACTTGTAATTATTAAGGCAGTGCATCACAATTCAGTGTCATCAGTTTGCCAAAGAGAACATAGAACGTTTTTACCCACCATTTACACGTGGTAGGGAGCAGGTGTACATTTTTTCTTACCAACTAACATTTTGAAAATACGAACATTTTCATGAATTCGAAAATTTACGCCAGAATGGCTTTTCGAACGATTTACACAAAAATTCGTTCTGGTGTTTCATGAATGTGGCCGTATATGTCTATGTCTATATCTGCAGCTACCAATAATATATCCGTCATTAAAAGCAGAAACCAAAACAAAGATATACGAGATAAACCCATATATATATATATATATATATATATATATATATATATATATATATATATATATGAAACGTAAACAAAGCAGCGCTTGCTTACTATTTTGAATATCAGTTTTGTTTATAACTTACTTTATTCTTACTTTATTTTAAGAGGCTCATGTTTTTATGAAAATATTCGCATTTTGGAACGCTTGGGTAAGATCACGTAAGATTAGAACAGCTTTCTGTTTGTGCCGCCTTCATTTACTTAACCGTTTTTAATCACTTTCGCTTTAATAGACTCTATGCACGAACGCTGCTGACGTATTTCCGGTAGAATCTCGGCCAGCCCATTTACTTCCGCATAGCGCATTCTATAGCGAAATATACTAGCGGCAAAACTCTTTCATAAGATTAATTTGACAGTGATTTATAATTTAAGTATTACAATATAGTATTATATAGTTATACATTATAGTAATTACCAGAATGGCCCATTAGTGAAAGCTTGGGCAAAGGATTAGAGACAGGAAAACATTTGTTGAAGATTGATGATTTTAGATTTATTTTCGTAATAAATAATATAAACGTATATTTTATACAATGTTGTCTGCACTGCAGGAATGTAAACTTTTAAATATAATAAATAGTTTCAATACAATACTGTAAACATGTAACTATATATAACTTTGAACAGATGCAATGCAGTAATGTAAACATAAATATAACTGAACATTTATAATGCAGAAATGCAAATATAAATAACTTTGATGCAGTGTTAAACTTTTCATGTACGGTGATGTTGTGTAAATACAATATTAAATGATTATTTGTGTTCGTTTTTTATTATTATTATTATTACTATTATTATTTTGGTGTGTGTGTGTTTTCTACACCTGTAGGCATTGAAATGAAAATAAATTGAAACCAAACCAGTAGGTGGCAGCAAAAGGCTGTTTAAATACGTGTTATTAGTTCAAACAGCTGATTCATTCAGAAACGAGGCAACAACTGCCTTTATGAATGGATTACTGAATCACTGACTCATTTGATTCGTTAAAAAGCGTGGATTTATTCAGTAACAAAACGCTGTGTTGCACGGAGACACAAAACAGTTCTGATGTGGCTGCACAAGCAACATCTGGCACAACACAAGTCGATCGGTGCATCTCTATTTAAAACCTTAACTTTGCTTAGCTAAAGTCTTGATTGTCTTGACTGAAGTCCTCCTACTCCCAAACTATGCGGCTTCTCTGACTTCCTCATCGACCTGAAACATGTCGCCCTCACGCAGATCGCTCCTGTCACCTGAGCCTTACTAAAAACTGAGATATTATTTATAGTTAGTAACGTTCATAAAGTAAAATCCATAATGTATATTAATAAAAAAAAAAAAATCACATAAGATGCAATGTACATAAAATGTAACTAGATAGATATATAAATAAATACATACATACATACATGCAAAGACATAAACTGTGAGAAACGAAGATGGCTAGAATCGATATTCGTATAACATTAACTTATAGCATGACAATACTCGCCCTCAAAATTGTCGATGTAACTCTAAATACATCATTTGAAGCCCTTCCCTTTCTCACTGCTGAGCTGATTGCCTCACGATACGATTAACGTCATTTACATTTATGCAGGGAAGCTCTTGTAAACAGCGAGTAAAGTATGTAAGTATCTTCTCCTGCTCCAGTTTCACACAGTTATAACCAATAGCGAAAACGGCTTCCGGTGCTGCACCGGATGTAACTGAGCGGACTGAGACCAAACGCGGAAGTGATCGTGCATAGAGTCAATTCTCCGGCACTGAGTCGTTCGCCACACTGAACATTCAATCAGAGTTCTCATTCGTGCCGAGTGCCCAGAAGGTCCCGACGTCGATTCAGCATGTTGAATCTGGCAAACTCCCGCCGACATGAGACCAACGAAAGACGACTTGTGGAACACATCAAACAAACTAGCCTGCCAGACGCGCACCGTCGGCCCGACGTTGCCCGACGGCCGACCTAAGGCTTGGTGTGTCCCGGGCTTTACGGTTTGGAACGACATGAGGGCGAATAATAATGACAGAATGTTCATTTTTGGGTGAACTACTTTATATTCTTGTTCTTTTGTACCTTTTACCAATGTGATATTCATAAAAATATTTATGAAGTGGGGGATGTATTTACGTATTCCCTAACACGTTGTTCCCAATAGATTTAAACCCTTTAACCAAATGAAAACATGCCTACAGTAAAGTACACTTGCATGAGGTAAAGCCTCTTTGCCAAAGCTAACAGGCTTTCATGCATGCTAATATGGAACGGCTATGGGACGTTAGCCTGCTAAACCACAGGACACACTCGCTTGATTCAGACACCTGTTTAAATAATAAATAACGGCTAATGCCTACTTAATCTCCTTGTGGATCGCAGGCATGAAGTTTAAGGTCTTCACACTGAATTTCTCCTTCTCATGCCCTTGCCAAGGGTACGCACAATAGCCAATGTGTGCAATGATGCCAAAGTTAAAGTTTCAGGCATCTTCATTGATGAAGTTCTCCTGTTACATAAGCACAGAATATGAGGAAGCTCATGTTATGCATTCAGTATGTTAGACTGAAAGAAGTTCAGTTTTAGTAGATTTTTTTTCGAATTTTACTAAATGTATTATTTAGCATATGTGACACTGGACCACAAAACCAGTCTTAAGTAGCACGGATAAATTTGTAGCAGTAGCCAAAAATACATTGCATGGGTCAAAATGAAATTTTCTTTTATGCCAAAAATCATTAGGATATTAATTAAAGATCATGTTCCATTAAGATATTTTGTACATTTCCTACCGTAAATATATCATAACTTAATTTATGATTAGTAATATGCATTGCTAAGAAGTTCATCTGGACAAATTTAAAGGCCATTTTCTAAATATTTAGATTTTTTTGCACCCTCAGATTCCAGATTTTCAGATAGTTGTATTTCAGCTAAATATTCTAACAAACTATACATCAATGGAAAGCTTATCTACTTAGCTTTCAGATGACATATAAATCTCAATTTCAAAAAAGTGACCCTTATGACAGGTTTTGTGGTCCCAAGTCACATATTATACAGGCCTATTATATGGACATTGTATTGAATTTTGCTATAAATTTATGGTTTGATTACGTCATTAATTGATCTTTACCATACATCTCTGCCATATGTACATCGACTTGACAGTCACCACTGTAAGCTACTACTAAATATATTGTAAAAATTTTAATTTGGTGTAAAGTTGCTCTGCAACTATATGTATCGTGAAAAGCGCTATACAAATAAATTTGAGTTGAATTAAATTTGAATTGAATTGTATTTTAACAGTTATAAGTGAAGTGAGAAAATCTGCACACAAGGCTACAAATACTTGCTTCTGTGTCTTACAACTGAACGCACATGTGTAATGTTAAAATAACCAGATTTATAATTAGCCTTAATCTTTCTGTTTTCATTTTTAATGATTCAAGTAAGTCACAATTCTTAAATAACTAAGAGATGCAACTTCTCAAAGTAAGTTTACTACACATTTCTTTATGCTCACCAAGGCTGGATTTGATAAACAAATACAGTAAAAACAGCAATATTGTGAAATATTTTTACAATTTAAAATAACTGTTTTCTATTTAAGTATTTTTTAAAGTGTAATTTATTCCTGTGATGCAAAGCTGAATTTTTAGCATCATTACGCCAGCCTTCAGTGTCACATGATCCTTCAGAAATCATTATAATATGCTGATATGCTGCTGAAGAAACATTTCTAATTATCAATGATGAAAACAGTTGTTGCTTAATATTTTTGTGGAAACATGTGATACATTTTTTTCACAGCATTTAAAGCAGAAATCTTTTGTAACACTCTAAATGTCTTTACTGTCACTGATCAGTTCAATGCATCTTTGATGAATATAGTCATTCCTTCAAAAAAGAAATCCTAATGACTTCAAACTTTTCAATGGTAGCTTATAGATAGATAGATTTTACCATTCGCAGAACCCAGAGGCACAAAGACGGGGGGAAAAAAGGAAAGAGCAGTGATCTTTCGAGTTTTACACACCGTCTGGAGGTTTAAAGTGCTTCTTTCCATTATGAAGCTGCATTAATGCTCTGCGTTTGGGTAATTAGCAGAAAGTCAATTCCCATTACTGGTTAGGCACATTGACCAGCTGCTTACTTTAATAAAAAGGCATGTCCCCTACATTTAGAGCGGGAAAGAATCAATACCCAGGATGCATTAAAAGAACCTGCCTCCTGACAACAGGGCCGCCAACCCATAACACGAGAACCTTGCACTCTCAGAGATTCATCTATTCAAAACTCACCTCTCCTCTTCTGAGGAAGTGAACTCTCCACTCAGGCTTTCATGAATCCATTTCTTTTTCCTTTTTCTATTTTTTCTTGCTTTTCTTTACTTTGCTCTCTTTTGAAAACTCACAATTCCTAGCCTTGTAGAGAGCAGCCCTTGAAAAAGGATGTTAGGTTTAACAAATAAAATAAAATAAAAAACGGACACGCATGCATGAAAAATCTATTGGAAAGAACTTATAAAAAGCTCCTATATTTAGTATTTCTTCATTCGGGCTTCTGTTAGACCTCTGGTAAACATGTTTATGTTTAGCTTTGTACATAAGAAAAAAGCAGGCGTTCAAGAAGTCAAGAGGCACTTTGCATAAAGATGCAAAAACTTGAAGACAGTGCTATTAGAGTTGCTTTGATTAAATTGAAAGGATTAGTTCACTTCCAGAATAAAAAAATCCAGATAATTTACTCACCCCCATGTCATCCAAGATGCTTATGTCGTTCTTTCTTCAGTCAAAAGGAAAGGTTTTTGAGGAAAACATTTTAGGATTTTTCTCCATATAGTGGACTTCAGTGGTGGCCAATGGGTTGAAGGTCCAAAATAGCAGTTTCAATGCAGCTTCAAAGGGCTCTACACAATCCCAGCCGAGGAATAAGGGTCTTATCTAGTGAAACGAACAGTCATTTTCTACATTTTTGTACTTTTTAACCACAAATGCTTATCTTGCACAAGCTTGACTTGTTGATCACATTTGAAAAGTAATGTGTGACGTAGGACGGAAATACTTGAACATGCAAAGAAAGTCAAACAACCTTTTTCCCCAAAGGATAAAATAAAGACGTCGGATGATTTTGAAGTTGGAGGAGATGGAGTTTTTTGCCCTACCCTACCTTTTTGAACCGAAGCACACAGTCAAAGAACCTATTGTGTGTGACCTTTCCAACGTGATTACGTAATGCATAAAGTTGAGCTAGTGCAAGACAAACATTTGTGGTTAAAAAGTATATCAATTTTTTATTTTTTTAGAAAATGACCAATCGTTTTGCTAGATAAGACCCTTTTTCCTTGGCTGGGATCGTGTAGAGCCCTTTGAAGCTGCATTGAAACTGCAATTTGGATCTTCAACCCATTAGCTCCCACTGAAGTCCACTATATGGAGAAAAATTCTGGAATGTTTTACTCAAAAACCTTAATTCTTTTCAGCTGAAGAAAGAAAGACATGAACATCTTGGATGACATGGGGATGAGTAAATTATCAGGAAATATTCATTCTTGTACGAAAGGAAAGCAGGTGCACATATCCTCACATGTGAAGTGCACCAAGCTCTTCCTCTCAGTCTGAAGTGTGAGTATGTTTCACCCTGTATCTTTTATCTGTCACACAGGTCTGTGGACACTGGATTACAGCTTTGAGATCTGCCAACTTTTTTTTACTGCCTGTCTGTGGCTCAAGCATTTCTGATTCTCTGCCACCTCCCAAAATTTATACATGTATTTGCTCCCTCCCTCTCTCTCTTACTCTCTCTGGAATCAGACGATATATGCGGCTGTCTTCCTCTGATTATAGTGATCCAGTGGAACTGAGAGATAGCTGCAGGGATGGAGAGAGAGGGAGGAAGGGAGAGATGTGTCAGTGTGAGAAAAACATCAGACCCCAGAGTGTCTTCATATGCACTCGCTGTTCAAAAGTGAAGATGACTGCTGAGGAACTGTGGGCAAAGGATTATGGGGGCTGAGATTCCAGAATCAGAATCTCTGATTCACATGTGGTCTCTTTGTGTCTAAGCCAGAACATGGAGTCATTAAAGCTGAAGTGTGTCGTTTCTATGGCACTGAATTGACGAAATACTGTTTTCAAACGGGTTTCCTGCCGTCTATACCATTGGTCGGGCAAACAGGTAGTCCCAGATCATTGATAGTTTGAGGTAGATTGAACACACAACATTAAAAGGGTCAGTATTTACACTTGGAGAGATTAAACCTTTATTAGGGGCCAAGCACTGAAGGTGCAAAGGAATCTCGTAAGGTCAAGTTTTTTCGCTATTTTTAATAGCGAAAATAGCTTTTTCAAACTCATTCCAGACGGTTTGTCTGATTTTCACCAAAATTGGCTCAGATCATCTTTAGACCATGCTGGCAAAAAGTCATGGAATTCAAGTTGATTAGTCAAACCGTTCTCGAATAACGCACAAACGAATTGGATGAAAAGCACGCAAAAATGGATGTGAGGCTATATTGCCGCAACGGTTTGGGGTACTGAGACCAAACTTGGTGTGTGTTATAACAAGCGTGATCTGATACTACCTGCACAGTTGTGGCACAGTGCCACCTAGTGGTCAGAAGATATGAATAATGGCTATTTTGGCTTAAACCACCTAAATAGTTTGGCCAAAAACTTTAGATTCAGTGGTGCCGATTCGAACCATACCTAGCTTTCCCATGTCATTTTGGGTGTCAGCCACTCGAAACTTGGTATGTGTCTTCGGCACCATGCTCTGACCGGACTCAAAAAGTTTGGGGGCAGCGTCACCTTGTGGCCAAACGTGTTAAAGAATTTCAAAAACTGCTAATAACATTTGAATAAATTGGCCTACACTCTTAAAAATAAAGGTCCTTTAAAAGGTTCTTCACAGCGATGCCATAGAAGAACCATTTTTGGTTCCACAAAGAACCATTCAGTCAGAGGTTCTTTAAAGAACCATCTCTTTCTTACCTTTTTAAAATCTGAAGAACCTTCTTTCACCACAAAGAACCTTTTGTGAAACAGAAAGGTTCTTTAGATGTTAAAGGTTCTTTATGGAACCACTTAGACAAAAAAGGTTCTTCTATGGCATTGCGAAGCACCTTTATTTTTAAGAGTGTACTGTAATGATCTTAATATATTCCTTGGGTCATGGCGAGAAGGTAGACACCAATTTTGCCATAGTCAGCCGAACTTCCTGTCTGCCATTTTTGATTTATGCTGAAAACCTACTTTTTCGAACTCCTCCTAGACCGTTGGTCCAACTTTCACTAAATTTGACTCAGATCATCTTCAGACCATGCTGACAAAAAGTTTTGGATTTTGTTTTGATATATACAAAATGGTTACACATCAACGAATTAGCTGGAATCATGCCAAACTACATCTGCGTCTTTGACATACTGACACCAAACTTTGTGTGTGCCATTGTCACCTCACACTGACCACGCCACATCAATTTGGTAACAGCATCACCTATTGGTCAAAAGTGATAAACCATTCATTAACCATTAATAAAGAAATTTCCAAAAGTGCTAATAACTTTTGATTGCATTAGCCTTTTCTAATGAAACTCAGGTCATGCAGACAACATAAATACCAATTATGCCATAGTCGGCTGAACTTCCTGTCCGCCATTTTGATTTATGTTGAAAACCTAGTTTTTCGAACTCCTCCCTGACCATTGGTCCAATTTTCACCAAAATCGAATCAGGTCTTCTTTAGACTGTTAGTCTGAAGTCATGGATTTCATGTTGATAGACAAAACAGTTTTCGTATAGCAACACAACAAAATTGAGGCATGATGCCAGACTACATATGCGGCTGTATCTCTGCAAAGCTTTGACATATTGACACCAAACTTTGTGTGTGGCACTGTCACCTCACACAAAACACACCACATCAATTCAGTAACACTGTCACCTATTGGTCAAAAGTGATGAGCCATTAAATCATATTACTAGTGGCTTTTCAGCCATTTTCACTAAAATCAACTTAAAATGGCTTCAGTTATTTGTTGCTCCAGTTGGTCTGATGCTTGCTGCCATGCATGCTTCTGTAGTGCTTGGTCCCTTAATTGTCGCAATTGTGGTAAACAATACATTTTATTTGTGAACTTATGAGCAGCTATTCTTTTGAATAGATAACTTTTAACGTGGAACGCACACGAACACAAGAGGCGGTATACATATAAAAGAAGACTTCACATTTACATGTTTGCAGTTATGCAGCTATTCCAGAATGGTTAAATTTAAAGTGCTTTTAGTATTTCTACAAACTTGTTTTGAAGTTGTAACATTCATTTAAAAAGAGTCTGGGCTGTAGAGAGCAGCTGGCATATCAAACAGTCTCATCTCAACGCTTCCTGGATCCCCTGCAATGATTCTAGTGTGAAAGATTAATACAGAGGAAATGTAGTTCAATACAAATGTCACTTTCCTACCACAGAGATGAAAGAGAGAGGGGAAGAGAGCGAGAATAAGGGAGAGAACTCTTGGTATGACTTTAATCGCATGTGCATGATGAGCAACTCTTACAAATAGAGGAAAGCGTCTCCTGCTGTTTTGCCTCTCTCTTTTTCTCTCCCTCATCAACAGCCTTGATTAGCAGTGCTTTAATTAGACTGAGAACAAAAGGAACGTGATACCCATCTGTGGAGTGATCCCCCATCACCCCTTCTCCCTACCAGCAGAAACCCTGATGTCTAACAAACCGCAGCAATCAGCGTTAACACAAACTCTACACAACAACACTGAAACACCAACATGTTCATCATCAAACTCACTCAATACACCAGAGAGGGTTTGGGGATTTCAAAACATGTCTTACTGTCTTACTTATTGTACCAAATTTATGAAAATGCTTATTTAGGACGATGGTGAATGATTTGCAGATCCTGAGCACTACTGACAAACATCTAATCTTATAAAATGTGTGGTAGTATACACAAAGTATGTGTGATCGCGAATCTCGAAAGTGAAAGTAAAAAGTAAACGCGCATGCAGAAGCGATTTCAATGCCCCACATATTAATAGCAGCTCCCTGATGCAGTATAAATACCCAATGAAATTGAAAAAAAGGACTGAAATATATTTTTTTCCCCCATCTCATATTTATTCCCTTTAGGGGTTCTGTAGTACACGTCATTTCCTTTCACTGATTGTTTACAGTGTAACGGAAGTTA
This sequence comes from Cirrhinus mrigala, assembly GCA_036247105.1. Lineage (NCBI taxonomy): Eukaryota > Metazoa > Chordata > Actinopteri > Cypriniformes > Cyprinidae > Cirrhinus > Cirrhinus mrigala. The sequence continues at coordinate 42,067,738 of CM070013.1, forward strand.
CTCCCATAATTCACAGAAAGCGTCGTGAGGCATAGGGAAAAGGTGGATAGGGTTTGTTCTACATATGAGCAATAGTAATTGTGAGGATTTTGCAAACACCACTGCTAATTACCCACATACCCTGGACAGAGGACAAAGATGAAGAGCAAGGAAGAAAAGCCGCTGCTAAGCTGTCACTTTACATTCACGATAACTATAATTACAATGAGGGCCAGTCAATTAAAAAAGGCCTCAATTACGCTGAAAATAAATTAATACTAATTAACCAAATGGACCTTCATCCATTAACAGAAAAGGAACGAGAAAGGCAGATGAGAGCCGGACAGCGTAAAAGCATCAAAATGCAATTAATGCACCTGTCTAACTCACTATGATCAAAAATTTCAAATAGATTTATTCATTAAAAGAACATTCTGAGTTGTGACTCGACGCCCTTTGATTTTGAGTTCTTTCATTTTGGGTTCGGGAATAAATGCATTTCAAACCTTGCAAAAAAATATTATGCTCACAATGTGTAAAAGACTTTACATGAACTCTGAATTGCTTCTTGCTTTTGTGAAAACGTAACTTTCATTGTACATCTATGTACATGTCACAAATCCAGCACAAGCAACAGCTCAATAGAAAAGTTTTGCTACACTGCTACCTATTCTCCTGGTGCACAAAATGCATTCTCCATAGTGAATGTATTTCATTCAGACATCTCGATTATCTCCGTGGACAGTGCCAACAGCAGCAGCTGTGGGGATGGGAAACCGGAGGATGTGATGTCGTGGCGCCACTTAGTCGTCATATGCCAGGCACTAATTCCCAAATCAGCACCAGCTATTAAATCAACTGATTTGCACTTGTGTTCTGCTGTGAGATGCAAGCGCCACGATTTATGCCACACAAGTGTTGCAGATAACACAGAATTTTGCATTCTGGAACGGTGCAACAGCTTACAATGTGTCAGTAACCCTAAGATGGTTTGAACTTCTGTTAATTCATGTTGGTTGTGAAAAACATCTTATGCTACTGCAAATAGCCTGTTCACACCTGGTATTTGTATATATCTGGCAATCCAATCGCAAGTGGACAGTGTAAAACTGCATAATCTCATTGAAAAGGTGCATTTGGGTGCAACAAAGATCTTATATTTACTTCTTTGTGCATGAAAACATAGAGCAGCACACTGCCATAGTGAGTCAAATATGTAGTTACAAAATCAGAGACCCTGCTCTCAACAAAATCTAATCACAGGAGGTCACAGGAGATGCGTTTGAGATGGATGTTAATACCAGGTGTAAACGAGGCCTAAGTGTCTATTGATTTTCCCCAACACAATCCGAGACATTAACATTTCTGCAAAAAAAAAAAACTACACGCCTTTTCTCTATCCTTCCATCTTTCAATAAAGTACCCTTTTCCTATAAAGTAACTGTTAGCATAAATAGTTAAGTTTTAAAATTTACATACACCTTGCAGAATCTGCAAAATGTTAATTATTGCATTTTTTGTTTTATTTAGTACTGACCTGCATAATATATTTTACATTAAAGATGTTTACAACTATTAAGAAAAAATTGTTGAATTTATAAAAATAACCCCGTTCAAAAGTTTACATACGCTTGATTCTTAATACTATGTTGTTACATGAATGATCCACAGCTGTGTTTTTTTGTTTAGTGATAGTTGTTCATGAGTCCCTTGTTTGTCCTGAAGAGTTAAACTGCCTGCTGTTCTTCAGAAAAATCCTTCAGGTCCCACAAATTCTTTGGTTTTCCAGCATTTTTGTGTATTTGAACCCTTTCCAACAATGACTGTGTGATTTTGAGATCCACCTTTTCACACTGAGGACAACTGAGGGACTCATATGCAACTGTTAAAGAAGGTTCAAACACTCACTGATGCTTTAGTAAAAAACTTTAGTAAAAACGATGAATTAAGTGCTGAGGGGGTGAAAACTTTTGAACAAAATGAAGATGTGCACATTTTTCTTATTTTGCCTAAATATCATATTTTTTTCATTTAGTACTGCCTTTCAGAAACTACAGAAGATACTTAAGATGCTTCCCAGAAGACAATTAATTGCACTGCAAACAGTGAGCTTGATCTGCCTGGTACAGTACTTTCTCCTCTTTACAGACTTCATAAAAATTCCACAAATTACATTTTGTGAAAATACTGCAATGCAGTTTGTGCGCAATTCTAGAATAGAGATTGTTTACCTATTACTGATTGTATTCATCAACTGACTGCATGAACTGAATGGTGTAATAAAATAATAATTTTTTCTTTTCAAGAGATGTACAGATGTTTTATGTTATGTTCTGAAATTACCATTTTAATGAGTATTTTTGCACATAAGATCACTTATCTGAATTTAAATAAGAATACATGTCAAACTAATATTTATTTAGCTGTTGTCTGTACTTGTTGACACACCAGTTCAAACCGTTTTTTCTTTTTTCCATATTAATTTATCAATTAAGACACTATTCAATCTAACAACAAGGCGGTGTGATGTAAGATGTTCATAATTAAGATCATTTGTTTCGGATTTTTAGGGAGTTGGAAATAAATGTCAATTGAATAAGTGCCAATTATCATCCAATCCGTACAAACCGACATGATGAATTCAAATTAGATTCACACACGTTCCAGAATTCCAAACAAGTCGTGATTATCCCTCATCCTCATCTCGAAACAGCCCTGTGTACTTCAGCCTGTCGTCTCGTAATCAGCCCGTAATGTGGTCAGATTGAGCTATTGTTGCTGCATCACAGATTTTCATGTGATGTTTGTGATTACAGCTCCATTGAAAACAACTATAAGACTCATCAAATCTCAGCCTGGTACTAAGATACACTCGTGCACAAAAGCAGAATTCCTGCGTTACATGGAATTCTATGTGAAATATGTAAGAACTTTCATTAAAAAGATTTTCTTTCTATACTGAACTGATCATTATTTTTTAATTTCCATGACATTCACTTGTGAAATATACAGTATAATAACTTTCTTCAAAAAGACATTAAGCAGTTAGTTAAGACAAGAAAAACAAAGAAAACTGGTGTCATGCGGTCACTGCTTGTGTTTCTAATGTACAAAGACAGAGTAAACGGCTTTCAGCTCTTTGTTGTGTGTAGATGAGTGTATGAGGAAAAGAGGGTGAATAGTTCATCTTGGCACATCAAGAGAAAAATATACTGTCGCTCAAAATAGTGATGCATTTATCATGGAAATCCTTGGAGAGTCATTTTTCTAATGTAATGAGGCCATGTAATGTCTCTTAGCTTCAGAGAGGGTGTGTGTGTTTGTAAGTGAACAGGACAGTCATGAGCTGGTGGTGTTTTCATTTTTCCAGCCCAGATATGGCTAATCTTTTAATCATAATTGAAACAATAAAATAATATTACAGCGATTTCTCTGATAATGCGCAACACATGGGCAACGAGGAAATGGGTAACAAAGGAACCCAACACTTCTCTTCTTACCCCACATTTTACTTCATTATTTCATGGGTGAGTCGAGCCGGGCCTAAATGAAATCCAGATTACAATAACGGCAAGGCTGGGTTCAATTAGGAGAGCGTAAACACTCCATACTGAGCTCCCGGCAGCACAGTCAGACCTATGGAGGCCGTTTTATACACATTTACACACATGCAGTAACATGCAGGCCCACACGGAAACTGCACATGGAGGAAGATCTACAGATTTCCACAGAATTGCAACGTATCTCTTTCACAAAGGAAAGAGATAAACAGCCCTATCGTATGTTTGTTTATTAAATATTTGTCTAATTTTATCAAGCTTTCAGTTACTAGTTAAATGTATAGTACTTTAAGATTAATTCAAAACTGCCTTTAAAGGTTCACTGAAGTGCTTTGAAACACGCTGCGTTATTCTATTTGTTGACATAATTTAAAATGAAACAGGAAGAGAAGGCGGGACATATCCAGCCTTAAAGGGCCAGAGCCGTTGAGCTTGGTAAAGCCGCATTTGACAACATACAACAGCCACAATCTCATCCATATCACAATAAAATACAGCATTCTTTGTAGAATTCAAATGAATTCAAATGTTTTGGACCGGAGCCGACTGTGTGCATGCTGCGGCGGCTGCCCCAGTGGAAAGCATATTTACACTGTCTGAATCAGAGGTTGCGTTACCGGAAATTGTCCGTCATTGACAGAATTTCTTTTATCAGTGAAGGAAAAATCTGAAGGCTGTCCATCACTTTGACAGATTACACTGAGGGTGATCTATTGTAAATTGTAGCTGTAATTCCCAACATTGTCCAGTTGGTGGAGAGTGCGCTTCAGTGTGGCAGCAGAGCACACATTCCAGAACAAAAACGAAACTGTCATGAGTCTTTTGCTATGCATTTGATTAGGCACAGGTGAGTAGCCTACCAACTTTAGCTACAGTGATCTATCACGCCACATTAAACAGCACCAAAATGGTATTTACTGCTTGAATTTCCTAATGAAATGGACAGAATTTGAAATCTGAGACTTTGTTTCATATCAAAAGTAACAAAGCACAGAGCTCAGCCTATTGCGATTTGTTGGACGTACTGTTCATTCATCAACTGAAAACAGCATAGACCAAAAGATCGATTGGGATTAAAGAATCGATTTTGGTTCATTTAAATGAGAATCTATTAAAATCAAGAAATATATATATTTTTTTTTTATTTACCCAGCCCTAGCATATTTTGTTGTATTTAAACACTGTGCCGTTGTCCTGTAGGTTCATGATTAAAAATTAAAATGTGGAAAAAAAATAAAAAATAAATAATTAAATGTGTTATTATTAGTGGTGTCAATCGATTAAAAAAATAATCACACACTTTCTTCTGAAAATAATCTGACATTAAAGTTTTTAATTATCCTTTTATATTGCAATAATTTCACATTCAATCTTCAAATTAATGAAGAAACAAAAAAGAACGCATATTTTTCATATTTGTTTAATGCCATTTTTTTAATGACTGAAGGGAAGTATCGCTGATACCACTGAAGCTTCTCATCACCAGTATCGTTTCCGCGCTCGTTTGACTTGCGCCTGGCGCTGAAGTGAAGTTGGTGCGTGCGTCTGCAAAGTCTCCCGTTTTATGTGCTCCTAAAGACGTTCTGCATCTAAATAAACACAATTCTTTAGCAGTTGCGGGTGGGATGGCCAAACCTAGACCCGCACCTCATTAATTGCGTTAAATATGTTTAACGCAAAAATTAATCGCCTGCGTTAATGCACTTATTTCGACACCACTAGTAATTCTAATTAAAATATGAAAATTAAAATGACAGGTAATAACTGATTATGACAGAATTTGTACGACCCTGTCCAGCAAAATAACATTTAACATTAAAATAACCACTTTTTATAATAAACAAACAAATAAACATACATCAAAAAAAAAGTATCTAAATACTCAATACTGTTGTATGCATCTTTTTAAGCAACACCTTACCTAATATTCTGTGTAGCAGTGTACACACACACACACACACACACAATCTCTCAAGTAGTGACGGTGGGTATTAGCCTTCAGAGTTGCGCGTCATCCATCACAGTGGCACGAAGGCTAAGTTGACAAATTTCCAATATTAATAGAAGCTGTCGGGGCGTTGTAGGGTAATAGCAGTCCCTGTCACGGGCACCTATTAATGCCTGGCCCCTGCTGCAGGACGAGGTAATTAATACACTCACACATGCTCCCAACACAATTTAGATTGACATACACACTTTCACCTTCATTTAAGGGAGGGACAGCAGGGAGAGAGAGCGAAAAGGGTGATGCTTCAGTGTGTCTAAGAAGCTACTTTGAAACCGCAGCTGTGGCTAACGGCTACTCAAGCTGTGTACTTACTTAAACAGTTAAGCTACATTAAAGCTGCACATTTGAAAACAGTCAGCCTGATTAATATACATGAGGAGTTGTTTATCAGTTCAACCGGAATTTGTTGTGGGCGTGGCTACCTGGTGCAAAGGAGTGCAACAGTGCCCTCCCACTTTTTCAACAGCCTTGGTTCAGGAAGCATTTTTCCCATAAATTTTTCCCATAGGGATTTTTCAAAAGTCTTCAAGGAGGTGTGATAAGCCATAAACCGAATCAACCAGGTCCAACTTTGATTTGAAGCAAAATGTATGGGAAAATCTGACAAAAACACAAAGGTATTCACTTCATTTTTTAACACAGAACTAAGCCTATGGGCAAGAATTCTAGTTCATTATCTACTATAGGGAACATGTAGTAAACAGTAAAACTGCATGTACAAACCAGTGTGTTCATAATTAAAATAATAAATTAAAATTATATGGTAAGACACACCAACTTGCAATAGCAAGCAGCAAAGCGAGTTGTTTTGTACAGTTAAAAATAACTGGATGTGGATGAGACCAGAAGCCAGACCCATAAGATTTACAAATGACTGTGTTCACTCTTACGGAAAAATAAGGTGGGTACAACTGTGTACTTAACAACTTTAATGAGGGAAAGCACTACAGTACCATGAACCATTGCAAATTACATAATAAATAGATAAATATAAAAACTATTGATTTATATATATAATTTCTGTTTTGATTCTCTGATTGGTGGAGATTTCTCTGCTGAATTATGGGTAATGTACTCTTTCACTACAAATTCTGCTGCTAAACATGATTGTGTAAAAAAAGAAGTTGAAATAATGTGAACTGGTGGTTTCAACAAAGCATATAACATTGATTACAACATTGAACAACCTCATATCTCACAGCAGTAGCCTTTGAGATTTATAAAATGTTGTTAAAAATCAATTCCCTTTTGAATGGGATTGAATGGAATTTTTACTAAAGGAACCTGACAATTGCATTCTACAGAAATACACACACACACAATTAATGCTAATCATTGCAGGTTAGGAGAAAGCTTAGACTACCCATGACTGTATTTGAGAATGTATGGAAGCCCATCTCAGAATTCTGACTTCTTTTTTTTTTTTTTTAAATTGCACAATTACATTTTTTTCTCTGAATTGTGTGATACAAATTAGCAATATTGACTTTTTTCTCAGAATTCCATAATATAAACTTGCAATTTCAAGTTATAAAGTCAGTTTTGCGAGATACAAACTCGCAATTCTGCCTTTTTTCCCCCAGAATTTTATGATATAAACTCACAATTACGAGTTATAAAGTCAGAATTGCGTGATAAAAATTCATAATTTCAAGTTATAAAACCAGAATTGCGGGATACAAACTTGCAATTCTGCCTTTTTTCTCAGACTTGTGTGATACAAGCTCGCAATTCTGCCTTTTTTTTCTCAGAATTCCGTGATATAAACTCACAATTTTAAGTTATAAAGTCAAAATTGCAAGATACAAACTCACAATTCTGCCTTTTTTCTCAGAATTGCATGATATAAACTCACAATAACGAGTTATAAAGTTGTTATAAAAATTCACAATTTCAAGTTATAAAATCAGAATTGCGGGATACAAACTTGCAATTTTGCCTTTTTTTCTCATGTGATATAAACTCTGAGTTTATATCATGCAATTTTGGGGAAAAAAACAAGAATTGCGAGTTTATATCTTACAATTAATGTTTATATCTCGCAATTCTACGTTTTTTTCCTAACAATTGTGTTTATATAATGTAATTCTGAGAAAAAAGTCAGAATCGTCAGTTTATATCTCGCAATTCTGAACTGGGAGTTTGTATCACATAATTCTGAGGATGAAAGTCTGATTTGTGAGATAAAAAGTTGCAATTACCTTTTACATTTTTTATTCAGTGGTGGAAACAGGCTTCCATAAGAATGCGTTTATCTGATGATTTTTCTTTCGTGAAGCAATAACTCTCCAACAATATATTTTTACTAAACAAAATGTAATGCTAGTCTTTGCATGTTGCTATCACAGCTAGTTAGGGGGAAAAACATACTGGAATAGCAACACTTTGTTGTTGAATGCACCTAAGCTACTATCACACTACTAAAAAATGTTAACATTTAACTTTTGTTTTTAGCTAATTTACCCTCCACTATGTTTGAGGGTGTTTGTTTGATCATGTTTACTCTCATATAACAATAATTCTACATAAATACATTTCTAAGTGTCTTAGTAGCCATACATCCTCAGCCACAAAATCCTCTCAGAACACACTAGCAGCTGCATGTCAACATGCTATAAAATCTTTCAGAACACCTATGCAATCTGATAGCAACACTCTGGCATTGTGGTGGTGAGTTTTACACGGAAAGCACCACTCACAAATGTAAAAAGTAGTATATTAGCATTGTTCATTTTAAGTACAGAAAGTGTAGGTGCTTCTATAAATGGGATTTGAGAAAACAAAAGTGTCAGTGCCAGGCTGCCAGCTCACAGGGTTACGCTAATATGATTATGTGGATTATGCCAACGAGCTGGTCCGGGGCTATATTTCATGCTCTCGTTTGGGGGAAGTGTTAATTGGTTTGGAGCCTTTGATGTGACTGCTGGTAAGCCGGATGGGGGAGGGTGAATATGAGACTGTGGAAAAGTGTGTTTTTGTGGCCTTGGAGAGATTCAGATTGACGAAAAGAGATCCCTCTTTGACTCCAAGGCCAGAGCGCTGCTGGTTTTCTTTCTCTTAGTATACCGCTGGCTCGTGTGTATCTCAAATTGGATTACAAAGAGATAAATGTGAATGAGGTTCTTGTGAGTGTGAAGACTTACATTCACCTGAGGTCTTTTTAGAAGACGACTGCTTGGAAGAAGGAAAAGATCTTTTGAGGTTTCGCATTGAGGAATGCGGTTGAATTATATCTTGAAGACGTCAGACGACATTAACCTCTGGCCTCAACTGAAAAAAAGATGCAGAGGGCAGTTCGTATAGGTGGCAAAGGAAAAAGAAAATACAGAACGCATTAAAGGAACATTAAAATTCTTTCAGTTGCATTCATTTACATTTAAATGTTTTAATTCTGAGCCATTAGATTATATGTATATCTTACAAGATATTGCTTCAATTTGCTCTTTTAGGTAAAATTAAAAAAATTAAATAAAGTGAAATAAAATAAGTAATAAAAACAGCCCTGTTTAGCTGTATGTTTGACTATTGCCATAAGTCTACTTGTTCACCCACTGACATAGGAAGAGACTGTCTGACCAATTACAGTTTGGAGATATAAAATAAATGAGCCGTATCACACAAGTAGCTGTGCAACATGGCTGTATATCGGCATATACAGCTGTTAACGGCCACGTTCACACAGCAGCAGAATATGGTTGTCAATCCTGTATTTGAGTCCTTAATATGGTTACGTTCCCGGTGTGACAACCGCTTTCTGTAACCGAACACACACCTGTAAATTTTCAGGACTCACAACCGCATTCTTAAAACACGTGCGCTGTGTGAACAGCACAGGACTGAACAACTAGTTCTCTGCCGCACAAACAAACGTTTACCATGAGCTGCTTGCATTTCATGTGTGGTTTTGGTAATTTACAGTGACGGAGAATTGAGCTGCGTGTCATCTAAAAGTTTTATATCCAGTCTCCACCGGAGCCGTTCCCGCTAGTTTTGTGTTCTGTGTGCGGCTCAAATGCTTCGCACTTCACCCAAATATAAAAGCTGCTGTCAATTAATGAAGGTTTGATGAATGAACTCACGGCTCCATTGGACTTTTGTCATGTCAGAAAGTGATAAAACTTTCTGTTTTATGGACGTCGCCATTTTTGATATTACTTGGTCTCTGTTGCTATGGTTACTCGTAAGGAATACGGGCTTGACTCCCACTGCACATTCATACAGACAGTGGGACTTTAAGCAACAGCTTCCCTTGGAACGGCTACGATGACCGGAAGTAAGCCGTTACACCGCCGTAGCCGAGAACGTAAAAATCATTAAAGGAACACTCCACTTTTTTTGAAAATAGGTTCGTTTTCCAACTCCCCTGGAGTTATACAGATGTGTTTTACCGTTTTTAAATCCATTCAGCCGAACGCCGGGTCTGGCGGTAGCACTTTTAGCATAGCTTAACATAAATCATTGAATCCGATTAGACCATTAGCATCTCACTATAAAATGACTAAAGAGTTTCGATATTTTTCCTATTTAAAACATGACTCTTCTGTAGTTGCATTGTGTACTAAGACTGGTGGAAAATGAAAAGTTGTGATTTTATAGGCCGATATGGCTAGGAACTGTACTCTCATTCCAGCGTAATAATCAAGGAATTTTGCTGCCGTACCATGGGTGCAGCAGGCGCAATGATATTACGCAGCGGCTGAAAGTGACCGGCACTAAGTTTGTGTAGATGCAGAGTTGCAGCTGGTAGGACAGTGACGGTTGCAATGACAACCGCACCACTGCGGTCGTCGGTTGCCACCGCGGTGGTCAGTTGCCACCGGCAATACTGCACGTGACGTCACACACATATTTATCCTGACTGTAAGGCAAGTATTCGCTGAGTTTCGTTTCATTTTTGTGCAGCGCTCCTGTTCAACACCGAGACATCAGAAAGCGCATCTTGTGTGTTTTCTTTATTGTTACAAATGCACAACATTTTGTTGATATTGTGAGTGCACGCAAATAAAATTAGACCCTTTACAGTTCCAGATGAGTAAGCATATTATGCTTACCTTTATGAGCAAATATTATGGCGTATTTAAATTTTTTTGCAAGTGATTTTGCTGGCGCCTCCATGTCCAGCAAAGCGCATTTAGCTTCCACTCTCCAACAAACCATTGTATGCGCAAAATAGCGTGCAAACGTTTAAAATAACATTGTGATATGCCTGAAGATTTTATTTTAGGCAAGTCGTGATGATTTGAGAAGGCAAAATTGATCAAACATAGGCTGTGATCAACTCACTGCCTGCCTCTGGCCGCTTGGTCGTTAAAGCAAAAACCTTAATTTAACAAACCAAAAATGTTCCAAACATATTTCTAAATTAACTTTATAAAAAACCGACAAGAAATATAACTACATTCCTATTAAAAACAAAACTGAGCTATTTTAATGAATGCAACAGTGTAATGGGAAAGAGAGATGGTGCCGTTAATTTTGATGAGCCGTCGGACAAGGGTTGGGCAAGGTTTTTACGAACGTATGCAACAAATGTTTGTTTAATATTTACCGTTCTTATTTAACTGTATAATTTCTTTGATATTTACTTTAGTGCTTTGTAGGCTGAAATAAACACACACGTTTGTTAATAATTTTTGAGCCTCATTTTTTATTTAAAAAAAAAAAAAAAAAAAAAAATTATATATATATATCTCAGCACCGTGCCACCAACGGTAGTTGGTCCATTACCACCGCGGCGGAAAAAATCTGTCACCGTCACAGCCCTAGCAGTCGGCAGAGTTGAAGGCTGTGTAATATCATTGCGCCTGCTGCACCCATGGTACGGCAGCAAAATTCCTTCATTATTACGCCGGAATGAGAGTATAGTTCCTAGCCATATCAGCCTATAAAATTGCAACTTTTCATTTTCCACCAGTCTTAGTACACGATGCAACTACAGAAGAGTCAAGTTTTAAATAGGAAAAATATCGAAACTTTTTTAAACTTATTTTATACTGAGATACTAATGATCTAATCATGCTAAAAGTGCTACTGCCAGACCCGGAGATCGGCTGAATGGATTCAAAAACGGTAAAACATATCTGTATAACTCAAGGGGAGTTGGAAAATGAACCTATTTCAAAAAAAAAGTGGAGTGTTCCTTTAAGAGCCAGGGGGTGAAAACTTTTGGAATTTGAAGATCAGGGTAAATTTAACTTATTGTGTCTTCTGGGAGACATTTAAGTATCTTCGGTAGCTTCTGAAGGTCAGTACTAAATGAAAAAAAATAAAAATAAAATAATATATATATATATATATATATATATATATATATATATATGATAATGAGAAATAAGAAATGTGTACACATCTTCATTCTGTTCAAAAGTTTCCACCCCCAGCTCTTAATGCATCGTTTTTCCTTCTGGAGCATCAGTGAGTGTTTGAACCTTCTGTAATAGTTGCATATGAGTCCCTCAGTTGTCATCAGTGTAAAAAGATGGATCTCAAAATCACAAAAAAAAAAAAATAAATAAAAAAATAAAAAAGATTTAACATTTTGCAGATTCTGCAAGGTGTATGTAAATCTTTGACTTCAATTGTATAATATAACGTGATGACATTTTGCCCTCAGCCAAAACTATTTGCTCTGGAACAAATAATAGATTAATGAGACCAAAGACTACGTGTTAGATTTATCCAAAACAAATTATAGCTCATGTTTAACCACTATAGAGACATTACAGCCAGAGGCAAATTCCAGAAGATCTGGATGAGGTAAGGCTGCTCATATGAAACTATTACAGAAAGTTCAAACACTCACTGATGCTCCAGATAGAAACACGATGCATTAAGAGCCGGGGTAAAAACTTTTGAAGTTTTAAGATCATTTGAAGATCAGGGTAAATTTAACTTATTTTGTCTTCTGGGAAACATGTAAGTATCTTCTGTAGCTTCTGAAGGGCAGTACTAAATGAAAAAAAAAATATGATATTCAGGCAAAATGAGAAAAATGTACACATCGTCATTCTGTTTAAAAGTTTTCACCCCCAGATCTTAATGCATTGTTTTTCCTTTTGGAACATCAGTGAGTGTTTGAACCTTCTGTAATAGTTGCGTATGAGTCCCTCAGTTGTCCTCAGTGAGTCCCCATTGTTGGAAAGGGTTCAAACACAAAAATGCTGAAAAAAACGAAGAATTCGTAGGACCTAAAGGATTTTTCTGAAGAACAGCGGGCATTTTAAATGTTCAGGACAACAACAACAAAAAAAAACAGCTGTGGATCATTCAGGTAAAAAACAGTATTAAGGATCAAGTGTATGTAAACTTTTGAACAGGGTCATTTTTTAGAAATTCAACTATTATTTTCCCTTGTGGACTATATGCAAACATCTTTTATGTGAAATAGCTTATTCAGGTCAGTACTAAATAAAAAAAAATAATATGCATTTTATATGATCCCTTTTTTTATATGAACTACATATTGGAAGTCTAAACAAGTACTTTCTTACCTTAAAAACCCTTAAAACTACATTCCGTGACACTAAAACAGTATTATTTATAAAACTATAGTGGATTTGGGCATCTGCCATGACACTCGCTGTGAGAAATAATGCAAGCTGAATGATCAGAATCGAGGACCAGAAAGAACAGTTGTATAAATATGTATAAACATTTTAATAAATACTATTAAAACTTATACTATTACTAATAATAAATATACATTTTTGCTTGTGGATAGCTAATTTGACTGCAAGTAAACGACACAAAAGTCTAGACTAGAATGAACCAAACAAAACGTTTAGAAGTAAAAATCTTGCAATTTTATTTGCATATAAAGGCAGCTAAATATATCACAATGAAACCTGAAGAAAAAAAAAGAAGAAACGTATCTAAACTTTCCCAGGAATGAGACTGCAACTGAAAGAAAAGCCGAGAGGCATTTACAGTGGCAAGAGTTGAAACAACTATTGGCAACATTTTTTTTTGTGCTAGCAAGACTGCATTTACACAGTGCAAAATAACAAAAAAAAAAAAAAAAGAATAAGAGAAAAACAAAAACTATCATAAGCGAGATATCAAAGGACAGCTAAACCTGTTTTCGTCAGGTTCGAAGAACAAAAATACAACCTTTGAGATTGTACATTAAAATAATTTCAACTCGAGTACTCGTTTATTGTATGGAACAATATGCCATAAAGTAGGCGACACTGAATGAGCTTCAGAGGAACATTTCATGAAAACAGAAAATAGCATGTGTGCGCTTATGCACATTTAAGTCATCATCACTTACAGGCAAAATGATATTCTTCAAGAGGTTTAGAACAAACACAATTTTAGTTAGAGATTTTACAGCGTACACACATACATATAGATATAGTCATATTTTAAGACATTTTCCAATTTCTATGCAGAGTGAGGCGCTCCAGAATATACATGAGTTAAAATGCATCCATGTCTTCCCTGCGCTTGTAAGAAAGTGTTCTTTGAATGCAAAAAAAGAGAGAAATCCCCTTTAGTTTTGGATAAAAATAAATAGGACGCTTTCTCTTCGCTAGCAGAAAGAAGGGGCTCCAGCCGGGGGAACTTAAAGCTAGTTTAAGGCATTATCCCTGTCAGCTAAAAGAAAGCTTAATTATCCTGAAAAAGAATATACAAAATGAACAATGGCATCCCATACCAACATACTTCGAATATTGACAAAAAAAGAGACGTAATTTTACAAATTCACAAAGCTTATTATCTTACAGATTTCATCCGATCTTTTCATAAGATTGTTCACCACTTCTGTACGCGACACCTGCGTGACCCCGTCCGTCATCGGAAACTTCCACTGAATCTTTTAGCAAAAGACTGCCGATTTTAAAAGAAACATTCAACAATTTTTTTCTTTTAAAGTATTGTTAGAAAACATAAGGAGGAGAGGAGAGTATGGCGACGCTCGCGGGCGTCTCAAGAGCTGGGGGGGTTCGGGAGGTCGAACACGATGGGAGGGTTGGTGGGTTGAAAGCTGACCGTACAGGTAGAGGCGTTGATGAATGTCGTGTACCCGTCTGTCATAATGCCGTAACCTAGAGGAAACCAGAGAGGAGTAAACATTTATATGACAAATTCCTCCAGAAATGAAACCGATATTCCGAAATTCAAACCCATATGACTTTTTTTTAGATGAATACAAATTGCTGTTTTTCCTCCTTTCTAAATCATTTCGGACAAAGAAATCTGCTAAATGATGTACAACAATTCAAATGTTTGGGGTTGGTAAGATTTTTAAGTCTCAAGCTCACAAAAAATACAGAGTTCTGGCTTGAAACTCCAGATGGCGCAGTCCGATAGGTCTAACTCAGTCTGCCCTAATGACATCATCATCACATGGCACAGCTGATTGGTTGTCTCCTGTATCGGTAGCCAATGAGCTCGCTGCTCAACATTCAAATAGACTAGTGTTATTTCATATATGTTATATTTGAGGCAGTAGGATTTCTTACATGCTCACAGCAGCATGTTGTAGATGTATTGGCAGTAGCAAGTCTGCCAAGGATCTATTCTGCCAAGACCAAATACATCAACATACGTCATGTACATTACCGTGCCAATCCCTCAGAGAGTTGTCATGACAGAACTGCATTTAATGATCAAAACTACAGTAAAACATTACTGTTGTGAAACTTAAAAATGTAATTTATTCCTGTGGTGCAAAGCTGAACTTTCAGAAATCATTCTAATATACTGATTTGCAGGTAAAAAATATTTCTTACTATTATCAATGTTGAAAATAGTTGTACGGCTTAATACTTTTGTGAAAACAGTGATAAACAGTTTTTCAGCACTATTTGAACAAAGAAAGTTCAAAAGAACAGTATTTATTTGTGAAAAAAAATAATTTGTATTATTATAAATATCTTTACTGTCACTTCGATTAATTTAATGTGTCCTTGCTGAATAAAAGTATTTATTTGGCTTCCAAAAATGATCTTACTGACACAAAACCTTTGAACAAAAGTGTATTTTCCATTATTAAACACATACTTACATACATAAAAAACACTAAAATGGTAAAATATTATTGCAATTTAAAATAGCGGTTTGCTATTTTAATATACTTTAGAATAGAATTTATTCCTGTGATGCAAAGCTGAATTTTCAGCATCATTACTCCAGTCTTCAGTGTCACATGATCCTTCAGAAGTAATTCTTTCTTTTTTTTTAAAGATCTATTTTTTTTTTGTGGCATTTTTTGTCTTTATTGAGACAGAGCAGATCAGAATTGACAGGAAGTGAAGTGGGAGAGAGAGGGGGGGTGGGATCGGGAAAGGTCCTCGAGTCGGGATTCGAACACGGGACGCCCGGAGCACAACGGCGCTGTATGTCTGCCCACAAGGCTATCGGTGCCGACCGTTCAGAAGTAATTCTAACATGCTGATTTATTATCAAGGTTGAGTTGAGTTTTTTTTTTGGAACCTGTGATACTTTTTTCAGGACTCTTTGATGAATAAAATGTTAAAAAGAACAGCATTTATTCAAAATAGAAATCTTTTCTAACAATATACTGTTCGAAGTTCAGGGGCAGTCAATTTTTTCTTTTTTTGTTTAAAAGAAATTAATACTTTTATTCAGCAAGGATGTGTTAAATTGATAAAAAGTGAGTAGTAAAGACTTGTATTGTTAGAACAGATTAACTTTTAACTTTTTATTCAGCAGCACAACTGTTTACAACATTGATGACAAATTAGAATATCAGAATGATTTCTGAAGAATCATGTGACACTGAAGACTGGAGTAATGATGCTAAAAAATCAGCTTTGCATCACAGGAATAAATTATATTTTAAAGTATATTAAAATAGAAACTGTTATTTTAAACTGCAATAAGATTTCATAATATTATATATATATATATATATATTTCAGACTAGGGCTGCACCCTAATAGTTGACAAACTGTTAGTTGACAGGAAGAGGCTCGGTCGACCAAAATTTTATAAGTCACAGAAAAAAAATATATATATTGTACAGGAAGTGGCGAAGTCACACGGTCTGTGCCAGACAGATTGTTAACTAAAAGATGTAAGTAGTAGCAACTTTACATGGGCGCTCAATCTAATGTTAACGTAGAAAAATGTGCGGTATTGAAGTGTCTGTGCGGAGTGTGGAAGCTAAATAGTAGCGCGCTTACTGCATGACAGATGAAGCCGTCGGCGCGCTCACTTGCTATTAAAATACTTCATTTTTGGTTATACAGATAAAAGTAATACATCTTTTAAATCTGTAAAGACTGTTTATTTGTGTGCACTCAGAATAACAACGAAACGTTGCGCTTTTGTAAAATAACTAAAGCAAACAGGACGCACTTTCTGCCTTCTCTGTGAACTTGAGCGCGTCACTTTAAAACTCTGCCTTACAGGCATGAAAATATATCTATAGAGAGTGAAATGTCTACTTTCAAATGAAAAAATTCAAACACAAAACAAATATTCTCAGATATCCTCAGACGAGTCAGTTCTGACTTCATCTCTTAAGGCGAAAACAAAAAAGAAAGAAAGCACTAGTTTATCAATAAATTATTAAAATGTTAATGCAGTCTCCTTGTAGTTTTTCCCAGACACATTCATAATTATTATATCTGCTGGTGTGTTGTGGCAAGCTTTTTGCGTGCACCAAAGTAGTCTATATAGTCTATAGTCAAAAAAGGGAATTATGAGTTTGCCCACTGACTGCTGTGTGTGTGTGTGTGTGTGTGTGTACATACAAACACATTGAGTAAACACAATAAACAGTACAAGGTCTTTCCCCAAGTGGAGCACTTGTCCAAATTAGCCCCTGGGCTCAGAAACCCTTCTCTGTCTTCAGCATGTTTAATTAAAAATATAATAATAATAAAAAGCCTCAAAAGCTGAAGGGGGAAGCGAGGGGATGCAGCACATCTGGTGAACAGAGTCCGAACCCAAAGGCAGATCTCTCTGATCCCTCTTCCCTCAGTACTGGGCTGAACTTGCAGCCAAATCTGGTGTTAAAATGCATATCCTTATATATTCATATCCTAGACTGCTTATGGGGTTTATGTTTATGCTGATGCAGCTGATGCTGTTCTCAGACTCTGAATCTCTAAAGGAAACAACAAGCTATTTCTGTTACAAATATACAAGATTTGCGTTTTAAAAGATTGCTGTTCTTTTGAACTTTCTATTTAAAGAATCCTGAAAAATCAAGTATTATGGTTTACACAAAAATATTAATCAGCACAACTGTTTTCATTGATAATAATCAGAAATGTTTCTTGAGTAATGATGCTGAAAATTCAGCTTTGCATCAGAAATAAATGACATTAGAATATTAGAATATATTAAAATAGAAAATAATTATTTTAAACTTTAATAAATTAATACATTTTTAATTTAACTTTAATCAAATTTCTTATTGATCGAACTGGTGTCTTTTATGACATTACCGTTGCTTGCGTTTCTTGTCTTGTCAATAAACACCCTACAACTACTGAAATCACTGTAGTGCACAATGACTCATGGTTTTTTGCTTTTTTTAATGGCAGTACCAGTTTGTCCTTGTGGTTACTCACCTTCATGAATTCCTCCGAAGACGTGGAGTTTGGGCCGGACTCTCCTCTGGACTGTGTTTAACAGCTCAACACACCCAACTCTTTGCAGCTCCTTCGGTACCCAGTCCCTAAAACCTACACACACACATAAAACACACCATAAATCAGTTTCCAATCTCAGAGGAAAAACAGCTCACACTGGACTCATGTTCAATCATTTGCCCCTTTCTGTTTTTGTTTCAAGTTAAAACTGTAGTAATTTTGTTGTGTGGTTCTGTCATTTTTCATTGGTTTTCTTTTAAATATGTTTTTACGTTCTAGTTATTTTGTACTTATACCAAGTGAATAATAATAATTACATTTTATTTCATTTTAGGTTTATTTTATTTTATTTTATTATTTTAAGTAATGGATTTTAATGGTTATGGTTTTAGTTTTAATTAACAAATAATAACGCTGCTCTAAAGCTAGATTTTAATTAAAGTTTTTTTTAATTTTGTCGAATGGTTTTGTCATTTTTATTATTATTATTATTTTTATGTATAAAATTTTAATTTTAGTTATTTTAGTACTTCAACTCAAACTAAACTAAAATAAAAAAAAAATGTTGTTTTGCCAACTAGCCAAAATAAAATACATTTTAAAAATATTTTATGTAATTTAAAGTAATGTTCATTTTATTTCAAGTAGTGAATTATTTATTCATTCATTCATTCATTCATTTATTTTTTATTGTTACATTTTACATTTATTCAGCGTTAGTCAATGATCATAACCCTGTTCTAAAGCTAGATTGTAGTTAAAGTTTTATTAATTTTATTGCATGGTTTTGTCATTTTTTTAATATATTCACATAGTTTTTATTAAGTTGTAATTTTAGTTATTTTAGTACTGCAAATTAAACTAAACAAAAATAAGAAATGTTGTTTTGGCAACTAGATTAAAATAAAATACATTCTTAAAAAATTTTTCTGTAATTTAAGTAATGTTAATTTTATTTCAAGTAGTATTTTTTATTCTTTTATTTAAATGGTTAAATGTTTTATTTAGTAATTTATTAACGAGGATAAGCCTGCTCTAAATCTAGATTTTAGTTAAAGTTTTATTAATTTTGTTGCATGGTTTTGTCATTTTTATTATTATTATTATTATTATTATTTTATTATTATTTTTTTTTATGTATGTCCTTATAACTTTTATTAAGTTTTAATTTAGTTATTTTAGTACTTCAACTCAAACTAAACAAAAATTAAAAATGCTGTTTTGGCAACTAGCTGAAATAATATACATTTTTAAAATATTTTATATAATTTAAGGTAATGTTTATTTTATTTCAAGCAATGCATTTATTTATTTATTTACTTACTTATTTATTTTTATGGTTCAATTTTTTATGTAGTTTTAGTTAACAATGATAACCCTGATTTAAAGCTAGATTTTAAAGTTTTATTAATTTTGTTGCATGGTTTTTTCATTTTCATTATTATTATTATTATTATTATTATTATTATTTAAATATGTCCATATTGTTTTTATTAAGTTTTAATTTGAGTTATTTTAGTACTGCGACTTCAACTAAACAGAAATTAGAAATGTTGTTTTGGCAACTAGCTGAAATAAAATACATTATTAAAAATGTTTATATAATTTAAGGTAATGTTTATTTTATTTAAAGTATCTATTCATTTATTTATATGTTTTTTATTTATGTTTTAGTTAACGCTGATAACCCTGCTCTGAAGCTAGATTTTAGTTAAACTTTTATTAATTTTGTTGCATGGTTTTGTCATTTTTATTGTTTTTGTTTGTTTGTTTGTTTGTTTTTTTCTTTTAAAATGTATGTCCATATAATTTTTAAGTTTTAATTTTAGTCATTTTAGCACTTCAACTCAAGCTAAACAAAAATTAAAAATGCTGTTTTGGCAACTAGCTGAAATAATATACATTTTAAAAATATTTTATGTAACTTAAGGTAATGTTTTTTTTTTTTTTTTTAAGTTAACTCTGATAACCCTGTTCTAAAGCTAGATTTTAGTTAAAGTTTTACTAATTTTGTTGCATGGTTTTGTCATTTTTATTAGTTTTTTTTTTTTTTTTAAATATGTCCATATCGTTTTTAATAAGTTTTAATTTGAGTTATTTTAGTACTGCAACTTCAGCTAAACAGAAATTAGAAATGTTTTTTTTTCAACTAGCTGAAATAAAATACATCATTATTAAAAAATATTATGTTATTTAAGGTAATGTTTATTTTATTTTAAGTACTTATTTTTTATTTACATGGTTTTTTTTTTTATTTTTTTATTTATGTTTTAGTTAACGCTGATAACCCTGCTCTAAAGCTAGATTTTAGTTAAAGTTTTATTAATTTTGTTGCATGGTTTTGTCATTTTCATTAGTTTTTTTAAATAAACATGGACATAAGTTTTCATTTTAGTTATCTTACTACTGCAACTTAAACTAAACAAAAAATAGAAATTTTGTTTTAGAAACTAGCTGAGAAAGAAAATGAAAATATATATATATATAATATTATGTATCTGATTTAAGTTAAAGTTTAGCAATTTTTCTGCATGGTTTTGTCATTTTTATGATTATTTTTTGTTTGCTTGTTTAAATATGTCTATATAAGCAACTTAAACTACAAAAAAATGAGAAATGTCGCTTGGGCAACTAGCCGAAATAAAATTTGATTTGATTTTGGGTAATGTTTATTTCAAGTAATGAAAACGTGTTTTTGTGGTTTAAGTTTTAATACAATGCTCTGAGGATAGATGTTACTTCATGTATGTAAAAAAAAAGTCACTCTTTCCTTTTCCTGTAACTTCATATGACGGGTTTCTTGACAAGCGTGACAACAGGCTTCACGCGAACGCCATTTAATGTATTCGCGAGCATTTGAATAATTGGACGGAAGTCCATTAGGATTGGTTAATTGAACTCACCGAGGGGCGGCCCGTGGGTCATGAGAATATCAATGCCCTCTGGGATGAGGTTCCACTTATCGAGCAGGGACTGTCCCCTGGGCAGGTTAAAACCCCAGCCATTAAACCACGGCGTCCTGCGGGGAGAGACAGAAAAACACATTCATAAGCAGCACACACGCATCCGTCCACGCGGCGGGACAGAGACGTACACGCGCCGTTTAAAAATGACAGCTGACGGCAGATGTGGAGAAACAATCTCAAGCTGTCAAAGTGATCTTCTTTCCTCCATCCATCCCTGGAGGAAGCTTCAAAGTGTGAAATGAGAAGGGCTTCACTGCAGGCTGCCATAATAAATGCAAATGCTCCGGGAGATGCAGCCGCAGAGAGCAAACAGCCCCCTCTCCCGTGACTGCTATGGATTGATAGCTCAAATAAAGCCACGGGGTTAATGTAGGTACGACGCCCAAATGAAATAATGTGAAAAATGAGCGCGTGTGCGTATTTATACATCTATATGTTTGTGTCAAGCTGAGGGTCTGAAAGTGATGATAAATTGAGCGTCCATTTGTCCCAGGCCTGGTGAAAAACACTAATCACTGTCTGTGGAAATCACCAGAAAAAGAAGTCTAGCACTCTTTATAGAAAATTACAGACAGTGCAGGACACGTTTCGTGATGAAAAGCTTTTAGCAAAGCCCAGTAGCGCTACATTTTTGGGCTGGCAGTATGATGATGGATACAGGTAAACCGATGGAAATTGTACTGCAGCTTTTTTTTTTTTTTTTTAAACAATAATAGATTTATTTGTGCAGGTACCGTACTAGAAGCAGTTTCATGTTATTCACAAGCGATGGCAACAGAGAAACATGGAGCAATGTGAGAAATATTTAACTGAAAATAAATTTTAATTTATTTTATTTTAAATTTAATTTATATAAACAAATACAAATTTATATTTATATATTAAATGAAACTATATTTTAATAACTAAATACAAACAAAAATGTATTTTTACTATATATGTGCAACAATTTTTAATTTATATATATATATATATATATAAAATTTGTCAAATATTTTTAATATGTAAAGAAAAAATAAATATCTAGCTATCTTTACAATAAATATATTACACACACACATTTTTTTTTTATTGTTGTTATGATAATTACAATTTTTTTTAAACTTTGTTTATCTTTAAAATATCTATAAATCAAGCAGATCTTATTTAGAACAGATCAAGCAGGTTTTACTACAAATTTCTGAATATTGATTTAAAAAAATGTAATAGATAAAAATAAGAAAAGATAAAAAATAAATAAATACAAAAATTTAATTAATAAATACAAATGCTACCTTAATTTAATAATCAATAAATAAAAAATGATTAAAATAATTAAATAATAATAGAAGTAATAATAACAATAATCATCATCATCATCATTATTATTAATAATTATATTTTGTATTTTATATAAGAAAAAGTAAAACAAATAAATCAATATAATATATTAATATAATATGAAAAATAAGACCTTTAAGATAAAGCAGATCTTACTACAAAATTCTGAATATTGATAAAAAAAATTTCATGGATAAAAATAAGAAAAAGTAAAAAAAAAAAGAAATCAATACAAAATAAAAATATAATAAAATAAAAATTATTAATTTACTAGATAAAAATAAGAAAATGGAAAAAAGGAAATCAATACACAATAAAAAATAAAATAAAATAAAAAATAAGGTAAAATCAAATTTAATAAATAAAAAATTCAATACAAAAAAAAATTATTTTAAAGCTCCTAAAATAATAATTTTACATACACACACACACACATAATCATTTTTAATATTTTAAAATATTTTAATATATATATAAATTAATATCTGTCTTTACAGTGAAAATATTACACATTACATATATAAATTAATATATATTATATAGTTCCCAAGCATGCAAATATATATATATATATATATATATATATATATATAAAATTGTTGTTATAATTATTAATTTAAGAGCTTTGTTTATCTTCAAAACATTAAAAAAAATGTAACTGTATTAAAATGTAACTTAATATAATATGAAAAATAAGACTTTTAAGATCAAGCAGTTCTTCAAGGTCTTTTAGATTTAATAGATAAAATAAGAAAAAAACAATACAAAATGAAAATTATTATTTTAATATGTATTGTTGTTGTAGTAGTAATTATTAATTTTTCTGAACATTGATTAAAACAAATATTAATTTAGATAAAATAAGTAAAAGCAAAAAAGTATATATAAAAAAAAACTATATAAAACAAAAATTATTATTATTACTACTATTATTTTAAAAGCTTTGTTTTGGAGTCTGAGTGACACAGACAGAGAGAGGCAGGAAGGTTGTGGGTGCTAGATTTGACTTATTTCGCTGCAGCGTATTTTGTATTGAATTTGACCGGGGGGGAAATCAGGGCTCCGAAACGTCAATAAGGTTTGTTACAGTCAGGGGCCGCCACAGCAACAGCCACGAATGATTATCGAACAGCGGTCGGTCAGAGGGGAGACCTGACACATATAAAACGCTTCCTGCAGTCGTTCAATCTCGACCTACAGGAAGAAAAAACTCAGAGCTGAAAAAAAGAGAGAATTTACAAAGGTCTTAAGGTGTTGTTTCTTCAACAAGGAACCGAACTGCAACAAGGTGAACAGAATTATACGAAACGTGTAGGAAAATGAGTATGTTAAGCTGACAAGGCCATATTGCGTTTCATCCCTGTGGTGAGGATAAGCAGAAATGTGTCTTGGGGGAAGTACAACTCTTAAACAGCTCTGACTTGACATAACTCATAGTGAACCAGGCCATTCTGCGCTGCTGCAGCAATTTGTCACAGACGCCGCACAAAATGGAGCTTTGGTGAAAAAAATCCTGCAATATTGTCTTTTAAAAGAGAAAAAGGACGAGCCACAGGAGCAAAGCGAGGAACAAAGATAGTGTAGCGTAAATCTATACGTTATGACCCGAGCATATTTCAAACAGTCGTCTCAAATAAATATATTGTCCAGAAAACACAACGTTCATTCATGCCGCATAGTACATGGTAGGAATGTTAAGGTATGGACGCTGGAAGATCAGACTGCACAATGGCCCCATTGTTAGTGTCCGTGAATGAAATACACCTTCCATGCGAGTGCATTTGTTAACCTCCATAAAGATTAATGACATCCCGGTCATATAAAGGAAAGCTTGTTTCCTCTATGGAGCCAAGCACATAGGTCTTATTATACTGTACAGAGGTGTGAGTACATGTGTGTGTGTTTTGAGGGGGAGATATGAGGACGGGATGTGATCCGGCTACACCGACACACCAGATTAGACAGTGCTCTCACTGCTTCACCATCTGTACAATGTCAGAAGAGACTTGTGGGCAGTTTTGAAGCATGCAGACGAAGGTGTAACGTAATGGGGATGATTTTTTTTCCACTTGAAAATCAAATCCAGATCTAATAATGCCAGTACATCAAAAAAATTGCGAATGATAGAAGTGTCAACAATGAAAAGTTTCATATCACTGTGCTGTAAAATATTTTTTTCAGGATTAAATAAAAGATAATTTAATTATTTATTTATGTCACAGTGTTTTAATATCACATTTATTTGTGATTTTTTTTTATTTCTAAATAAATAAATAAATAAATAAATAATGTAAAATAAAAACAACATATATGTACTTCTTCATATATAATAATACTTATAATATTAAGATTAAGAGCTTTGAAATAGATATTTAATTTTTTTTAAATCATTTAATAATAATAATAATAAAAATCATAGTAATCATAATAATAATAATCATAATTATTATTATTATTATTATTATTATGCTTATTATTTTTATTATTTTAAGAGCTTTGTTTATATTTAAAATATTAATAAACATACATAAATTAATGTAATATAAACGTTACAGCTCTAAGATCAGGTCTTACTACAACATTTTGATAAAAAAAATTAATTGAATTGATAAAAGTAAGAAAAATAGCAAATTATTATTATTTTAAAGCTCCTGATGATAATAATAATAATAATAATAATAATAATAATAATAATAATAATAATAATAATAATTATTATTATTGTTGCTGCTGCTATTTTAACGCTTTTGTTTATCTTTAAAATATTTCTAAAAATTAGAGAAATATTATACTAAAATTATAGCTTTAAGACTAAGCAGGTCTTGCTACAAAATTCTGAATACTGATAAATATATACATTTTTAATAAATAAAAATCATAACAGAAAAACATCAATACAAAAAAAATTAAGTATCCATACAAAATTGTTAGGAAAACAATAGCAAATATTAAACAAACAAAGATTTCTAATAAAAATAATGTTATGATTATTTAAAGAGCTCTGTTTATCTTTAAAAATTGAACAAATATATAAATCAATATAATATAACCATTACAGCTTTAAGATCAAGCAGGTCTTACTACAATATTTTGAACATTGATAAAATAAAATTATTTAATTGATAGAAATAATAAAAAATATACAAAATTATTATTATTTTAAAGCTCTTAATAATAATAAAATGTAAAAATTCTATAAATATAATATTAAAATGCTTTAAGATCAAGCAGATCTTGCTACAAAATTTTAAATACTGATAAAAATATACATTTTTAATAAATAAATAAATATAATAATAAAAAAAAAATAATAAAAAAAATCAATACAAAAATCTGAAGTATCCATACAATATATTTAGGAAAAGAATAGCAAATATTAAATAAACGATACCTGCAAAGTCCTATTTCCTAGTTTATACGGAATAATATCATACTACTATGACACATTAATAATGATTTAAATCTTTTAAAGTTTAATCAATGGATTATTGCATTTATTCTAATTGCCCTGCAGTATCTGATATTACTTGCAACATAGGCTACATTTACACACTCACTGTTTGAAACAGACAACAAATATAAACAGGTGCACCTCTCAAACTGCCCTGTTTACACAATAGCTTATAAAAGCGAATACTGTCAGTATGAATAACATTCAGTCTTACTAAAACTGACACAGTGCTCTTCAAAAATTAACCAATATTTCAAATATAAATGTTAGCAATTTGACATCACTATACTGCAAGAAGGTCACTGAATGCACCATTTTATGATTGTTTGTCCTCAGATGGCCTTCTGTCAACCCCGGTGAGTTGGATCATCACACACAGCCTCTCTGTCTCCTCATATACTGCTCTCTGTTCATGTGTGAGGAACGGATGGAGTATTACTAGCTCCAGCTGTCAGGCAGCAGGACATTACACACCGAGCAATGCAAAGGTCAGAGGCCTGCGAATATAATAGACAAAACAAACAGAGAGCGAGAGGGGGAGCGAGATAACATTAAACTCTCAATACACAGCGCTCCTCTGACCCACGCCACGGCACCACGGAGCAAAATCGCAGTCTTCCCGAATGTTTACCTCCTCCACCATTACAAAAGGAAAGTCCATAGAGCTTATGAACACAAACACTCCACCCACACTCAGCGCGAGCTCCGCGCTTGAACCGGTTACACTATTAAAAAGTCCACCAGGGTTTGAGGTCTGACCCTGACGTGGCCTAAGAAACCACTGTTTAAACGACGCCTGCCGTCTGAATGGGAAAGAGTCGTGTTTTGTCAATGCTGAATTTCAGGCGTAGCGCTTTGACTTTCGCGGGACGGGTTCCTCGTGTTATGGATTATGGCACATTATGAAAGGGTAGAGTTCAGGTCTGGGGTGAAATGTGTCTTCCTCTGGAAAGAGAAGCTGAAGTTATTCAGAGATTGGCCTGCAGGTGAATGTGGGAGCGCGTATTCACACGATAAACGCAGGTTCACGTGGCTTTTGTTCGGCCGTGTGGAGCGTTGAGATAAGATCAAAAACTTAAGTGTGATATACATCTGAGACACCATTAATCTGCTCCAGATGACAAACAATGGAAGAGCTTTGGGAAGGGAATAGCGGTAGTGGTGGACGGGGGAGAAAGGAGAGGAATGTGTGCGAAAGAGAGAATGAGATGAAGAACTACTGGAGGCAGACAAAAAGAAAGACATAATGGGTAGAAACCAAAGGGAAGAGAGAACTAAAGCAAGGAGGAAGCAAGGGAGAAGTAAATGAGAGAAGAGGGAGATTAATGATGGAATGAATGTAGGGGGAAAGGAAAAAAGAAATGAAAGGGGGAAAGCATGAAGGAAAAGGTTGAAGGAAGGAAAGAAAGAAAGAAAGAAAGAAAGAAAGAAAGAAAGAAAGAAAGAAAAAAAGAAAGGAAGAATGGGAGAAAGGACAGAAGAGAAGATAGAAAAACTGGCAGGAACAGAAGAGGAATGAAAGAAGGAACATATAGAAGAAAAATAAGGAAGAAAGAGTAAAAGGAAAGAAGTAGGGGAAGAAGAATGAACATGAAAGCATTAAGGAAAAGGTGGAAGGAAGGAAGAAAGGAAGGAAGGAAGGAGGACAAAAAGGTAAGAAAGGAAGAAAGAAAGAAAGAAAGAAAGAGAAAGGAGAAAAAGAAGAAAAGAAAGAAAGGAGGATGAAAAGAGAACAAGAAGGTGAAGGAAAGAAGCAGAGGAAAATGAAGGAAAAAAAACAGGAAAGGTGGGAAAGGAAGGAAAATTTTAAAGAAAGAAAGAAAAAGACGATGAAAGGAGGACAAGAAAGGTGAAGAAAAGGAGCAAAGGAATCGAAGAAAGGTAGGAGGACAAAATATGACAGGAAAGGTGAGAAGGGAAGGAAAAATATAAAAGATGAAAGAGAAAAAAAGAAAAAAGAAGAAAAGAAAAAAAGGAGGATGAAAGGAGAACAAGAAGGTGAAGGAAAAGAGCAGAGGAAAAAGAAGGAAGGAAGACAAAAAAATGACAGGAAAGACGAGAAACTAAGGGACGATATAAGATATGAAAAAGAAAGAAAAAGAAAAATGATGAAAGGAGGACAAGAAAGGTGAAGGAAAGGAGCAGACAAAAGAAAGGAAGACAAAAGATGACAGGGAAGATGAGAAAGAAAGGAAAAATATAAGAAAAGAAAGAAAGAAAGAAAGAAAGAGAAAGAAAGGATAAGAAAGGAAGGAGGACAAAAGGTGACAGGAAAGGTGAGAAAGGAAAAATATAAGAGAAGAGAGAAAGAAAGAAAGAAAGAAAGAAAGAAAGAAAGGAGAAAGAAGAAAAGAAAGAAAGGAGCATGAAAGGAGAATAAGAAGGTGAAGGAAAGAAAGAAAAAGGAGGACAAGAAAGGTGAAGGAAAGGAACAGGAGAAGGAAGGAAGAAGAAAGGAAGGAAGGAAGGAAGAAAGGAAGGAAGGAAGGAAGGAAGACAAAATATGACAGGAAATGTGAGAAAGGAAGGAAAAATATAAGAGATGAAAGAGAGAGAAAGAAAGAAAGAAAGAAAGAAAGAAAGAAAGAAAGAAAGAAAGAAAGAAAGAAAAAAAGAGAAAAAGAAAGGTGGAAAATGTGCAGGGATAGGAATGTATTAAACTAAAAATGTGAAGAAAATGTGAAGGAATGTATTAAACTAAAAAAACACAGGATGGAAAACCAAAAGGAAGAAAGAAAGAACAAAAAGCAAAAGAAAAGCAAGGGAGGAAGGAAGAAAAAAATGGGAGGATGGAAGGAGGACAAGAAAAGTGGCAATAACGGTGGAATGAGGTATAGAATCAATAAAGAAGCAGAGGGAAAAGAGGAAAGGGAAGAAAGGAAGCAGGGAAGGAAGGAAAATAAAAAAACAAGGAAAAATGTGAAAGTGCTAAGAGCTGCAGGAAGTGTGAGGAAGTGAAAGACGGGTCATCATGTGACAGTGATCCAGCACAGAGCAGCGCACTGCAGTCCCCAGAGAGAGTTCCAGTGACCGCTCCATTCATCTGCTCCCTCACCTCACTGTCACTGCAGCACACAGGTCACCTAAACACCCGCCTAATTGATTCGCCTGTCAAACGCAATGAAGGGTTGGATGTTAATAGGGGTTTTATTTGTCCCGAGGGGGGCCGACCCGACTGCCACAGGACAGTATATTTATCTATCCCCACACACGTGTAATGCCCTGTTTCAAAGCACTCATCTCCAGTTTATCAAGCACACAGAGTCCCGCCGTAATGATACCCAATGCGCCGACCCCTGATAAATGACCTCTCGGCCCAAGGCCACTCGCAGGTTAACTTAGGGGAGGAGACGTGGGCCAGTAATAGGGGGGTTTGTCTCTGTTTGGGACGCTGATAATGACCTGTGCTGGACTGTAACGGATGGATGCGGGCAGAGGGCGAGGGAACGACCGAGTTTATAGGGGTCTTGGAGGACAACAGGGGCGAAGAGGGATAGATGCTTAACCGTGGGGCAACAAGACGGTGCGGTCCTCGGGGAAAGAGCAGGACGCTAAATAATAAACCCGAAACATAAATCCTCCCAAAATTAAATAACTATTTTGTTGACGTTGAAATTAAACAGCATCTTCTGATGTTACACAAAAGGGGCCTAAAAAAAAACAAGTCTACAATTGATACATATAAATATGGTAGTTCCACAAAATACAATTAAATAAAAGAAATTTTAAACAGGAAATTTTCAGATAAAATTATTTGCTTTGAAGTTCTAAAACAGTGGCTTGGTTTTAAAATAAAATTAAAGGAATGTTTGTATTAACATATGTAAATATACTATATATATATATATATATAAAAATGTGTCCATTTACAAACCCTGACCAAAATCCTGACCTTATGATAAAATAAAATAAAATAAATTAAAAAAGTAAAAAAAAAAAAAAAATTCAGGTAGAATGATTTAGACTTTACTTTAAAGATTTAAAGATTTGATATTATATTTTTTATATGCGGTTTATATATGTACACTGTTATAATTTGTTGTTTATAACGATGTAATAAATGTTAGATATAAATAAATATAAAGGAAGGAATATATATATATATATATATATATATATATATTAAAATTTACATTTCTAAAACGTATATGAATTTTATAAATATATAAAATATACGTATATTAAAAACCCTGACCACCTTATGATAAATAAAATAAAATAAATAAAACAGGTAATTTTCAGTTAAAATGATTTGCTCTAAAATTATAAAACAGTTGCTCAGTCTTAAAATAAAAAAATTAAGTAAAAATAATTTATATTAATATTTATGTATAAGACAAAACTTATGTGTGTGTGTATATATATAGATAGATAGATAGATATAAAGCTTTAAGTAAAAACTAAATTAATATACACTGATATTTAAATACCTTTACTTTTTATACTGTTACTTTGAGATCTAAATATATTTTAGATATTTTTAATAAATATAAATTAAATAAAATATAATCTTATTTAAATAAAATAAAATGTAAGATTTTAGATCTAAATCTAAGATTTAAAATAAAATTTATATATGGTTTATATATGTAAATTATGTTATAATTTGTTATAATAAATAAGGTTTTATATATATAAAAGATACATTAAAATTAACATTTATAGAAACCACCTTATGACTAGGATGCATTGGATCCCAGGTGTGTTTTTGTGCTGCTCACTTGTGATGGGATCACCCAAGATGGATGTTAATACCAGGTGCAATCACAGTCTTGTAACACGATCGCCCAATTCAACGTGTTTTGCACAACAGTGTCGACTGCATGTCTCAACATTCTGGAAACTGCGGGATGAAAGGTACAATCACAGTTACCGTAGGAAGGAAATTGAACAAGTGAACAACACAGGAACCGAATAAGAAAACACGCCCGCATTTTTGACTCGGAAAATTCCGGTTGTGGGTTTTCGCGAGAGGTGAAAGAAAAAACAGCATCAGACATGACCCAACTGTAGTTTTCACCAAAAAAATATGGCTCATTAAAACACATCCGACACATACGCGTGTGCGCGGGCACACACAAACACACACACACACACACACACGCGTCCCCCGAGAGCTCCTCCTGCAGAGCACCATGAAGGATTAAAGCAGGCATCAAAGGGCACGGTGCGCCAGTGAAATATTCAGCAGTCTCTGCGGGAAGCGGGAGCTCCGGTGCATGTGTGTCTTGCACACGCACACAAAAGTCAAAGCCGAGGGATTCAGTACCTGAACCCTGTACAGAGAAAGTGTCAGACACATATTAAATATTTAACCAGCTCAACAGCGCTGGAAATGACTTCACACTACGCATATGAGCTCCACAGCTGAGGTGAGAGACGCGGAAAAAACGCTCACGAGGAGATAAAAAGGTCTACGAACTTCAGCAGAATTACTGGAGTAATTAATGATCATTCAGGAGGGAAAACACTTTGTGCTGCGCAGAATATATAAAAAAAAAAAAACAGCTCGAGAGCACGCAGTAAATAATTTCTCAGTGAACCTCATGAAATGTCACATTTCAAAAAATAAAAAATAACTGACTGCACACTGCAGCAGGTTGCAAAAAATGTGCAAAATTTACTTGTTTTTCCAGCATTAATGATATGCAATTTTCAATTTTATACATACTTTTTAAAGCATCTTGTATAAATGTGTATAAATGCACAAGTGTAGAAATCGTTTTTTTCTTACGTTTTCCCTATTTTATTTACTATGAAAAAATGATGTGCGTGTGTGTATATCAAAATTTATTAATATGTGTGTGCGTATATATATATATATATATATATATATATATATATTATATATATATATATATATATATATATAATATATTATACTTTTACATTTTAATATAATTTTTAAAGTAATTTTATATCAACATGTATTTACTATATATGAATTACATTTATATAAAATGTTAAATATTAAAGTATTTATTAACATTTTTCATACAAAAATGCTATTTCATGTAAATATTTAATGTATGTATGTATATATATATATATATATATATATATATATATATATATATAAATATAAATATATATATATAAATATATATATATAAATATAATTTACTTTACTTATTACTTATTCATTACTAATATTTTATATAATTTTTTAAAAAGTAATTTTATATAAAAATGTATATAAATATTCATAGAAAAAGAAAATGAAGCTCATTTATAGGCTATTCATATTATTTGCATTGAGAATATTTTCATTCATATTTTCAATTCCCATTACCATGAGGAAATGTATAGAAAATAAAATAATAATTTAATAAAATCTACATATTTTTAAATTACAGGTGCAAAAAAAAACAAAACAAAACAAAAAAAAAAACAATAAAAAAATAAATAAAATAAAAATAAAATAATCACTTATTATTTAATCCTTTATTAATCTATTTTTTTTTTTAAATCAGTATCAATTAGAGGCAGTTCACCAAACACTACTGGGAATTACAAAAACTTTATGAATTAAATGTATGATTACATGTTTTTTGCTGACTTCAAGTGATGAAAATGACTTTTTATTTCATGACGGTAATGAGAATTTGAGAAAGAAATGTGCCCAACTGTCATAAAACACAATGTCACAATGCAAAAAAAATTCTCAGTGGCCCTTTATAATATACAATATCTTATTTTTGTCTTTTGATGTTGGGCTGAAATATGACCGTGGCCTGTTTTTGACATGTTTAGTGAGTAAGAGATGCTAACATCAATATTCACAAGGACACAAAAGATTTACCATCTACAGCAGAGTTATTTGAGTAATTAATGTTCATCCAGGAGGGAAAACATATTGTGCAGTGCAATATAAAGAACAGTTCAAGAGCACACGGTAGATAAATGTCTAGACGTGCCAGAGAGAACATGCGTGTGTGCGTGTGAATACACAGACTGTATGTTTTTTCGGGTCACGTAACAAAGAGCAAGTGTGCTCTTTCCAAGCCCGTACGCTTCCATCTTGCTCCTTTTCTTCCCTCTTGGCAGGTATAAAAAGCCTCGCGGAAAAGAAAATGAAGACCTGTGCATTCACACATCAACGCAGGGCGACGTGACTTTGAAATATGGATCATTTCAGGAAGCCAAAGAGTAATGAGAGCCCTCTCTGATAGACAGATGGAGAGACACAGTTAGCCCTATTCACCCACCTCAACCCTATTCACACACTAAAGCCCTTTCACACACACAAAAGAGCCACAGAGACCCCAGACTACGCTCTGTTTAACTAAAGGAGGGCCAGAGGTGCGGTAAGGTTACCTGACCTACCACACATGATCCATAGAAAAAAAAAAAAAGTGAAGGTGCAGGGTGGAGATCTCGAGGTTCTCACAAACTTGATGTTGGTCATGGGTAGTTTACTATGTGAAACTTTCAGCTGAGCGACTTACAGTATACTTACAATACAAGGACAAACGCCCTGGAGCAACCTGGGGTCAAGTGTCGTGCTTCTTTTACAAAAAATAGATCACGTCCCATGACGTCTGCTAAATAACACATGATCTGAAAAACAGTGCTTGCTAAATCGGACTGTCAAATTAAAATAAAATAAACTAAAATAAACTAAAATAAACTAAAATAAACTAAAATAAACTAAAATAAACTAAAATAAACTAAAATGAAATAAAATAAAATAAAATTCATATGTGTACTGCTTGAAAATGAATTAAGTTTTTTTTTTTTTTTTTTTTTTAAAGATATTCATACTTTATTCAACAAAGACACATTTTAACATTAAAATCAATGTGTAATTTTAAACTCCTATTCATCAAAAAATCCTAATAAAAAAAGGTATCATGGTTTGCCACAAAAATATTCTGTTTTCAACATTGATAATAATATGAAATGTTTCATGCAGCATATGATTTCAGCAGAATGATTTCTGAAGGATCTGACTCTGAAGACTTTAGTGATGGCTGCTGAAAATTCAGCTTTGGATCGCTGAAATAAATTACTTTCTAAAACATATTTTAATAAAAAAACTCTCTACAATTTTAAGTTGTAAAAATATTTCACAATATTACTGTTTTTACTGTATTTTTAAATTAAAGAATGCAGAACAATAAAAATTCTTATTTATCAAACTTTATTTATCAAATACTGAAAAAAGCATCATGGTTTCCACAACATGCCATCACACAAATATATAACATTAGAGACAGACCGATACTGATTTCCTATAACTGATACAGATATAGTTTTTTTCAAACAGATTTATTTATACTTTCAGTCATATTTTTTAGTCATCTTAAAAACAAAAAGGTGTTAAAAGTTAGTATTCTAACTAGTATATCAAATTACAGAAAAAATGCTTAAATATCGGGAAAAATATCGGTAAAACCGATTATTGGTCAATTGCCACTTTTTTTACTGTACTTTTGATCAAATAAATGCAAACTTGGTGAGCATAAGAACTCTTTTTCAAACATATAAACCTTACAGACGACAAACTTTAGAATTGTAGTGCAACTATTAATAATTAATTATTTTAAAAAAGCACAATTTCTGCCATTGGAAAACTTGCATGCAAACTGTAGGAATTCCAGAAAATATTTGGCAAATATGTATGCATAATTTTCACCACCATCTAATGTACAATTTTCCAGTGCATTATGATTTAAAATCTTCTAATTAATATCTATTTATACTATACATATGTTGTATGTGAGTCTTATATGCATGAGT
Organism: Cirrhinus mrigala; assembly: GCA_036247105.1. Classification (NCBI taxonomy): domain Eukaryota; kingdom Metazoa; phylum Chordata; class Actinopteri; order Cypriniformes; family Cyprinidae; genus Cirrhinus; species Cirrhinus mrigala. Next base: position 42,102,336 of record CM070013.1, read on the forward strand.
GTCTCTGAAGAACAATTAAAAAAGAAAAAACACAAACTTTTGAAGTGATTTAATAAAAACTTTTTTTTTTTTTTTTTTTTACATAATGTAATATAATATAATATAATATAATATAATAAGGGCTGTCAGTCAATTAAAATTTTTTATCTAATTAATTACATGATGTGTTGATTAATTAATCTAATTAATCGCAAAATGAAAATACCCACAAAAGATTATTTAAAGCTATTTTTGTTTTAAATAAGAAATGATCAAGTAGACATTACAAATTGTAGCTTTAGAAAGAAATATCTTATTTGGTTAAACATAAAATTGATTACACATAAACATTTAGGCTGCAACGGCTTAACGTCAACTATGAAACATAAAAGAAGATAATTTGAGAAACATCTCAGTATGTTTTGTTCATATAATGAAAGTCATGGTAACCAAAACAGCTCTGTTACCAACAGTCTTCAAAATACCTTCTTGACATGAAGGTGAACAAATGATGACAGAATTTAATTTTTTTGGGTTAACTATCCCTTTAATGTTTTTATTATTATTATTATTATTATTATTATTATTCATTTATTTAAAAGAAATTATACTCTAAATAAGAAACTAAATCTGCCAGCAGGTGGGTTTTGTTGTCTTTATGAGTCATTTATTCATTCATTTGATTCGTTCAAATGGCTGATTCATTCAGGAATTAAGTAAATGACTCCCTTTATAAATGGGTCTTTGAATCATTGATTCACACGATTCGTTTAAAATGCGGATTTATTCCGAAACTTAACACCGCTGTGTTCGTCAGAGATTCTGCTGTGGCTTCAAAGGCAATATGTTCTCTGCAAAATTGAGCAAAAACACAAAATACTGCATTTAAAATATAACACAATATCAACTTCTCATTTAATGAACCGTTTAATGAGATCGGGACAAAATCAGCACTCGTGTCATATTGCTCTTGCTGCCTGTGTGATATCATGTGATATGTGATGTATATAAATATGAGACAAAACACATACAGGGGCATTTTTGCACCAATATCTTAAATTTTAGTGCATAACTGCATTTGTGGAGTTGTTGCCCTGCATCACGTGTGTCAACAGTCAACTATATGAAATATAAGATGACGTACAGCTCAGAGGGTGGGACCAGCACGTTAACTGCGTTAAAATATTTTAATTGGATTATTTTTTCACTAATTAAGTTAATGCATTACACTGACAGACCTAAATATAATATAATATAATATAATATAATAATCATGTCCTCTAATCTGTACATTCATTCTGAAATAAAGAAATGTAATAATTGTAATAAATCTTTGGCATCTTTTAATGTACTTGTCAGAGGTCGCGTTAACCGAAAATTGTCCGTCATTAACAGAATTTTTTTTTTTTTTTTTTTAATCAGTGACCGAAAAATCTGAAGGCCGTCCGTCATTTTGACAGATTACACTGAGGGTGATTTATTGTAGATTGTAGCTGCAATCCCACCCCTGTCCAGTTGTTGGTGAGTGCACTCCAGTGTAGCAGCAAAGCAGGGGATCCAGAACAAAAATGAAACTGTCACAAATGTTCTCCTATGCATTTGATCACGCACAGGCGAGTACACAGAAGCTGCAACGATCCATCACGCCACATTAAAGAGCGCCAAAACGGTACTTATTGCTTAAATTTCCTAATAAAATGGACAGAATTTGAAATCTGAGACTTTGTTTTAATATCAAAATTAACACAAAGCCTAGCCCATTGCTATTTTTTGAAAGGAAGAAGCACTATGCACTGTTCATTCATCAGCTGAAAACAGCATAGAAAAAAAGATTGATTGTGATTTAAGAATCGATATTGGTTCATTAAAATAATCTATTAAAATTGAAAAATCTTTTTTATTTTTTATTTTTTTACCCAGCGTATTTTGTTGTTTTTAAACACTACAGTGTCGTTCATGGGTTCATGATTAAAAATGAAAATATGAACAAAAATAAAAGCAATTGTTGTGAATGTGTTATTTGAATGTGTTATTCAAATTCAAATATGAAATTAAAATGAACGGTTATAATAGATTATGACGGAATTTTTACGACCCTGTCCATCAAAATGACGGACAATGTTAAAGTCTAGCGCAACCTCTGGTACTGGTATACCATGCAACCCTAATTCACTTACATTTAAATTTATATATAGTAGTCAACATTCGAAGTGGATCAAAACCTTTCATCAAAGTTGTCATAAAGCCAAAACAATATTTTGTTCTTGTCTTAGGACAACTTTGATGAACTTTTTTTGATCCACTTCAAATGACTACTGTTGTCACAGAAACATTTGCCGAATGTTGTTTTAACATTCAACAGGGAATGTTTTAAGAGACACATTGCAAACATTTTCCCAACATTTTTTCCGTTACGTGCACATCTAACAGACGCCTGTTCTGTGTATGTGTGCTATCAGAGCTACGGTTACTATGCTAAATGTTGTATAGGTCAGTAGCACATTGGTGTTTCATTAGTTGCAGGGTTGAAACTTGCAACCCAAGGCTGTAACATTTTATAGACTGTAGATGTTAAATCAACAGCTTGAAAGTAAGAGTAACTACTGTGCGATTCTCTCCAAGTGTGATGCATTTCACATAGATGCTTTTCTATGTACCCGTTTCAAATATTCAAAAGAAAAACATTCACTTGTCCTTCAAAGAAACAAGAAATATAAAATAAAGATGTGCAAGACTGGAACACGCCCAAAAGGATCACGCTCGGCTATAAAATCTTGATGTTTTAATGAAGAACTTGAATCTCAGGTGAACATAAATCTTCAGATGCAAGTAAAGGTCTCCTGCTCATTCCTATGGGCTGAATATATTGTTCCAATCATGGAAATGTTTCGGAAAGACTTTGGAAAGAGCCCAATAGAAATCCCTATTTTCATTCTCCTACTGTAAGCCAAAGATCAAAAAGAGGAGGATGAAAAAAGATTACAGAGGAAGATGAGAAAGAGAGCGGCTCACAGGCTGTACCAATTAGCGTTTTGGCATCTGCTTCCCTTTATCGACCTGAGCTTGTGTACTCTACCTCTACCTCCTACCAACGTGAGTTACTGTTCAGAGCCGATTCGAAAACCCACAAATGAGAAGCGAACAAACCTACATTGCTGAAAAACAGATTTTTTTCTGAGGGAGTTCAGAGGACTGAGCGTCAAATCAAAGACTGGGAGAACAAGAGAGAATAAACAAGAGACCATGTTTGTTCTACTAGCTTAACTGCAACTGCTTTTGTAAAAGAAATATAGCATTATTTATAATGTTTGTATATATAATTGTTTGTTAGGACAATATTTGGCTGAGATACAGCTATTTGAAAATCTGGAATGTGAGGGTGCAAAAAAAAAACAAAACAAAACAAAACAAAAAACAAAATCGAAATATTGAGAAAAATCACCTTTAAAGTTGTCCAAAGTTCTTAGCGATGCATATTACTAATCAAAAATTATGTTTTAATATGTTTATGGTAGGAAATGTACAAAATATCTTCATGGAACATGATCTTTACTTAATATCCTAATGATTTTTGGCATAAAAGAAAATAGTGATAATTTTGACCTATACAATGTATTTTTGGCTATTGCTACAAATATACCCGTGCTACTTAAGACTGGTTTTGTGGTCCAGAGTCACATATTGTATATCAGATTATGGAAAAATGCTTAAATATCAGGAAAAATATCGGTAAAACTGATTAACGGTCAATCGCTACTTTTTTTTAAATGTATGTTTGATCAAGTAAATGCAAACTTGGTGAGCATAAGAAACCTTTTTTAAAAATAAAAACTTTATCGACCACAAACTTTTGAATGTTAGTGTAAATATTAATATTGAACGTGACATATCATGAAAATCAGACTTTTTCCATGTTTAAGTGCTATAATTGGTCCCCAGTGCATCTACCAATCCAGAAAATGTGAAAAAGCACAACCCAGTAACTTCATTTTGCTAAGCCTTTTTCTGCAAGCATGTGAAAAAAACAAGCCACTCAGATTTTGCTCCCCCCATGATGAAAACAGGGGATCTTTTTATAATATTTCTGCCCCTTAATCTGCATGTTTCCACCCATGGCGCTGCAATTCTGTTTTTGTGAGCGACAGCGGTGTACTAGTTCTAATGCCATGGCAAAAGTTCGGGCAAAGCATGCTAACTGTTCTGTCTTTGTCTGCACAGATGAGCACAGAACACTATTTAACTCCCAGCCTCAGATGAGACAAAAGAGCAGTGAATTTTTTTGATTTATTTACTGTATATTATGCTGCTGCCACAAAGATCTAATAAATGTGATTTCTTTCCCAGCTGTTTACCTTTACAGACATAACCGACTGTTTTTGTGACTGTTTATGTTTGTGTTTTTAACATAAACTTGTGTGTATTTGACAGTTAAGCGCAATAAGACATGAAAGAGAAGTTTAGTTTAGCACTCACATGCCGTGTTACAGCTTCTTTCTGTGCGCATGCTTCGGATGTGTGCGCTCAGAAAACCATATTTCAGAAGTTTAAACTAATTTGGTTTAAAACTCATTATTTTAGAGTGATAGATATCATAATCAAAAACAAACTGATGCTTTTTAGCAGAGTATCTGAAGTAGAAGCTGTAAAAGCACAGCCCTGTTCTGGAAAAGGGGGCGGGGAGCAGCAGCTCATTTGCATTTAAGGGGAGACACTGCAGGCACAAACGCTGTTTTTTCATGCACCTGTCAAGTTTGAGATTTTGGGCTTTTTGGTTTTTCATGAAGTGTTTTTTCAGACTAGTGGAAAGGAAACATCCAAAAGACACTGTTAAGTGCTTCTTTTTCAGCCTTTTATCTATTTGTGACAACAAATTTTTATTCCCCAAAAATTGTAAAAAGTGTTATTTTCTGTCTGTTCTTTTCTGAATTATGGCGTGACAAAATGAGATACCCAAAATTCTCTCTGTAAAAACATTTGACTCTAATATGTCAAAAAAATTAAACAAGAATTTCGAAACTGACTTCATCCAGTTTATATTTTTGTACTAGAAATGTATGCAAATTGTGCATTTAATTTCATTAAATGCCTCATTTGCATATTTAAACCTAACATTTTAGAAAACTTGTAAAACAAAAAAGTCAATCAACTGGGTAAGTAAGGTGATAACTATTAGTTTTTTTTCTTTTTTTTTTTTTTTACCCTATTCACCTGCAGTGTCTCGCCTTAAAGAGACATGCACGAAAACAGCGTGTTTCTGTTTCCACTCTAAATAGATGTTTTTTAATTATATAATAAATGATCTGTGGGGTATTTTGAGCTGATACTTCACAGACACTTTCTTGGGACACCTGAGACCTATATTACATATTATAAAAAGGGGCATAATAGGTCTTCTTTAAATTCTATTTAAAAAAAAAAAATAAAAATAAAAAATGCAAACATTCTGCTATTGGAAAGCAGTTGCATGCAAAGGATTGTAAATATTTGTTTGAAATGTATACATAATTTTCACCAGAAGTTCAGCACCTAGTATGATCTAATGTACTATTTTTAATGCATTATAATTTAAAAAAACTCTTATTATTATGTATTTATACTATATGTATGTTGTCTATAGACATATATGCATGAGTGTGTAATACCAGAGGAAAACTGTAGATTCTGGCAATTAAGGAAATTCATGGCGGAAACATATTGGTCACAATTATAATTGTGTTTAGAGTAAAACAGACTCACTAGATGAAGGATGTGCATTAGCGGTGTAATTAATGCCATATCTATGCACTTTCACAAGGAATGATGATAAATGTAGTTTGCTATTCTTTATCAACAGTACACAAAATGCATACAAACTAAATGGTCAATTTTCACAACTACTTATGATCAATAACAATTTGCTACCGCTGTGATTCTTTAATTGACATGCATCCTCTTTAGACACTTTCGCTAAAACTGTCTTCTAACTACATCTTCACAGCAATGTTGATGTGCACTCAACGATTATCCTAACATGACTTGAACACACCAACAGATAAAGTGTCAATTAGATGACTAATGAGCATCTTTCACTCTGCATTCTGTTGTATTAGCGCTACCACTAAAAGCTAGCGCTAAAAGCTTCCTGAAAGTGAAAAAGAAAAAGAAAGAAATACGAAATCGCCTTTTTTCTTGACCAAATTCACTATCTGAACTGGTAAGTAGGAACGTGAAGGAAAGCAGCACTATTCACACAGGTCTCCATTCAGTCTGCCAGAAGAAGTGGCTGCTGGGAGGGAAGAGATTAGAATCAGCTGCAATCGGGGAGGAGGGTGGGCGACACTACAATCCACTGAGCCGTGCACCTTATATCGCTTGTAAGGAGTCTGGGCCAAAGGTTTTAGTAGTCAACAGGAAAAGGGGGTGAGTGAATAAATGCCCATGTGAGTGAGATAGAGAGCCAGGGTGATAAAGGCTATTGTCTTAACCTTTCTATATTGGGTGTTGCCAGGGTCAGAGAGAATAGGCACTTACAATGGACAGGATGTCATATAAACGGGCAGTTGTTATTTTTTTCCCCTATCTGACTCTCATTGATATGAGCAGTAAGAACAGCACAAGTGAAACACAGGCATGAATATTTCTAAATTAAAAAAAAGAAAATACATTTATATATATTTTTCACACAGTGAAGAAATGAAGCCATACTGTGATGTTCTTAAATACTTGAAAGGCTGGGAAACTCTGCTCATAATTTGATTTACAGTTTTAAGTTGCATGTTTAAAATTTTAGTTTATAAAATTGGCTGACAAAATTAATTACTTTTGCTCCAGGTCTCAAAAAGTCTTTTGCTATGAAAATGTCTGAAATGTTCTATGAAATAAAATAATAAAAAATAATAAAAATAATAATAAATAATAATGATTATGTAGGCCTATATACAACTTTAGCCTATATAATTGGCTGACAACTATTTATATATAAAATAAACTGCATTTACATATATTCATTAAAAATTATATGCGTATTAAAGGAAAATTGAAAATTATTACCGGAAATTATTATTATTACTATTTTGTAAATGTTTTTGGACAGTAATACTAAGGGGTTCATATTTGTGCATTTATTTATTTATTTATTTATCTTTTTTATTTTTATTACTATTTTTATATACTTTATATATTAATATTTTTATTTACTATTTTATCTGTCTGTCTATCTAGATTACATACAAATAAAAAAAAATATACATAGATAAATATAAACCCTTTAGTATTACTATAGAATAAGTCCAAAAACATGTACAAAAATTGCAATAATAATAAATAATTTTAAATTTTCCTTTTATACACACACACACACATATACATACATACATATATATATATATATATATATATATATATATATACACAGAACTCTTTTATGAACGCATGTAAATGGTGTATATATATATATATATATATATATATATATATATATATATATATATATATATATATATATATATATATATATCATATATATATATATACAGGGGTTGGACAATGAAACTGAAACACCTGGTTTTAGATCACAATTAGTATGATATTGGGCCTCCTTTTGCAGCTAATACAACATCATTTCATCGTGGGAGTGACAAATACAAGTCCTGCAAAGCAGCCAGAGGGATTTTGAGCCATTTTCCTCTTGCAGAACAGTGGCCAGGTCACTATGTGATGCTGATGTGGGAAAACGTTTCCTGACTCGCTCCTCCAAAACACCCCAAAGTGGCTCAATAATATTCAGATCTGGTGACTATGCAGGCCATGGGAGATGTTCAACTTAATTTTCATGTTCATTAAACCAGTCTGTCACCAGTCTTGCTGTGTGTATTGGTGCATTATTATCCTGATACAGAGCACTACCTTCAAGGTACAATGTTTGAACCATTGGGTGCACATTATGAAACTTTACACTGCTCTAACTGGTGTAATGTACAATAAGTGAAGATTGGGCACCAGACAGCGCAAATATAGCCATGAAACCTCCAATACTATATTGGCGAGTGTTTCAGTTTCATTGCCCAACCCCTGTATATATATATATATATATATATATATATATATATATATATATATATATATATATATATATATATATATACACACACACACTATATATATATATATATATATATATATATATATATATAGCATTTTTATACAAAAAATATATAATAATAATATATTAAAATAAAAATATAAAAATAAAAAATATATTTTTATATAAAAATAAAAATATAAATTATATAATAATATATACTAATTTTATATTTAATATTTTATATAAATGCAATTTATATATATAGTCAGTGTGCTTTAATTTGTGCCAATATGGTTTTATTCCACAGAATGTAATATCATGACATATCAAAGTAAGTAAAATCAGTGACGCCATAGAAAAGTTCAAATAACATATCATTTGACTTTTTACTCTGCATACAATATATTAATATAATATATCCGCCTTAATTTTATGACATCCAACTCCCTAAATCCATGAACTAAACTCACGACCTTTGCCACTAAAATAAACGCCATTGTAATCTAATAAACGTAATGACCGGTTGAGTCATGTGAGGTCACGATAGTGCGTGGCGCCTTGTGTTTGCATTGTGCATGTAAAATCCCTGCCGTGGCATGTATGACGAACAACAGCCTGGCCAACAGCAGAGCCACTATGTTGCTCGTTTCACGGGTAATTAGATTCATGCAACTGTCCTAGTTCTCATTATAGCTAATTCTCTCTATCTCTCTCTCTCTCTGGCTGCTTGGACCCAAGACTGATGGATTGAGGGGGGCCGCGGTGTGGTATGTAACTCGTGGCCTGGTGCGGGGGAAGGTTAGCGCTTAACATATGTGCGTACACGTAAACAAACACCGGCTCCGTTTGACGTCCTGTCAGCGCAGACCTCTGTCTTTCTAATCACAGATCATCGATGTCTGCCATATGTTTCCCTTCACCTTTTCAGAATGATGCTAAGCAGTTTTTTGCAGTTTAAACTGGAAGAAAGAAGGCAGGAGACGTAGAAAACACGTTTTTAAGCACAATTAGCAGAGCGCGGCTACACGATGACCTCTGACACCAAAGGAGAAAAGAGTCATTCAAAGCCGAGAGGGGGCCGCTACCCCTCCGTCACCCCGCCCGCCGCTGTGGGTCTGTCTGTCTGACGGTCATGGCCGAGGGTCTGTGGAACATACCCAGACATGGGCCGCTAATTAATGTTGACAAGCCGCCACTCCCCCCGGTCAAGGGTCACCTTGCAATCACTGACAAGTGCAGGTAGTGTCTGCCCCTGGAAAGACGACACAAAGATTCCCAGACGACCTCCTCCGACCCTCCCTCTCCTGTTGGGCCGCTCCTCCCCCCTCCTCCAGCACTCGCAGTGATTTCTACCCCCATAACCGCCCCCTCACCACCTCCTCCTCCTTCAACAGAGGGCAAAGTGTTTTTGTTCTTTCACTGTGCGTCTTAAACACGCAAAGCAGACTCTATCCCATTCATGCACTCAATGAAAGGAGGAAGTACAAAAAAGGGGGATATAAAGAAACAGGCAAGGAAAGATTTTCTATATTGGAAAGGAATAAGCTATATATATATATATATATATATATATATATATATATATATATATATATATATGTGTGTGTGTGTGTGTGTGTGTGTGTGACCCTGGACCACAAAACCAGTCTTAAGTAGCACGGGTATATTTGTAGCAATAGCCCAAAATACATTGTATGGGTCAAAATTATTGGTTTTTCTTTTATGCCAAAAATTATTAGGATATTAAGTAAATATTAAGTAATTTTCCATGGAGATATTTTGTAAATTCCTATCGTGAATATATCTACACGTAATTTTTGATTAGTAATATGATTTGCTAAGAATATCATTTGGACAACTTTAAAGGCGATTGCATCAATATTTTCATTTTTCTGCACCCTCAGATTCCAGATATTCAAATAGTTGTATCTCTGCCAAATATTGTCTTATCCTAACAAACCATACTCAACAAACAGCTTATTTTTTCAGCTTTACATACACATATATACACATACATGCACATATATGTGCAAATACAGAGTTATATTACAATTACATATTACTTAAAATATATTACATTTGCGTAATATATAGTTAATGAAATGTATATATAATTTACGTAATATATATTTTACATTACACAACTGACCATTAAATCTCTCTCTATATATCAATATGAATACATTAAATATGAAATATTTAAAATGTATATATACATTGTGTGTGTATATATTTGTGTTTGAATACTGTGCAAATATTAAAATACATTACATATACATAATGTACATAATTTACAGAAAATATATATTGGTATTTTACATTACATATATCAATGATCTCTGTTTCTATATGAATATATTAAATATGGACAGCATATTTTTTCTATATATTTTTATGTATTATTTTATAATTTTATTTTATTTTATATTTTATTATTATATTAATATTCTATAAAATATTATTATATATTATGTTTTATTATTTTTAACATTTTAACACATCTCTCTCTCTCTCTCTCTCTCTCTCTATCTATTTATCTATCTATCTATCTATCTATCTATCACATAAATATAAAAAAAAAATCAGTTTGTATGCATTTTAATCTTTAAACAGGCTTGACCATAAATACATGTAATAATGAATTTATCAAAGAAAAAGTACAAAATATGATACTTAATAAAACCTTTGGAAATAGTTTTATTTAATAACATGCCCTTTGGTTTTACAAATGTTTAAAGGGAGGGAGAGAGCGGGAGACCTAATGGAAAACAACCAACCAACACAGAATTAATAAAGATTATAATTTGGCACCAAAAAACCCCCCTCAAGTAAGCGCATTTCCAGCAAATCCTAATTAGCCCTGAAGAAAACCAAACACTAAGACCCATTTATTAAAGGCTAAATAATTAATGCGTGAGGAAAAACAAACAAACAAATGCAAAGTTTGATTCTGAACCAGCCGTTTCCTCAAACTTTCCCTGCTATTTCTGCTGTGTGTGACTGGACGCTGATGGATAAATGTGTGTGTGGGGGTATAATTAGCTTTTTAAAACTCTTTAGTCATTACAATTAGCTTTATATAAAACTACAGTCTAAACGGTTGTGTGTGTGTGTGTGTTGCATGTATCGGGAGGATCTCAAACAGTAGCTGCTGTCACTGACCCTTCGCCTGGCGGAGAGAATGTGACGGAGGAGTAACCGCAGAGAGCAAGGGGGTTGGATGATGAGCCAATGATGGAAGAATGGAGTGTGTGAGCGTATACGTGAGAAGGGCTGCGGGAGGTTTTTGAGGGGGAGCTCTGCGTCCCGTCACACTCCGTGGGGCAAAGGTGATGACAAATGCGCCATTTAAAACTCACTCAGTCAACCGAGCGACTCGGCCTGGGAAAGCCATTCACACACACACAAACACACACACACACACACACACACACACACACACACACACACACACACACACACACAGATATAGAAACCCTCCCCCCTCAGCCTGTAGGCTCCATAAAGTCTGTATGAAGTCCGACTGCCTAAATCCCCCAGTATCAGTAACCTGACTACATTATGAGCCCCGCTTTAAGCCCACAGCTCAGTCGGGGAACCGTAGAGCACTGGGACTGTAAGTCCAACACCTGGTGCCACCATTTCAAAGTCCCCCCAAACTAAAATTACCAAATCACTAGGGGCACATAACACTCACACCTTCTCATTTGAACAGTTCTGTCAGTGTGAGTCCAAAATGTGAACACAAAGCCAGTCAACCTGCTTTGATGTGTAACTCATCCTGGGACGTTTATGCTATGGACATGAATCACGGCTAAAATCATGTGGCTTGATCACGATTTTCATAAGACAAAACAGGTTAAAAAAAAAAGGGACCGAAGGCATATCTAGGAGCCAGTATGTTTTATGACTTAAGGTGGGCTCTTGACTTGGACCAGTATGCAACCAACTAAGAATCACCTAGAACATTCTACCAACCATTTAGAACATGTAGTGCCCTATGATTTCCGCTATGGGGAAAACACAGACGGAATCGCGGAATCCAGTCATAAAAACGGAATTTACTGAATAACGTAAAAAGTCATGGAATTTGTCAGAGTTTGAATGAATTAATCAAAAGTAGGTTATTACACTTAAATCAAACCGCAATATGGACTACTATCTGTAAACATTACGCAGCAAAAATACCATTTAAATGTGAATCCTGCATGTTCTGCTTGTCTCTGTTTTAAAGGGATAGTTCGCCCATTTAAGACATGAAGTTGTATGCAATCCTTACCAGCACTATAGTGTATACACGCTGACCCACTCTGTGGTCACCTCCCTGATCAGAGTTCTGGCCGCTGGAAGTTTTTCAAGAAAGTAGTCCCGGTTAGTTTCCGGGGGCCTCAAAACTGTTCGTTTTTACGTGAAAAATGCGTTTCAAAGCTTGATTAATTTACATCACAAAAAACACTCCAGACAAAATTCATACCTCAGTTTTAATCTGCACTATTTTCTTCCCATTTCCATCAATCCGCGCTGCTGTCAACGTCAACAGTGTGCACGTTCCGATCAGCTGTTCCATAGTGTTTACACACTCGAATGACAACGACGTAAAAAGTAGAAAATTAACAATGGTGCGAACTTGTAAATTCCCAGGTTGTGACCACAAGAATGTGCCGGGATCACCGTTCAGATTCCATCGTTTTCCTGTTTCGGATATAGCTATGAGACAGCTTTGGCTGGTTGCCATCGGCTATTCTGCGGGAGCTAAAATATCCAGTATCAAGGATTTTCGTGTGTGCTGTACTCACTTCAGCGAAGACGATTACATCCCCAACCAAGGAGGAAAAAGCAAAAAACGGATTTTAAAGAGTTCTGCTGTACCAGTACCATGGGTAAACTCTATTTACTAACTTTATGTCGCATACGACAGGTTTATTTTGATGCTAACGTCAGTTTTTAGGCTACACTGAGAATATGCTAACCGGGGCAATGATAGCATCGACAACAATCGACTGTCTATGTGGTGAGAAAATCGGCAAATGTCTTTACTAATGAATTGAATTGAATCTATATAACACAACAAAATATGATGCTTCGCTATTGCTGTTATTGTCTGTAACTATGCGGAACCTGTGTCGGTATCATCGTGTGTATAAGTGTGCTTGAAAATCTTTAAAATCCGTTTTTTGCTTTTTCCTCCTTGGTTGGGGATGTAATCGTCTTCGCTGAAGTGAGCACAGCACACACGAAAATGCTTGATACTGGATATTTTAGCTCCCGCAGAATAGCCGATGGCAACCAGCCAAAGCTGTCTCATAGCTATATCCGAAACAGGAAAACGATGGAATCTGAACGGTGATCCCGGCACATTCTTGTGGTCACAACCTGGGAATTTACAAGTTCGCACCATTGTTAATATTCTACTTTTTACGTCGTTGTCGTTCGAGTGTGTAAACACTATGGAACAGCTGATCGGAACGTGCGCACTGTTGACGTTGACAGCAGCGCGGATTGATGGAAATGGAAAGAAAATAGTGCCGACTAAAACTGAGGTATGAATTTTGTCTGGAGTGTTTTTTGTGATGTAAATTAATCAAGCTTTGAAACGCATATAATTTTTTCACGTAAAAACGCAGTTTTGAGGCCCCGGAAACTAACCGGGACTACTTTCTTGAAAAACTTCCAGCGGCCAGAACTCTGATCAGGGAGGTGACCACAGAGTGGGTCAGCGTGTATACACTATAGTGCTGGTAAGGATTGCATACAACTTCATGTCTTAAATGGGCGAACTATCCCTTTAATGAATGGAGCAGTTGAGCGGTTTTGTTTACTACACACACCAAAGTGTGTGTGACTCTCGCAGTGATTTCAGTATTTGACCATTCCATTTTTACGAAAACTAGCGTGATATCACACAGAAATGTAATGGTAGACACAGCAACCCGTCAAAATAAAAGTCCGGTTTAACTTGAAGACATTGTACCAGAAATATATTACTACTGTTGCTACTACTACTAAGATGAAACAAACATTATTTTTTAGGGTATAAATCACACAACATTTCTTCCATGTTTTAATTTTAATAGTAAATTACCCTTTGTTTGCCCCCCAAAAAAGTTTGCTTAATTTTCAATATTTAAAAGATAAATTAAATTAATGTTTTATGCCTTTGTTTGATAACCAGAACATTTTAAATACAGAACACAGAATTTCCGAGGGTAAAAAAAAACCTTCCATAAGGCTATTTTTTAAGAATAAATTTGAATAAATTAAGTATGCATACAAATAATTAGACATGCTAAAACAGAATTTGATAACAATAAAACATGGTGAGAAAAAATGAAAAATTTTGCATAGGGCCCTTAACATGTCATTTTTGTTAAATCTTTATTAAATTGATGTGAAATTGTGTAAGTTTCATGATTTTAATTAATAAACTTACTATTAAAAAGGAGTTGAGAAAAATTAAAATGGAAAAAAAACAACCCAGAAAAATTAAAACGGAAAAAACGGAATTTGGAAAAAAATAAAACGGAATTTGGGAAAAAATAAAACGGATTTCATAGGGCCCTAAACATGCAAACAATCATACAGAACATCCTAGCAACCATCCAGAACACCTAGAAACCACTTAAAAACCACCTAGAACATTCTAGCAACTAGGGCTGCCATGATTCCTCGATTAAAAAAAAAAAAAAAATCCTTGATTGCATTTTGTCCGTGTCGAGTAAACGACAAAATACCTGGAAGTGGCGCATTCCATAGATGAGAATCCATTAAATGCATTACTAGACCATTTGCCATGGATGCATGATATATTAAACAATTTTAAAAATCATAAAGCATAATGCTATTGTGAATTCACAAACGCTACAATTCAATTAAATAAATGTATGGGATGCAGGTTTAATATATGCACATAATTACTGGCACACATGTACTATGTACGTACGTGCATAGCAGTAAATGCTGCTCCATACAAACTTTTAATATTTATATGTGTGGAGCATCTCAAACTCCATCTCTGCATATTGCTGAGTTTTGGTTTATTATAATGTTCATCTGGGAATGCAACGTCCACCACTTCTTCAGACTTGTAAGGTAAATCATTTATAACCCTACGCAAACACAGAAAAATACATTAATATCTTTCTCAATATGCTAATTATTCATTGCGATTTCAAAATAAAAGCTCAAACCCTCACTCCTGAGTTGACATGTTTTTATGTCCACATTTTTAAGAAATTGCAGTGGCTGTAGCAAACATCCCAGACACCATCAGGGCTCTACAGTGCGACCATTTCAGTCGCATTTGCGACTAAAAAACTACTGGATTAGACTATGAATAAAAAAAAAGACGAGTGACAGCTTTTAATGATTATTGAGGGAGTTTGTAAATGTGATATTGATTTAATACAACAGTTCAGTAAACAAGAAGTTAATATTAAGTGACTTGTATTGTCTGACTATAACAGTATTGCCTGATTTTGCTCCATTTTGTCGACAAAAATAGTTTGAAACAAAGTCATAGCTGAGCGGCTGCACATCTTCTTTCAAACACAGCGGTGTTTCATTTCTGAATGAAAGTGCATTAAACAAACCTAGTGAGTCAATGAATCAATTACCCATTCATAAAGACAGTCACTTGCTTTATTCCCGAATGACTCGTTCGAACGAATCAAGTGAATGAATGATTCAGTAATAAAATCAGTGACTTGCCGCCACCTACTTGCAGTTTTAGTTTCATTTTTAAAGTATCTTTTTAGTTATTTAAATCATTTAATATTTCTATATTCAAATTTGTATATTTAAAACATTAATCTCAACATGAATTTATGAACATTTTAAAAAGCTTATAAACAATTTTTTTTCTTATTTTACATAAAAGATGACATACTACTAATAAAATTAGAAAAATGCCATTAAAAAGGTAAAAACAAACATCCCCTGTAAATCACTTTAAGTCAAATATCACCTTGTAATGGGAGGGCTAATTTTTGATCAGATATTTTGATTATTGATTTAAAGGTGCCCTAAATTTTTGACAGCATACACCTAGAACATCCTAACGGCCATTCAACATCCTCCCAGAATATCCTAGCTTAGGGATGCACAATTTGAGGAAAAATAAAAAAATAAAAAAATATAGTGATTTTTTCTGAAAGGATAACAATTTAAAATGTGATAAGCTCCTGGTTTGCTGTGCTTCTAAACTTGTAAAAATACAATAATATTCATGGCTGTCTTATTATTTATTTATTTTTTTTTACATTTTCAAACGTTAAACACTCAATTTTGTAAATTCAGTTATGATTTTACAGTAGAAATAATAACTACACTATTAAAAATAAAGATTCCAAAAGGGGGGATTTCATAGTGATGCAACAGAAGAAATATTTTTGGTTCAGAGAACTTTTCAGAACCACTTTTTCTTAGTGCAAAGATAATTTAAATAATCTGAAAACCTTCCGAAATCCACTCTAAAGAACCTTTTGTGCATTAGAGGTTCCATGGATGTTAAAGGTTCTTCACGGAACCATAGAAGCCAATAGAGAACCTTTATTTTTAAGAGTGTATGATGATTCTGGTGGAAACTTAATATGGTAAATAGTTTTTAAGGGTTAAGGGCCCGCTCAACTGTCAGTTTGTGAAATTACGACAAAGCTACAATATGCATGGAATGTCAGTGCGCTTAAAATAACGGGATTGGATGTCTCGAATTCAGTATTTTCCAGCAGATATCATACGTACGTAATAATCTGGAGGTGGCAGAGAGAAGCGATCATTTCTCTCTCTGGTTCTGTGAGGTCTTTTTCCACACGCTATCAATCACTCTATGCTCAGATAAGGACAGAGGGAGACAGATATTATGAACGGCTCAGGATTACTCTCACAGCATATAAGAACAGTGGAAGAGGATAAGCGTATTTGTGCGCGCATACGAGAGAGCGCCGGAGCAAGTGCCTGTGGACGGAGGGGGATTTTCACATTATCGTAGAGAACTGGACGTGGGCTGAGGGCGCCGGGCCAACACAAACGAGAGAAGAGCCTGGCGCCTGCACCACCAGCCCGTTTGAGCCACAGAGAAATATTTACCCAACACAGCCAAACTCTCCCAGCATCCAGACTAGCGCTAAATAGACTCAAGCAAAATCATTCAAGATCTGGGTGATTTGCAATCTAGCTGTTTTGTCTACTTTTGAATCTCAGTGCTGCTGTACTTTTACTAACACTGGCTTCATGAGATCAAGTATTATATAGTATACTTGTATTACTCATATTAATTGTCTATAAAAATTATAAAAATTATGATTTAGTAAAACTAAATAATTAAAAAAAAGAAACTTTAAAATAAGAAAGAAAACTTTCTATTGCTATGTCATTTGTATGTGTGTGAGAGTTATAATATTTTTATATAATAATATATATATAATTTTATATTCATATATAATTTCATTTAGAACAATAAAACAAATAGGATATATCAATTAACCAGGGAAAACTTTATTTTTTAAGTAGTTCTAAGTCACAATATTTAATCTATAAGACTAGAAGTACATATAAAATAAATAAATAAGTAAATAAATAAATACATACATACATAAAAAAAAATATAAAATCTTTAGAATAAAAAAATAAACCTTTCTAAAATATATGGACACATATTAAAAATAATTATTAGGATATAACTGCCATGTCAGTTATATGTGTGTGTGTATAATTTATAATATTTTGATATAATTTTATATAATAAAAAATATATTATTTTATGCAATTGCATAACTGCAATTCACAACAATAAAATATATTGGATATGTCAGATAACCAGGGAAAACTTTATTTTTTAAGCAAATGTAAGTCATATTTATAATTTTACAGGCAATTAATAAGTAGATAAACTAAATAAATAAATATCAAATTTTTAAAATAAAAAAGAAACCTTCATATGAACACATATTAAAAATAATTATTAGGATGTAACGTTAGTTTTGTGTGTGCGTGAGATTCATAATGCTGATATAATATAATAAAAAGATATATATAATCTTTAAAAATAATTTAAAAATAATTATACTGAGAACAAAACAAACAGGATGTCAATTAACCAAGGAAAAAATATAAATTTTATTTAATTATAAGTAATTTAAGTAATAAGTCATATTAACTGTCTACAAAAAACAAACAAACAAACAAACAAACAAATAAGTAGATAAACTACATAAATAAATATCAGATCTCTAAAATAAAAAAAGAAAACTTTATAAATTATAAACATTTAAAATAATTATTAGGATATAACTTGCTATGTCAATTATATACGAGTGTGTGTGTGTGTAATTATAATATTTTGTTAATATAATTTTATGTAATAAAAATATATAATTTTAGATTTATATATAATTTTATTCACAACAATAAAACAAATTAACCAGGGAAATTACATTAAGTAATATTATTATATTAATATTATAATAGTAAGTAATACATTATTATAGTCATATTAATTGTCTATAAAATTATAAATAAGTAGGTAAACTAAATAAATAAATTTCAAATCTTAAAAAAAAAAAAACAACAACTTTCTAACATATATGAACACACACATAAAAAAGTTTGACATATCCTAAATTTAAAAAACATCAATTTGCAATGTCATTTATAAAATTAATTAAATTTTCTTAATGTATAAAAGTACTATTAATATATAAATATTATAAATGATACATATGTGAGTATCTACAATTTATACTACTGCTATAATAATACTGTACAAGCCATTGACATTGTTTTAAATACTGTTTTGCAAAATCAGTCATAGCTTGGCATCTTTCAGGCAAATATTTATTGTGCCCACGAAAACATGCTTGAAATATTCTTCTGAAGTTTAAAGGGATCGAATCTCATAAGAGAGTATAAGAGTATGTTTTAACCCCTGGGGAGTGGCGCTGGTCTTACGCCCAGATTGACTAGCAGAAGGACTCACCCCGTCTGAACTGCATCACGTGACCATTACGGCAACCACACTGGCAGACGGGTCAGGCCTTCAGGGAGATTACTTCTAGCATGCAGCTTTAAAAAGCCAGACAGACACCCCCACCCTTCTCTTTAATACCCAAACCTGAGTACCGCGACCCCTCGTACGGCTCTCACTCGCTGTGCCACACCTGAAGGCATTCATCAAACATTCAACCTCCAAAAATTTCCAAACGAACACCAGCGGCTTGTGGAACGTTTGTTCTGAATTTACTTAAATTCAGTTCTACCTGAAAACAGAAACATTTCGAGTTCCAAGGTTTAAATGTGCATACTGAAGTTACGAGTATCTAAACATAAAGATCTCAGTCGATCAAAGTGGATGCGTAGGTCGACTGTTGAGTCTTTTTTATCTCGGTTCATATTTTCTTGTTCTTTAATTTCAAAGGGTTTTATGGTGTTGTGTGAGTTTGTTTGTGGAAGTGGCTCTTTGAGGTCAGGCCAAGGTCTGATCTCGCGGAGCAGACAAAAGCACCAGGATGTTCCTGAACAAAAGGCCACTTCCTGAAAGATGTCTGGCTTCTCTGTCGCTATGCAAACAGTAGCTGGCAGAAAAAAAAGAAAAAAAATCCAAAAAAACTGCATTGCATCTGTATCTGTATTCTGAGTTAGCCATAAGTAACTATTTTAAAAGTGTAACTTTTTATAGTTTCAGGTATAAGAAATGAAGAATGAAATCAAGTACACGATGATTTAAAAGTTTGGGGTCAGTAAGATATTTTTAAAAGTATTATTATTATTATTTTTTATAGAAATGAATAATGGAGTAATGAAATAATGGAGCAATGAAAAATCAGCTTTACCAAAGGAATGCATTACATTTAAAAATATATTAAAATAAAAACACAGTTATTTTAAATTGCAATAATATTTGGCAATATTCCTGTTTTAACTATATTTTGTTCAAATAAATGCAATAAATTAGAACTTTTTTTTGCAATAAATGCATTTTTTTTTTTTTACATTTTAAAACTTTTATTGACCCAAAACTTTTAAACAAAAAGTGTACATCAACTTTTTTTCTGAAACATGTAAATATTGTAAGTATTGTATTTACAAACGACGTACAAACATTCAAGTTATTCACTGTAGTGTTTTTTAATTGTAAACTAAATCCATTAAAAATGTTTAATGACTAAAATAAAGTATTATAAAAATTCTTAAAAGTATTATATTTTATTATTACTTTAGTTTTAGTAAAAATGACCAAAATTTAAATAAATTCACTTCCAGTCAAAAGTTTTTGGACAGTAAGATTTTTAATGTTTCTTAAATAAGTTTTTTCTGCTCACCAAGCCTGCATTAATTTGATCTTGAGTATAGCAAAAACAGTACAATTTTGAAATATTTTTATTATTTAAAATAAATAAATAAGTTTTCTACTTGAATATATTTTAAAATGTAATTTATTCCTGTGATTTCAAAACTGAATTTTTAGCATCATTTCTCCAGTCACATGATCCTTCAGAAATCATTCTAATATTCAAATTTGCTGCTCAAACAACATTTATTATTATTATTATGTTGAAAACAGCTGAGTAGATTTTTTTCAGGTTTCTTTGAAAAAAAGAAAGTTCAAAAGAGCAGCATTTATCTGAAATAGAAATAATTTATAACATTATAAATGTCTCAATCATCACTTTCGATCAATTTAAAGCATCCTTGCTAAATACAATTATTAATTTCTATAATTTCACAGGAATAAATTACATTTTAAAATATATTCAAATAGAAAGCAGTTATTTTAAATCGTAAAAATATTTCACAATTATACTGTTTTTGCTGTACTTTGGATCAAATAAACGCAGGTTTGATGAGCAGAAGAGACAAAAACATTAAAAATCTTACTGTCCAAAACCTTTTGACTGGTAGTGTATTTATTTGAATTTTAGTCATTTTACTAAAACTAAAATAATATGATCTAAATTATAATACTTTTATAAATATTTATATAATTTTATTTTAGCTTAATTTCAGTGATCAAGTCATCACCTACTGCTGTATTTTAGGTCAAATAAATGCAGGCTTGGTGAGCAGAAGAGAATTTTTTTAAAATAAATAAATAAATAAATAAATACAAATCTTACTGTCCAAAAACTCCTGACTGGTAGTGTATATCTATATAGAAATATTTAAAAAACTAATCAAACTGATAAAATCATGTTCAACTACTAATATGTAATACAATTAAAATGATATCTGAAAATATAAATATGAAAGCTATAAAATAAAAACTGTAACAGAATGTAAACAATACTAAAATGACACTGATTTGCTAATAAAACCAAGAAAAGAAGTGCAGAAAAATAGGTGTGAAATACCATTGAAAGTAAGTTAAATGGCATTATTTTTAATTTAGCTAAATTGTAGTAACGCTAAATTGTAATATGAATTAAGAAAGAGTGATATGACTTTAATAAAACATAATAAACTTTCATTGAATAAATAAGAGGAAGATACCGAAAACAACTAGCTGCACATCTGATTTTCACTTCGTGATCAACAGACTTGCGTAAAACTACAATACAAAATCCTCTTGTTTCTCAGTGACAATTTCAAGAAAAAGATCCTGGTGTGAAGATGTATTTGATTCCCGGAGCGTGTCTGCACATGATGTGTTCCCATCAATACAGCCACCGCCATGTCTATCTGCATCAGCGCTTTCTGATTTCTTTATGCATTTCTCCTCTTTTTCTGACACCCTTCTTTTCGCTGTCTCTCTTTCGGGCCCTTCTTCTGTCACCGTTTGTCTGTGTGTCTCAAAGTATGCCATTACTGTCTCCATCTGTCCATCAAGATAGCTTTATGGATATCTTTCTTTCCTTTTAGACCACATTCTCTCCGTTTTCACTCTCGGGAATGAGTCAGCAGCGCTCGAGGCGAACGGCCGGTCTGCCGTCACGATATTCAGCGAACGGCTGACTTATGTTACGCCTTCGATGGTGTGACATTCGATGGTAATACAAATTAGCCAGCTTCTCGAATTTCTCGGCCAGATGAGGCACATGCCGTATCAGGGCCACCCAAATGCTTTTTAATGCTGTTGGTCAGACTGACCACCTCATGGGCCATCTGTGTGTGTATGTGTGTGTTTTGAGATATCAGTATCCACCCGCCGGCCCCCTCCTCCCCGTTTCCCACAAGACCCCACGCTGTCACAACAGACATTTAGCAGCTTTCACGCTAAAGGGCCACGGGGGGCTTCCTTCCTTCCTTCTCCACTTCCTCCCTCTGTTTTCCGCTTCCCCACTGTCTGCTTCGCTCCGTTTTGCGGGATGCCCTCTACAACGCCCTCTTTAAATTCATTTCACGGCTAATTATAGACAAAAACAAGACAGCGCAAGAGGTGAATCTCACAATGGCTCTTAAGAGGTAAAAAACACACAGGAAAACAAAGTCCAAGGGGCACGACATAAAAATAGAAAATGCCAGGAAGCATTAAAGATGTTGTGCAGGATAATTATAGTTCAGGGCCATTTTATCTTTTTAGATGGATGCTAAGAAAACAGGAAGTAGGGCAGAGGTGCAGTTAAATGGGCTGCCCAATAGAGCGCGAGGCGAGCGATTCCCACAGCGGAGCTAGAAAAACACGCAGGTTCCAAGAGGATCAGAGCATCTGAGGAAATTCAAACACACGGGGATGGAGTATGGGAATGACGCGGAGGTGCTTTCTCAGGCCGCTTGTTTACTAGTGCGCAGTGGCACCCTCACAGAAATGACATCACAAGAGTTTCTGAATTCAAAATGTCATATGTACAGTAATTTAACTATTAACTTTCTTAGCACGTCAATGAATTTACTTTAAAAAAAAAATAATGGTGCTGTCAAGCGATTAATTGCATCCAAAATAAAAGTTTTTGTTTACATAATATATACATGTATACTGTGTATATTTATTATGTATATAGAAATACACACACATACAGAATATATTTTGAAAATATTTACATGCATATATTTATATTCATGTAAGTGATATTATATGGAAATATTTGTAATATATTTTAATTTTTTCTTAAATATATACTTGTGTGTGTGTGAATTTTTATATTCACAATTAGTGAAGTAAAAAAGCACACCTATGGAGGTGCCAGTTAAGACAACAGATTTAAAGGAGGATTATAACTGCACACTCTCGTGTATATTTTCTTTTATTATCAACGTTTCAACGTGAAAGCCTTCGTCAGGATAAAAATGTACAAAATGGAGAGCAATATAAGTAGAGCAGATGATCTACTTATACTGCTCTACTTATATTGCTCTCCATTTTGTTAAGTTTTATCCTGACGAAGGCTTTCAAGCCGAAATGTTGTAGAAGAAATTATGTTTTTAGAGGGAAGCATTTCAGGATTTTTCTCCATATAGTGGACTGCTATGGTGCCCCAATTTTGAACTTCCAAATGTAGTTTAAATGCGGCTTCAAACGATCCCAAATGCGGTTGTAAATGATCCCAGCCGAGGATGAAGGGTCTTATCTAGCATAATGATTGGTTATTTTCATAATAATAAGATGATTTATATACTTTTTAATGTCAAACGCTCGTCTTGTTTCACTCTGCCTGAACTGTTTTTTTTTGGT
Source organism: Cirrhinus mrigala (assembly GCA_036247105.1). NCBI lineage: Eukaryota > Metazoa > Chordata > Actinopteri > Cypriniformes > Cyprinidae > Cirrhinus > Cirrhinus mrigala. The sequence continues at coordinate 42,125,978 of CM070013.1, forward strand.
TCATGACAGTTAGGATATGTCGAAAAATTCCCATCTCATGTTCTTTCTTAACTTCAAAATCATCCTTATATTGCTGTTTTACCTTTTTTGATGAGGGTGTTTGATCTTCTTTGCATGTTCACTTTGCAAAGACTGGGTTGGTACTTCTGCAGCGATGTAGGATGATTTTGAAATGATTTTGATGTTGAGGGAGAAAATACGATTGGAGTTTTTCGAGATACCCTAACTGTCTTGAGGCAGAATACACAGAGTTCAGGCAGAGTAATTCAAGACGAGTGTTTGAGATTAAAAAGTATTTAAACTGTATTTTTTTAAAGAAAATAACCATTCATTTCGCTTGATAAGACCCTTCTTACTTGGCTGGGACCATACCGCATTTGGGATCGTTTGAACTACATTTTGGAAGTAGTTCGACCGAAGAAAGAAAGACATGAACATCTTGGATGACGAGGGGGTTGAGTACATTATCTGTAAATTTTTGTTCTGGAAGTGGACTTCTCCTTTAATAAGAATTTTCATGCACTACTTTTTTGATTTTCAATTTCTGTTTAAGAAAAAAAAAAAAATAAAATAAATTCAGAAAAAATAAGATTTGCGAAACCACTCCTAAATCCTGATCTGAAGTCCTGAAGTCCCGAACTGAATCAAATGATTCATGAACCTGCACCAAATTTCTGATCTGAACAATGATTTGCGAACCATTATTTCAGATCAGGACTCGGTGCACAGAGCGTAAATCATTCATTTCATGGAATGATTTGTGATGCATGAAGTCCAGATCGAAATCAAATGATTCATGAACGCTCTCCGAAGTCCCGATCTAAATCGAATGATTCACGATAAGCAATTTGAAGTCCCAATCTGAATCAAGTGATTCGTGATCTGACCGGAGCACTTCAAAATAGTGAATCATTTTGCGACGCAATGGTTAAACTGATTTTGAGTTTCGAAAAGCTCTGTTTCACCCAACACTATACATGCTTTTTTATTATGATTTGGTTTATCTTTCTTCAGCCACAGTATTACGACTGGTTTAGCTCAATAGTTTTATGACGTTAACTGAAATAGTATGTAAAATAAAAGCATGATGCATTTTTAATTGCATGAATTTTGCATGAAAAGATGTGTGCTTATTAAAAAAAATACTTATTTCATAGATACATTGCCTTTTAATAACAAGCACTATTGCTATTTTTAAGAGTTTTCCAGGCCTTAAATTTCAAAAAGTTAAATTCAAGTAATTCAAGCACTATAAGCACCTTGTACGAACCCTGTAATACCAAACCATAATAACTGAATCAAATACCCATGGAAAAAAAATCAAGCTCTATCCTTCATTATTTTTGCAGACTGAGAAATAGGTCATATCACAGGAGTTAAAGGTGTTGTGAACGCCATCACGCTGTCTTTAAAGCAAAACTGACATCTAGTCTGTTGATGTATGCTGATCTAGTCTAAAATCACTGTAAACTCAAACCTGGACATAAAAGACTTAATCACTAGGTGCATTTACATAAAGCACTATATTACGATTATAATCAGTTAAAAGGTCCAATCTGAAAAAGCAAAAGTGGAAAATTTTGCGCAAGTGCTATGACGTAGAAATGGCATAATGACACATGATGCATGAAACAAGCCAATGTTGTTGTTGAATATATGTCATGTCAATCTAAAATTTTCTGTGAAATGGTGCAGGATAACCATGTGCCACAAGTGCTTGCGTCAAACTCTCATCTGTAGATGTCTTTTGGGACGTCTGGGCACCCTTGATTAATATAAGCATTATTGCACAAAGATTCATGTGACTGTCATCTCCTAATTAGGACCCGAAATAGATGAATATTAAGTTTCATTTTTAAAACGAAGTGAAGAAGGTTAGTAAGCAAAAACAGCTGGAAATTTTGTATATTTGTGCAATGTGCATATATCAATCTGATTTGAAGCTTGTGGCATATAAACGTGCACTTTATTTTGCGTTCACGTAAACTCTATGCTCAGATTCATCAGTCGGAATGATTTCCAACGTGGCTACTGATATAACTTCTGTTAATCTGTTAAATTGGTCAGATATATGTTTCACACTGTCCAGCACTGATAAATGAACATAAATCTTAAAAACCAGAGTACAAGATGATGATGATGATGAAGATATATACAGAAAACAAGGCAAAGAGAAAGCATTCTGACCATCGAATGACTGTCAACAATTTGCAATTTTGATCAAATTCATTGATTTTAAAATTTACTGTAAATGTAAAACCGCAAGAAATGCATGAGGAACTTACCATGGTGTGCCGTATATTCGAAAGCCCTTGACGGTGACGTCAGAGTCCTGCAGGTAAACACAGTTTGTCAGGAGAGACTGAACATTGTCAAAGTCCTCGGGTTTCAACTTGGACACGGAGGGAAAGCGATAGTAATCCTGCTTGACCAGCTCCGTCATGAAATCCTTATCGAAGGTCAGCTCGTGATTCCCCGCGATCACCACTTTAAACTCGTACGGCAGGCCGCCTGCAACACCACAAACAAACAACAAAAAAAAAAAAAAACATACATGTTAAAAAAAAATTAACCCTTTTCCCCATTTTTACATTTCACACAAAACTAATTATGGCAACTAAATTGGTCAGAAAATATATTTTTGTATAACACTAAGTATTTCACAACTTAAGATGACAGCAAAGGTGACATGAAAACAGATTTGCTTAAATAATGCTCAAATAATGAATTATTAATAATATTTATAAACTATATACAGATATTTTTAAATATCAATACATCAGTTATAAATTATTATTAATATTAACAATAAATAAATATTATTTAAAAAAAAAATAATACCACATACATATTACTAGATAATAGAAATTAAAGCATATTGGCTATATTGAAATTCCAAATTTGACTTAATTTTTATTTATTAAAACACTACAATAATATTTATTGTTTATATATTACAATAAAAAAATTATAATAATAAAAAAGTATTATATATATATATTATATATATATATATATATATATATATATATATATATATATATATTTTTTTTTTTTTTATTTATTATTTTTTTTTTAATAATAATCAGCGCATATTAAAATTTGTACATTTGCATCCCATTGGGAAAATGGATTAAAAAGACATTCATTGTGAGTAGTGGTTTGGAAGAACCGTGATTTTTTTTATTTATTTATTTTTTTTTAATAATAATAGTGGTGTAACCTAATGATGTGCCTACAGAGAAATTTCATTGGTTCAAAATCCTGCACCCCATATTCAACATCATGGACATTGTTACACACTGGTTTGCATTCACCACTGATAGACAGATTTCTTGTCAATGGAACTCACGTCTGGATAGGACACAGTGTGAATTTATTTAAAAAAAAAAAAAAAGCTTTGTTGAAGTTCATGTGAGGTTATTGTGATCCTGAGGAAAAGTCAGATAATGAAAAACAGGACTGTGCAAGTAGAAACAGGCCATTACAACAAAACATACACCAAAGCATCTTACTTTACCTCTCTATTCAGGCTACTGTCTATTCTCAAAACAACGGTTGTTGTATGGTTAAAAGTTAGCCTTTTTCGCAGCAACCACGGCCAAGTCAAGGATAAAGGTACTTTCTGTGTCTTCCAGGCCACAATGGCCTTTCTTTTCCCCTCAATGGAAAGTGGGATTAAACACAATGGCCATCCTGAACGGCACCAAACATTTATTAAAGTCACGGCCGCTTCATCTTCCTCACTTCAGCCTCCATCGTCACAGCAAAGCTCTTTTGTGCTGGTACGTCAGGATAATGCAACAGGGGTTAGTTGTTCTTCACAGAACGCAACAAAAAGATCGTCTCTCTCTATATATACCGGCGATCCTCAGACAGGAAAACACACAGACCATCTCCCAGTGGATTGCATAACACATATGGAACGCTTCAAATGCGGAGCAAGTTTGAGAGCAAAACAAATCGCAATATTTCACCTACCAAAACAGATGAAACAAGGTGCTTTTCAGACACGTCACAATGCAAAATGAGAATGAAAATGCATTGGCAAAGACATAATAAAAGTCAAAATCCAGTGTGATTAGAAGCTCTGTAAAATATTTTAAGGTGCCCATTATTTGTTCTCTTTTATAAAAGGGAACAGTATGAAAAAGCCAGTTTAATAAAGCCTTTTCACGATTTGAATTGGAAGTGTGTCTTTTTTGGAAAACAATAAAAACCAATTAAATTTTGAACTGTAAAGGCATGGGAAAGGAGCAAAACGCTTGACCGAAAGTATAAAGAAAATAAAAAGATAACCCGATTTAAAAGTAAACACTTTCCCAGCAGTTTAATTTGCTTTCTTGCTCCTTCCATGCGCTCGGCACTATATAGACCGGGATATATCATAAATCCCAGTCTAATCTAATAACAGGAGCCCATCTCTCAGCTCGGCGGTCCGCAGTCAGCCAAACGCCATCACGGATCCATTTACATGGAGCTTTCGCGTCGCACAAAACCGAATCAGAAACCCCCGGTGGACGAGCTTCGTGCCAGCCTCTCCATGGCGGAAAAAGGCCTAGAATGCAATTACCTCCCCACCGACTGCATCTTCTGCGTCCCCGCAGGGATTTTTACAACATTTTATTGCCATCAAAATGTATTTTTCGAGGAGGACTGCGGATATAAACTCTGTTTATTACTTTGAAGAAGCTACGGAGGAACATATGGGAAGGTATGTGGCGTGTGGGAAAGCGCTTACAGTCGAAGGGATTTGGGTTTAGCCTCAACGTTTGAATCTGATTTACATCAGAAGACCGGCGCGGGGCACGGTTTGGCAATGGCTGCGCGTAATGAATGTAAATCAAATTAGTGAAAATAAACTACACACCGTAAACATCTGAAACTGAAGGATGGCTGGTAGGGAACATGTGTATTTTGTTGAAAACAGAGCAGCGCAATCACATCCGTCAAGTTTTTCGAACCGCCGCGCAAAAAAACATGTGGGATTTGATGAATAGAATTAAAAACAAAGAGCACATGGCACCAGAAAGCCCAACAGCACAAATCACCGAACGCTCAATCATAAATTAAAGCAATAGTTCAACCAAAAATGAAAACTCATTATTTACTCTCCGTCATGTTTTTCCAAACTAGTATGACGTCTTTTCTTCTTCCATTTTGACACAAAAGATTCATTTTTTAAGAAATCCTGGTCACTCTTTTCATATAATAAAAGGATATGAGGACTGGGTGTGCTAAGCTCCAATAAAGGTCAAAAAAAGTTACTGGAAGTCTTGACATTTGCTCTAGCAGGTTTGTTGTGAATGAAACCACATTTTGAGTAAGATATTTCCAATGAATCAGTTTATTTCATTCACAATACTTGTCTGAAAGATTTTTTTATGAACCTGACCAAAGATATATAAGAGACACTTTGCTTTTAATTTAGTGTCTGATTAAGCGACAGTGTTACGCTATTTATTTGCAATAAATTGCAAAATAGCAACAACAGTAGCATATTATTATAGAATATAAAATTGTATCAATATAGATTGTGATTTAGGAAAGTATTTTTATACATATTTATATATATATATCACTCTTCAACGTCCAGAACGTGCATTAAAGACTGCATTAAAAAAAAATAATTGTTATTTTTTTTGTGCACAAAAAGTATTCTTGTAGCTTCATAAAATTATGGTTGAATCACTGATGTCACATGGACTATTTTAACGATGTCCTTACTACAGAAAGCTCTTGGATTTCATCAAAAATACACTACCAGTCAAAAGTTTTTGAACAGTAAGATTTTTAATGTTTGTTAAGTAAGTCTCTTCTGCTCACTAAACCTGCATTTATATGAACCAAAGTACAGGACAAACAGTAAAACAGTAAAAGAACTGCTTCCTATTTGAATATATTTTAAAATGTAATTTATTCCTGTGATCAAAGCTAAATTTTCAGCATCATTACTCCAGTTTTCAGTGACATGATCCTTCAGAAATCATTCTAATATGCTGATTTGCTATTCAAGAAACATTTTTCTTATTATTATAATCAATATTTAAAACAGCTGAGTTCATTTTTTTCAGGATTCTTTGATGAATAGCAAGACCCAGAGATCAGCATTTATCTAAAATAAAAAGCTTTTGTAACATTAATACTTTTATTTAGCAAAGACGCTTTAAATTGATCAAAAGTGATGATAAAGATAGTTATAATGTTACAAAAGATTTCTATTTCAGAAAAATGCTGTTCTTTTGAACTTTCTATTCATCCAAACCTGAAAAAAAAAAAAATAGTAAATAGTAAAAATATTTCTAAATTTTACAGTTTTTCCTGTGCTCTGGATCAAATAAATGCAGGCTTGTTGAGCAGAAGAGAACTTAAAAATCTTACTGTTCAAAAACTTTTGACTAGTAGTGTATCTTAATTTGTTCCGAAGATGAGCAAAGCTGTTACGGGTTTGGAATGACATGAGGCTGAGTAATTAATGACAAAATTTTCATTTTCGGGGTGAACCTTTAATATAGAGTTTAATTAATGTACAGTAACAGAGGTAACAACTATTTTACAATAGCTTTTGAATGTGTCTTTTCCACCCAGATTGCAGAGTCCAAACTTATTTTTTTCTTTCTGAACTTATACCTTAATCTTTTATAAAATCTTTAATAAAATCAAATGACGTTCTTGGGAGAAATACCAATGGGTGATTCACGAGTCAGTTTCCAATGAATCACAATAGCTGTCTGAATGATTCGTTCCTGATTTCTACTGATTCAGTTTTTAAGTTCAACTCACTTGACTCAATGTTCAGGTCACAGCAGTTAAAAGGTCATTGGAGAGGAAGATTTCAAGCAAATACGAACTCAAGAATCATATGGACTAATTTAAGACACCTATGATTACACCTATTATAAAAAATAAACCTTTCCTGTTTTTAACAAGAACAAAAGTCATACAGGTTTGCAATGACATGATAAAGAGTGAATAAAAACAGAATTGTCACTTTAAGGCGAGCTATATCTATATCTCAGCATTGACTGATTAAAAAAACATGCAAACACTTTCTTTTTCCACCCTCACACCATTGCAAAACAAAGGAACAAAGCTGATCTATTGGACACTGGATCTATCAGCTGCCCTGCATTGATCAAAGAAACAGCAGTGAACTCAGACAAACGAAGTCAAGACCTAGAAAAGCTCCTTATTTACGGTGCACAGATCCATGTTTGCATCCGTGAATCCCACGCGGAGAAGTACAGGTCAGATCTCACGGGCAAGATATCGAGCAGAACTGAACTTTAGCAAAGAAACCTCATTCCCACCGAACGATTCCTGCGAATCGATCCCACTTATCAACAAAAACCATGATCAATGACAACGATTAGCAGCTGGGCTTTCTGTGCCAAAAAAAAACAAACAAAAGTGAGCTACGCTTCACGAAAATGCATAGTGAATGAGGCAAATGCAAAAGAGTGAAAGAGAGGAATGACAAAACAGGCAGTATTAAAAGGTCTAAAATAAACAACACCAAATTCCCCTTGCAAGTTTAATTTATAGAGGCCTTTTATGTTTTTTTCTCCCTTCTGTATCATTTAGCCCCTACTGCTAAAGAACAAAGGAGCGACCTTGGAAAGAAACGCAAGCATTTATGTTACGGAACTCTCCAGAAAATATAACCGGAATGCTTTGGCTCGGACAACGAAAACACAAAGATCCTTTTTCCCGAAGATTCACTACAGGCTCATCTGAGAAACTTTCCTTGAGTTCGTCAAAAGGCTTATATAAACTACTCCATCATCGCGTCATGTTTGAAGGAACGATTTGTTTTAAACGGACTAAACTCTTCTCTCCAAACATGGTTTTTGACAGAAGACAGCTTTCAGCCATCATGAGATTATCTATCAGCGCCCAGCTGTGTGTTTACAACAAAAAGCGATGATGTGAAAAATAATTTCATCGTCAGGTTTCCTTTGGGACGTGAATAATAAGAAAGTCGGAGCGTTCTCCGACCACCAGGCACTTCAAAAGCTGCCGGGTGTCACATGCCAGATGCAAAAAAAAAAGAAAAGTGGCGTCAAGTACGTTGATAGATGGAGGGATGGAAAGATTGCTGACAGCTCTCTCTGTTTCATCCCTTCTGATGCACTATTTCAACCGTGTGTGACACAGGAGTATGCATGGATGGAATGACGGAACGAAGGACAAACTAAGAGCTTGCGACATCAAAAATAAGGCTCCTGTAAATACAAATACAAGAAACTATAAAATTGCAACTTGTCAAGATTCAAGTCAATGATTATTAAAAGACCAACCTATAGAAAAAGTAGCTATCTATTCTACAAAATACAGACACAAGTATTTTACTATAATATACAGATGGTAATCATGAGGACAGTATGTTGCAGAAAATTCTAATATTATAGTGTTTCCCTTAGGATTCCAGTTTTTCTCTGTACTTTACTCTCTGTGTAATAACAAAAACATTTATTTCAGTGAAAAAATAAGTCCAAAAATCTCAATTTCAACATTTTGAACAATAGAGCCCTAGAATTGTTTTCTTTTCTTTTTTCAGAAATTCTTGTTTGTTTTAATTTTTCTGATCATCAAATGAAGGCATTAAACATTTATTTTAATGAAATGAAAATTAAACTCTTTTATTTGCTGCCAAACAAACAGAGGTTTTTCTGTTAAAATTAATATATGGAAGAAAAATTGTGTGAATATTCTGTTATTTTTTTTTATAATAGTAACTGTAGTATTTTTTTTCTACAATTAGGTGGTTAATCTTGTTGTAATATTTCTTTTTCTTTTTTTTTTTTAGCATTTAACTGTTTTATTTAAATTTGCCAGAAACAGGAATATATCAACACCTACATTATACTGTACAAAAGTAATACAAGACTAATACATTTCTGTTACATGTTACTTTTATTTTGACAGGTTTCTGGTTAGTTTTGTCTGTATACACTATATGATGCTCAAATGAAACGGTAAAATTCATATGAAGTGACTCTCACAGCAACTCTGGAGATTAAGTTCATGTGTTTATGTTGTCATATAATGAGATGCAAAGGCCGAAAACCACCGCGAGCCTCACCTGTGCTTCAGTGTTTGTGTAGTAAACAAAACAATCTCCGCCATTAATTCATACAGAGCAGAACATGGCGGAACATTCATATTTAAAAAAAAACATTTATATTTAAATGAAATTTTTTTAAAATTAAATAAAAAAAAAAACAAACAAACAGTACAATGACAGAGAAATTTGCAATCATATGAATGATGACTCAGCGAATCTAATTTCTGAATGAACTGATTTATTGAATCAAACTGTTCAAACCAGGTAAGTAACAAAAATATTGGGCATCATTTATGAAATCTGCATAAATATATGAGTCAATTCTGAATCATTTGTGCATAAAACAGATCTTCCCGAAAACTTTCCTCTGCATTCACAAATGCTTAGTAAATATCTGATTTGACAGTTAAACATGTATGTTAATGAATTTAAATCATTTGTAAATAGGGCGCTCATGGTCTTGGGCGTATTACTAGTACCTATTTTTTTTTAATTTTACAAAATATAAAAAAGCAGTAACCAGTAATATTGACTTCTCCATTGTTGTAGGTAGTCTCTGTACAAATAGGATGCTTGGTCGGTATTTGCCCCGCCCCTCTTCTATTTACTGCTGGGTAAAGCGTGACATTGACAAGCGCTGCGTTTTACAGTTAGCAACTCAGCCACAAAGAAAAAAAAAAAAGATCAAAAAGAGGGCAAAGGCAATGAACTTGTAATTATTATGGCAGTGCATCAAAATTCAATGTCATCAGTTTGCCAAAAGGAACACAGAACATTTTACACACCATTTATATGTGGTAGGGAGCAGGGGAGCATTTCTTTCATACCATCTAACATTTTGAAAATATTTTCATTTTCATGAACTCGAAAGTTTGCATCAAAACGGCTTTACATACGATTTACACACAGATTTGTTCTGCTTGCGTTTCATGAATGAGGCCCATTGACTTTAACTTTGTTAGTAAGATTCTCTTTAAATTAGGGTTGTGCCGATAGACGATAGTATCGTGTATTGATGATAGTCAGAGATATCGGTTGTTGCTTAAGCCTCTGATGATAGCAAGACGATTATTATTATTATCATCCGTCAAAAATAGACTAGGCGCCTAACTTTAGTGATGCAGTGCAGAGAGCTGCTTCTGGGATAGTTCAGAAACTTGCCGCGAGACTGCTGGTATAAACACAAAGGCACAAATCACAGTGAGCCGGAGGGTGTGTTTCGGGTGGGAAGCATGCAATCTGTAATTACGTGCAGTTGGTGACGCTCGCGAAAGCATGCAATCGCTTTCTTATGCACGCTGTTTTTCTGGTTTTACTTTCACTTTCGAAATCAATCCTATTTAGCAAGGAGGGGAGAGGATGGAAAAAGGGGGCACAGTAACTCGTTTTGGGGGGAACGGCCCCCCTTTGCGCCGCAGACGTGTGCAGTGTAAATAAAGGGTAAGAAATGTGTCAATCATACAGCAGTGTAACTATTATATTCACTTATGGTACCGGGAGTGTTTTTAAAATGCTTAAACTCACGCTAGACTAGGCTAGGCTAGTCAGTGATGATGTTAACGTAAATGTTCTTTGCTCGTTTTCTGTAGCTGCTTTTTGAATAACTAAGGAAATTAGTATCATTAGTAACTTACAATTTTTCTTTTAAATTGTTATCATGTTAAACACAAATTAAGTCATACTGAAAACATTAGGCTGCTTTTAGCCTTATGCTGGTGTTGGTTCATTTGCCGGCAATGAGACTAAGTAAATAAATAGTTAGATATATTAGCACAATAATATCATGTATCGCGATCTCACAGACTGATGATAGGACGATATGAAAATTGAGCATATCGCCCAACACTACTTTAAATCACTGCTCAACTTAAAGGGAAAACCGACAGTTCACACAAAAGATGCCAAGAGCATCCATTGACAATAATACAACCATTTCTGGTCACCGGTCTGACATTTCAAAAAGCAATTTTGTACAATATTGAGTTTGCATAGCTGGAAGTGTCTGTGTTCATGTACTTGGTACAGTAAACAAAAAAACGTTTCGCAATGCTTGCTAAATTGCCACTTAAATATTAGCAACTAAAAACATCATTTTAAAACCAGCTGAACTGGAAAAGTTAAATTTGCAATTTAAGTAGTTTTTACTTGTATTAGTTCCTCCCTAACACTGAATACTGCTTGTAGATACACAGACATACAGTATGACAAGAGAATGGACTCACTAATCTGAAGGTCAGCGAAGTGAGCGGCTTCACGGTTCAGTGTGATCTCTTTATGGCCGTGTCAGGTGCCAACACCCCAAACCCTCGACCCAGGACTCCCTGGCGCCAACAGAGCTCTGGATGTCAGAGTCGGCAACCGTTTGATTTAATCACATGTTTTTTGATCTAAACCTCGGCCAAAGCACAGGATCAAAAAGGACTTGAGGTGCAGGATTTACCACACACATGATCAGAACAACACAGAAACTTCCTATTTCTATAAACGGAGTTCTTTCCAACTCAAACGTCACTAACAAACTATTTCTGGACACGAACCATGGTAATACCATAGTACACTTTGAAATAATACCACATTATTTTGTAACAAGTGGTAAAGTTTTATATATTTCATATTTCTTTCTTTTAGTCATTTCTTTTGCAAACAAAACACCATATAAAAGAAACTTCAAACAAAGCTAAATATAAACTCAAATAACCCACAGTTCAAATACCAACTTTATGACTTCCTAACTGAAATGAAAACACACTAAAAGATGAATTTCCTAGAATACAGTATGATTTCGTTTAAACGGAGTGCATTACAGAAACCAAGGCTTGTGCAAATTACTAACTCCATGCATGCTAACACACACCGCATAACAGATTGTGTGTGTATGCGTGTGTGTTTCACACACGCCGTACTACAGCTCAAACTAATGAGAGCATGTCACGCATCAAGGGCTTCCAAACAGATATATTAACAAGAGTTATGGAAGTCAGGACTGATGTTTCAATCTCAAATCTATCAATCTCACAGTGTGTCACAGTAAGAACATCCGTGACGGCCACATGCTGCAAGCTGGCTACGATCTGGGGCTTTCTGTCAAAAACAAATCACAGTTTTTTGTCTGGAAATGTACTTTTGCAATAGCGATTGACAGCTGGTTATCTAATATACTGCTAATCAACAGACAACTGTCTATGCAATAGCAATTTTTGCCAAGGTGTCCTAAAACCTAACATTTATTACCAATTTATGTAAAATAATTAACAAAATCTTTATTCTTTCCTATATAGTGATATTCGCAATTTTCAGCTTTTTCTTAATCTGTATTCTACATATTTTTTTTCTCTGAGGATTGCTCCTACACATAAAATCGTGTTGAATTTAACCCTACATAAATAAGCATAATTAGTTGCTAATGAAGTACCCATTACTCTCCTATGAATCTGTAATTAGAATGTCTTGTAGAAAATACAAAATAATTCTTACACCATGTCTACACCAGATAAAAAGACAAAAACAGATCTCACTGATTATAATAAGCAGAGTGTCTACACTGAAAATGTTCCTCCTGACACTTTATCCTAGTCTGTATGAAATAAATTGGATTTATTTACAAAAACAAATATATTTTTGATATAAATTTAATTTATGTATTAAAACAACTATGTTAAATGTTTAATCAAAGCCACATTAGATGTTGCTGTTCTCTTGCCTACTAGTTTAAATGTTTGGTCTCTGATCATACTGTATGTAAATACAGTTGTGCTGTAAATTTTACCTTTTTGTGTAGAATATTTCATTCCATAACAGTCTAATAAAAGTCAATTTTAATACTACTGAATTTTAGTTGATAAAATTAAATATAGGATTACTTTCAATGATTGTTTCTTTCATTTTACTGTAGCCGAAGTGTGGCTTATTGGTCTGTTTTACTAAGCAGTCTCAAAAACAGTACAAATTACATAAAAACAAATAATCAAATGATTCTGTATTATCAATATTAATTAATCATTCATATGAGAGAAACAGTGGCACAAATACAGCACCATTCAAAATTTTGGGGTTGATTAAGTTCTTTTGTTTGTTTGTCAATTACAAAAGAAGTCAATTACACTCAATTTATTTGATCAAAAATACAGGAAAAGTTGTAATATTGTGAAAAATTATTGCCATTTTAAACAACCATTTTTTATTTGAATATATTTTAAAATGTAATTTATTCCTATGATCCAAAGCTGAATTTTCAGCATCACTACTGCAGTCTTCAGTGTCACATGATCCTTCAGGAATCATTCTAATATGCTGATTTGCTGCTCAAGAAACACTTCTCATTAATATTAATGTTGAGAACATTTGTGCAGCTTAATATTTTTGTGGAAACCATGATTTTTTCTGGATAGTGATTTCTGGATCAATTGAAAATTCATTAGAATTCATATTAAAATATTTTCAAGCAAAGTCTTTACTTTAACTTTTAATGTGTCCTTGCTGAACAAAACTATTGATGGAAAAAACTATCCATGAAAAAAAAAAAAAAATCTTACTGACCCCAAACTTTTGAACAGTAGTGTACAATGACTAGATAAGCACATTTTTCTACAGGAGAAGTGCTTTCATTTTTCTTTTTAATACGAATCCAAAGTTAAAAGGAAAATTAAATCTTAATTTGACAAACCCAAAACCAGCAAATGACTTAGAGTACCCAGAGTTCCTTACTGAACAGAATAAACAACATTCAGTAATGATGCACATAGCCAACTGAACCCCTTCTGTTATGGTGACGGATGCCGTAAGGAGAAACTCAGCCTCTCCTGACCATTAGCTTCAGTCACTAAAACCTGTCACCACCACTTCACACGTCGCTAAACCCTGCATGTGTGCGTGTGAGGGTCAGCTGCGATGTAAGGGGTTAAACGGTGGTTAATCGCAGCTCTTTACCTAACCAGTCGTTAAACTTCTTGACCTCCGAGGGCAGGCCCAGCTCGGTGAAGTCCCCCGTGTGCAGGAGAACGTCCCCGTAAGGCATCTGGATGCCATCTGTCCGTGAGTGTGTGTCCGACACGCACACAAAACGCGTGTGGCCACCCGGCTTGGGAGTGTCGTAGGAGATGGGGTCCACCCTGAGAGCGAGAGTCAGCGACAGAGAAACAGATGGAGGGAGAGAAAAAGAAGGAGGTTATTTTATGAGCATGAAAATCAGCAGAAATAACTGTACAGAACGGTTAGCTGGCTAGTTACATAAGTACATGAACTCAGCGACGTGTTTAAAAAATTTTTTTGAATGCAGTTAGAATCCTAAGAGTGCTTAGTGGCAAAAATCTTATTTACAACAGATCCATGTACGGAACTGGATTCATTATGAGATGCTGGAATTGAACCACATTTGTGACCCTGGACCACAAAACCAGCCATGAGGGTCAGTTTTCTGAAAGTGAGATTTATACATCAGATCAACCATTTGAAAATCTGGAATCTGAGGGTGCAAGAAAAAATCTAAATATTGAGAAAATCACATTTAAAGTTGCCTAAATGAAGTTCTTAGCGATGCATATCACTAATGATTGAAGTTTTGATATATGTATGGTAGGAAATTTACAAAATATCTTCATGGAACATGATCTTTACTTAATATCCTAATGATTTTTGGCATTAAAAAAAATATAGAATTTTGACCCATACAATGTATTTTTGACTATTGCTACAAATAAACCTTTGCTACTTAAGATTGATTTTGTGGTCCAGTGTCACATTTGTTATGAAGCACCGCTATTTAAAAGTTTGAGGTTGGTAAGATTTTGTAATGCTTTTGGAAGTGTCTTATGCTCACCAAGACTGCATTATTTGATACTGTAAAAATAGTAAAATTGAGAAATATTATTACAATTTAAAATGATCGTTTTCTATTTTATGTATTTTAAAATGTAATTTATTTCTGTGATGCAAAGCTGAATTTTCAGAATCAATACTCTAGTCTTCAATGTCATGATCCTTCAGTAATCAGTCTAATACGCTGATTTAGTGCTTAAGAAACATTTTTTCTAAGGTTGAAAACAGTTGTGCTACTCGATATTTTTGATGCAAATTTTTCACGATTCTTTGACAATCAAGAAGTTCACAAGAACAGAACTTATAAATAAATATAATAAACAAATAATTAAATAAATAAATAAAAATAATAAATAAAAAACAATAAATAAAAATAAATGTTCCTACCATGGTTGAAAATTAATGAGGGCTTGTGGCAAAAATGCCACCAAAATGAACAAAAATGCCCCATAAATTTAAGACAAAGGGGCAAAAAATGCCTCTGCACAATTAAACAATGTATTACGGCTGTTGTGATTAAAATGTGAAAATGAATGGAAAGTGTTGATTTCGTAGAATTACATTTAGATTCGCTCAAACTGCATCAGATTGCTTTTACACACTGTTTTGTGTCTTATAACCAAACGCGTTTCAGTTGAACTTATGAATGCACTGGCCAATCAGAATCACTTAGATCAGTCAGCGCTGAAAACGCACCAATCAGAGGCACTTAGATTTGTCAGGGCTGAAAACACTGGAGCTGTTGTTGAGCGAACCACACTCGCAAATTCCGTCATCATAAACAACAAAGTACAGATAGGATGTAAATAAAAGATTATTTCGTAGTTTCAGTGATTATAACAGGAGTTTTTGCATAACTTGTGCAAGACTTGGCTAACGTCATGGACTGACATGTTCGTCTATGAATCCAGAATGTGACAAGGTCAAAACGAAACAAAAACATTTTATATTGTTTGTTATATGGATATTAATGATCAATATTACAATATAAACAGCAAATCAACAATAATGATTTTTGTCATAATATTGCAGCTCTATGAGCTCCTGTTGTATACATGTATCATTCAGATACAATTTTAAACATTCTATTGTTATTGACAACAGTTTAAAATATTGATTAAAGTAATTGGGTAAATTTAAGTATTTGACATTAAAGACAACATATTTTTTAATAATAAGGTGATTATAAACATTGCCCTTAAAATGTTAAAAAAAAAAAACAAAAAAAAGCCCCTGGAAATCAATTCCAGGGGGCAAATATTGCCTCTAGATGGAAAAGTTCATGTCCTTTTATGCATACTTGCTGAATAAAAAATAATATTTTTTTCTTGAAAAAAAAAAACAAAAAAAAAAAAACAATCTTACTGACTCCAAACTTTTGAATAGTGTATTAATTATAAATATTCTAGTATTAAATGTATATCTAAATATACATAAAAATAAATATAAACCCCATTCTTATAATCTGGAATCTTAACATCTATTATAAAATTTAGTCTAGGTCCTTAAGTAAGTAAGTAGATAGATAGATAGATAGATAGATATTTTGTAATCAGAATGCAAAAAAACTGTTGTTGCAGAAACATTTTCCCATTTGCATTCACATCTTTTGTGGAAAAGTGAAAACTAGAGCAGAATCTTTTGTTGCAGAAGCTCTGAAAATGGAAGCAGCCTACAGAAATTCTCACATTTGATGTCTATTTAAGAGAATCACTCTCTTCTTGTCTGAACATCCTTTTATTTATTTTCCCAAAGATAGTTTGGGGGGAGGGTGGTGGGGGGATGAGGACGGGGGTGGAAGAAATTCTCTATAACTCAAAAAGGAATGAAAAAAAAAAAAAAGGGTCTTGGCTGTAATTGAAGTCAGAAACGTGCAATAAGCCACACTTTTTCCCCCCACTATTATTTCATTACTAAAAGGGTTGTCAGTCGACAAAAAGCCCTCGGCTCTCTAATTAACACTTACATCTCCTGTCCGACTAAAAATATAAAGGACCTTAGGAAGGGAGGTGGGACGTTGTGCACAACACACATGCTCTATCTCTCTCTCTCTCTCTCTCTCTCTCTCTCTCTCACACACACACACACACACACACACACACACACACACACACACAATTCCATTAAGGAAAACAAGTATGTTAAGCAGTTGTACATAAAAGAGAATAGTCTCAAATGAAAGAAAAAAAAAAAAAATAGCGCAGGATGGCAAATAGCAAGTCGACAGAAAAGAAGAAGGAGACAGATAGAAGAAACATACATATATAAGGAAGAACAAACACAGTAAAGGAAAACGAGAGAATAAAGAAAAAGAAACTGGCTCACTGGCCCGTGCATCTGTCTGAATTGTGATTACATTTATATGACCGAGTCATATCTGAAATGAACCACCTGCACAGAAAATCATGACACTTTAAAAAGGAGAGAGAGAAACAGGCAGACAGAAAATAATATTTGTTATTGATCACAATGCAGTAAATAAAAGCAGGCCCGTGCACACACACACACACACACACACACACACACACACACACACACACACACACACGCACACGCACGCACGCACACACACACGCGTATTGATTAAATGTGGTCTGTGGTGGTCAGGCCAGCCACGGAGATATAAAAGACTCGACAGATCTAGTTATGGAAGCGGCTGGCGTGCTGAACTCTGTGGCCTACACACACACAAACACACACGCTTCAACATACACACACACAGTCATATGAATCTATTAGAGTCAACAAGGTTTTTCCACATGGAAGCCGAGCTGCGTATCTGTCGTTTCACCGTCATCTGAACACAACTCACAAGATTCGTTTCACAAGCAAAATTGACACCATTTACTTTCTTAACACACTTTTTGTGAATTGTGAAAACCCTTGAGTTTGGCATTGTAAGAATGAATGCTTGAATGAAACCAATTCATTTAGATGTTAAAACATTAAGCACATTTTTTAGCATATCTTTGTTCAAGGTGTTCAGCTTTCTGAAAGAGATCCTGAAATTACCGCAAATATAGCCATGACCAGACAGAGCCTTTTGAATATTTGCTCATTGTTTTAAATATTCACTCGTTCTTTTAAATATTCATTAGGCGGGGGGAGAAAAGAAAGGATTATTCGGACCAGGGGCTTATGGAGCCACTGAAATTGCATTAGAGCAATGTGTGTGTATGTGTGTGTGAGAGAGACTAAGAGAGAAAATATATGAGTGTGTGATACTGAAAAAAGATATATCTTAAAAGAATGTGAAACTGAACTGTCATTTGAATCCACAGTAAAACTATGGTAAAAAACAACACTTGTATATGAGAATCACACACTTCCTCATGGCAGGAAAAGACCTTTATAAAACACACACACACACACACACACACACGCACGCGTTTAGACTCCGGATGCACCGCGGCTCTTTTATTGGATACATGTGTCATATTGCACAGGAAAGCGTTTTGATTTCTGTTCAAAGATACTCTATTTGACAGCGCTCACTTGATTCTTTAACCTTCAGGAACAACGAGCGATTGAACTGTATCAAAGCTTCAAAAACAGCCTCAGTTCATCGACTTCAGAGAGCCGAAGACACGCGCTATTTGTGGATCTCTCTTCCTTCCTTTGGCTTTTGTTACAAGAAATAACCTAAAATTTGTAAATAGCAGCCACAATTGTTTGTAAGGTCAAAACCGAGGTAGGGAACAATTAGCTGGTTTCTATTTTGACTTTTTTTTCCTCTTTATAACGCAGTTAACATCGTGCCCTCAGTCCTCATGGGAAGAAATCAAGTGATTAAAGATATCTGATAAAAGATATTTTTGTGTTTCTGTGTCAATCAAATCACAATCACAGGAAAAAATGAGTGACATGGTTTCTATTTTTGTATGTGGTGCTGAGTAGCTCCGCCCACTGCACTCTCATTGGTCCAAAATTCTGCTCCACTTAACAGTATTTTAAACATCAAATATGTTCTGATTGGCTGTATGGCATCAAACAAATTACACTTTAACCTTTCCAGATTATTTCTAACGCCCTATAATTAAACACTGCATCCATTTTTAGAGCAAAAGGGGTTTAAAAGTCTACTTGTTTTTTTTGTTTTTTTTTAACTTGGACTATTTCCATCCACATTCATATAGCAATTTGCAATTGGCAGGGGAACTGTTAAGTCAATGTGCTTTACAGCATAGAGACACCTGCTGTCCAATGAGAGGAAAGAATAATTACGTTAGACCCTCCGTCCTCCCCCCAGCGCTCATTATGACATAATGATTGTCCGGTCAATAGGCGGTTAATTTAGAGCCTGACCTCTGGTCTACGGGTTTAAAGGCAGTGCTCCGACTGCTAATTAACATCAGACGCCCATTATCTGGTTTCTTATGTTAGTTAGAAACATTAATTTTACCAGTATTACTCTTTGCTAATGTAAATGAAATCATTATCAAATTACAAAATGAAGACAAAACCATACAAACAATTAATTGTAGACCAATATATCTGGCAAATGAGATGGTATTTGACCATCAAACTTTTGAGATGGGCATCAGTCTGATGCAAAATCTACTGACAATGAATGTATGAATTGCCTGATTTCACAAAAAAAAAATAAAAGTAAAAATAAGAAATAAACAAATAAACAATTAATGAATGAGTAAATAAAGTAATTATTAAGCAAAAAACACAGCATCTTGTGTGTGTACTATATATATATATATTATTATTATTATTATTATTATTATTATATATTAATTATTAAAATATATAAATTTGAGAATGATATATACACACATTTAGCTAATTTGAATTCTTGTGTTATTGCCTGAAATGTAAAAAATAATATTAAAATTAAATTACTCGAAATTCACCAAACATCTGAAAACAGGCAATGTTTATTCTTACATTTAAAAAATAATAAACTAAGAAATATTATAAATAATGTATGGTTTTGCCTGCTTTGAAGTAGACCTGGAATGAAAAATAATAAACTCTTCTATTTTTACCATTTAAAATAACTGTTTTCTATTTGAATATCATTTAAAATGTAATTAATATCTGTGAACAAAGCTAATTTTTCAGCATCATTACTTCAGTGTCAAATGATCCCTAAGAAATCATTCTAATATGCTGATTTGCTGTTCAAAAAACATTTTTCTTATTACTATCATTATTATCAATATTTAAAACAGTTGAGTACATTTTTTTCAGGATTCTTTGACGAATAGAAAGGTCCAAAGATCAGCATTTATTTGAAATAAAAAGCCTTTGTAACATTATACACTATAACACTCAAAAGCTTGAGGTCAGTATAATTATTATAATTTTTTTTTTTTTTGGAAAATTATAGAAATTAATACTTTTATTTAGCAAGGATGCTAAAAAAATAAAGACATTTATAATGTTACAATAGATTTCTATTTCAGATAAATGCTGTTCTTCTGAACTTTCTATTCACCAAAGAAACCTGAAAAACAAAAATATACTCAGCTGTTTTCAACATAATAATAATAATTTGTATAATTTTTTTATTGAGCATGATCCTTCAGAAATCATTTTAATATTCTGATTTGCTATCAGAATATTAAAATGATTTCTGAAGGATCATGTGGCTGGAGTAATGATGATAAATTTTTTTTAAAAGTTTTAAAATCACAGGAATAAATTACTTTTTAAAATATATTCAAATAGAAAACAGTAAAATATTTCAAGATTTTACTGTTTTTGCTGTATTTTGGATCAAATAAGTGCAAGCTTGATGAGCAGAAGAGACTTCTTTGAAAAAAAAACATAAAAAATCTTACTGTTCAAAAACTTCTGACTGGTAGTGCATATATGATAAAAATGTACAGTAATATAAATTTTTATAAACATATCAATTATACTTACTGAAATAGTATTTATTAATTTAACATCACAAATATGATAGATGGATGGACAGACAGAAAGGATATTATGTTGGTCAAATCTACAAAAAAAAACAAAAAAAAAACAAAAAACTACTACATCCATTAAACGAGGACGTGCAATTTCTTCATAG
Organism: Cirrhinus mrigala; assembly: GCA_036247105.1. Taxonomy (NCBI): domain Eukaryota; kingdom Metazoa; phylum Chordata; class Actinopteri; order Cypriniformes; family Cyprinidae; genus Cirrhinus; species Cirrhinus mrigala. The sequence continues at coordinate 42,146,890 of CM070013.1, forward strand.
AAGGATGAATCGGAGCTCTGCACCGACTACAAGGAAATATTTCGGATTTCTCTCCCGCCAATGAAAGATTCCTTCTTTAATGTAGGAATTTGGTGAGAGAGTGACCGGGAGAAAGAGCCGGAGTGAAAGATTGAACCCTCTGTGTACAGTATGAATATTTCAGAGGGCCGTGTTTTGTAGATGTGGGGCACAGGGCTGTGAAAAGAGTGCCCTGCAGTCAAGCCTTTGATGCGGATAGCACCGCCACTGCACTGATCTGCGGCAGGAAATGGACTTTTCAGGCTTATCTGCCTCACTCAGGGCCACGTGTGTGAGTGTGTGTGTGTGTGTGTGTGTGTAAGACAAGCAGGGGCAGGAAGCTCCGTGAACCAGGGCCAAAGAATAAAAATTATAATGATAATCATCAAGAGGAGCCAAATATTTACTGGCTTTTCCACTCGCGCCGCTCCGCTTGTACCGCTATTGGTGAAGAAACATCAAGCCGTACGTGCAGTCCACCACCTTCCCTCATACATAGCAATGAAATCCATTTCAGACAGAGAGACACAGCGTTTCTATCTTATCTTGTGCTTCTCAGCTGTCGGCGCTAATTCAATAAACTTCAGAGTAACACAGAGAGCACAAAAACGAGAGCGAGAGAGCGAGAAAGAGAGAGAGAAGCTGAAAAAACAGGATGGTGGATGAGGATGAATGAGGAAACACTTCATGAACAAACATTTCAATTAGAATATGACAGTTTGCAGCCCTTTTAGAAACCACTCTGCATTTTCACAGGTTGCGCTCCATTTCAAAAATCTTATTCAAAATTAATTTAAATTTTAAACAGATTTTAAACAGTTTCATTTCTTATTCCACCAACTTCTCTCCTATAGAAGACAAAAAGGTTTATTATTTTCATCACCTGCTCTTTGCCAAAAAATATCGTTCAGATCTACCACTTACAAGATTAAAGTCATATTTTTCAACTAAAACAATAAGCCAAGTGATGTTATTAGGCATAACGTGAAGTGTGGTGAAATCACTGTCTTTGCACACCTTCCAGTGGACTACTTCTTCCATAAAAATAGAGTCAATAACATTATGTGTAATAAAAATTAACTATTAACAGTAATTATTATGCTTACTCAAATAAAACTAAACTTATGGATTAATATTAAAAAAAAAAATTCATAAGGGTCAATTTTTGAAATTGAGATTTATACGTCACATGAAAGCTGAATAAAAAAAGCTTTCCATTGATGTATAGTTTGTTAGGATAGGACAATATTGTCAGAGATACAACTATTTGAAAATCTGGAATCTGATGGTGCAAAAAAAAAAAAAAAATCTAAAAATCGAGAAAAATCGCAATTTAATTTGTCAAAATGAAGTTCTTAGCAATGCACATTACTAATCAAAAATTAAGTTTTGATATATTTACGCTGGGATCATTTTGACCCATAAAATGTAGTTTTGGCTAGTGCTACAAATATAGCCGTGCTACTTAAGACTGGTTTTGTAGTCCAGGGTCACATATGACAATCATTAATAACTAGTGTTCAAAAGATTGGGGTCAGTAAGACTTTTCTTTTTTTTTAAAGAAAGAATTTAAAACTTTTATTCAGCAAGACTGCATTAAATTGATCAAAAGTTACATTTGTAATGGTTAAAGTAGATTTATTTCTTCCATGACAACTCTCGGAAGATTTTAGCATGGTAATGTAAATGATAACGTTAATGTATTTGGTCTTAGCGGAATAGATCTGCTACGCTGCTGCTGTTGGTTATTGCTGTAGTTGCAGATTCTTGCTGCTGCTGCAAGCAAGTACAGGAACTTGCTACTGCCAAAGCATATGGTGATACGGAGCTGTGAGTATTTAAGACATACTGCTGCTGCACAAATAGCATTTAAAATAACCCGTTGCAGATCTATACAGGTGGAGCTGGGGAAGGTGGAGGGTTTCAGAGGAACTCTGAAAGCACACTGCTGCAAAAAGGCTTGAGTGAATGCCAACCAGCCATTTAAAGGTAAAGGTGCAAACTCATTGGCTGCATATGCAACATGAACCAATCAGCTTGTGGCAGGTCGTGTAAGGCTGTGAATGTCATCAGTTACGTTAACACCCGTCAGTCTGCGCCATCTAGGGTTTCATTAAAGAACTAGACATATTTCAAATAAAAGCTGTTTTTTTGAACATTCCTTTCAAAAATAAAGAATCTTAAAAAAAAAAAAAAAAATGTTACTTGATCAGCAAATTGAAGCAAATAGAATGATTTCTGAAGTATCATGTGACACTGAAGACTGCAGTAATGATGCTGAAAATTCAGCTTTGCATCACAGAAATAAATAACATTTCAGAATGGATTAAAACGGAAAACCGTTATCTTACATTGTAAGAATACTTCAATATTACCGTTTTTACTGATCACATAAATGCAGCCTTGGTGAGCTAAGCACAGAATGTTTTAAACAGCGCAGTCTTTAGAGCTGAAACAGTTCATCCTGGCTGTTATAAAACAGAAACCAATTGAAGGGAAAGTTACAGAGCATGCAATGCAGTCCACCGTGACATCTAAAAGCAGAGTACGAGGCCAATCTAATCTTAACGAATAATCTATTCAGAACCAGCAAGTCAGACGTCCTTTGTCTGCGACAGAAGTGGAAATTTTTAGCCAATCGATTTAGCAGGATCTTCACCTCTCTCTGTCTCTCTACACCGGCCACAGTGCCGTTCGTCTGCAAGGAAAAAGTACACGGTCGCCTGTGCTGAAATTTAAAAAAAAAAAACTTCAAACGTACAGGTCCCAGACCTGCCCAATGTCAATTGTCACTTGACCTCCGTGACCTTGTGCAGTGGCTGCCTCGGCGGACAGAAGCTGTGTGAGTTTAATCAAGGGTTCTCTCATTTCAAAGGCTTCGGGAAGTCCTGTGTGACCCTCCCACACACACACAAGCTAAAACAGATCCCCCGGAAAAGAGAGTTTCGGAGGCCTTTCGGAGGAACCGCCGGAACGAAAGAGAGTTCTGATTTAATTCTGCAGGACATCTGCATTATGGAGGCTGGCTAGAGTGCTTACTGCAATTACAGTCCACGCAAAGCCCCGCTAGTTCCAATATTTTCAATCCCATGCACTTCCATTACACGCATCGCATACGGATGCGCACACGAACGTACATACTGCACTCGATTCCTGTCGTTTGTCACTCATGTGCTTTAGAAAGACAACGTAAATGTGCCGAACATAAATCTCCAAGACAGGTGTGGTAAAACCTGCTCGTACACAGAACGTCAATGCATCTGACTAGTCGCCATATCCTCTTTTAGAAGAGGAATCTTCTGCATGCCTTTCATCAACGATTTTTCTTAAATGAAAAGAGAAACAGGCTTCATAAAGGAACAATATCCTTCATTCTCTTGTCCAACGACAAAATAAATACATGACGTAATTCAAACAACACTGAACTCAAAGCGGATACGAAAGTCTGTGGTTTGTTTGTGCACTAGAAAGCATGCTGCATTCGTTTAGCTCGATGTGAAGACCCTCTTCTTCCCCGTGGCTGGGATGAAATGAACGTCGAGTTAAAATTCTTAAACGCTTCGCACTTTTATGGGCATTTTAATTATTCAAAGGTTGAGAAATTAACAAGGCTAAAGGGAGACGATCAGAGCCGCACAAGGAAGAAAAAAAAAAAAAGAAAAAAGAAAGATGAAGGGGGAAAGACAAGGATAATTCGGTCTTGCTGCCTTTAGATAATGTTTACTACAGAATTATATTCTTATATCTTTATAATTAATTAATTTTATATACTGTTTTAATTAATTAAATATGATCAAAGTTAAAATATAATTTATTTAAAAAACTGTTGCAAATATTTATCTTATAGACAACCAAGCATGCACACTAAATTTGCTTCATTTTGAAAGACATGATTTAAAAAGAAATCTTAACTTGCAGTTCAGTAAGCAAGTAGCAACAGTAATTCTTTTTGAACAAGTCTTTAAAAGAATCAGCGTATAAGAGCCATTTGTTTGTGAATCACAATACTCAGCTCATTAGACTCATTTGCTTGTGAATCAAACTACATTGAACATAATGAATTTCTAATTTTTAAGTTATATCACATTCAATTCAGACTGCACATTCACAACTTGGGTAAACTGAGTGATATCCCATTGAGCAACTGAAAATAGGATTATTGTTTCTTGCATTTAATAATCAATCTACTCCGTATTGAACAGCCGAGTATTTTTAGGCTGGCATCCGTTCAGGCCTGAACACGTGCACATTAAAGAGCAGGGCAACGGAGCCAAAGATCAATTACACTCTTATTAAAGAGAGCTGGAGAAATAAAGGCACAGGAGCTGGCGGGCTGTGCTCGGTTATTTCTGTTAGATCAGGTTAAAAAGAAAAAAGGCAACAACCAATTTCAGGTGGAAGGTGGCTGTGGGGAGGAGGGGTAATGAGGGAGCAGGTGAACAACCGATTTCAATCACAAAGAGGATAGGAAGAGAAAAAGAGAGAGAGAGAGGGAACATAAAAAAGGATGAAGGGAAGACAATATAGACAAAAAAAAAATTAGAACTAGACTCGACTAGTAGTGCTTACAAGGCAGCAAAAGCTTTAGGTAAACTGGTATTTAAACTGTTGCTCACTATTTGCTGTTTTCTGCAGCAACTCTTTTCATATTATTTATCCTGGCTGAAGCACTTTTGTTTTAATCTGTAAGAATAATCAGCCTATGTTATAGTTTTAAGTTAAACATATTAATATTAATAAGGTAAGTCTGAGAGTCTTAGATTTATTTAACAGTGCTAAATACAAATTAAAGGTGAATACAAATAAAACATACAATTATTTATTTGTGCTTTTTTTTTTTTTTTTTAAATATTATATTAAGAAATATAATTGTGATATAAATTTTGGCCGTATCGTCCAGCCCTCCTCTGCATCAGTAATTTGTCACTCATAACATACTGTTAACTTCAGTGCAAAAGCGGCTATGTGGTTAAATAGACGCAAGAAAAGAAAAGACCAATCACAATTGAATATGTAAATAAGCACAAGAAAGAAAACCAGTTGCAATGCAGGATGCAAATAAATGCAAGAAAGATCCAATAACAATTCAGTATTTTAGATTCTGACACACTATCAACATTTTAATGTGGTTAAATAGACCAGGGATGCTCAACCCTGTTCCTGGAGAACTACCTTCCTGCAGAGCTCAGCTCCAACCCTGATCAAACACACCTGAACCAACTAATTAGGATCTGAAGGAGCACTTGATAATGACAGACAGGTGTGTTTGATCAGGGTTGGAACTAAACTCTGCAGGAAGGTAGATCTCCAGGAACAAGGTTGGGCACCCCTGGAATAGACCATTCACAATTCAATATGCAAATAAGCACAAGAAAGAAGACCAATTGCAATGCTGTATGCAGATAAATGCACGAAAGATCCCATAACAATTCTGTATTTTTGATCCTAAAACACTATGAGCACTTTTAATGTGGTTAAAAAGACACAAGAACAAATAGACCAATCACAACTCTATATGAAAAAAAGCACAAGAAGACCAATTGCAATGCTGTATGCAGATAAATGCAAGAAAGATCCAATCACAATTCAGTATTTTAGATTCTGAAACATTTTCAACGTTTTTAATGTGGTTAAAAAGACACAAGAAAGAATAGACCAATCACAACTCATCATGCAAATAAGCACAAGAAAAAAGACCAATTGCAATGCTGTATGCAGACAAACACAAGAAAGATCCAATCACAATTCAGTATTTTAGATTTCGAAACACTATCAATGTTTATATGTTGGTTATAAAAGTCTGGCAAATCATGTTTCAGAAGTTTGTAGGTACAGACATCTGTTGTGGGCATTCTTCGGAGGCTTTTTTAAATAATGTTCATATCGGAATTATATCATATTGACCGAAATTAAGAAATATAATATGTTAATTTTATAATCTTTCCACTGATGTATAGTTCGTCAGGATAGGACAATATTTGGCCGAGATACATCTGTTTGAATATCTGGAATCTGAGGGTGCAAAAAAAAAAAAAATCTAAATATTGAGAAAATCACCTTTAATGTCATCCAAATGAAGTTCTTAATAATGCATATTACTAATCAAAAATTAAGTTTTGATACATTTACGGTAGGAAATTTACAAAATATCTTCATGGAACATGATATTTACTTAATTTCCTAATGATTTTTGGCATAAAAGAAAAATCAATAATTTTGACCCACACAATGTATTTTTGGCTATTGCTACAAATATACCCCAGCGACTTAAGACTGGTTTTGTGGTCTAGGATCAAATAGTAGAAATTTGTGGATGAGAAGAGTTTTAATTGATTGCTGCCTTTTAAGTGGTGTATAATTTAAAGTAAAAAATAAATAAATAAGTAAATCACCACAGAAATCATGTCAGCTTTAGATATTGTTAAACAGCGTGCTCAGCTTTTCCTTTCCACAGACGAGTCGCCCAAGAATCACACAAGCTCCACTAGCTGACATGACATGACTAGCACCAGAGCATATGCTTTCTGTTGCTATGAATATGCTCCATGCTTACAAAAGGAGAAAAAAAAACAAATAGGTGCCTAAAAGAAAGAGGAGGGAAGCAAAATGTGCTAAATCTTGGCCAGAGTGCTGCACAGAAGAAAAACGTTTCTTCCTAAGTCTTCCTCTGACTCCTAAGGTCATGTTGGCGAGCCTTAACGAGGGCAATTGCTGTCGATGTGCAGGGGCCATGTGCATAACTGGGTCGCGGCCACGATCGTCGAACAGACACCGTCTACTGCATAGCGTCACGAAATTTCCTGCTAAACCACCTACACGTGGGCTGCAAGAAGTGAACGTGAAATCCAAACTGAGGCTATCTGTTAAAACATGTTCCTGGTATGGTGCACAATTCATCTATATGCATTATTCCAAGGGAAAAATATTTATAATCTTTCCTTGAAGCATCTTTGCTTTATAGCTAGTCTTGTAAAATTCACTGCAAACTCTAGTGTGGAACTGCCACAAAGAGCAACTCCCAATGGATAAAAGCAAATCCTATCCTACATATTTTTCTTGTTGCATATCCGTTCGAGAGGAAACGTGTTACTGATATAAAACAGGTTTCGAATGTCAGTTCACACTGCAGAAATAAGGTAGACACGACTATGTGGTTAAATAAATGCAAAAAATAAACGACCAATCACAATCTGATATGCAAATAAGCACAAGAAAAGAAAACCAATAGCAATGCAGTAAGCAAATAAATGAAAGATCAATTAACAATTCAGCATTTTAGATTCTGAAACACTAGCAATGTTTTTAATGTGGTTAAAAGACCAATCACAATTCAATATTTCACACTGTAAAAAATTGTTTTCCAGGTAATCTAAGAATTAACTAGAAAAAATGACCATACTGACCATAGTGACAAACTGTAGCTCTAATGAGATATTTCATGCAATTTACAGTAAAATACTATTAAATATAGAGTTTTTGGAAGTGAAAAAGAGCATCATCTTATAATTTACAGTGAAACACTGTACATTTACATTCCTACATTTAATGGGAAAATAATGGTTTCTTCTTAGTTTTGTTTTTTCTTATTAGTTATGCACATTAGGGTTTTACATTACATCTTCTCTTTACCATGTGTTTTAAGGTGGTTGTCAGTATATTATCAAGATAAAAAAAACAGATTTGTGACCCTGCATGGGTATATTTGTATCAATAGCCAAAAATACATTGCATGGGTCAAAAATATAGATTTTTCTTTTATGCCAAAAATCACTAGGATATTAAGTAAAGATCATGTTCCATGAAGATATTTTGTAAATTTCATATTGTAAATATGTTTCAACTTGATTTTTGATCAGTAGTATGCATTGCTAAGAACTTCATTTGGACAGCTTTAAAGCTGATTTTCTCAATATTTAGATTTTTTTGTACCCTCAGATTTTCAAATAGTTGTAACTCAGCCAAATATTGCCCTATCCTAACAAACATACACCAATGGAAAGCTTATTTATTCTGCTTTCAGTTGATGCATAAATCTTAATTTCAAAAAATGTACCCTTATGACTGGTTTTGGGGTCACATTTTAGTAATTATTAACATTATTTCAGTTAATGAAATATGCACTGTTCACTGTAAAACTGAGAATGTTGCTACTGTATTTTTTTACAGTAAATTTCAGGCAACCACAGGTGGTGTTTTTTGTTTTTTGTTGTTGTTTTTTTTGTAACTGAATTTTTATTTCAGGCCAACTTTAATGGGCAGATCAGACATGCAGCTTTAAAGTAAAGCAAATCACAGTGCATCCTGACTAGAAACCCAAAACATCACGAAAAAGGCTTTTTCTAAATGTCCCCAGTTTCTTCAAGTGAATGTGCAGTTGTGTGTTTATGTCCAGCAACGCTAGCCTCTAGTAAACACGATCATTATCTCCCCAATCTAAACAAGCCTTTGCTTTCCCAGAACACACCGCTCTTTAAGCAGGGAGGTGATTAAGCAGAAGGCAGTGGACGAAGCAGAGCTGCGACTAGAGAGGAATCACCGGCCTCGGTACGTTAAACCGCGGGTGATGCAAACACCAGTGGCTTTAAATAATGATGCAGCCTTTTTAATCTTCATCATGTTACAGCTCAAAAACACTTGCTGTGTAAAAACGGCTCGGTTTATACTTTAACTGAATGAACTGTTCAAAATTATCAGGCTATCAAGTGGACAATAAGAATTTAAATTACGTAAAAGCTTTTGTAATAACACCAGCATGCTACAGTAGTCATTTTAACATCAGTCTGGAAGATTTTAGCCAAAAACGAATAATGCTCAAAAAGCATGTCTTCTGTGAGGACTTTTTCCTCCAAACCACAAACCACTACATGTGGAGCGAACAATCCGGTTTTAAATTGCACATAATGTAGTGCATGAAAATGTATTTGACAAAGAGTTCGGTGTACGTTTCACCTGAAATATGTAATATTGTGCCACAGCTGAGGTCGATATAAAAACCAAGAGCCTGAAAATCGTAATAGTAACTATCTATTTCTGTCTGACCCGCGAAGGCCATTATGCTATTAAAGGTATCTTGTGTCTGATGCAGTCCAAACCTATTACAAAGTTTGCTTATTCAGGAACAAACACCACGTTAGACATATAAGGCTCTGTGACACTGCGAGCCAGACAGATTAGGAAAAACGTACAAATTGATGCATTTCTTAATTTCACAACCATAAACGGAAAGCATAAAAAAAGCAAACCGAACTGTATGTATATCTGTGCATTGTCCCTCATTACTCACATGTGCACGTGTGGCGGTTGAAAGCGGCTCTGGTTAATGTTGTAGTGGGTGAAGGCCTGCGTGGGGTTGGAGCTGTACTCGTCCACCGAGATGGTCACTTTGCCTTGTGACGGCATACCGTGGGCCATTCTTTCTCCACGTGACACATGAGACACTTCACCAGGACCCTGGAGCGACCCACGCAGTCAGCATCCTTCAGAACCACCACTTAAACGCGGAAAAGAACCCTCGATAGCGTCGAGATAGAGGACGAGATACTATCTGTGAAGAAAGAGTGATAGAAAAAAGATTATGATGAGAAATCAATTGCATAGAATGACTATATGAGTAATACAGAGAAAAAAAAAAAATGACGGTGAAAGGGGAGGGGAGCCTTGAAAACTAAATAACTGCATTTGTGCTGCAGAAAATTTTAATTATGTAGAGCATTTGCTTTGTGGAAAGTCTATTATCTTATTGAAGTGTTTTAATTTGTTCTATGAATGTAAAAAGTAATTCACTGCAAGTGAAAATGGATCAATAAGTACATTTCTACCTAAATATGATATTTTGCTGGGTTTTTTTTAGGTGTATTTAATCATATTAAACTGCTTTTGACATTCACAAAAACAAACAAACAGTTAATTTAGATGTTACTACACGAAACATTGATTTTTTTTTTTTTTTTACAATGCATATCAATTCTATTTTGATTTTCTATCTAGGCAAATATCTGCCTAGATATTTAAAGATTTTCTGGCAAAATAATTTATAATAATTTTCATATCACTTCCACTGTAAAAAAAAATGATGATAAAAACAACTTTAGAATCAGAATCTCCTCTAAACTGAACAATGCAAACTCCAATTGCAAACTTAACCAAAACTTCAGCGCAGCGTCTAATGACAGATGAATGACTGAACAATATAACAGTACAGTGATCCAAACCTCAAACCGATAACAACAAACTGACCAAAAGTGTTGAAAACAAAACATATTAGAAAAAGCTGAGAAACACAAAGGTGAGCAGCGAGTCAACATCTCCAGCTCTTTTGCCATCTGGAGGGACAGTTAACCATGACCTACTCTTACCTACTTCATCTAACTCTCTCAAAACAACTTTCATTCACTTACTTTAAAAGACATAACATATTTACTGTAGAAACTGTATGGCATGTTGCTGACCGTTTACATTTTATTCTTTAAAAAATATATATATAAATGCAAATAATAAAAGTAAAATAATACCAACAGTGACCATGTTTAAATGAATTCAGTAATGATCACTGAATTTGCACAGGAAGTACGATTTTTGTGTTTCTAATTAAATACTGCTTTACTGCACTAGATTTGACTTAGTTTTGACACCTTACTAGACATCATTTAGTATGGCAACCCATCATCGCACATCCTAAAAATTGTATAAAGAGTGACTGGTCTCTCAATGTTATCTACTGTACCAGCCAGGTGTGTGTAAAAATCATGTTATTTAACTAAATACAACATATTCAAATATTGAAGGCTGAAGGCATTTAAAATGTGATGCAAATTAATTCTGCGTTTTTGCATATTGTTCTGTATGTTTGGACATGCAAGAATTAGTCAGTAGTATTCTGTCAATCAACTGGATGTTTTTTTTTTTTTTTTTTTTTTTTAATTGATGAATAATTTATGAGACTTGTTTTTTTCTTGTTCCCTTTTTAATATTTCTGTAGCTTTACTTCATACCATTATTATTTTAATAAGTCCTAATTTCATTTATTTTCACTCAACTGTAACATATTATAGTTGGTTACGCTTACTGTAAGTTACTTAAATCTTCGGCACTGTACTAATAAAATAACAACCTTAATTATTATTAAATTCATTTGAACTTAATTTAAAAGTATTATCACATACGATATTATGTAAACTACTAGTTTTTGAAAACGAAATACAGTATTATCCTGTCACGTATCTGTCATTAAGTTATCTTTGATTTTACGTCAAACTCTTTCAGTAAATTACAAATAACTCTAAAGGTAACAAGTTTGTTTAACGGAAATAAAGTAGTTATGAAAAAAAGAAACATTTTTATCATAAAACAATATTTATCCTCACTACTCCGCGTATTCTGCAAAAAAAAAAAAATCGCTTTCCTCACCTCAGCTAGCTAGCAACCACTAGCTTAGCTGCGTAAAAACCTGCCGTTGCGTTTAATATATAACGTCTGTATACCCGCGTGATATTTATTTGTTCACAACTCTACTGCTTCCGGCTGAACAATGCGAGGGAACGATCAAAATAAAGGCTGCAAATCATGTTTCAAGTGCGGACTACACTCTTCAGAGAGAGAGCCAAAGAGATCAAGTTGAACCTACATCACCCCCGACTACGATATCAGCGATATTTCTAGTTAAAAACACGCAAAGTCGCGTGTAAATGTGTCCAACACACCCGCCGCGAAGGGTGATCGTTCCCCGGGTGAGTGGCCGCGCTGACACCGCCGCTCAATGACAAGCCACCTCTAACCCTTTTGTGTCTTATTTTTTTCTCGCTCCCTGTCTAAGCGTACATTTCCAAGCTGCATAACACACCAGAAGAGGTTGAAAGACCCTCTTTCTCTCTCGCCCACCTCTAGAGATGTTGCTCCATACACGCCGGGGAATGCAGATGTCGGTAGCCGAAGAGGTGGCACTCGGAGCCGGGCAGGGGCAGGACCCTCGACCCTGGGAGACCCTCCGGCGAGCTGGCGGCGAGACGCGGGAAAAGCGGCGCAGGCAGGCGGCGAGCCTCGCTCTGACTGGCGGAGAGGGGGAGTGAGTCTAGACCGCAGTAGAGGAAGAAAGGACTGCCACTGGGGTCAGAGAGCAGCGACGAGAGCATAGCCTCCGTACTAGCATGGCGGAGCGAGTATGTATGTGTGTGTAAGTGTGTGTGTGGTTACTCCTCCCCTCCCTCAGAAGAGTCTGCCATGATATGCGTTCACACGTGGAGAAGAGAGACACTCTTCTGCTGCTTATTTTCGCGTCTTTCTGCAGTGTCCTTTGTTTTGGGGGTTACATTTTATTGCACTGATTTAATCAAACCTGAGAGGACTTAAAGTATCTTGAGGAAGTGCTTATTTGGGTTACATTTAAAAGGAGACACTGTGATTTACACTGTGTGTGTGTAAAAGCACAGGGTCTTTGTTACTGTCAAAATTAAGTGATGTTTGCAAAGTTTTCTATGTACGCCTGAGCAAAAAGGGTCTTGCTTTCATTTATTTCATAGGGTAAGGTCAGGTAAAATGGGCCACTTTTTGGTAAATTCAGCTCCTCTATCATTTTGTGCTGAAAAATATATAACAACAAAAAAACCAGCAGCTATTACAATATCAGAAATCCCAATTACTGTTTTCAGGGCAAAATGTGACAGAAAATCTACAATGCTCTTGCTGTTGAATACAGTTATTCTGTATTTTTTTTTATATAACATGCTGTTACAGGAAATGCATGTGCATACCAATTAAATGTGTTAAAATGTATGCAAGCAATAGTTCAGACTGACTGCGTTTGACTTGTGGGTTTCAAAGAATAATATATTACAAAAATATAATAGTAAAAAGTAAGTTTTCCTGCTGAAACACAACTGAGACACATTAGTTTAGAGCTCTAAGGAACAAGTGCATATAGCATTTCTCAAAAACAGTCAGTAGACAGTTAAGCATTCATAATTTCTTTTAAATTGTAATTTTAAGTGCAACTATGATTTTTTTTAATTAATACCCAAATGAACACAAGTGTGATGTACGTTTCTGAGTATATGTAGGTATCTAATGCATTCATGCATTTACATATGACATATCCTAGCTTGAAATTAGATTCTTTTAATTACAGAGTTATTAAAATAAAAAGGAATCATCAAAATATCTCAAAAATCTGGTAAAAACAAAAAAAATAATTTAGTGACAAGTTTTTATGTGACTATTATTTAGCAACTTTATATATGGAATTATTTTAAAAAAGGCATTTTTTTTTGCTAAATTTGTTCCATTAATCATGTCAAGGAATTGATTTTATGCTTTTCCCATTCAGCCCTGAAAATGATTTGCCCTGCCCACATTGCTCACTCAGACCAATCAAATCAGTTCACATGTCAAGTACTATTGAGTCAAATGTTAAATTCAGATCTGAATGCCTCATACATAATATGGTTTATAAATCTGGTTATACTAAGCTGGAAAAAAAAAACGTGGCTAATTGAAAAATGTTAATTTTTAAAATTGCTTTTTATTTATTATGATGCATGCATTTAGTTAAATGTTTAGTTAAATATAGTTAAATATTTCAAAGAACAATATATAACAAATACAATATTAAAAAGCAAGTTTTTTCTGCTGAAACTGAGCCACTTAGTGTGTATATGTGTGAGAGTGTGTGTGTGTGAAAGAGAAACAAATTAGTTTAGAGCTCTAAAGAACAATTGCATATAGCTTTTCTCATAAACAGTTGACAGACAGTTAAGCTTTCATAATTTCTTTTAAATTGTAATTTTATGCGTAATTATGCTTTTTGAAAACTAATACCCAAATTAACTCAAATATAATGTGAGGTTCTGTATATATGTATATGCATTTATGTAGTATACTATACATATGACACACCCTAGATTGAAATTAGATTCTTTAATTAAAGAGTTATTTCTGTTTAAAATCTGGTTAACAAAATAATTTAGTGTCCCATTTTTATGTGATTAGTATTTAGCAACTTTATATATCAATTTTTTTTGAAAATTGCATTTTTTGCTAAATTCGTTGCAATTAGCATGTCAAGAAATTGATTTTATGCTTTTCCTATTCAACCCTGAAAATGATTTGCTCAGACCAATCAAATCAGTTCACACGCAAAGTACTATTGTGGCAGATGTTAAATTCAGATCTGAACGCCTTATACATAATATGGTTCATAAATCCCGTGACTTACACTAAGCTGTAATAAATTGTGCAGGGCTAATTGAAAAATGTTAATTTTTAAAATAGTTTTTCATTTATTATGATGCATGCATTTAGTTCTGTGTTTTCTTTCAATGTCTTTAGGCTAAAAACACACTGAAATCCTTGCTAAGTGAAATGACGGCATTGTAACTGCTGTGCATTACTGTTACGGGTTGCAAGCAAGAAGGTGAATCTTTTAAACGTGGATTTTTCACTGACATGTTTCAATTTTCAGAAACCCCCACACACAAATACACGCAAACCACACACAACTAAGTGACATTTCTATTTGACTTTTCTCTTATCTCTGGAAAATGTGTTTTCATCGACTAGCCAGCGGGCAATAATGTGAAGGCAGAGTAGGAATTTTATTCGCGGAGGCCGCCGTTAAACACCGCACCATCATTTGTCCCCCTGCCTGCGCTAGCGAGAAAGAGAGAGAGAGGGAGAGCGATGATAGATACAGCTTCAAATGTCACTGAAGAAATGGCCTCTGACATGAATGTTTTATTCAGTCTCCTTCCCCTGATCACATCTATACAATAGAAAATGTAAATGTTATGCAGAATGCTTAAAAAATTCACTATATATTTTATGACCTTCTATAAAAGGGGGGCAAAATGACTCCATGAAAATGGAAATGGAATAAAAGCCATATTAACCGGGAGGGTGGGATGGATTCTGTGTGACGAGTGCTGGGTGATTTTCACTTAACCCAAATCTAGCAGCAGGGGCACAAGGGGCTCTCAGATAGATAGAAACATGCACACACACATACTCATGTCGATCACACATATTGTCACTCTTTGGATTAGGAAATCAAGACTACAGGGAACTAGAGTGGAAGAGAAAAATATAATTGGATTGCTTATAATATTGCACTGAATTAATAACGGTCAAAAGATTTTACTTTATAAATCTATGTAAAATATGAAATTCTAAACAAGTAAGCCTGTAATTCCTGGAATAAAATGAAAATGCCCATGAAAATTCACAACTGTGCATCTACATTTTCAGTTTTTTTTTTAAGCCATAAAATGTCATGTGACTAATCATTCTGGAGCCAAAATGACATCATGATGACGCTGATTGACTGATGCCAGAATGCACACAAACCCTTCAATGAAAGCAAAAAAACAAAACAAAAAATAATTTCTAAACCTCTAAAAACAGCTGTGCACTGGAAAAGCATCTACTTTAATATGGCAAAATATTTGCAACGTATATGTGGCTTGCAGAAAATTACTACTTCAGAATACACAGCTAATTTTGAACGGCTGTCAATGGAGAAACAAAATGGTGTAGTTACGACATCTACCAGCAGAGGCTGACTGCCGATTCTAAGCAGCCAAATACTGAATTTGCCTGATATCAATCCGATTTTAATGGCCCAAATTCACACTTTAACATTTTTAATGTCAACATTTACATTAATTCATTTATTAGATGGATTTAACCAAAGCATCTTAAGGCTGAAAAACACCACATCATTTTTAAAATGTGAACTGATTTTAAAACTATTTTTTCATGTTAAATGGTTTCAGAGTATCATATAAAAAACGACAGATTTCAACACACTTCCAGACTTTGAAGTCGTTCCAAACACAACAAGCTCAAAAAGAAACATGAAAACGTGCGGAGAATCAAGACGAATGAAAACAATGTGGTTCTAAAATCGGCTCAAAATATTAAACATGTCTGATATCTTCTGACTGGATTGAATCACAGTCTGAAGCTTAAAAAAATGAGTGTCGCCCATCACACACTCTGTTTTTCTGTAAAATCTGTCAACTCCAACTAAAATCTGCAGGCTGACCCATGACTTGCATTAACTAGCATCAACTCCTTCAGATTGTAAATCTGTGCAAAAATTATGTATTATATTCTCGTCTTTATAAATAGGGAACATCAGCAATCTTCAAAGTGCACAATGCTATGTTTAAAAACTAGATTAATACACCAAGACAGAGTAGAGGTGAGAGGCAGAAAACATGGGAGAGTTTGTTTTTTAATAAATGGGAATTATTATAGTGTCATCAAACGAAATTCACAACCCAATTAAAAATGAAACAGAGAGGGGGGGAAGAAAAAAAAACCGTAGCCACCAGAAATCACACAAGTCAGACCTGAATAAGTTTAAAGTGTATTGTAAAAGTTCTGTGCCTATTTTAATATATTCTAATGTTCCATTATATCACTATTAACTGTGAGTTTTCCCTGAACAAACTTATAATTTTCTGCTTATTACCAAAAGTTATGTGATTTTTTTTTATTTAATTTAGGTATGAGGATCTAAAATATGGTCATGCTGAATAAGGCATTAGTATGTGACCCTGGACCACAAAACCAGCCATAAGGGTCAATTTTTTTAAATCTGAAAGATTAATAAGCTTTCCATTGATGTATGGTTTGTAATAGGACAATATTTGTCTAAAATACAATTATATGAACATCTGCAATCTGAGGGATATGCAAAAAAATCAAAATACTGAGAAAAATGCCTTTAAAGGGGTCATCAGATGCAAACTTCACTTTTTCATGTTGTTTGAACATTAATGTGTGTTGGCAGTGTATGTACAAATCTACCCTATAATGATAAAAATCCATGCAGTGGTTTTTAATTAATCTGTAAAAATTATTTCCCCTTTTTCAAATTGAGCCATTCTCAGATACCTGACGTCACACCGACAGAGGCCGCTCCCACGATAGTTGATTGACATGAGCTCTTACCTCAGACCAGCTGTCACAGTCCAGTAACTTTCCTTGTGTCGATGCCGGAGCAGGGATGTAAGTCAGACAAGAATATCTCAGATTGAGCGATTGAGGTGTTGTGTTGCTGGATGTAATAATGAACATAGTGGTCATCATTTACTCCCGACATCTGAGCAGCTGAAGATGCAGTAGATTACATTTGTTTGTGAAGGGAATGCGCCTCCCGATCTACATATATCCATCTATTTTCGTGCGAATCATTCGTGATCCAGCTTCACTTACAGCAGAAGTGAGTATAAGCGTTTTTTAATGAATCTTTGCGATCGTCTTTTCTTATAACGTGGTAGGAAGAGAGGGGCGGGGCGAGCAGAGCTCATTTGCATTTAAAGGAACAACCCCTTAGAATGAGATGATTTTTGCAGAGCTGATTTTGGCAAGGTAAAAAGGGTGTTGTTTTACAAAACCATTGAGAATTTTTAATCAAAGTATATTAGAGACTTTTCATTAAGACCCTAAAGAATCATATCAACTTGTGGAAAATGGGCGTCCGATGACCCCTTTAAAGTTGTCCAAATGAAGTTCTCAGCAATCCATTTTACTAATCAAAAATTAAGTTTTGATATCTTTATGATAGGAAATTTACAAAATATCTTAATGGAACATGATCTTTACTTAATATCCTAATGATTTTTGGCATAAAAGAAAAATCAATAATTTTGACCTTTACAATCTATTTAGGCTATTGCTGCAAATATACCCGTGTGACTTATGACTGGTTTTGTGGTCCAGTGTCACAAATGTGCTTTGAAAGTACTAATAAACAGCCAATATGCCAGTAATATGCATGCTAATAAGCAACTGGTTAATTGTGAGAATTGGTCAAAACCAACTTCCCTGTAAATACTGAAACACAATATTTACATGGTGACTTGACAGTAAAACAGCACATATTCACACTAGATTGAACAGTAAAGACTTTCAAATGCAGTTCTTTTGTTTCCACAGAAATAATAATCCGCATATTAGAATGATTTCTGTAGGATCATGTGACACTGAAGACTGGAGTAATGATGCTGAAAATTTAGCTTTGAAATCACAGGAATAAATTACACTTTAATATATATTCAAGTAGACAACAGTTATTTTAAATTCTATTAATATTTCACAATATTACTGTTTTTACTATAGTTATATAGTCTTGATAAACATAAGAGACATCTTTTTGAGCAGTAAAGTGTCTCTTCATAGAGACAGCTCAATCATGACTGAAGCTGCTCTTTCGCTAAGGTGCAACTGGCATTTGACTAGAACACCTCATCCCCACGATAGATAGATAGACAGTAAAATTCCTTATATATATCTAAAAAAGAAAGCGTTGACCCTCTCCTTACCTCTTACTTTTAAATTCTTTAAGTGTCTGTGTTTGAGAATTCAGAATCCAGAAGTTGATTCTCTTCAGAGAGACTGAACTCTCAATCCCATCTTTTCCTTCCGCTAAAGCTAAACCGCAGAGATGGATCAATCACTCTTCCCTCTCTCCCCCCATCGACTTAGAAAGTGTGACAATAAAACAAGGAAGAACAGAAAACTGGATTACTGTAGAGATGGGATACTGACAGCAACTGCAGTGTGAAACAGCAACGGCCTATAGTGTTTGTGAGGGTCACATGGCAGCGAAAGCAAGTAGCAAGAGCAAGTTTAGGTTGCATATGAGAATATGGAACAAAAGCTGAGGTGAATGTATGTGGGAAATGACCCATTTAACCCAATAAAAAAAAAAAAAAAAAAAAAAAAAAAAAATATATATATATATAATGAAGCCTATTCAAAAGTTTTTGAACAGTAAGATTTTTAATGTTTTGTTTTGTTTTGTCTTGTTTCTTAAATGAAGACTCTTCTGGTCACCAGGCCTGCATGTATTTGGTCCAAAATACAGCAAAAGCAAAAATATTATGAAATATTTTTACTATTTTAAATAACTTTTTTTCTATTTGAATATATTTTAAAATCTAATTTATTCCTGTGTTAAAAGCTAAAATTTCATCATTACTCCAGTCTTCAGTGTCACATGAACCTTCAGAAATCATTCTAATATGCTGATTGGCTGTTCAAGAAACATTTATCATTTTATTTTAAATATTTAAAACAGTTGAGTACATTATTTCAGGATTCTCTGATTAATAGAAAGATCCAAAGATCAGCATTTATCTGAAATAAAAAGCTTTTGTAATATTATACACTATACCATTCAAAAGCTTTATTTATTTATTTATTGGGAAAGAAATTATAGATTAGAAATTAATACTTTTATTTAGCAAGGATGCTTTAAATTGATTAAAAGTGATGGTAAAGACATTGTTACAAAATATTTATATTTCAGATAAATGCTGTTCTTTTGAACAAAGAAACCTGAAAAAATTCTACTTGGCTGTTTTCAACATAATAATAATAATACATGTTTTTTGAACAACAAATCAGAATATTAGAATGATTTCTGAAGGATCATGTGACTGGAATAATGATGCTAAAAATTAAACACAGGAATAAATTACATAAAATATATTCAAATAGAAAACAGTTACTTTAAATAGCAAAAATATTTCAAAGTTGTACTGTTTTTGCTGTACTTTGGATCAAATAAATGCAGGCTTGGTGAGCAGAAAAAAAAACATTAAAAATCGTACTGTTCAAAAACTTTTGACTGGTATGTATTATTTAATTTTTTATTTGAATGTGAAAAAATGTAATAAAAAAATATTTAAAGGTAACCTATGTATGCATCATGTATGTTGTACTGTTATGTACGAACCAACCGCACTTTTACTACACGATGGTCATATATACACTTGCAAAAATGCATTTAGACTTTATGGCCTCAGATATACCACATGAAATGGTCTCTGATGTGAATAATGCATGTGAATCATGAATATATGTATATATTGTTTAGCTTTAGATAGAAGTGTGTGATATATCTGGACCATGAAGTCTGCGTTAGCGCTTGCACGCATCTCAGACGATATAACAGTTTCATTGCTTTCCACCCTGCTGTGGTTGTTGATGGTGTTTTGCTCTGAGAATTGTGTGCGTGTGCATGTGTGTGGCGGGCGATGTTTGTCTCTGTAGCGTCTTTTTTTCACTCTTTGTCAAACATTCATTCTCATCCCTCTCAATCACTCAACAGACCTGCAATGAAACACAAGGCTGACGTCTTCTTTGTCCCCAATAATCAAATAAATCAGACTGCAGGCCCATGCACTCCATGATTGCACATTATATTTTGAAAGGAACAAATATGAAAACCAATTTGATTTAGAACGTATTGATTACATTTTTATAGTCTCCCCATATTCAACGAGAAAAGAGAAATCATGGGTGCCGTTAAGCCTATTGAGAGGCTTGATGTTCTCGGGCTCTCGGTTCTAATGAAATTTCAGACTCATTTGGAATGAAAGCAAACAAACCGCACTGTTTAATTTCTTGAAAGCTCAGAGCTCTCGGTTGTTTGGATGCATGTTAGAACTGTTGGCCCAATCCACACTGCGGTGACAGGGTTTGGCAGTGATAACCGGAGCGAATCCCCTAAATTATGAATGTTTTGTCATGTAACCTAAAACAATGTGCTTTGTATGGAAACATCTAAATTAACAGATTTTATTCCAGCGAGGAAAAAATTAGAACAGTTTTCTATTATGAATTTAAATATAAATTTGACTTGATACAATGCTAATAAGTCATTTAAAGGGACAGTTCACCCAAATATGAAAATTCTGTCATTATTCACCCTTATGTCGTTCCAAACCCGTTAGACCTTCGTTCATCTTCAGAACACAAATTAAGATATTTTTTGATAAAATCCAAGAGCTTTCTGAGCCTGCATAGACAGCAATGCAACTGACACGTTCAAGGCTCAGAAAGGTAGTAAAAGACATTGTTAAATAGTCCATGTGACATGAGTGGTTCAACCGTAAAGTTATGAAGCTAAAAGATACTTTTTGTGTGCAAAGAAAACAAAAATAACGACTTTATTCAACAATTTCTTCGACATGGACTATTTTAATGATGTCCTTACTATCTTTCTGGGCCTTGAACGTTGTACAGTAGTTGCGTTGCTGTCTATGCAGGGTCACCAATTATTAGTATAAGATTGCAATTTATTAAACAACAACAACAAAAACATCATTGCAAAATGTACAAATACTATGTTTGGTGATTACGATTTTATTAAAGGCAATTAAATTTATTCAGCAAGGAAGCATTAAATTCATCAAAAGTGTCGGTAAAAAACATTTATAATGTCAAAAAGTTTTATTTCACAGAAAAATCCTGAAAAAAAACCTATCATGGTTTCTGAAAAAAGTTACACAGCAAATATTCCTCAACCAATTCAGTGGAATACAGCTTGTCTGCAGTGAAGCAGCACTTAAAAGACAAAATAATACTAACATTCGCCAGTCTCTAACAGTCAAAAACAGCTAATGCCTAGTAAACGGTTAGCATCTGGGAGATGCCAAAAAAACTGGTCATCCCACACAGAATGATAAGAGATGCACTCACTGCACTTACAGTTTAAGTCAAAAGTTTACATACACCTTGCATAATCTGCAAAATGTTATTTTACCCAAATAAAGGGGATTACATAAAATGCATGCTATTTTTTATTTAGCACTGACCTGAATAAGATTTTTCACATAAAAGACATTTACATGTAGTCCACAAGAGAAAATAATAGTTCAATTTATAAAAAAATGACTCCGTTCAAAAGTTTACATATGCTTGATTCTTAATACTGTGCTGTTACCGGATCCACAGCTGTGTTTTTTGTTTAGTGATAGTTGTTCATGAGTCCCTTGTTTGTCCTGAACAGTTAAACTGCCTGCTGTTCTTCAGAAAAAAATCCTTCAGGTGTCACAAATTCTTTGGTTTTTCAGCATTTTTGTGTATTTGAACCCTTTCCAACAATGACTGTATGATTTTGAGATCCATCTTTTCGCACTGAGGACAACTGAGGGACTCATATGCAACTATTACAGAAGGTTCAAACACTCACTGATGCTCCAGAAATAAACACGATGCATTAAGAGCCGGGGAGTGAAAACTTTTGATCAGAATGAAGATATGATGTACATTTTTCTTATTTTGCCTAAATATCATATTTTTTTATTTAGTACTGCCCTTCAGAGACTACAGAAGATACATGTTTCCCAGAAGACAAAATATTTCTACATATAATTTGTGGGACCTAACAGGCTTTTCTAAAGAACAGTGGGCAGTTTAACGGTTCAGGACAAACAAAATCAGGTTAAATTTAACTTGTTTTGTCTTCTGCGAAACATGTAAGTATCTTCTGTAGCTTCTGAAGGGCAATACTAAATGAAAAAACTATCACTGGATCATTCAGGTAACAATACAGTATTAAGAAATCAAGTGTATGTAAACTTTTGAACAGGGTCATTTTTATGAATTCAACTGTTATTTTCTCTTGTTATTTTCTTATATGTAAATGTCTTTTATGTGAAATATCTTATTCAGGTCAGTACTAAATAAAAAATAGCATGCATTTTGTATGATCCCTCTTATTTTTGGTAAAATAATTAACATTTTGCAGATTCTGCAAGTTGTATGTAAACTTTTGATTTCAACTGTAAACATAGCTGTCATTCCAAAAACCAAAACAGTTTAAAGGAAAAGTCCACTTCCAGAACAACAATTTACAAATAATTTACTCACCCCCTTGTCATCCAAGATGTTCATGTCTTTCTTTTTTCAGTCATAAAGAAATTGTTTTTTGAGGAAAACATTTCAGCATTTTTCAGCATTAACAAGCATATAAGTTGTATTTTTTTAATGAAAATAACCGATCGTTTGGCTAGATAAGACCCTTCTTCCTCGGCTGGGATAGTTTGAAGCCGCATTTAAACTGCATTTTGGAAGTTCAAAATCGGGGCACCATAGCAGTCCACTATATGGAGAAAAATGCTGAAATGTCTTCCTCAAAAAACTATTTCTTTACGACTGCAGAAAGAAAGACATGAACATCTTGGATGACAAGGGGGTGAGTACATTATATGTGAACCTTTGTTTTGGAAGTGGACTTCTCCTTTAATTTCTTTACATTTAATGTGGATTTAATTTTAACACTGTTGTCATTACTTGATTTTTCAGGAATGAATTCGGTTGTAGGATGCAAAACAGAACTACTTCCTGTGTGGGATACTCATTCCATCTCTGCTTCCTGTATGCATCCATTTACCCATCGCTCCATCTCTACACATCCGTCTCTATCTCTCATTCCCTTCCCCCATCCTTCCTCTCTTCCCACTTCCATTTAACTCTCCATTCCATCTCGAGAGGAGATGGTAGATGGTCTCTTCATTATGTGGAACACAGACAGCGTGATTGTGTGTGTGTGCGTGTGGAATGAGTGAGAGCCAGCCGAGTACATGCAATGTTTTATATCCTGTCAATGGCATTCCTAGTTGCTGTCCCGTGGCCATGATTTACCATGTTTTAGCCAAGTCCTCGCTGCAGAAAATGAAAGAGCTGTTTTCCGCCTCTCTCTGCCTGCTTCCAATTCATCTCTCTTTCTCTTTCTCGCTCTCTCTGTCATATTTTGCAGCTAGAAGGCTGTTCGTAGCACTTCCATAAAAGCATTCCTGGGTCATTCCAGCTATACGCGCTTCCTTTGAACTGTAAAAAATGAATATGCTTGTATTTTAAGTATGTGTTTCTAATAAAGAGTATTCAGA
Organism: Cirrhinus mrigala; assembly: GCA_036247105.1. Lineage (NCBI taxonomy): Eukaryota > Metazoa > Chordata > Actinopteri > Cypriniformes > Cyprinidae > Cirrhinus > Cirrhinus mrigala. The sequence continues at coordinate 42,170,586 of CM070013.1, forward strand.
CTTCAGGGACTTTTTTATTGATTACTTACATAATAGCAAGGACATGAATGGATGTCTACTAGGAATGAAATAAAGAGCTAAGGTTGAGCATTGATAAATGAGGGATTGACATTTAGCTTGCATATAGATGTCAACTCGATTTTTATAACTTTTAGATATTCTTTTGAAATGTTGATATCATACAGATTTTTATAATATTATCAAGCACGTTGGAATATGAAACACCAATTTAAAAAAAAAAAAAAAAACATCATGTGGTATTTCACATGAAAATGATGAACCTCCTGAGAAATCATGTCACTATGGAACTATTAAATCACTTTTAAAAAGACCATAGATGGAAAGTATAACTGAATAAACTTTTTATAAGAAAAAAAAAAAAAACAATAAAATTATCACTATTAAAGAAAGAAAGAAAAATATGGAAACTCATTTCCACTTTTGGAGTGAAAAAATAAAACAGGTAACAATAAAGATAAGGTTTACCAAAATAGAAAAAAGTAAGATATGAAAGTCACATTGAAATATATTAACATATTTACCTTTCCTTTTTATGGCAGAAGGTCTGAGTCCCATGAAGCAAGACTTAATCAAATTAGAAAGAGTACAACGTAAAACAACTGACTTACTGTATATTAAATGACTGATTAATGTTGTAGTTTATTAAAAATGTACATTTATTGCAAAATCTTCAAATGAACTACAAGTTTAGGATTGGTAAGATTTTATGTTTTTGAAAGTCTCTTATGCTCTCCAAGGCTGTATTTATATGAACAATAATACAGTAAAAATAGTTATATTTTGAAATATTATTCTAATTTAAAATAACTGTTTTCTATTTGAATACATATTAAAATGTAATTTATTCCTGTGATGCAAAGCTAATTTTTTAGCTTCATTACTCCAGTCTTCAGTGTCTCGTGATCCTTCAGAAATCAGTCTTATATCCTGATTTGCTGCTCAAGAAACATTTTATCCAAAGCGACTTCCAATGCAAGTCAACTCATCGCTTTATCAACTCATGCATTCCCTGGGAATCGAACCCATAACAGTAACGTTGCTAACACCATGATCTAGTTTGAGCTACAGGAACGCTATACCCACTACTAACCAAAGTATTGAAACTAAATGAACTAAAATGATTTTCATTTTTTTTAATGTATCTGATCTATTAAGACAAATTTACTGAAGATATGAAAATGTACTATCCAGAAGAAATGTCCCTCATTGGTTCGGTCCAGGGTTGCCAGGTTTTCACAACAAAGCCCACCTAATTGCTTTTCGAGGGGAGGGTCCCCCCTTAAAAATCGCATTCTGGGGAGTAAAATACATGTTTTTTGGTGGGGTTTCCCTGCTAAAAATTCTACAGGCTAAATATCACTATATTGGGATTGCTTCAACCCACAAACGTGAAAAACAACCCGCAGCAACAGTGTTAAAGTAGCCCAATTCTTCAGGAAAACCACAGACTTGGCAACACTGGTTGAGTCTAATAAGATCTAGGGTTGTGCCGATAGACAAGAGGTATTGCTTATTGACGACAGTCAGAGATATCACCTGTGGCTGATGCCTCTAATGATATTAAGATGATTATTATTATTATTATTAAATAATCAGGCTAGTATTATTATCTAATTAATATTAGGGCTTTATTGTTTCTAAGTAATTCTTTTTACTTGTTTTTACAGTGTTGGGCATTATAACCAATCACATACAATTCCATTGAGTTTATGAATGCTTTGGCCAATCGCTGAAGTCATCGCTGAAACACCAGAGCTTTGTTGTTCAGTGCGAATTTTACTCTCTTGCAAATTTTCTTGTGATCAAAAATTCAGTCATATTAAAATACTTCATAGATTAGACTTACATTAGGCTGCTTTTAGCCATACCCTGGAGTTGGTTCACTCTCCAGCTATGAAACTAAGTAATTAAAGAGCAGGTCATATGGTTTTTTAAAGTGTCCTAATATTGTGTTGGAGTCCACTACAACAGGTGTAAATGCATCTAAGGTCAGAAAAAATGTAAAATCTTCTCAGAATATACAGGGGTTGGACAATGAAACTGAAACACTCGCCAATATAGTATTGGAGGTTTCATGGCTATATTTGCGCTGTCTGGTGCCCAATCTTCACTTATTGTACATTACACCAGTTAGAGCAGAGTGTAAAGTTTCATTATGTGCACCCAATGGTTCAAACATTGTACCTTGAAGGTAGTGCTCTGTATCAGGATAATAATGCACCAATACACACAGCAAGACTGGTGACAGACTGGTTTAATGAACTTGAAAATTAAGTTGAACATCTCCCATGGCCTGCAGAGTCACCAGATCTGAATATTATTGAGCCACTTTGGGGTGTTTTGGAGGAGCGAGTCAGGAAACGTTTTCCCACATCAGCATCACATAGTGACCTGGCCACTGTTCTGCAAGAGGAAAATGGCTCAAAATCCCTCTGGCTGCTTTGCAGGACTTGTATTTGTCACTCCCACGATGAAATGATGTTGTATTAGCTGCAAAAGGAGGCCCAATATCATACTAATTGTGATCTAAAACCAGGTGTTTCAGTTTCATTGTCCAACCCCTGTACATTTGTCATTTGTCAATAATTTCAAAACGGTTTGTTCGAAGCAGCTTTGAGCGTAATGTCTGTAAACTCCTCTCTTCCATAAGCCTACTCTGCTCTGATTGGTCAGCTGGCCAAGCCTGTTGTGATTGGCACAGAGAGGAGTACTTGAGCAAGTCAGCGAGCGCTACCTTGGCTATCTGTGTTGCCAAGTCTGCAGTTGTTTTTGATGTCCGCGGGTTGAGGCAACCTCAATAGCATCACATTTAGCCCCTGGAATGTGAATCCCAACAAAAAGCGTGTATTTTACACCCCGGAATGCAATTTTTAATGGGGGACCCCCCCTCGAAACACGATTAGGCTACTTTTGAGTAGCAATTGGTGGGTTTTGTTGTGAAAACCTCGCAACCCTGATGCACCTTTACATAAAACAATATAGTGCTCCAATCCGTTCTTAAAAAAATGACATAAAAACATTTTGTTTAACACTTATGCAAGCGAATTGTGCCTACAGCTAAACTTTAGCTGTAAACCCATAAAAAACTTTAAAGGTGGATACATTAGCCGAGTGCTAACGTGACTAACTGATAAAACAACACCTTTTGTTAACCAAAATATGTTACATTCTTTGTTATCAAACAAAGTAATTATAAACAATGACAGTATACATTAATCAAAACATTTTTATGAAATAGTGGGTTCACAACAAATTAGCAGCACTATTTCAGTAATATTGTGGTTTATCTGGAAACCTAAAGCTGCACTAGTTATCCATTATGTATTTGCATAGATATAGATATTTTGAGCATTTGTTTGTGAGTTTATGTCTCACTGTTTTGTTCAAATTCCAACTTTATGAAAATTTTGTTTATGGCCTAAAATCAAATCAAATCAAATCAAATCAAATAACATAGTTGCATTTCAAAAAAAAAAAAAGAAAAAAGAAAAAAAGCTAATGTTAAATGGTAAAATTAATGTATTACAAAATCAACATTCCGTTTGGTGTTATTTTTTAAGTTGCAATGTGAAATACTATATTGCATATTTACTTTACTGCCCTACAGTTTTATACTTTTTTTTCCTGAAGGTGCATATGCAATATGGAAGCCCATTTTCACACAATATAAAAATTATTAAAAAGTTAATTGCAACATTTTATCTCACAAATCTGGCTTTTCTCTGAGCTTAAATTCCTTAATTGAGAGATATCAATTCACAATTCATAGAAGAAAAGCCAAAATTGTGATATATTAAATTAGGAAAAAAAAAAAAAAAAATAATATAAATAATATATATATATATATATATATATATATATATATATTAAATTGTGAGAAAAAAGTCAGTATTGTGAATTAAAGCCTCACTTTCTTTTTTCTTCATTCAAAAATCAGAACTGGAAATGTAAACTCAGAATTCCAAGAAAACATATTTAGAATTGTAATATGTAAAAAAAAGGGCAGAATTCTGTTTACATCTTGCAATTCTGAGTTTTTGTCAGAAACAAGTCCGAATCGTGAGATGAAACGTCACAATTACCTTATGTTATTTAATTATTTATGTTATTTTATTTTGTGGCATTAAAAAAAAAAAAAAAAGAACTGCGAGATATAAACTCAAAAAGAAAGAAAATAGCAAGAATTTTGTGTATTCTGAATATCTCTGGCATTTTTTTTTGCATGTTTATATCTCACATTTATGATTTTTTTTCTCAGATATTTTGAGAACTCACTTGAAAATGTACACATAATGTATCAATTGTAATTACCGTTTGTGGTTCGGAGATGCTTGTTAGTCCAAATAAAGAAGATTTGAAGCCAAAGAAGATAAAAGCCAAGATTAGAGAAGCAGTGCTTGGCAAAATGACAAGCACATAACAAAAGGTCCGAACTGTATTGCTGTGGTATTTGTGGGCAGGTCAAACTGTTCGAATTTCGCGGACAGGCCGGGATTATGCAAATGTGTCACCCAGTGACGTAGATCGGTAACAGTCAGAATATTCGAAAATATGACAACTCGTTAAGGCTTATCTGAGTCGCCTCTTTCGTTTGAAAGACAATATCTTTATAATGCACTTTTTGGATTAACTTAGCAAACTGTTTGCATTGAAGAATAGCTATGTTACAAACTGCAAGAAACATCTTTTTTGAAAACCCATATGACCTGCTCTTTAACTAAATCAGCACGATAATATCGTGTATCGCGATCTCGCAGGCTGACGATAGGATGATATGGCTATAAAGCTTTTTGCCCAACACTAATCAGATCTTCTATCAGACTCTAAGAAGATTACTGAAAAATATAAAAAGCCTGTTTCTGATTTACAGTACATGAATAACATAACTATTCACATGCACAGTCAAATAAATGAAAGAAGGAGAGCTCTGATGAGGTGCAGGAGATCTGTTTGTGTCGTGTGTTTATGTGCGTGGGCAAAAACTGAGAGCAGGGAAAAAAAGAAACAGACAAATAAAGTCTGTCTGTTAAATTGATGACCTCATGTATCTGTGGCACACGCCTCTCTAGCGTCTCACAACCTCAGGGCCATCACACACAATCAAATCTGCCGCTCACTGATGTGTTACATCTGGGCTTATATTGCGCTGCTCGGCCTCTCTCTCTCTCTGGAAACGAATGCTGTCTGTTCAAACAGTCAAAATAAATACAGATGACATGAAAGAATTGCAAAGACAAGCAAAGAACTATGTGCATGTGTGTATATATAGTTTACAATATTATTTACCTTGTAATGTAGCTGCAGTTCATGTTTCCAATCACTCACTCAGCAGGGATTCATACAATAGTATAATTTTTACCTTGATGTGGGAGGCTGTAAGCGCTGCTTACGGATGCCATCTTTTTTTTTTCCATCTATACTTATGAGTTTCAGTTCAGAGGAAATAAAACAAATGGGAAGGCATATATGAATTACATGAATACATGTATATTTTTATACACAGATACAAACACACATGCACACACACACACACACACAGTGTATGTATATTAGGGGTGGGAATCTTCAGGCACTTCACGATCCAATTCCGATTCTGGGAGTCACGATCCGATTCCAAAACGATTCTTAATCTACATTTTTCCCCAATTAATTCTTCAGCTCACATCTTTACAACCTTACATTTTAACCAAAATTGCTGTTTCTTTGCTTTTTTTTTTAATAGTTGGAATCTCTGTATGTCAGTACTGCCATCTTAAAAGTATAGGGGTGTGAATCTTCACTGGTTTCATGATTTAATTCAATTAAAATTTTCATTATCAATTCAATTTCACTATGCATCACATTCTCAGTTTTCAATATTACTGCACATGGCTACATTTTCATACAAATTTTATATAAAATTTATTTTGTGCAAACTTATTTTTTTTAATTATATAAACAGGCTACTTTTTTAAAACAATCACTTATTTAAAATAAGTGTTCTTTAAGTATCTGAAAGTTTTCAGACAATAGTTATGGGTTTTTCTTTTTTCCTCAGCATTACTGATGTTTGATTATTACTGCTGAGATCATAGACAGTGGCAGCTTTAACAGACTGCATTCACACTAATGCACAGATCTATTTCGATATATCAGATGTTTTGTCCTGCTCTGAAAACATAACTGACTGTGTAAACATCAATTTCGTATAAAATTATTTGAAAATGGACGTGCATTTAACCGCAGCCACAATCGATCTTCAGGACAACAAACACAAAGCGTACGTGAAAGTCCGTCAGTGCGTGAGTTTCATGCATCTAATAGTACTGCATTCTAAACGGCATTAATGAAAGCATATCTAAAATAAAACCTGGCGGGTGGAAGCATACACTGTCAAGCAATGCGCACGTGTCTAGCGGCTTTCACACCGAACGCGGAAAGCACTGCGCTATGAAACTCATTCAGTTCTATTGCTTGCGCCGCACAAGGCCGGCTTGTTTCTGCTTCGACCAAAGCGCACGCGCAGCGGAGCGGACCACTGGCGAGCACGCCGCGCTTAAAGTTCAAAATAGTTGAACTTTTGCCGCTCTGAACCCAGCGGCCAGCGCAGTGCTTTCCGCGTTCAGCAAATTCTGTGCAATGAAGCCAGCCACGTCTCTAGCGCGCACACGTGCCACATGCGGAAAATACTAGCTCAGGATCGATTCAGAATTGTTGAAGAGAGAATCGCGATGCATCGGAGAATCTATTTTTTTCTCTCACCCCTAACGTATACGTGTGAATCTGCGTTAATCGAAAATTGTCCGTCATTGACGGAATTTTTTTTTAAATCAGTGACGGGAAAATCTGAAGGCCGTCCGTCACTTTAACAGATTACACTGGGGGTGAGTGCGCTCCAGTCTGGCAGCAGAGCACGGGATACAGAACAAAAACGAAACTGTCACGAATGTTTCCCTATGCGTTTGATTACGCACAGGCGAGTACACAGTAGTGATGCGAAGTTCGGATCATTTTACCGACTCGGAACTTTGAGTCTCGTTCAGCAAAATGAACGAATCTTTTTTCCGAGTCATTTCGTTCATTTTAGCAAAATATAATTTAAATGTTACGTGTTGCCTCCCTAACACGTCGACTGCTTACACAAACGTTGATCACACTACAAACAAGACAAAACTATAATGCTGTAAGAAACAGAAAAGATGAATTAATTGTTTACCTGGGTCTTTAGTCTATGATTAGCTCACCTCGCCTCTTCTCTGACAAGTTTTCGGGTTTGAGTCGTTCGTTCATCACGTGACAGGCCAATAAGCTTAACCAATGCAGTGTGAGCCGGAAAAAGAACTGATTAGTTCATCTTTTGAGTCTTCGGGTTTGAGTCGTTCGTTCATCATGTGACAGACCCATAAGCTTAACCTATGCAGTCTGAGCCGGAAAGAGAATTGATTAGTTCATCTTTTGAGTCTTCGGGTCCGAGTCGTTCGTTCATCACGTGACAGCCCCATAAGATGAACGAACGAACGACTCCAAAAACCCGAAGACTCGAAACAGGTTAACTAATTCCAGAACCTAATAGGATGTTGCGCATGCGCGACTGAACGAACCCCCCCCCCGAGACGACTCGTTCGTCCCGAGTCACATTAAGGATTCGTTCAAAATGAACGAATCGTTCGAGAACGACCCATCACTAGTACACAGAGGCTACAACGATCTATCACGCCACATTAAAGAGTGCCAAAACGGTATTTATTGCTTGAATTTCCTAATGAAATGGACAGAATATGAAATCTGGGACCTTGTTTCATATTAAAAGTAACACAAAGCCTAGCCTTGCTATTTATTGGAAGGAAAGCGCACTATGTACTGTTCATTCATCAGCTAAAAACAGCATAGACCAAAAGATCGACTGGGATTCAAGAATTGATATTGGTTCATTAAAAATGAGGATCTATTAAAATCGAGAAATCAATTTTTTTTGTTTACTCAGCCGTAGTGTATTTTGTTTTTTTAAACACTGTGATGTGAACAAAAAATAAAAGCAATTAAATGTGTAGTTATAATTAAAATGACGGATAATAATATAATAATAGATTATGATGGAATTTTTATGACCCTGTCTGTCAAAATTACAGACAATGTTAAAATCTAGCGCTATATATATATATATATATATATATATATATATATATATATATAGATCATATACATCATATACAGAATCATATAGACAATCATATACAGTGGTTTGCTAATGCATGCTTAAAAATATAATAATGTCATTGCATTATATAACAACATATCCAAGCAAAATTACTTTTATTAATTACATTTTAAAGGAACACTCCACTTGAAAACAGGCTCATTTTCCAACTCTCTCAGAGTTAAACCGTTGAGTTTTACCGTCTTCGAATCCATTCAGCCGTTAGCATCTCGTTCAAAAATGACCAAAGGGTTTGACTCTTCTGTAGTTACATCGTGTACTAAGACCGCCAGAACTGAAAAGTTGTGATTTTCTAGGAACTACTCTCATTCTGGCATAATAATCAAGAAACTTTGCTGCCGTAACGCTGCGTAGGCACTGCATAATATCATTGCGCCTGCTGCACCCATGTTCCTTGATTATTATGCCGTAATGAGAGTATAGTTCCTAGCTATATCGGCCTATAAAATCACAACTTTTCATTTTCCGTCGGTCTTAGTACACAATGGAACTACAGAAGAGTCAAGTTTTAAATAGGAAAATTTTCGAAAATCTTTGGTCATTTTTGAGCGAGATGCTAACGGTCTAATCAGATTCAATGATCTATGCTAAGCTATGCTAAAAGTGCTACTGCCAGACCCGGTGATCGGCTGAATGGATTCGAAAAGGGTAAAACTCAACTGTTCAACTCTAGGAGAAAAGTGGAGTTAAAGTAAGATAGCAAAGGCACACTTTAAACAAATCAATAAAGTAAGCTTGTTAGGATTAAAATGATAAAACACAGACAAAACAGACACCTATGTCCTGGAGAAGTGACTTCATACAGTACTTACACTAAACCTTGACACTACGGGTGAAAAGTCAGCAAAAATGTTTCAGAAAAGTGAAGTTAGTTCATGAAATTCAGACATTATAAATACATTTTAGAGTTTCCATAATAGTCAAGTGAAAACCCCTATTCAGCAGGCTTTTCTTGTAAGTTGCTGAAAAGAACCATTGAAAAGCTTCAATCGATAATTTCATTTAAGAGTAAAACAGTAATAAAAGCAAACTGAAGCGCAGTGCATAGTGATACAAACTTAAAGCATTTATCACTTTGTGAAGGCTGAATTAAATTGGGTTTCGTGTCAAAGTACTACCAGACCCCTCGGAATCAAAAAGACCTGCTCATTCAAAACATGGACTAAAAAAAGGCGACTGTCTTTATACACATGTAGTTTATCTGGCTGCAAGAGTTTTACGTCACTTTAACTACTCATATCCAACAGTGTATTAGGGTGACACATTTAAATGAAATTTATTGATATTACAAATAAAATATAAAGTGTACTGATCTGCCTTGATTTGCAGCATTTGTGCTTTGGCTTGCATAAAGATTCAATTAGTCTTCCTATAACACAATTTATTTCAATGACAGCAAAAGACAAACTAAGATTCTTGGCATTCCTATTATTAGCTGTGAGATATAAACATGCAAGAAAAAAATGCCAGAATTGTGAGCTATAAATGCAAAATTATGACTTTATTTCTTTCTAAGTTTGTATCTCACACTTATGACTGTTTTTTTTGGAATTCCAACTTTACATCTCAAAATTCCATGTTTTGTTCATGCCACAAAATAAAATAAAGCAATACATAAATAAGGTAATCATTATTTATCTATGTTCTGCATTTATTTATGGATAATTTATGTCACTTGCAATCCAATAACCACAAGTTGTTGAACTGCAAAAAAAAAAAAAAAATAATAAAAAATATATATATAATTTTTTTCAGTTACAATGTGAAATACTATATTGCCTATTGACTTTACTGCCCTACAGTTTTATACTTTTTTTCTGAAAGTGCATATGCAATATGGAAGCCCATTTTCACACAATATAAAAAAAATGTTCAAGTAAAGTGTGACATTTTATTTCAAAATTCTGACTTTTTTCTAAGCTTAAATCTCTCAATTGTGAAATACTCACAATTCAGAGAAGAAAAGCCTAAATTTTGATATATAATTCATAACTGCAAAAACAAAAGTCAGTATTGTGAAATAAAACCTCACTTTCTTTTTATTCACAAAATAGAACGAAATCTAAACTTAAAAAAAATATTTAGAATTGTGATATGTAAACTCAGATTTCCAAGAAAAAGAGCAGAATTCTGTTTATATCTCGCAATTTTGACTTTTTTTTTTTTGTCAGAAACAAGTCAGAATTGTGAGAGATGAAAGGTCACAATTATTTATTTTTTATTTTATTTTATGCCATAAAAAAAAAAAATTGACATGTAAACTCAGAATTCCAAGAAAACAGTCAGAACTGTGAGGCATAAACTCAGAAATCTGAGAAGAAAAAAAAATCTGAATTGCAAGATATAAACTAGTAAGAATTCTGTGCATTCTAAATATCTTACAATTCTGGCGTTTTTTTCTTGCATGTTTATATCTCACATTTATGATTTTTTTTTTTTCTCAGAATTGCAAGAAATAAAGACTAAACTGTAAGACAAAAAGTCAGTTACCTAGGGCAAGAATTGTGGGATATAAAGTCCCAGTTATTGTCTGAAATGACCTAAAGTGATACCTAAATGTACATAAAGTGTACATATTAGTACCCTCTGAATAAAAAGGTAATTCTGTTTTTTTTGTTTATGACACAAAATAAATAAATATTTTATTTTATTTTATTTTATCTTATTTTAATTTTATTTTGTGTACGTTTAGGTATCACTTTAGGTCATTTCAGACATCCCACCCTGCGCAAAAACTTTATTTAACCCTTTAACCGTCACCGTCCACCCTGTGAAGTTTACTTTAGCATATTACAAATAAATCCTAATCTAATCATGACAAACTATACATCGTTGGAAAGGACTAAGACTCCTAAATAGATATTTTTGTGTTACAAATTATGTAGGAAAAGTAACAGATTAATATATGTCAAGAGTGCAACTTAAAAAAAATCTACATCATAACATGAGTTCTGACCTTTGTCACAAAAGACTTTCTTCGTTACCTTTTTCCCTATCACACTTTAGATATCATAAGAAATTATATATCAGTTCAAAACTTAAAATCTCAAAATTCATCGTTTGAAAGGCATTTTAAAATCAGATATTGCATTACCACGGAAAATGTACGTCAAAATCATATCACAAAATGGATACATTCATGAATTTAAAAAAATTTAAGTCTGGATAGTGCATTTTTATGTCTGTGTTCAAAAATGGGAATGACAGTTAAAGGGTTAATACTATCTGTGTGACGAAAAAATGAAGCAAGGGTCTCCACAAAATTCGAAAGCATCTGTTTACAGAAAATGCATTTGAAATGCATGATAACACCAGGTGTAACTGTAATGTGTCTTGGCTGCGTCTTGGCATCTCTTCACCAAAAACACATCTTAATACCAGGTGGAATCAGAAGTCTCTCGCTTGCTCAATTTCTGGGACACTGTATATAATTTGCAGGCATCAGGGAGCCACTATCAATATGCAGGAAAATCCCGAAACTTCCTGGAAGAGGTGGGATGTCTCGAATTTGTACTTTCAAAGTACTAATATGTACCATTATGGTACTAATATGTACCATGTAGAAGTGAATAAGGTACAAAGATATACCTTTTAGTTTTTGTACCTCAGGATACGGCCCCAGTGACAGCTTTGTAGCTTTTTCTCTGTGGATTGACCATATGCTGTTTTCATGCAGGAGATTTCTACAGCTTCCAGTTGAGATTTAGATGATAATATAAGCAGTTTAGTAGCTTCAATAAATATAAGTCCATTTCATTCATGTGCAATGTGGGCGCATAAATATGTATGTGTGGCCTAAAGACAGACTTACACAGAATTGGCCAAACCTGTCCTGCACGTCACTGTATGTTGTGAACTCAGCTTTGCCGGTTTGGATTCAGAGCAGTCCGTAGGCAGTGTGTGAACGCTTTACACGAGAATAAAGGCGAGAGAGCTCTTTGAGTGGGCCTTGGCCTGCCCGCCTGTGTCTGGGGAAGGCCCCGGAGGACTAGTAGGCGCGTGGCTAGCTTTATGCAGTATTCATAGGATGTAAAGAATGGCCCGTCTCAGAGAAAAAAAAAAAAGAAAGAAAGAAACAGAAAGAGAGGGAGAGAGTAAGAGAGAAAAATGGAGCCATTATTCCAGGCCTCTAACGGGAGCTGCTTGTTTTTGCAGCACGAGCAGCGGAGCCTGAATATTAGTATGTACAGAGGAAGCTAAGAGTGTGTGTGTACGTCCAGATGTGTATACACAAGGGGTCATTATACTGAGAACTGCAGCATTTACATTACAAGTACATACAGGAGTGTGTGTGAGCGAATACTCACGACAGCTGCTGTGCTAGACTTCAGATGGAGCTGCTGGATACACACACACACACAGATTTGGACACAGTTTCTAATCAGAAATCATCAGGAATAATGACTGACTGCAAAATTACAAAAAAGGATTTAGCATCATGTCCAAAAACTACATATAGTTTTATTTTAAGTGGTGCACAAGAATAAACATTTTCATTTGTATGTATATATATATATATATATATATAATGAAATATAGATTCTTAAAAATGGAAGAAAAAAAACCCCTCAGTTTATATCTTGCAATTCAGACTTTCTGTCTCAAAATTCTGAGTTTATATTTCACAATTCTGAGTTTCTATCTCTCAGTTCTGACTTTATATTTTGCAATTCAGACTTTATAGCTCAAAATTCAGAGTTTATATTTCTAAATTCTGAATTTATATCTTGCAATACTGAGATTGTATCTCGCAAATCTGTGAGAAATATAAAAAATATATAAATAAAATTTATATTAAATATAAAACTTTATATTTCAAAATTTTAGAGTTTAGAGTTTATATCTTGCAATTCCGACTTTGTTTCAAAATTCTGAGTTATATTTCTAAATTCTGAGTTTATATTTCAATTCTGAATTTATATCTCACAATTCAGATTTTATATCTCAAAATTCTGAGTTTATATCTCGTAATTCTGACTTTATATTTTGCAATTCAGATTTTATATCTCAAAATTCTGAGTTTATATTTTGCAATTCTGACTTTATATTTTGCAAATCAAACTTTATATCTCAAAATTCTGAGTTTATATTAAAATTCTGAGTTTATATCTTTCAATTCTGACTTTGTTCCAAAATTCTAAGTTTATATTCCTAAATTCTGAATTTATATCTCACAATTCTGACTTTATATCTTAAAACTCTGACTTTATATCTCGCAGTTCTGACTTCATATTTTGCAATCCAGACTTTCTCAAAACTCTGAATTTATAATTCACAATTCTGAATTTATATTTCGCAATTCAGATTTTAACTCAAAATTCTGAGTTTATATCTTGCAATTCTGACCTGATATCTTGCATGTCTGAGTTTTTATCTTACAATTCTTTTATTTCTCAGAACTGCAAGAAAAAAGACAGAATTTATATAAATAAATTCAGATATAAATTCAGAACTGCAAGAAAAAAACGTCAGATTTTAAATACAAACTGAAATTCTTTTCATATACTGTTTTAGTCTAACACACACACACTTTCTTTTATATTCAAGATGGTAAGCAAAAAAATTATATATTTTAATTCATTTTCAAGAGAACCTCATTTCCACTTCAAAACAAAATTAGTAAATTGTCATTGATTACATTATGGATTATAGTTGATTATGTTAAAGGAGTCTGATATAGTTCATTTGTAGAGTCATCATATCCTAAAATCCTCAAGCTTATGATCAAAATCTGATGGGGCTTGCTGCAGTAAGCGCAGGCTTCAGGATACAGTATGTGCACACACACACACACACACACACACACACACACACACACACACAAACCTTACCTTTTCCTTCGCGATATTGACCGCGTGAACAATGGGCTGATTGTGAGGTCTGGTAGAGTATTGTGGAGGGGTGTCAAGCAGGGGCCGTGAGGGTGACCCCTCTTACAGGCTCACAGCATCCCTGGACACCTTCTCAAACAAACCACAGCAGGACATGGAAAATTCTGTATGAGGAGCAAAATAATAACACGATCAAGTTCTATGAAGAGAAGGTGGCTATCTAAAAACTGGAAGGGCTACAAAAGAGGATAGACAGTGAATACAGATACGCACACAAAAAAGTGTGATTAAAAGACAAAGAGCTATCCATTAGCATTCCCATTCATCTCAATGGCAGCTGCCTGGCTGGCACAGGATCTGTGGGAAATACAAAATTTGAAGAAAAGAATTGTGAGACAGTCATCTACTGCAATACTGTCATCACATGGCCTTTCTAGAACTATGTGACCAATAAATCTGGAGCCCAAGAAAAATAAAATAAAATAAAATAAAATAACTAAAATAATTCCATAAAAGTCTGTAATGTCAAATGGAATATGCAGGGAGAATATAAATCCATGTCACACTTTTAAAACCCTAAAATAAAATAAAATAAAATAAAAATGAAACAAAATGAAATAAAATAAAATAAAATCTGTGATGTCAAAAGGAATAGGCAGGGAGAATATAAATTTACTCTTTTAAAACCCAAAAATAAAATAATAATAAAATAAAACAAAATAAATAAAATAATTCCATAAAAGTCTGTAATGTCAAATGGAATATGCAGGGAGAATATAAATCCATGTCACACTTAAAACCCTAAAATAAAATAATAAAATAAAATAAAATAAAATAATAGGCAGGAAGAATATAAATCCATTTCACACCTAAAATAAAATAAAATAAAATAAAATAAAATAAAATAGTACAATTAAATAAAAATGTGTGAAATCTGTGAAAAGGAATAGGCAGGGAGAATGTAAATCCATGTCACACTTTTAAAACCCTAAAATAAAATAATAAAAAATAAATGAATAAATAAAATAAAATAATAGTGCAATTAAATAAAAAAAATCTGCGATGTCAAAAGGAACAGGCAGGGCGAATATAAATCGATGTCACACATAAAATAAAATAAAAATGCTTTATTCACAACATGCAAGATGCCTAGACTTTTTTCAGTTCTGAAAAAGATGGGTACAGCCATAAAGCATTTATCACAGTATTTTTATTCAGTTTATAAAAAAAAAAAAAAAATCTCATTTTATGTAGCCACTAATAATAATTATTATAAATTATAAATAATAAATAAATTGTTCTATTATAAATTGTTACAAGTAAAATGCATTATTATTATTATTATTATTATTATTACAAAAATAGTTTCACACAGCAGCACTATTTTCTAATAAATGCTTCACTCACAACATATTGCTGTTTACATACGTTTATTCTGAATATGACGACATACTCATTAAGTAGTTTACATAGGTTGTGAACTGTTTACATGGGTTGTTTGTACAACTGTTTCATTCAGATCCCCCATTTACGCTCACGCTACGCTCTGATTAATGGCTGCATATAAGGAATGTAAAGCACGTGCCGTGAAGTGACTGCCATATGCCGGCATTCGCTCACAAACTAAATAGAGAGTTATAGCCCGATTAAAGTGTCTACATATCTTAAATAATATGACACAATTCCAAAAATGTTCCACATGCCTTATTGCAGCAATTTTCTTATCCAAAATACTGTCTGTGGCCATATTACTGCCGTCTACATAAACACAGCCGCCGTCTGATCTTTAATCACATAATTGACACCACGTGTGGCAGAACTCAGGTGCAGAACTGCGGCACCTCACCGGACCAGGTATAAATCATGTGTGATTACTGTAGCGAGCGCTCGGCCTCCGCCAGCCAGGTAGCCTCTGGCTCTATATATGGAGATCTATTTATAACCCCCCGTGTCACTGCCGCTGCTCTTTGCTGTTTTGCAATGCACTGCAAATCTCCATCGTCGCTGTTCTCATTCTGTTCACCAGCCCATCCGTCCTCCGCCGTCGCTTACCACCCATCTCCATTCATACAAGCTCTCGCACGTGAGAGCCAGAACAGCAGCACTGTCACTCTTAATATGAATACCAAGACCAGAACAAAGCATTAGGTTTGGAAACATACAGCCGGAGAAGAGAACATCTGACATACGGAGAGTTTTAGTTGATGTGCCACCTTAAAATGACCTACCAGTTGCAGAAATCGCAGAATTGCTTATGGATTGAATCTTGTTTATGCAGTATGTACATTATCTGATAAAAGGCATGAAATATGTGGATTTTCTATTTTTGTGATAGTGTTAAGTATACTGAAAAAGGTGTAGAAGTAATTTTGAATGCTAGCAAATTTCACAAACAAAGACATGGCAAGTAACACATTGAATTAAGTGAAATTTTGAAGTAGAAAAACTGAAATAGTATTTTCTTGTAAAATGTACAATAATCCTTGTTTTATTTACAACTTCATTACAAAAAATGTAAAATACATCAGAAATCTGATTTTGATGTCAAAAGCCCCTGTTACAAATTGTTTAGAAATTAAGCTTTTGATTATTTTTACTGATTATTTTTGATTATTTTTTAATTCTTTTTGATATTGATGTATTCAAATACTTTGTGAAGACAACAAAATAACTATTATTAATGTATAATTTATGCTTTTCTTCATTTATTTATGCGTTGTTTAAATTTTATATACTTTATTTTTATTATTAGAGTAAAATGCTTGTACACTTATTCAGCTGATTATTTATGCATTTCTTTAATTTCAGTTTTATTCTTTTTAGATTATTATACTTGTCGACTTGGCTTTAATATTTTTACTTTATTAAAATAAATTTCAGTATTTTTTTGTGAGAGGTAGAATTTTATTTTATTTTATTTTATTTATTTTTTTTTCCATTTTAGAATTTTTATCTGAATCATATTTAGACAAAATCTGAAGAAAAGAAAAATTGAAGACCCCTGTTATTGCTGTCTGATTTTAAAAGTCAGCTTAGAAATGTGGCACAAAAAAAAAAAAAAAAATGTAGTATCATATTAATGTATTTAAATATTTTATTATGATCATGACATTGCAAAGACATTAAAAGTATTACTAATGTATAATTTATGAATTTGTTTATTTATATCTATTTATTAATATTTATAATACTTTTCTATTTTCATAATTATAATTTCTTTATTATATTTTATTGTTATTTTATTGTTAGAGTAATATGCTTGTACATTTTTCTTTAACCTTTTCATTTTAATAAAATAAATGTTATATGTTTCAGTATTTTTTTTTTAATGTGAGAACCAAACTGGTTAGTTTGGTTGAAGGTTCAATTTTGCATTTTTGTCAGAATCATCTAAAAAAAATAATAATGAATAAATTAAAGAAACAAAACAAAACAAAACAAACAAACAAAAACAATAGAAAAATTTAAATTTAAATTTAAAAACTAAATTTTAAAAATAAAATAAATAAAATATAAGTGCAGAGAATGCCTGTTGACTGATTTAAATAAACGGCTTTTGTAATTACAGGGTTTTTTATATTATTTATGAATACAAATAAATTTATAGATAAATGTTTATGAATAAATTTCTGAATACTTTTTTTTGTTTTTTTGTTTTGTTTAGTTTTTTTTAATGTGAGAACCAAAACGGTTAGTTAGGTCGAAGTTTCAATTTTGCATTTTTGTCAGAATCATATTTTAAAAAAAAAAATTAATAAATAAAAAAAAAAAATAAATAAATAAAATAAAATGTAAAAAATAAAATATAAATGCAAAGATCACCTGTTGACTTATTTAAATAAACAGCTTTTGTAATTCCATTTTTTTTTTAAATTTCAACTTTATTATATATTATTGTTATAGTAATATTCTTGTACATTCTTGTATTCTTGTACACAGATTTTTTTTTTTAATGTGAGAACCAAAATGGTTTGTTTGGTTGAAGTTTCAATTTAGCATTTTTGTCAGAATCATATTACAAAAATAAAATTAAATGAAATAAAATAAAAATATATATATAAAAATAATAATACAATTAAATTTCAAAATAAAATAAATTAAACATAAGTGCAAAGATCGCTTGTTGCCTTATTAAAATAAACAGCTATTGTAATTCCTGTTTTGTTGTTGTTGTTTTTTTCAACTTTATTATATTTTATTGTTAGAGTAATATTCTTGTGCATTTTGCTTTAACTTTTTCATTTTAATAAAATAAATGTTAGATTTTTTTAGTTTTGTGAGAACCAAAATGGTTAGTTTGGTTGAAGTTTCACTTTTGCATTTTTGTCAGAATCATATTCCAAGAAATAAAATGAAATACAATGAAATAATAAAATAAAATAATAAAGTAAAATAAAATAAAATAAAATAAAATAAAATAAAAAGTGCAAACAAAAGTGGTGTACTTGCTGAAGTCTCCTGCTATACAACGCTGTCTGATTTTAAAAGTCAGCTCAGAGATGTGGCACAGTAAGAAACCAATGAAGATCCATTGTGCTCATAGTAAGCTCAAGGTTCGAGGCTGGCCTGAATCCCAAATGCAATACCTTTTCACCTCTTTCCAGTTTTCTATTGCTCACCCATCCTTAATACAAAAGTGCATAAATAATATGTAATTTGCACTCGTTCTTTTAATTTACATCATGAAGAAGACATCTACCAAGAAAGTATTTGTAAATTCCATACATATAAATCAGCAAAGACAGAAATAATTTTGAAGTTATGATATGAAACAACATAAAAACTGATGGTTAACACGGCACATTCCTCCAAAGACTGCATAAATAACATGTTAAATAAAGGTTAGGCGTTCTTTCATTTTGCACGATGAAAGAAGAATAAAATCTTTTTGTTGTCTGCCAGTTCTTTTGCAGAAGAGGTCACAGGACTTTTTTGTGTGTCAGGGAAAAAGAAAAGAAGAAGAAAAAAAAACAGGGGAAAATTACCTGCCTTAATGCTAGTGGCAGCCTGTAATTTATGAGAATTTTTCATGAAAGCTCTGAGGTTAAGTAGGCAGGCAGGCAGGCCTTTTCAGTTCTGGTATTGACGTCTTTCGCCGCTCACAATGAGTGACTAAAATGGCAGTTCCTTTATGGACCGTCCACGCTGTTGCTTCCGAACATCTGCACATACATTTCCCATAAACCCTTTTAAAATACCTCAAGTCTCAAAAGCAATATTTAAGAAAAAGAAAAGGCCGGAGACAGAAAAGAGAGCACAAAAGTGGTGGTAATTTATTAAGTGCTCTTAGACTGAAATGCAAGTTTTGTCCTACGTCTAAAATTAGACTACAGGAAAACGGGGGTGAGGTAAGGGGTTGAGATGACATCAGCAGAGGTCAGCGGGTGTGAGGAGGACGTGAAAGAGTCAATGTTTAATCTGAGCCTGAGACGCAGAGGTCAAACTCAGAGGTCCCTTAAGACATTAGATATAGCGAAAGATTGTCTGTGGACTTTTTACTTCTTCTTATTTTTGCTCTCAAGTAAACTGATCTCAGTTAAATAACCCAAAACAGAAAGGCTCACCATATAAAAATAAATTAAATTAATTTGTACAATTAAAATGAATTTATTGAAATAATAATAATAATAATTAAATAATCACCAAATGTATTACTGATTATGAATACATGAATAAATACATTTTAATAATTGTTAATATTATTTTGATAACTGCAATTACTAAAATGTCTTTATCAAAAATCTAAAATATTTTGATATATATATATATATATATATATATATATATATATATATATATATATATATATATATATATATACACTAATTTACTAATTTCATTTAATTGTTAATTTAATTGTAATTAATTAGCTATAATAGTATGGCGCACCAAACAGGAAATAATTATAAAATATATAAAATGTAATCTGAATGTAAATGAAAGATTGAATATTTAGACATAATCAGAATATATTTTATAAATCTGAATTTATAAAATTTATATGTATATATACATATATACACACACACACACACACATATATATATATACACACATATTTGTGTGTGTACTGAATATATGTAAATCAGAATATTAATTTATAAATCAGAATATATAAATGTAAATAAAAATAAAAAGATAAAATTCTTAATATATAAATTTAAATCATGAATATATAGAAGTAAATCTGAATATATATTTAGAAGTCTGAATATATATAAATGTAAAATGTGAAAAATTAGTTATAATTCTTATATAAATACAGATTACCGTATGTATAAGTCTGAATATATAAATTGCAATATATAGATATAAATATATAGTTGCAACACACACATACATACATACATACATATATACACACACACATTTAAATTATGAATATATAGACATAAATCAGAATATATAGTTATAAGTCTGCATATATAAATGTAAACAGAAAATGTAGTTATAATTCTTATATAAACACAGATTGCAATATGTATAGGTCTGAATATATACATGTGATTTGCAATATATAGATATAAATATGAATAGACCGTTGCAAAACGAAACACATAAATTTAAATTGTGAATATATAGATGTAAATCAGAATATATTTTTTTAATAAATCTGAACATATAGAAATAAATCAGAATATATAAATGTAAATCAGAATATAAAGACAAAAACCTTAATATTCAATTTTAAATCATGAATGTATAAAGTAAATCTGAATATATAGTTATTAATCTGAAGATATAAATGTAAACTGTGAAAATGTAGTTCTTATATAATTATAAATTGCAATATGTATAAATCTGAATATATAAATATAAATTGCAATATATAGATATACATATGAATCTTAACATATTTAAATAATGAATATATAGAAGTAAATCTGCATTTATAGTTATAAGTCTAAATATCTAAATGTAAACTGTGAATGTAGTTATAATTCTTATATAAATATAAACTGCAATGTGTAAGTCTGAATATATAAATGTAAATTGTAATATATAGATGTAAATCAGAATAAATAGTTACAAAACTGAATATAAAAATGTAAATCATTAATATATGTATACAGAATATATGCAATCTGTATATATACAAATTGTGAATATATAATATAGAATATATAGAATACATTATAATATCTTATATATAGAATATATAAGAATTCTAAATTGGAATGTATATTTCAATATAAATATATCTTTGTTATTAGGCATGTCATAGACAAGTTCTGATGACTTTTCTATGAATGTTATATAATTATTCCTGTTTGGTGCTGAATTTAGCGATGATAATTCTCAGTGTGCCTGCAAACCCATCCTGAACATGTGAACAACCCATTCAGCTTGTGCGTGAGTGAGTGAGTGAGTGTGCTCGACTCATGCTGTGACACTTTTAGCTGCCCATGGGGCACTTCCTGTTTCCATGTGCTCTGCTTCCTGCGTGATGGCCATGACCAGAATAAAAGCAGAATGTATAGCTCCTACCCACACAAATATGAAGCGTGGCCTGAGGAATGAGCCAGGCAGAGGTGATACACTTCCTATCCACTGCTAAACATACATGCACTGCAAAAGAAACACAAATACACAATGACAAATGAGACAAAAAAGAAAAAGACTAGAACAAAACTAAAGTCAAATAATAAAAGTAAAAGCAGAGGCCACAAATTACTGCACATTTCTTTATCGCATTAGCTGTTAGTTTAAAATAATTCTTGTTTGATGTTAATAGAAATTAATTTGATGGTTAATTTGATAGTGATAGAAAGAATGGGTAAATAAATAATAAAAATAAATAAACAAATATGACCCTGATTGAATACCTCAGCACCTTTTCTCTTTTTTTATTTCCATTCTCTTGCATTCCTACCGCATCTCTTTTGTTTGTAAATATGTGCATATCTCTGCTCTGTTTATCCTGTCAGGGTCTTGAAGAGATTGACAGTTCTGACACGGCCAATCAGCTGCTCTGCAGCAAGGTCACTTGTCAGGCACAGCCTTTGATTGGCTGCAGGTAAGGAGAGTCTTATTTGATAGGTGACAGTTTCACTTCACCAAGGGCAACTTGGAGCTGAAACGGGTAATTAAATCTTTTTGTAAACATTAATAAGGTCTAGGGGTGCTAGTATGATGTGCATGTGTGTTTATAATGGTATGTGTGTGAGGGCATGTGAGCTGTGCTCACTTGTGACATTTTGCAAGTCTTTTTTGTGTAGAGGGCATGTACATTTACGTCTGAGTGTCAGTGACGAGACACGGCTAATATTGAAAATGTCCAAAAGACAGTGAGGTCAAAAAGGGGCCTGATTATTTTTTGTAAAAATAAGTATAAAAATACAATAAAAATATACAAATAAATAAATAAATAAATAAATAAAATGCATTACATTTGTAAATAAAGTATAAATAAATAAATGCTTAAATAAACAAATGCATTAAATGAATACATGCATAAATAAACAAATGCATATATAAATAAATGCTTAAATAAAAAAATCAAAAAATCTTATAAATAAATAAATTAATAACCAAATATACAAATGATGCTTAAATAAAATCATTTATTTGCAAATAAATTATAAATAAATATATGCATTAAATTTGTAAATACATTATAAATAAATATATGCTTAAATGAATAAACAAACAAACAAACAAACATAAATGCTTAAATAAACGCATACATAAAAATGCATAGACAAATGCATTAAATTAATAAATGCATAAATAAACATGCATATGTAAATAAAAGCTTAAAAAATAAATGTATGAATAAATAAATGCTTAAATAAATGCATAAGTTATACAAATACATATACAAATAAGCAAATAAGTTTGTAAATAAATTATACATAAATGCATTACATCTGAAAATAAATTATAAATTAATAAATGCTTAAAATAAATTAATAAACAAACCTAAATGCTCAACCAAAAATTATAAATAAAAATGCATAAACAAATGCACAAATAAATAAATGCATTATTGTATTTTTATACTTATTTTTATAAAAGTAATCCGGCCCCTTTTTGACCTCACTGTCTTTTGGACATTTTCAATATTAGTCGTGTCTTGTCACCAACACTCAGACGTAAATGTACATGCCCTCTACACAAAAAAAATAAATAAATAAATAAATAAAAAAAATAAAAAACAAACAAACAAACAAAAACATGCAAAATGTCACAAGTGTGCACAGCTCACATGTCCTAACACACATAATATTATAAACACACATGCGCATCATACTAGCATAAATAAAATGCATAAGCAAATAAATAAATGCTTAAATACACAAATGTATTAAATTAATAAATGCATAAATAAACTAATGCATATAAATAAATAAAATAAATGTTTAAATGCATTCAATTTGTAAATAAATTATAAATAAATAAATTCTTAAATGAATAAACAAACAAACATAAATGCTTAAACCAATGCATAAATAAGAATGCATAAACAAATGCACAAATAAATAAATTCATAAATATCTAAACAAATGCATAAAGGAAATGCTTAAATACACAAATGCATATATAAATAAATGCTTATATAAATAAATAAATGCTTCAATCAATCATATGTTTGAATAAATAAATGAAACATATGAAAACAAACAAATAAATGAAATAAACTTAAACCTATCAGCAGTATGGTCAAACAACATCAAGCTCTGGTGACTGTGTCAGATACATGGGTTTGAATCTGGCCTGTGTTCCTGACCACATTCACTGTAATTTTATTTCCCCCTTTTATTCCCCTCTTTTATTTTTCAAATGCACTGGGAAAGATTTACCCCCTTAGAAACTGGGATGTACGTTTGCCGTTTCGAGCCCTGCTAAAACCATTGTGCTCAAGTAAGGTACTTAACCTCCAGGTGCTCTAAGTGAATTTTCTTTGTAATAAGTGTACTATAATGTGCAGTGGAAAAGGACGCTACTAAATCACTAGATACTTATAAAATTTTGTGCTACATGTGATCACGTTCAGTCACCTCTTTCTCAGTTTTTTAATACTCATAGTTTCAGTAAGGCTGTAATGAGATGGACAAACAGCAAGTCTAATCCTGTTCCTGCGGCCAGTTGTCTGACAGCAGAAGGGATCAATGAGCCCGAGGATGTGTTTGGGTTGGTGGTGAGAGGTTACCCGTGATCAGATGTGTTTGGTCTGTGGCTTGTAGGAGGCCGGTAGAGTAAGTCCAGCCACGGCAGGGGGGGCATCTGTGCACATATGTTTCCTGAGACCCCCACTGCCACAGCATCCACCACAATCACTATCAAAACCAGTTAGCCAGGTATGATGACCACCTAGATCAGACCTCTAAACAACCCACTAAGACATGCACACTTTTCTCATCTACAGCCACAAACAACTACCAGCAGCTGCTTTGAATATGGTGTAACCTCCTACCGAACCAATGACTATCCATAAAGAAAAAACAAATATCAAATAATATGTGACCCTGGACCACAAAACCAGTCATAAGCAGCACTGGTATATTTGTAGCAATAGCCAACAAAACATTGTATGAGTCAAAATTAACTTTTCTTTTATGCCAAAAATCATTAGGATATTAAGTAAAGATCATGTTCAGTGAAAATATTCTGTAAAATTCCTACCGTAAATATATTAAAACTTAATTTTGATTAGTAATAGGCATTGCTAAGAAATTCATTTGGACAGCTTTAAAGGTGATTTTCTCAATATTTCGTTTTTTTTTTTTTTTGCACCCTCAGATTCCAGATTTTCAAATAGTTGTATCTCAGCCAAATGCTGTCCTATCCTAACAAACCATACATCAATGGAAAGTTTATTTATTCAGCTTTCAGATGAATGTATAAATCTCAATTAAAAAAAAAAAGACCCTTATGACTGGTTTTGTGGTCCAGGGTCACATATATCACCAACAGCAGTCAAACACAGTGAGCTACATGTGTAAGGAACTTTAAAAAGGACCACATGTTTTTAATAGGACAGTACAATGGAGACCAACTCTTATGGGTAATAGGAAATGACACATATCAGAGTCAAACCTGTGACAGCACTGTATATTTTGCATGCGCTGCTTGTGTACGTAACGGGGACGTAACAGGGCATAAACAAGTTATCTGTGTCAGTGACAAGAAACGGCTACACAGAAAATCTCCAAAAACTAAATAGATAAATAAATAAAATGCTCAAATAAATAATAAATTACATGTGTTAGCAACAATTCAGATTTCTTTTTATGAGCAGTAAAGGCTTTTCACTTACAAATAATAATAAATAAAGCATATTTTATTCTTATTCATGAGAAAATACGCATTTCCTACCGGTTAGGCCAAATCAGGAGTGTGCTAAGTTTGTATAAAATGTATGTTAGGACAGATTTAAAAAAAAAAAAAAAAACTGCCTTTAGACATAAACTGTAAAAACATAATTTTATATCAAAACATAAAAATACCAGAGAGAAAAATATATATACAGTACTGTGACAAAAGTCTTAGGCCACTAGTATTTTCATCAGCTAAAAAATGGTTTAAAGTCAGTTAAAGTCGGTATCTGCTGTAGTGTGTCAGTAGGAAATATCAGTTTACATTTCTAAACATTCATTTTGCCATTAATTATAATAATTCAGTGAGATTTTTGTATGGAGCACAGGCTGTTGTCAGACTCCTTGTGCAAACAGAGATCTGATCTCTCCATCATTCAATCCAGTCTGTCTTAAGAAACAGAAAAAATGGAGACGGACTAAATCCAGAAGAACTGTGGCAACATCTCCAAGATGCTTTAAGAGACCTATACCTACAAAGCTACAGTACTGTTAAAATTTTTAGGCAGTTAGGCACATAAAATGAGGATGCTGTCAAAAACAATGTTATAAACAGATTTTCTTTATCAATGAACTTCTATTAACTAAAATAAATCAGCATTTGATGTGACCATCCTTTGCGTTTAAAGTAGCTTTTGCCCTGTGTGCACTTGTGCATAGTTTTTCAGGTAGCTTTGCAGGTAGGTTACTTGAAACATCTTGGAGATGTTGAAACAGTTCTTCTGGATTTAGTCTGTCTCAGTTTGTTCTGTTTCTTCATGTCATTCCAGACAGACTGGATGATGATGAGATCAGATCTCAGTGTGGAGCACTGGCTGTTGTCAGACTCCTTGTGCAAACAAAAATCTCACTTGATTATTACAATTAATGGCAAACAGAATGTTTGAAAATGTTAACCGATATTTTTTACTGACACACTACAGCAAAAGATAGAAATAACTTACTTCAAACCATTTTTTAGCTGGTGAAAGACTTTTGCACAGTACTGTATATGTAAATAATAATAAAATAAAATATAATATATAACTTTTTCTAAAGTAACTAGTAAAGTAACGCATTACTTTTAAAATTTTTACTTTTTAAATAAGTTTATAATAAGTTACTTTTTCAAATAAGTAATGCAAGTTATTTTTTTGCATTTATTAACTTTTAATATTAAAAACAAACAAGCAAGCCCTGCCCAAATTTAAAAAGTAATGCAAAAGTAACAATGCATTACTTTCCTTAGAAACTGTTACATTCATGTCGGTGTATGTCTTTGGTTTCTCCCATTGTCTCCCCCCCCCGTCTATCTGTCTGCTTTGGTTTTACCCTCGTTAGCGTTATTCCCTTCACCTGTTTGCATCAATTAGTTCACCTTTATAAGCCTGTTTGTTTCTTGAGTTCCCTGTCTGTCTTTAATGTTTGTTTGTTTCTACGTGTGTGGATATTCCTGCTTGTGCTACCTGAAGTTTATATTAAATATTGTTGCCTGTTATCTCGTCTCTCGTCTCGTTCCGTCCAGCACGCAGCTACTACGTAACAGAAAGACCGACCTAAAACAGTTTTTTCGGCGTTTTTCCCTGCTTTATTTTCCGTTTTTTCTCAGTGTTTGTTTTGATTTTTCTTCATGGATCTCGCCGTTCAGATCATCCTCCTGGAGCAGGGGAATCGCTCTCTCGAGGACCACACCAGAGACTTTGTGCATCTCGTACCACTCACGCACTACCCGGACAGCTGCCTGTGCACGTTCTACCGTGCGGGACTGAACACCACCATCAAGGCGCAGCTGTCCGGGGATGGTCCTCGAGAGAGCATTGCCGATTACATCGTGTGGGTGCTGGTGTCCAGCAGATCTTTGTTGACCACGAAGTATGACACCAGCCCCACTCAAGACCCAGAACACAGCCAACCATCACCCCGACACGCGGAGTTTGAGCCCGAGCCCACCGCGGATGAGGAGCCAGAGCCACGAGCGACAGAGCAAAGGATCGCCACAGAGCCAGAGCCCAACACGTCCGACCAGGTGCGAGAGCCGGCTACAACTACCGCAACGGTGGAGTGCTGCGTGGAGCAAGAGAGGGCTATGGAGAGCCCTGCCCACTGCACCACCGCTGGGGGTGAGCTTGAACTGAACTCTGGGGACTTGATTGACTTCTTTACTGAAGTTCTGGACACTAACTCTGGAGATTTAATAGACTTTTCTACGGAAATACCTACCTGTCATGATCTACCTGTCGGTATGGAATTTCCACCCACACCCCCTCTTCTGTCTGTCTGGTCACCGCTGTCCCCTGACAGCCCCTCTGCTCACCCTCAGCCCACTACTTGTGCAGTGGGCTCGCCACGGGTCTGCCAGCTTCCATCGGCGTCAGGGCTGGAGGATCCCTCAGCTCCGCCTCCAGCCTCAGAGTCCAGAACTCCGCCTCGGCCCTCCGACCCTGCGGCTCCACCACGGCTCTCAGCTCCCTCGTCTCCACCGTCGCCCGTCGGCCCACCAGCTCCACCGGGCTCCCTCGTCCCTCCGGCTCCGCCTTGGTCGGTCGTCGTCCCGCCATCGCCTCGGGACTCCACTCCTCCGGCTTTGCCTCGTCGCTCCATCCCACCGGCTCTGTTGGGCTCCTCCCTCCCTCCGGCACAGCCTCCATCCTCTGTCGCTCCGGCTCCGCCGCGGACCTCCGGATCTCCGCCTACGCCTTGGTCGCCAGAGCCTAGGGCTCCGCCTTGGCCCTCCCGATCCTCGGTGTCGCCCTGGATCTTCGGCTCTCCGTCTCCGCCTCGGGCTCCTCCGCCAGCTGCTCCGCCTCTGTCGGTCGGCCCCCTGGAGTCGTCAGCCCTTCCTCCACCATGGCTCCTCCCTCCATCGGCTCCACCGTGGGTCATCATGGCTGCGGTCTGGGTCTCCCTCTGCTTCTCCTGCTCTGGGTCCCTCCTGTTTCCTCCTTGGCTCCTTCCACCTTCGTCACCCCCCTGGACTATGTTATGTTGATTTGATCTGTCTGTCCGGCCATTGCCTCCTGTACCGCCCACCTACTCTGTTTTTTTTTTTTTTTTTTTTTGTATTTTGTACGGCGCTAGTCGCGCCTATTCGGAGGGGGGCGTTATGTTACATTCATGTCGGTGTATGTCTTTGGTTTCTCCCATTGTCTCCCCCCCCCGTCTATCTGTCTGCTTTGGTTTTACCCTCGTTAGCGTTATTCCCTTCACCTGTTTGCATCAATTAGTTCACCTTTATAAGCCTGTTTGTTTCTTGAGTTCCCTGTCGGTCTTTAATGTTTGTTTGTTTCTACGTGTGTGGATATTCCTGCTTGTGCTACCTGAAGTTTATATTAAATATTGTTGCCTGTTATCTCGTCTCTCGTCTCGTTCCGTCCAGCACGCAGCTACTACGTAACAGAAACTAGTAATGTAATTAAATTAATTACTTTTTTAGAGAGTAAGGCAATATTGTAATGCATCACTTTTACAAGTAATTTTCCTCAATTCCTCAGCTTAGGATAACTGTAAAAAAAAAAAAAAAAAGTTTTATTTATATACATTTTATTTTATTTAAAGATATTAAAATAAATTAAAAAATAATAATTTTACAGCACATTACATCAACGTTTTTGCCGTTTATGCTTTTTAAAAGTACATAAATATTTACTGTACACACACTTCCAAAAATTAAAATCTTCCAAATACCAGACTTCTTTGTTATGAACTATTAAAAATATAATGGTAATGTTTTAAACATTATTACTGTATTTGTTATAATAAATCTCAGGTAACTACAAATTTGTACTGCAGTTTTATCAGGATTAGTTACAACCAAAATGAGAAAAACTAAACTGCTACAATCAAACTTTCAGTTATTTAACTTATTAAAAACAACTAATGAAACAAAAAGCATCCATTATTATGTCTACAACATAGTTTACATACTCACCTCTCACTTCTTAAAGGGTTAGTTCACTCCAGAATTAAAATTTCCTGATACTTTACTCATGTCATCTAAGATGTTCATGTTTTTCTTTCTTTATTTGAAAAGAAATTAGGGTTTTTGAGGGAAACATTCCAGGATTTTTCTCCATATAGTGGGCTTCAATAGTGGCCAATGGGTTAAAGGTGCAAATTGCAGTTTCAATGCAGCTTCAAAGGGCTCTACAAGATCTCAGCCGAGGAATAAGGGTCTTATCTACGGCCCAATGATTTCCGTGATGCGGAAAATGCGGACGGAATCGTGGAATCCAGTCATAAAAACGGAATTTACTGAATAACACGGAATGTTACGGAATTTGTCAAAGTTTGAATGAATTATTCAAAAGTAGGTTAGTACACTTAAATCAAACCGCAATATGAACTATCTGTAAATATTACGCCACAAAAATATCATTTAAATGTGAATCCTGCATGTTCTGCGTGTGTCTCTGTTTTAATGAAAGGAGCAGACGAGCGGTTTTGTTTACTACACACTGAAGCGCGCGTGACGCTCGTGGTGACTTCAGTGTCTGTCGTCTCACTAAATGAGGACATAAATACATGAACAATATTTGCTGAGAGTCACTTCATGAGCATTTGACGTTCCATTTTAGGAAAACTAGCGTCATATATCATATACACACAGAAATATAAAGGTAGACACG
The DNA here is from genome assembly GCA_036247105.1 of Cirrhinus mrigala. Taxonomy (NCBI): domain Eukaryota; kingdom Metazoa; phylum Chordata; class Actinopteri; order Cypriniformes; family Cyprinidae; genus Cirrhinus; species Cirrhinus mrigala. The sequence goes on from CM070013.1 coordinate 42,200,557, forward strand.
GCGACCCGTCAAAATAAAAGTCCGGTTTAACTTGAAGACATTGTGCCAGATATATATTACTACTATTACTACTACTACTAAAATGAAACAAACATTGTTTTTTAGGGTATAATCACACAACATTTCTTCCATGTTTTAATTTTAATAGTAAATTCTCCTTTGTTTGCCAAAAAAAGTTTTAATTTTCAATAATCAAAAGATAAATGAAATTAATGTTTTATGCCTTCATTTGATAACCAGAACATTTTAAATACACAACACAGAATTTCTGAGGGTAAAAAAAATAAAAAAATAAAAAAATAAAAACTTTCATAAGGCTATTTTAAGAATAAATTTGAAAAAAATTAAGTATGCATTTAAACACAGAATTTGATAACAATAAAACATATGGTGAGGAAAAATAAAACATTTCATAGAGCCCTAAATGTCATTTTGTTTAAACCTTTATCAAATTAATGTGAAATTGTACAAGTTTCATGATTTTAATTAATTAGACATGCTCTTTGATTCATAAAATCTAATTTAAACATTAAAAAGGAGTTAACCATTAAAAATTCAATGGAATTTGGGAAAAAAAAACAAAAAAAAAAACGGTTTTCATAGGGCCCTAGGTCTTATCTAGTAAAACAATCAGTTATTTTCTAAAAAAAAAAAAAAAAAGTAATAAAATCTATACTTTTTAACCACAAATGCTCATCTTGCACTCACTCAACCTCACGCATTATGAAGTCACGTTGGTCACAAGTGACGTAGGCAGAATGTGTTGTGGACGTGAAAGACGAGCATGTGTGTGAAAGTATATACATTTTATTTATTTATTTATTTTTTGAAAATTATGATTGTTTCACTAAATAAGATCCTTCATCTGCAGCTGGGATCATGTGGAGGCCTTTGAAACTGCATTGAAACTGCGTTGAAGTCCACTAAAAAAATCCTGGAATGTTTTCCTCAAAAACATTTATTTCTTTTTGACTGAAGAAAGAAAGGCATGAACATCTTAAATGACATGGGGGTGAGTAAATTATCAGGAAAATGTTATTCAGGAATGAACTAATCCTTTAAATTTCAAGTAGAGCTACTCTACTATGGCTAAGATTACAGTACTGTGGCAACATAAGAACTGAAGTCTGCAAAAACCTGGACACCACACAGAAAAACAGCTCAATCCAGTCTAGACGGATACAAACGTTAAACATCAAACCAGATGAAAGCTCCGGCGGCAGAGTTTAAAATAAACTTGATCTAGAGGAACATGCCAGGGCACCACATGCGATTCATTGTTTTGGCCTCCAAAGATGGATGGCAGAAGTAGATTTTGGACTCGGAGCGATATAACTTATTGCTCACTTTCCTTTGCTGAACATATCGAAAACATCCAAGATATTATGAATGTGAATAGACTTAAAAAGAAAACTTCATTTCTGTGTAAAACGTTACTTAGCAAAGCCAAAAAACATATTTGAGCAGACTAAACCTGATGTGTTTTGAGACAAATTAAACCAAGTAACCCACTACGACTTGGCGAGGAGACATTCAATGTTAATATAACAGTTAAGACAGTACGCTTTTCTTTTGTGAGGACAAGGTTAAACCTTAAAAGGTTTGCACAAGTTGAATACAATAACTTGAACTCGTGAATTGAAAAGCTTTTCTTCAGGGATGACCTCTAGACTTTACCTTCCGATGACTGTAGATAACAACCTCGAAGGGAAAATAATGGAATACATCACATGCTTTTGTCCACACAAGTATCTTGACCCCGACGACCTTAAAAGGCTTAACCTTTGACCTCTGACATTGGAAAAGCACTTATTGCCTTCTGATAATCAAAATGCGTTGTTGCTGAGTGGCGCGGGGTTCGATGGCCATGAGGTAAGAGGCCTGAAATACATCTGAAGACAGACTGCAACCTGGGAAATTGCATGCTTAGAGGTGAGGTCACTTTGGAGAGGGACACAGGTGCAGAGCAACAGCACTAAAGCCTTCAGCTCTTCACCGCAGCGGCAAACTGCCTGGCAAGAAAAACCTTGAGGACACAATGGCAGGATAATATGGGTGGACAAAATGGCTTCTGGGATACAGCAATAATATAAGGCAATGATGAATTCATCTGCGCTGTTACTCAGATTTTTGTCTATTTTTTTCATACGTGTTACAGAACAGGTTTTATTATATTAATAATACAGAATATTAATATACAGAATTGCTTCTGAGATATGAACTGCATTTATTAGTACCATATAATAATAATATAGAATGTATTTATTAATATAGAATATCCAACCTGCATTATTTTTTTATTATTATAGCTTTTGTGTTTTGCTTGTTATTCAATTGTAATTTTACCCTTTGTAATGACTATAGCTAAACTCTGCCAATAATGCCAATAAACTCAAACAATAATGTAAAACTAATAAATGAATGAATGAATGAATGAATTAGTTAATAAAAAATAAGATTAAAAATAATATGATCAAAAATAAAACAAAAAATTAAAATAAAAAAATCAACAAAAATACAATAAAAATATATAAATAAACAAAAATTATACAAAAATAATAATAAAATAATACAGAACCGAATATAAAATGTATCAAAAAAATAAAATAAAAATTCCAATAATTAAAACAAAAAATAAAAATTTAATTAAATTAAATAAACAAATATATCAACAAAAACTAATTTAAAAGCCCTAAAAAATTATACAAAATTAATAATAAAACAATATAAAACATAAAAATAAAAATAAACAAAAAACAATAAACAAAAACAAATAAAAATACAATAAAAATACAGTAATTAACTAAACAATTAAAAACAAAAAATAAAAAATAGTTAAAATGTCAACAAAAACACAAAAAAACGTAAAAATTATACAAAATTAATAATAAAACGATACAAAACTGAATATAAAATAAACAAAATGCAATAATTAACTAAATTAAAAACAAAAATAAAACAAACAAAAACCAAATAAAAATGTAAACAAAAGAAAATAAAAAATAGATTAAAAATAATAAATACAAATATAAAGCAAAATAAAAATAAACAAAAAAATAATAAAAATACAATAAAAATTATATAAAATCAATAATAAAATACAGAACTGAATATACAATTTATAAGAAAGAATTATAATAATACAATACAACTAAATAATTCAAAACAAAACAAAAAATAATAATAACAATAATTAAATAATCACAAATATATCAACAAAAACCCTAAAAATTATACAAAATTAGTAATTAAATAATACAAAACAAAATAAAATAATGCAATAAATAACTAAATAATTAAAAACAAAAATAAAATAAAGCCAAAAATAAATCATACATACATATATAATGCTAGAAATTATTAGCCAAACTACCTTTTTAAACTGGATGTCGATGGATTGTGGCCTGTTGATCTGCAGGGAATTGCATTAAAAATAAAATGGTCTGCAACATGATAACAAAACATTAATATTAGTATAAAAGCCAATGTTTTCAGAAAAACCATGCATATGAATTGATCTCCAGAGTTAATTCCATACTGTAAATTCAAATATGTACATGCTATATTCATTAACAGATTATAGACAGCAGGGCAAACTAATGCATAAAAAACAATGCTAAAAAAAAAAAAAAAAAATTCAATCAACATTAACACCAAAACAGGGAATGATGCTCCAATTAGAGACAGAATGTCTTTTTTATGCCCTGGTCGATGAAATTTAGAAACTGTTGAAAGAACAGATCACATGGTGTCTTTAAAAAAAACAAAGAGAAAAAGAAATCTTGATATTTCCGGTCTCTAGATGTGGCTCAGGTTGCTTCTTTAAAATGTAAAGCTACAGGAAGTCACTTAGACAAAAAGGATAATATTTGTATTTGTTAATTATACAAAGCAGACAGTTGGTAAACTAATGATGTGCGGTCTTACATTCCCGCCATCGTTCATGGAGAGAGAGGGAGAGCGAGAGAGAAAACGCTGCAGCGACAGACAAACTCTCAAGCGCCAAACAGGCCAGCGTGGTGCAATCCTCCTGACATTTTTCATTGTGTGTAATTGCCATTCATTCACTAATGGAGTGCATTGTGTCAGTAATGACAGGAAATGTCAAGTCCCCAACCCGAGTAGGGGTTCGTCACAATTGTTTGCCTTTTCACATGAAAATACACATGCGTTTCCCCCTGGAAAGGGGAAGAAAGAAAGGTATGCCCGTGTTGTCACTGGAGATCCTTACTGCCATTTTCAAGATTGTGTTAAGCCTTATTACTTTGCATTCATCATATTTAATTATGCTGTGGCATGCAAAGTCATAGTACAACCCATCATTTTCTCCACCGTCTCAGTGAAAGGTGAAGGACATCGCTCGAGAGTAAAATGTCATTCGTGAAGTTTGCCTTCGTGTTTGCCTTGAAACCTTTCAAAATATTGGAACAATAAAAGCTGTAATTTGGTTTATAACAAGGGAGAAATGAGAAAATAAAGCCGAATACAATCAGACGGGAAGATGCATTTATAGTTAAAGTCTGAACATGTTAAAAATCTGGGATTGAAAATCTGAAATAATTAATTTAATTATTATATTCATTAAAAAAGTAAGAATTTTAAATATTATTATAAATTAATAATATTACTTTTAAATAAAAGAAAAATGTTACATATTTAAAAAACATCATTCTCACAATTCTTTTTAAGAGTTTATAACTTACAATTTTGTTTTTATAAATAAAAAGTTAATTGTTAATCTTTTTTATCTCACAATTCAGATTTTTCATTTCATTTCATTTATTTCTTATTAAATTTAGCAACCTAATTTGTAATGCAAATATGTATTAAATTACAAAAATGCAGAACAGAAGATTTTTTAATATACTTCCAATTTTTAGAATTTTTTTTTTTAATATAAAAAGGTAATTGTTAAACTTTATCTCACAATTAAGATTTTTTTTTCTAATTTATTTCTAAATAAATGTATCGTCTTAATTTGTAATGCAAATTTTTGTATTAAATTACAAAAATTCAGAAAACAGGAATTTTCGATATACTTTCAATTATACTTTTGAAATTATAATTAAAGGTAATTGTTAAACTTTTTATCTCTTTTATCAGATTTTTTCTTCTATTCCTTCATTTATTTTTAATAAAATGTATCAACCTAATTTGTAATGCAAATTTTGGTATTAAATTACAAAAATGTAGAAAATAATTTTTAATAAACTTTCAGTTATACTTTTGAAATTATAAAGTTTATATATATATATATATATATATATATATATATATATATATATATATATATATATATATATATAAAGTAATTGTTAATTTTTTTATCTAACAATTCAGATTTCTTTATTTCTTCATTTATTTCTAATTAAATTTATCAACCTAATTTGTAATACAATTTTGTATTAAATTACAAAAAAATGCAGAAAATAATGTTGAATATACTTTAAATTATACTTTTGAAATTATAAATTTAATAAAACAGTCATTTTTAGACTTTTTATTTCACAATTCGGATTTTTTTTTTTTTATCATTTTTGTAAGTATAATTTTGAAATTAACTCTTTTATTTAAAAAAAACTATAATTGTTATACTTTTTAACCGCATAATTCAGATTTGTTTATTTCTTCATTTATTTCTAATTAAATTTATCAACTTAATTTTCAATTATACTTTTGAAATTATAAAGTTTTTTAAATAAAAATAGGTAACTGTTAAACTTTTTAAATTGCACAATTCTGTTTTTTTCTTCATTATCAACCTAATTTGTAATGCACATTATGCACATTTTTGTATTAAAATTACAAAATTGCAAAAAAGAAGAATTTTCAATATACTTTTAATTACACTTTTTAAATTCTAAAGTTATTCCTTAAGTTATTTCTACTTGATAAATGATGCATCAATGATGTGCAAAAACTTTTTTTTTTCCTCCATATCATGGTTTGGCATACAATCCTACAAAACTTCATAATGTTTTCTCAGAATGATTTTTAAAACCACATACCCAAGAGTTTAAAACCTTTTCAGAGGTATTTGCTGGCTTGATGACATACCCTGGCCAACATAGACCATTGGCCCTGAACCAAATTGGTTTGTCCTCTGTTCTGATGCATTATGGAGAAAAAGGAATTGAAAACAAGGGGACCGAGAGGTACCAAGGTCCACTTTGTGCTCCTGATTGTATTGAGAATGAGACCCCAGCAACATGCACTTCAGCCCGGGCTACAAACAGAAAATCAATACAGTGCAATTAAGCACAAAGCAAAGCTCAGAGGAGAAGCAGCCAGATTTATTTATTAAATTCAAACTCCTACGGCTACTGAAGTTAATTTGGCCTGGGTGCTTTGATAGCACTCTCAAAGCCACTTCTATACTGAAGATAACCGCTTAGTGAAACACTGACACACATATGAAGGGTACTGAAAAGATGTAAGGATTCAACATAACAGAAGAAATTAGTGTAAAAGAATGCTTATCAAGTGAAGAACCAAACGGAGAAAGCTACAATACTGTTCAAAAGTTTGAAGTCAGCAGGATTTGTTTTTGAAAGAAGTCTCTTTATGCTCACCAAGGCTGTATTCATTTGATCAGAAATACAGTAAAAATAGTGAAATTGTGAAATATTATTAAAACCTAAAATAACTGTTTATTATTGTAATATATTGTAAAACGTAATTTATTTCTATGATGCAAAGATGAATTTTCAGCATCATTACTCCAGTCTTCAGTGTCACATAATCCTGCTCAAGAAACATTTCTTATTATTATCTATGTTGAAAATAGTTGTAATGATTAATAATTTTGTGGAAACTGTAAAACATTTTGTTTCAGGATACTGCGACTTTGAATAAAAAGTTCAAAGGAACAGCTTTTATTTGAAATAGAAATCTTTTGTAACACTATAAATGTCTTTACTGTCACTTTTAATCAATGTAATGCATCCTTGCTGGATAAAAGTATTAATTATTATTAAAAAAAAAAATAAATAAATAAACAATAAACAACAACACATCTAGCCGAGTGGACAGTGTATAACAAAAAAAATAAATAAATAAATAAATAAAATAAAATAAAAAACAAAACAAAACAAAAAACAAAACAAAATAAAATAATAAAATAAAAAATAAAATAAAATAAAATAAAATAAAATAAAATATAAAATCTGGCCGACCCCAAACTTCAGTGGTAGTGGACAGTGTATAACAACTAAAATAAAATAAAAATAAAATAAAATATTAATAAATAAATAAATAAATAAAATAAAATAAAATAAAATAAAATCTAGCCGACCCCAAACTTCAGTGGTAGTGGACAGTATATAAAAAAGAAAAGAAAAGAAATAAATACATACATACATACACACACACACACATACATAAATAAAATAAAATAAAATAAAATAAAATAAAATAAAATAAAATAAAATAAAATAAAATAAATCAAATCAAATCAAATAAAAACAAATCTAGCCGACCCCAAACTTCAGTGGTAGTGGACAGTATATAAAAAAAGAAAAGAAAAGAAATAAATGCATACATACATACATATATATATATATATATATATATATATATATATATATATATATATATATATATATATATATATATATATATATACACACACACACACATATACATACATAAAATAAATCAAATCAAATCAAATAAAAATCTAGCTGACCCCAATCTTCAATGGTAGTGGACAGTGAATGGTACCTTTCATTTACATAAAATCATTGAGCAGACTCTAAAGTGGCTTAAAAATCAGTCACAATTACAAGCAATCACAAGCAATTAATCATTAATGATTTAACAGTATTGCACAAGTCAACACTATTGCAATGCTGAGTTATACAAGTAAACTAGTCATGGCACATATATTGTGCTCTAACAACACTAAAATATACTGCATATATTTTACAAAACAAAAAAAAAATACTCTTTCAGTCTTTCTGCTTCAAAATGTCACATTTAATTCAATGTATTACTTGCCATTTCTTTGTAATTATTTGTGAAATTTGCTTGCTTTGCTTGAAAACGGTTTCAACATTTTCTTCAGTAAAGACTCAGTCAAGGCTTCTGATTGGTAAAGGAATTATGGGTAAACTAAGAGCAGTGGACAATATTAAAGGAATAGTTTGCTTAAAAATTAATTACATCATCATTTACTCACCCTTATGTCATTCCAAACCTATGAAGAACACTGGAGCACATTAATTTCCACTGTAAAAAAAGCAAACATTAATACATTTTGCAAAATATCTTCTTTTATGTTTAACAGAAGAGCGAAAGTCATCTCTTCAACAATACTCCACAATGTCCGACATTACCCAGCTCAGGTAAACACAGCACTAACATGCGAGCTTCGACACTTGTATGGAACAATTGCTGGACCAACCTTGCTCTCACAGACTCATAATGAAGCTGACAAGGGCCTTTTCATTTCCACCTGGTACTGAAGAAGTGAAAAGGCCCATTTTGTTGTCCAGCGTTGATCGACGTCCGCTTACCAACGCGGTTCTAATGGGTCTGCGCGTTCCCATTTGACAGTAGCGCGTAATGAACGACCTTGCGCGCACACCACCTCAGCCGGCACCCCAGAGAAATTAGAGGCCTCGTGTCGTTGTTTTCGTAAACCTTGTTTCTTTTCTCCTTCTACACCTCGTCTTTCTCTAGCGCTCGGCCTCTCTCCCTCCTTCCACGGCCGGCTGTGAAGAATTTGATACAGGTCCGGGTGTGGAAGCAAGGGGCGAGTAAATGAAATATTGATCCGCTGCTCCGTGGCCTTGCCTTCACCTTGTCCCAGCGCTGTGAGTTACCGACTTTTTCCGTTCTGCTTGTAATAGGAATTATTACAGAGGGCCTGGGCGAGTAATTACTGGGCATGGCGAAGGGGAGGGCCCCTGTCGTATATTTCTGTAAAGAAGTTATTTACCGTGCCTTCTCCAAGACCAACCTGGCCCTTTTCCCTGTCGCTCTCCATCCGGCCCCTGTCTTCCTTAACCTTGATTCAATTCTGTTAACTATCATTAATCATCTGAGCTGTCTGGGGAAGTTTATCAAAAGCAAAAAGGGGGTGTGAAAGGGTCGAACAGAAGAGGAGTATGTACTGCGGCGCTTGACACTGCTTCTAAATTTAACAGTTGTGGAGTTTGAACTGAACTGACCCTTAGACTGAAATGTACTAAATTGCAATTCAAAGAAATACAACCATTGCATTTCATTAGTTTAACGAAACAACAAAACGGGCAAGAAAGTTAACTTACTGTGCTTTTCCATATTAGAAGTAACTTGGTTTGGTCGAACACGCTTGACCTGTAAGAAAAACAAAATGACCATAAAAGAAGAGTTCTTGATATAACGCCCCTTGTTGGCAACATTGATTTTTTTTTTTTTTTTTAATTTTGGCCTGTATCTGCTCTATTTTGAAGTGATGTATTCCTCCTCTATAATCCTTAAGATGAAAAATAAATGAAATGTATATATAATCAATGTATAAATAATACAAATAATTATAAAAAAAATTGTAAAAGTTAACAATAGCCTTTAAAATGACTTGAAATACATATATAATAGCAATGATACAATAATTAGTTTAATTAAAGTATCAAAAGCAAGAAATTATATGGTTTATTGAACAAAACTATTAAAATACATAATGTATTATAAACAATAGAGCTAATGTACATTACGCATTATAACAAATGCCTGCTGAGGGCGCCAATGGCCTGACGATTTTTTTTACACTTTACTGCGTGATCTAATCAGTGTCTTATATTGACTGAACAACATTTATTTCAAATATCCACTTAATCTTTAATATTTGGCCATTTCTTTATGATAAAAAAGCTACAGCCACTGTAATTTCATCAATATGTGGACATCAAAACGTGTAAACTCACAGTGAGGGTTTAAACTTTTATTTTGATGAATAGTTAGCAGAAAGATATTAATGTATTCTCCTGTGTTTGCGTAGGTTTATAAATGATTAACCTTACAAATTTGATGAAATAGCGCACGTCCCCAGATTAATGTTATAATAAACCAAAACTCACAACAACATGCAGAGATGGAGTTTAAGACACTCCACATATGTACAGTAAATGATAAGTTTGTGTAGCAGCATTTACTGTTAAAGGATCCGCTCTGAGACGCATGTACGTAACCTACACACATGCAAATATTTAAAGGTTTAATATGTGGAACGCGCCACTTCCGGTATTTTGCGGATTACTTGAGGATTTAAAAAAAAAAAAAAAAAAAACAATACTCAAATAGAATTGACGAATCATCGCAGTCCTAATTTAATGCATTTAATATTTTAAAAAATGATTTGAATACACTACTGTTACAACAGTTTGGGGTCAGTAAGATATTTTTGGGGGAAAAAACAATACTTATTAAAAAAAAAAAAAAAAAACTTTTATCGTTACAAAAAAAAAATACAAATAAATGTTATTATACAATAAATGCTTTTCTTTAGAATATATATACATGAATATATTGTTATATACATTAATATTAAATATTAGTTAAAAATTAAACTAATATTAAGCAGCATGACAGTTTTAAGCATTGATAATAAGAAATGTTTCTTGAGCAGCAAATCAGCATATTAAAATGATTTCTGAAAGATCATGACACTTAGACTGAAGTAATGATGCTGACAATTAAAAATAAATAAATAACTAAATAAATAAATAAAAAAAACAGGAACAAGTTACATTTTAAAATCTATTCAAAAAGAAAACACATTTTACATTATAAAATTATTTCACAATTTTACTGTATTTTTGATCAAATCAGTGCAGTCTTGCTATACATAAGAGACATCTTTAAAAACCTTTTTAAAAAATTCAATTTGACCGTTATTATGGAAGTATAATTATAGAAACACACAATTTGTTTTGCGTTTCATAACGTGTAGTGGTAAGTCATACTTAAAAATGAAACCAATCATTAAAAACTACACAACTGAAGCATTTATATGACTTTCTTCCAATTTCAATTCATTTTAATAAAAAAGACTCAGATTCATATTACAATTCTACATTTTGTTTGCTCTTCAAATTAAATTCAAATTTAAAAATTAATTGACCCTTCACAAAAACCTGCCCTCCTTAGTTACTGTTGCTATGTCTGACAAACAATGCCGCTCTCACACTACACGTTATCACGAAGTGAAAAATACATTGCGGAGCAAAGAGGAAACTGACAACATGCCGACAGACAAGACAGAGTGGGTGGTATAAAACAAGGTCTTAGCTTTAAAATGTTGTCTTTTTTTTTTTTTTTTTTTTTAAGAAATTCAAACAATAAATGCTGTTTTGTGGCTCTTTAATGTGTTGTGACAGATCACTGTATTGGCTTATTAGATCAATTACACATGAACTGATCATCTTTTCTTTATTTAAAGCACAGAAAATGAAATAAAAAATAAAATAATGAACACCAGAATGTATTTTATTTAAACCACGGAAAGACATCAATACTCTTAATTTCCTGTCTGATTTGTTTGTCGGACAGAATGGTGGATTCGGCATTAATATTGGTCAGTTTGCCTGTCAATCAAGCTGTTTGCGAAGGGTCAACTGCAATTCTCAGTTCAGATCTGAATGGCGCACAACTCTGGTCCGGTCACGGTGTAAGTGTGGTTCAATCCGATCATATATCTTTACAGCATGTGTGTGTACACCTGCACCTGCTGCCATACGTATGAAAAAAGACTGGGAAAAAAAGGTCTATGTTGGTGTTGATGTATACCAGCGTCGCTTCTAGAAGAAATGGCCGTTTATTTGGCTGATAGATAGGGTGCACCAGTGCCCTTGCTTTGCTTTGCAGGAAGGAAAGGGTCCATGTTGAATCGGGCCTTGCATGTACCGAAGGTCCCAGTCAAGAATAGATCTAGGGTTAGTGGGGGATTCATCTTGGGTACGTACCCCTGAGAGAAAGATGTGACATCCAAACTTAACCTTTTCCTGTCTACAGTCTCTTCCTGCAGAATGTATTTATATAGCATACATGCTCTTGAGTCTAAAGGAAATGGGTTTGAGAGTGAGATCCACTTGGTGCACTGGGAACATGATGCATTAGATTAATAAGTTTCTAATGCAACTCTTCTCTTTTCCTAGCCAAACAGTCTATCCTTGTCTGATTTCTTCTGGCCTTTGGGACTTTAGCTTGCCCTGCTCATTCAAACTTGAAAGGGAGTCTAGAAGTTTAAGAGATGGAGCAAGAGCAAGAAAGATGCTTTTTCTAATGCAGTACGTAAAGGGACAGGACCTGATTTCATTCATTTGTAGAACGAATGAGAGGATAAAAGCAATAGAGATGGAAAACAAGGGGGAGGGAAGAGAGTCAATAAGGTATGAGTGATGAGTGGAGAGAAATCAAGATCAAGGGCAGATGGAGAAAAAGACTAATGGATATAAAAGAACAGGAGAGGGAGAGAGAAAAATGCACAAAACTTTACTTAATACTGAAAATGAAGACTTAAAGAGATTAATGCCATATTTGCAGATGACCTGAAGACACCTGACGCCGTTTTATAACAATGAAGTTATTTTATGCATTTAATTTCACATTGCTTTCTAAATACATTATGAACACTTGAAATGTTATTAAGCTAATATCAATAGGAGCTAACAAAGTGGCTTGCACTAAAAAGTAGTCAGGTTAACCTTTAAGGTTATAATTTAGTAAAGCATGGCATATGAGGTCTGAATGCAATGAAACATAAAAGTGAAATTAACAATTGTTTATTTGAAAATAATGCTAAGGCAGATGCTAAAGTGTTGCTAGTTGGCCCATGTCCACAGGGCACAAAAACAAGTTGGTCTCTAGGTCTACAGGTTTATTTACATCGGTTTTATCAAAATATTTATGAAAACTGTTCAGTCAGGGTGAAAAACCCTTCCTAAACTACACAATCTGAGTCGACAGTCATGCCAGTTGCACAATAGCATTAATTATGCACCAAATTTAAAGGGATAGTTCAACCAAAAATTAAAATTGTGTCATTAATTACTCACTCTCATGTCATTTCAAACCCGTAAGACCTTCATTCATCTTTGAAACACAAATTAAGATATTTTTGATGAAACCTGAGATCTTTCTGACCCTGTATAGACGGCAATGCAACTACCACATTCAAGGCCCAGAAAAGTAAGAAGAAATTTTTTAATAAAGTTTGTTTTCTTTGGGCACAAAATTATTCTTGTAGCTTCATAACATCATGGTTGAACCATTGATGTCATTTTGACATTTTTATCCATGTTCTTACTTTCTTCTGGGCCTTGAACGTGGTAGTTGCCTTGCTGTCTATGCAGGGTCAGAAACCTCAAGGATTTCATCAAAAATATCTTAATTTGTGTTCAGAAGATGAACGAAGGTCTTACCAGTTTGGAATGACAAGGGTTTTTGGGTGAACTATTCCTTTAAATCACACATATGAAATTAGTTGGTTTTAATAGACAGCAGTCTATTGTTGAATCATGGCTGCAACAAACTAAACTTGGAAGCCTAAAGCAAGCAATAAGGTATGAGAGGCCATGCTTTATTGTGAATAAGTTCACTTCCAGAACAAAAAAAAATTACAGATAAATGTACTTACCCCCTTGTCATGCAAGATGTTCAAGTCTTTCTTTCTTCAGTCTTAAAGAAATTATGTTTTTTGAGGAAAACATTTCAGGATTTCTCTCTGTATTGTGGACTTTAATGGTACCTGTGAGTTTGAACTTCCAAAATGCAGTTTAAATGCAGCTTCAAAAGGCTCTAAACGATCCCAGCTGAGGAAGAGTCTTATCTAGTGAAACTGTATTCCAGTTCATGACAGTTAGGGCATGTCGAAAAACTCCTGTCTCATTTTCTCCTCTAACTTCAAAATTGTCCTACATTGCTGTTTTGCCCTTTTTTGTAAAGGGTGTTTGACCTTCTTTGCATGTTCGCTTTGTAAACACTGGGTCGGTACTTCTGCAGCGATGTAGGACGATTTTGAAGTTGGAGAAGAAAATGAGATGGGAATTTTTCGACATACCCTAACTGTCATGAACCCGAATACACAAGAGGAGCATTTGAGGTTAAAGAGTATATAAATTGTACCTTTTTTTTTTTTAAAGAAAATAACCGATCGTTTCACTAGATAAAACACGTCCTCTGCTGGGATCATTTAGAGCCCTTTGAAGCTGCACTGAAACTGCATTTTGGAAGTTCAAACTCAGGGGAACCACAGAAGTCCATTATTTGGAGAGAAATCCTTAAATGTTTTCCACAAAAAAAAAAAAAAAAAAAAAAAAAACATTTCTTTATGACTGAACATCTTGGATGACAACGGGGTGAGTACATTATCTGTACATTTTTGTTCTGGAAGTGAACTACTCCATGAAGGGCGTTGTTAGGCCCGACGCAAAGCAAGTTCGTTAAATGCTGTCCTTCCGCTAAAAAAAATAGTTCCAGACGGCAAGAGAATGCTCCGTTGTAACATGCCTCATTCTTTGAAGCTCAAATTAAAACAGATAATAGGAACTCATTTTATCCGCCGTGTTATTGTTTTAACACCATATATGATATTTTCTCTCACACATACATCTGCTTATCTCGCAGCATGAGAAAACACACCGATTCACAGCGCGAGTTTGCAAGCTCATTACAGTGTGAACTGATAGACATATGGACATATAGAACCATACCTGAAACAGAAACCTGATTTATACAATAATATTCCCTCCTGACTTCGAAAACTGTGGGCTTCAACACAGACACGCAACATATCTCCATGAGAAGAGTTTATCTGACGAGGGAAAGGGCGTGGTCTCAAAATTAAAGATGAAATATGCAACATAACGCCAGCAGGGGTCACTCATACTTCATTAAATAAATAAGAAACAGTTAATTCTGTCGAAATACATAATACATGGAACAGTTTTGACGCTTTATATTATTAGTGATTGTTTATGTTGCTAAGGGTGTTGCTCAATGATACACAAAACCGTTGGGTGAAGCGGTCAATAAAACACAGCTGCTGACCAATCAGAATTGACCACCACAACTAACAGTTTTATGAATAGCAATAAACACCCTAATTAATTAAGGCTAATTTAAATGTATAATAAACACAATATGTGCTTATAATATTTATTGAGCAGCAAATCAACATATTAGAATGATTTCTGAAGGATCATGTGACACTGAAGACTGAAGTAATGATACTGAAAATTCAACTTTGACATTAACAGAAATAAACTACATTTTAAACTAGATTAAAAAAAAGTTTGTCGCGACAAACTTTCTATGTTGGCTTCAGAAAGCCAGAACAGAAAGTTTTAAAAAGTTTTAAGTTCGATGGGTTTCAGTCTGAAATAGTTTTAAGTCTAAAGTAGTTTTAAAAGGTTAAAGTTTGAATGTTTTGAAGGCAATACAGTCTGTCAGAGATGGATAGATAGACAAATAGACAGATGGATAGATGGATAACATAATTAACAAGTTACTAGCATGATTCTAACATGATTAGCATTTTGCTAGCATGTTGCTAACATGTTTCTAGCATGATTAGCAAGTTACCACCATTAGCAAGTTACCACCATGTTTCTAGCATGATTAGCAAGTTACTAGCATGTTGCTAGCATGATTGTAGCATAATTAGCATGTTTCTGTCTATGGACTCGGATGGACTCGAGTCCGAGTACCCCAACTCTATTGAATAGTCTTGGCTCATTTGAACATTCCGTCAATGTAAGTCTATGGGATTTTTCAGAGTTTTAACGGTCATTTTTAGGAAAACCTTAAGTTCGATCAGTCAGAAAATATATAGCATACTCGGTTAGATCAGTCTGAAGATCTGGTCTGAGTTTGGAGTTTGTAGAGTTAAAGCTCTAGGAGGAGTTAGTATCGACAGATTTAGTCTCAGAAGAAGAATAAGAAGTTTAAATAGCATATCAGTAAGTTGGCTTTCTCAAGCCACCTTAAATATATACATACAAAACCATTCGTTTAAATTGTAATAATATTTCACAATATTACTGTTTTTACTACATCTCTGATCAAATAAATGCAGTCTTAGTAAGCACAGGAGACTTTAACATTACGGCTTTAGTATGTCAATTTTACCAAGCATCTGAACCTCAAGCCAATACTACTGTTATGATACTACAAACATCTACAGGCTGTTCTCAATTTACAGAATGCACATATTGATAGGGGTCAAGACAGAAAGAGAGATGCTGAAAGAGAGAGCTCCACTAAAAGCCTCCTCTTCAATTCAAGCAAAGCTGCACCTTTGATTTTTTCTCCTCATGGAGCCTGTCCAGAACTTGCCCTTCTAACAAGATCAAGTCCACTGCTCATAGATTCCATTACCCTCTTCTCAATTAAATTACATCTACATTTGTGCAGGTTAAGGGCCGGCGTATGCTGCCAAGACTGCGACTTCATTGGACGGAAAGAGATCCTGGCATTCGCCCTCCCTGACACGGGAGCGAGTACAAACAAGCCAAGAACACGAGAGAGAGTAGAGGAGAGCAAGAGACAGAGAGAACAGGGGGAAAAGAAGAGAATAGAAAATCAATAGAGCAGGAAAGCAGGGATGAAGATTGAAGGGTGGGACAGAAGGAGAGAGAGAGGGTGAATGCGAGACCACCGCCGTCTCAGATGCGACTGACTGGCAATCGCCGAGAGCATATCGATGAAAGCCGGCAGGGAGAGGTTTGGTAGAGGTGACCCAGCGGCAGCGAGCGTCTCTGGGGATGCGCAGAAGCGGTCTGCCCTGTCAGATGGGTCTGAAAGTAGAGGTTATTGAGGCCTGTTTCCCCTTAGCAATTCCCATTGCACCATTCAGGTGTGTGTGTGTGCAGGCGTCTCTGTGCTTTTGGAAGCATTGCAGACAGCCCTTCAGGGACCGCCAGAGCCCATCCGGAATTCTTTTATATGGTCAAAAGCTGCGACACTAAAACAATGAGGTGGAATGCTTGAAGGCCAAAGTCTATGGCTGCCAGGTTACAGCACGGCATTTTAGAGTAGAGCTACCTGTTTGTCGGTTTGAATTAGGAAATGCTGTAAAATCTTTGTAGAAGACAAATTTAATTTACTTGTGATTAAGAAAGGACATTAAATGGCTATATTCTTAGATGTACTGAATGTTGACATTCAGTCCTCTTATAGGCCTGTACACCCTCAAACTTTTTTCAAATGTTTCAACAAGGCTTTAACAAGCCAACATTAGTTGCCACTGACAGACCTTCTGACAGAAACTCAATTACAGTTATATTAAAAGGAAAAAAAAAATATTATATATATATATATTATATATATATAAAATTCTGGATTTGACATCTAAATTCAACTCTGCAAATTAAAATGAATGAATAAATAATATTATTAAGTATTAATATTATAAATTAATATTTTAAATGTTAAAAAATATAATCTATATTCATTGCATGCTGTTCAGAAGTTTGGGATCAATAAGATTTTTAAGTATTTCTTTTTGTTGTTGTTGTTTTTTTTTTTTTAAATAAGACTCTTATGCTCATCAGGGCTGCATTTACTGCATCAAAAATCCAGAAAAAAAAACTCTAATATTGTGAAATATTATTTCAATACAAAATTGTTTTCTATGTGGATATATTTTAAAATGTAATTTATTCCTATGATGCAAAGCTGAATTTTCAGCATCATTACTCCAGTCTTCAGTGCATGATCCTTCAGAAATCATTCTAATATGCTGATTTATTATCAATGTTGGAATCAGTTGTGCTGCTTAAATTTTTTTGGAACCTGTGATACGTTTTTTTCAGGATTCTTTGATAAATAAAAAGTAATAAAGAACAGCATTTATTTAAAATAGAAATCTTTTGTAACAATTACCATTTACCAATTACCAAAAAAAAAATTCTTAAATTATTTATTTATTTATTTTATTTATTTATTTATTTATTTTTTAAAGAAATTAATGCTTTTATTCAGCAAGGATGTGTTAAATTGATGAAAAGTGATAGCAAACACTTTTATTGTTAGAAAAGATTTCTATTTTGAAAAAATGCTGTTCTTTTTAACTTTTTATTCAAAGAATCCGGAAAAAAAAGATTCAAAAAAATATTAAGCAGCGCGATTATTTCCAACATTGATAATAAAAGTAATAAATCAGCATATTAGAATGATTTCTGAGGGATCATGTGACAATGAAGACTGGAGTAATGGCTGATGAAAATTCAGCTTTGCATCACAAGAATAAATTATATTTTAAAATATAATAAAATAGAAAACCATTATTTTAAACTGTAATAATATTTCACAATATTAGTGTATTACTGTATTTTTAACTGTTGTCCCTCCACAAGCAAGTTTGGATACCTCTGTGTTTAAGGTATCCTGTCAACCAGTTAAGGAATTATTTTGTTGTTTATACCTAGATATGACATGATATACATATCCTACAGCATATTACTGCTTCTTAGGGTTCCCACTATATGACATATTGCCAATATAATGCTGTAATTTTTTAAGGATATGCTCTGAGCATCCTATAACTAACTTTATACCTTTTCTAAACACTATTAGTGCTATTAAAGTCTGATGTATATGCTGGTTTATCACAACCTGCTTTTGGAGGCAGAAACTGAGACACTGCTGGAAACATTTCAGAAGTTTCATGACCTACATTCGCCATCCTGCAAGCCTACTTCCAAAGCAGCACTAATGAATATTTCCCTTTGAGTGAGCGAACAGAAAACATAATCCCACTCTCATTTCCACAGATAGTCGTTGCACTGAAGTTTGATCATATTTGCCATCAAAAAACATGGGAGTAATTTTATTCATGCTTTTCGTTGTACATATGTTTCAAGTTGGATGTCTCAATCACCCTTCTATGGAAGCCCGTTTCCACCACTGAATAAAAAATAAAAAAAAGGTAATTGCGACATTTTATCTCACAATTAAACTCACAATTGTGAGTTATAAAGTCAGAATTACAAAACATAAACTAACAATTCTTAGAACATATCAGTCTTTTTTTCCCTCTCAAAATTGGACTTCATAATTCTAAAAATCTCAAAATTCTGAGAAAAAAAGTCAGAATTGCGAGAAAAAAAATTCTGAATTGTGAGATATAAACTCGCAATTGTGAAAAAAAAGTCTGAATTGCGAGATACAAAGCTGAAATTGCGAGGAAAAAAAATCAGAATTGTGAGTTTTTATTTTGCAATTCTGACTTCATTTCTCATAATTGAGTTTTTAATCACATGATTCTGAGAAAAAAAGTCAAAACTGTGAGTTTATATCTCGCAGTTATGACTTTATAACTTGCAATTGTGAGTTTATATCTCACAATTCTGACTGTCTGAAGTCAGTATTGCAAGATAAAACTCGCAGTTGTGAGAAAAAATTCAGAATTGCGAGATACAAACTTGAAATAGTGAGAAAACTCAGAATTTAGATTTTTTTTTCGCAATTCTGACTTTACTTCTCACAGTTGTGAATTTATATCATGTGATTCTGAGAAAAAAAAGACATAATTGTGAGTTTATATCTCGCAATTTTGATTTTATAACTCGCAGTTGCAAGTTTATATCACACAATTTTGACTAAATTTAAAATTGTGAGTTTTTATCTCACAATTCTGACTTTATAATTTACAATTGTGAGTTTATATCACAAATCTGAAAAAAAGTCAATTGCGAGATATAAACTCGCAATTGTGAGAAAGTCAGAACTGCGAGATACAAACTTGAAATTGTGAGAGAAAAAAATTCAGAATTGTGAGTTTTTATTTTGCAATTCTGACATTATTTCTCACAAAAGTTTATATCACGCGATTCGGAGACAAGTCAATCTGACTTTATAACTGGCAATTGTGAGTTTATATCTCACAATTCTGACTGTCAGTGACTGTCTGAAGTCAGCATTGCAAAATATAAACTTGCAATTGCAAGAAAAGAATTCTGAATTGTGAGATTCAAACTTAAAATTGCGAGAAAACTCAGAAGTTTATATCACATGATTCTGAGAAAAAAAAATCAGAATTGCGAGATATAAACTCAGAATTGTGAGAAAAAGTCAGAACTGCGAGATACAAACTTGAAATTGAGAGAAAAAAAGTCAATTGTGATTTTTTATTTTGCAATTCTGACTTTATTTCTCGTAATTGTTTATATCACGTGATTCTGAGACAAAAGTCAGAATTATATCTTGCAATTCTGACTTCATAACTCGCAGTTGTAAGTTTATATCATGCAATTTTGAATTCACTTAAAATTGCAAGTTTATATCTCGCAATTCTGACTTTATAGCTTGCAACTTAAAGTTGCAATAGCCTTTTTTAATTTTTTATTCAGTGGCGGAAACAGGCTTCCATACCCTTCAGCCATTCTACTAATACCGTATCTGCACTGGACTCGAGCGGCGTGATGCTATACGACAAAAGAATATCAAACCCATTATAATCAGTGATGCTGTCATTGGATGTTACGGTGCAGCGCCACACGATAAATCCCTGACAGTAAACTGATGCCTCGTTCTACTAACACAATGTTGCAAATGCGGTAAGTAATGTGAAATAGAAAGTTTAAAAATTTTATATACTGAATAAAAACATTGATTGTAACATTAAAATAAAATAATAAATGATAATAAATGAAAAATAACTGACATTCAGTTTAGACTACAAGATTATGTGAACTTGTAAAGATACTCTAATTCTCTACCAGCAAGTGAAAAAACAAACCACCTACTATTACATTCTGACTATTTAAATTCATTCATTGATTAATTTTGACTCCATGTAACTATAAAATTTATAACATGTAAAACTTGGGTATTTAGTGTCAGAACATCTTTCTGTGATTTAGTGGCTGTATTCTAGTCTAAACTATGACTGTTCTTTTAGCCAATATCAAAGAGTAACAAAAGCTGCTATCAGTGTCAATTAATCTTCAAAAATGATATATCGTTTGACCTCTAGTGCGTACGTGACCGTCAAGTTTACCGGAATCCCCCAAGGCTCAAGCGCAGGTCCTCTTCATTTTCCATCGCTGCTGCAGGCCTCATTCTGCTCTATCAGCTGGATCAAAGGGGGCTGGTGGAGAAGATTACCCAGTAAAGGGTCTTTTTTGCCAGGCCAGGGAACAGCTGGCAGATGGGGGTCCTGCAGGCATCTCTGGAGTCATGCTGATGGCAGAAATGGGGAATAGGATGGACACAGATGATGAGATGGTGTCCACAAGGCTGTTACTGATAGTCCGCTCACAAATGAAGCACATCTGAGAAGCCTAAGGGCAGAAGAGCAAGGATGCAATGAAACCATATCATGCATTTGATGATGCTCAATATTATGTTTAGACCAGCTTGATACGAATAGATATATTTGCAGCACGCCTGTTCCAGATGACATCCTGGACAATTTCAGACTAACAGTAGTGTTTGTGAGAAGAATGGCATACCAACAGGAGTGCCAGGGGCTAGTTGTCACGCGATTTACTACAGAGAAAACTCTGTAATCATTTTGCATACGCATAAACCTTAAAAGTCCTGGTTACAAAAGGCCAGTAAACTTTTCTACTATTATCTGATGTCAGTTATCAGGGCAAGTTGTCACTGGGCATGCAAATCTTTGATTTCTTTGAAAATTTCACCTAAAAAACAAAACATGCTATTTAGTGGACGTTTTATCAATATTATAAACATAAAACTATTTTTTTGGCCAACAGATGTTGTAATCTCCCAATGTTGTTTAGATTTTTTTTCAATTATTATCATCTCAGAAAAAACTAAGAGTTTTCTTTCGTTTTCTTTTTTTCATCCAAATTTGTGCAGACTGCATTCCAAGCAGAAGTAGTACGGTAGTATATCATCCCAGACAAACCCTACGTCCTATACTTCAGGCAGCATTCAAAGTGTCAGCAGTCACACATGGCACCTCATCACCTCCAGCTGTCTCCCCTGACACTCTTTCCTTGGGCAGGAGACAATTTAAAGCGAATCGATAGCATTTCTCCCCTGTAGCATGGGAGGCAGGTTAGCGATTTCCCTGCCTCTCCCTGTCTCACCTCATTGGCATTTTCTATTTCCATTCCATTTTCAGCTAAATGCCGTTTGGCCTGTATTAAGCCCTGAACACAGCCGTCACTAATTCAGCACACAGAGAGCGCTGGAGCCGGGTTGAGTGGGCTTACTGCTTGGGTGGAGCGCAAATGTATTTAATACCATTTCACTATGAGCTTACCTGTTGGGCAGCATTTTAAGTCCTCAGAGCCTGTTCTGCATCCCTAAAGCAGGTTTGTCGAGGATTATTTAACATTAACATTTAAAATGAATAGAGAAAGCCCCCATGAAATGAAAATTGGAGTTTTGTGGCTTTTTGTACATGGCTATCTAGAGTGGGATTCAGTCTGAGACAGTAGTAAATTGCTATCTTTCTTTCTTTCTTTCTTTCTGTTATATTAAATTATATTGTCAACATTTTTCAATTAAAAAAAAAAAAAAATTAAATTAATTTCGGAATCTCTTAGTAGTTTTCTCAATTAGATTTTTAATCCTGGATTGGCCTCAAATGTTTAGATCAACTAGTTTATTATTTAAAAATAAAATAAAATAAAATATAAAATAAGCATTTTCCTTTTAGTAAAACCCATCTTTTTAATAAATAAAAAAAAAAAAAGTATGAAATGTTTCTA
Source organism: Cirrhinus mrigala (assembly GCA_036247105.1). Lineage (NCBI taxonomy): Eukaryota > Metazoa > Chordata > Actinopteri > Cypriniformes > Cyprinidae > Cirrhinus > Cirrhinus mrigala. The sequence goes on from CM070013.1 coordinate 42,223,227, forward strand.
TGATACTGTCAACATTTTTAACTATAATTAAATTAAATTAAATTAAATTAAAAACAAAATAAAAAGCAGTTTCCTTCTAGTAAAAGCCATCTTGTGGATTTAGTAAAAGTAAGTTTTTGTGCAATAAAATGTTAATTTTTTTCTTAGAATGAAAAATAAAAAAATTCATCAAAAGTTTATTAAATGTTTCTATTATATTGCCAACATCATTTTTTAATTAAATTAAATTAAATTAAATTAAAAACAAAATAAAAAGCAGTTTCCTTCTAGTAAAAGCCATCTTGTGGATTTAGTAAAAGTAAGTTTTTGTGCAATAAAATGTTAATTTTTTTCTTAGAATGAAAAATAAAAAATTTCATCAAAAGTTTATTAAATGTTTCTATTATATTGCCAACATCATTTTTTAACTGAAAAATATAAATTAATTTTAGAATGTTTTAGTAGTTTCCTGAATTAGATTTTGATTCCTGGATTGGTCTCGAACGTTTAGATCAACTAGTTTATTATGTAAAATAATAATAATAATAATAATAATAATAATAATAATAATAATAATAATATAAAATAAAATAAAAGCATGTTCCTTCTAGTAAAACCCATCTTGTGGGTTTAGTAAAAGTAAAAATAGTGCAATAAAATGTTTGTTTTTTTCAATCAAAAATCAAAAGAACAATTTTAACAATTTTAACAATTTTATTAAATGTTTCTATTATACTGTCAACATTTTTTAATTGAAAAATGTAAATACATTTCAAAATGTGTTTTAGTAGTTTCCTAAATTAGATTTTAAACCCTGGATTGGTCTCAAACATTTGGATCAAACAGTCTATTATGTACAAAAAAAAAAAAAAAAGTAAATAAATAAAAAATAAATAAATAAAATAAAATAAAATATATTTTTTCTTTCTAGTAAAACCCATCTTGTGGGATTAGTAAAAGTATTTTTTGTGCAATTTGTGCCTTTTTTTTTTTTTTAAGAAAGAAAAATAAAGAACTTTAAATAGAATTTTATTAAATGTTTCTAAATTCTAAATTGCACCACCCTCTGAATAACAATAATAAATAGCAAATCATGATTTGCTGGTGTGTCTTTAAACTCATACTTAAAATCCAACCACAGCCAACTGATAATGGGAAAGGAAAAATTGAATTTTGAAAGTATCTTTGTTGCTTTTTACATGTGTAAACGTCAGGCTGCAGGTGCAACCCTCGGCCCTTCCAAGTCTATGTAATGCTGCATGGTGTGGAACAGTTTCAGTTTTCATTTTCATTTGTATGATGTATTTTATGTTTGTCAGGAGCTGCATTGCTTTATTAAAAAATAATGAATTGATATTTAGCAGGCACTTTGTGTTAGCAGGCACAAGACTGTTTTCCCATCTTGTTTGTCTTGTTTTATCAGTGTCCAAACTCAAAAGCTGTTGGAGGGGTGTGGGCGATGTTGTATTGACAAGCAACAGAAATACATGCCGAACGATGCAAGCATACTGAAACTCGGGGATGGTGATAGCACAAACATTTCAGATTTAATTCCTCGCTGACAGACCCATGAACTGGGAAAGTTGAAATCACTGTACGCCATTCAACAAGACACTAAACCCCAAGGCTGCATCAAATGAGGCTTTGATGTCTTTGCAATTCAAGAACCGAATGTCACATTGGATGATAAATCTGTTAAATGACAGTTAGAAGTAACAATGCAGCATCTTCACTTGGGTGAACAACTGTATGTCTTCCACATTAGGCTTTATTGTGATTCAACATAATTTTGGGGGAAAAGGTTAGTTATTATCAGTTTAAGCTGCCTTGTTAAAGGAGAAGTCCACTTGCAGAACAAAAATTAACAGATAATGTACTCACCCCCTTGTCATCCAAGATGTTCATGTCTTTCTTTCTTCAGTAGTAAAGAAATTATATTTTTTGAGGAAAACATTTCAGCATTTTCTTCATATAGTGGACTTCTATGCTGCCCCAAGTTTGAACTTCCAAAATGCAGTTTAAATGCGGCTTCAAATGATCCCAAATGTGGTTGTAAACGATCCCAGCCGAGGAAGAAGGGTGTTATCTAGCGAAACGATCAGTTATTTTCATAAAAAAATAATAAAATGTATATACTTTTTAATGTCAAATGCTCGTCTTGTCTTCCTCAGCCTGAACTCTGTTTTTTTTCGGTTCATGACAGTTAGAGTATGTCGAAAAACTCGCATTGTTCTCCCTCAACTTCAAAATCATCCTATATTGCTGTTTTCCTTTCTTTGTTAAGGGTGTTTGATCTTCTTTGCATGTTCACTTTGCAAAGACTGGGTCGGTACTTCTGCAGTGATGTAGGATGATTTTGAAATGATTTTTGAAGTTTAGGGAGAAAATGCGATTGGAGTTTGTCGACATACCCTAACTGTCTTGAGCCAGAATACATAGAGCTCAGGCAGAGCACAACAAGTTGAACATCTGACATTAAAAAGTATTTCAACTGTATTATTTTAATTAAAATAACCGATCTTTTCGCTAGATAAGACCCTTCTTCCTCAGCTGGAATCATTTACAACTGCATTTGGGATCATTTGAAGCCACATTTAAACTGCACATTTAAACTCGGGGCACCATAGACGTCTACTATATGGAGAAAAATCCTGAAATGTTTTCCTCAAAAAAAAAAAAAAAAATAATAATAATAATAATTTCTTTATGACTAAAGGAAAGACATGAACATCTTGGATGACAAGGGGGTGAGTACATTATCTGTAAATTTTTGTTCTGGAAGTGGACTTCTCCTTTTAAGGAGACATTGGATGCCCATTTTCCACAAGTTGATATGATTCTTTTGGGTCTTCATGAAATGGCTTGGTTAAAATTTCTCAATGGTCAAGTAAAACAAAAACAGCAAAAACAGCTCTGTTCACAGCGACCCGGTTCGGTGCATGTCTCTTTAAATAATAATAACTCACTGCTCACCCCGCCCCTCTCTTCTGTTTTGTGCGTATTTGGTGGCGTATTACAATAAAAAATAAAACTAATCCATGTGTTCTCAGTGGCTCTGATGTCAGGAGAAAAGTAAGACACTTTACTTTTACATCCAACTACAAAACACCTGCATTGCTTACGAGGCATTGTTGCTCAAACATGGAGAAAATGGTGGACAGTGTACAACTGGCAGAGGACAGAAATATGCTAATATGTGACAGTCCATCAGTGGTTGTGGGCGGGGCCTGAGCAGTATGACATCATACATGCATGTTATATTTAGTACTGACCTGAATAGGATATTTCACATAGAAGACATTTATAGTCCACAAGAGAAAATAATAGTTGAATTTATAAATATGACCCTGTTCAAAAGTTTACATATTCTTTGGTTTTTCAGCATTTTTGTGTATTTGAACCCTTTCCAGAAATGACTGTATGATTTTGAGATCCATCTCAAAACAACTGAGGGACTTATATGCAACTATTACAGAAGATTCAAACACTCACTGATGCTCCAGAAGGAAAAAAGATGTATTAAGAGCTAGGGGGTGAAAACTTTTTGAATTTGAAGATCAGGATAAATTTATTTTGTCTTCTGGGAAACATGTAAGTATCTTCGGTAGCTTCTGAAGGGCAGTACTAAATGAACAAAAAAAGATATTTAGGAAAAATAAGAAACATGTACACATCCCCATTCTGTTCGAAAGTTTTCACCCCCCAGCTCTTAATGCATTGTTTTTCCTACTGAAGCATCAGTGAGCATTTAAACCTTCTGTAATAGTTGCATATGAGTCCCTCAGTTGTCCTCAGTGTGAAGAGATGGATCTCAAAATCATACAGTCATTGTTGGAAAAGTTTCAAATACACAAATGCTGAAAAACCAAAGAATTTGTGGGACCTGAAGGATTTTTCTGAAGAACATCAGGCAGTTTAACTCTTCAGGACAAACAAGGGACTCATGAACAACTATCACTTAAAAAAACAAAAACAAAAATATTTTTTTTTTTTGACAACACAGTATTAAGAATCAAGTGTATGTAAACTTTTGAACAGGGTCATTTTTATGAATTCAACTATTATTTTCTCTTGTGGGCTATATGTAAACATCTTTTATGTGAAATGTCTTATTCAGGTCAGTTCTAAATAAAAAAAATAACATGCATTTTGTATGATCCCTCTTATTTTGGTAAAATAATTAACATTTTGCAGAATCTGCAGCGTGTATGTAACCTTTTGACTTCAACTGTATATGCAAACACCATGTAAAAGTTAATTCTGCATCTGATGTTTCCTTTTAAAAAAACAGGTAATTTATAAATTTGGTTATTAAAATAATGAAAGGCCAAGAGGGACACTAGCAGTATGCCATCTCCTGTTTTTTTTATTTATTTTTTTGTAATATATATATACAGTTACTGTAACAGTGACTCAGGTGCTCACTGTGTCAAGTGTCCATAATCTGAAATGCTCGCCTCCACTTGACCACTCATTTAGTGTAGGTCTACAGGCAATTATAATATCTAGTTCAAGCCTCAGACAGAAGAACCTGCAATGACTCCAAAAGATAGAAAATATTTCCACAGCGTAACGCTACCTGGCAATTTAAGTTTCAGTGAAAAGAAAGCATAAAAGCTCCTCAGGTACAAACCAAAATATCCGTGAAAATTGTACAATAAAGGTTTAGTGGAGCACATTTGTACTCCGTGACAAAGTCATAAGACACTGCTTAGACAGTCTGACAAAGTGAAAAGAAATACCCACCGATGTGTGCTTGCCAACTGAAAACTTGGCGCAACACCTCAAATCCTCGATGCAGTCTCAACATTAAATGTTATATGAAAATCCCACTGTGATAAAGAAAAAAATATAACATTAATCATTCCTGAACATATAGCAAGCTGAGAAACAAATATTAGTTGTTTATATACATAGCTTTGCATAAGCTTTCCCTTATGTGGTGTTTACTCTGCAACGTCCCTCATCTGAATGCATGTGATAAATTCTGGATGCCATGCTAATGCTATTATGCATGCATGCTTTATGAATACTACATCTGGGGCTGTCATGTTTCTGCTTTCTACATGCATACACTGATACTGATAAGTGATTCAGCTTAACAATGTCTCTTTAATGCAACAGATGCAACACAGCAATACATTTTCCCACAAGGCCAACAGCAGTGTGACATTGAGGAACTGAGGTATGAGATGAAGGAGTCAAGGATGAGCGAACAGTTGCAGTCGTATTCCCATCTTTCATCTGATTCCTGAGAGACAACTTTGACGTTGCAGTCAAGGTGCAGATTACATATGTCATGGTCTGTATCCTCACATAGCACTAATTCACCATGACTGCTGTTCACACTACATCTAGTTTATCCTCAGATAGTACAAAGCCGTCACTGAGGTGGCAACATAAGGAGCAAAAGCTAAAAAATACATCAGGATATTAAGTGTACATATTTGTACTTTTTGAAAAAGTACCATCGCAGTGACAATTTTGTACCTTTACAAGTCCCTTTACTGACTATTCAGGACTGAACATTCATACCGTCATTTTGCAAGTAAATGAATTTGGATCCGGTTGTTGAGATATTTCAGGCTAGTCAAAAGTTTCACTGTTTAAAAGTTTGAAGTCAGTAAGATTTTATTTATTTATTTATTTATTTTGAAGAAATTGATACTTTAATTCAGCAAGGATTCATTAAATTGATCAAAAGTGAAAGTAAAGACTTTTTTTTGGTACAAAAGATTTAAAAATAAAATGCATCTGTTTTCTATTAAACTTTCCATGGATCAAATAATCTGGTAAAACATGTATGGTCACCATAAAAATACCCAGCAAAAATAAAAATAAAAGTAAAAATACTGTTTTCAACACTGATAATATAAGAAATGTTTCTTGAGCACCAAATCAGCATATTAAAATGATTTCTGAAGGATCATGAGACACTGGAGACTGGAGAAATAATGCTGAAAATTCAGCTTTATCATTGCAGAAATAAATAACATTTTAAAATACGCTACCAGCCAAAAGTTTTTGAACAGTAAGATTTTTAATGTTTTAAAAGAAGCCACTTCTGCTCACCAAGCCTGCATTTCTTTGATCCAAAGTACAGCAAAAAAATGTAAAATGTTTAAATATTTTTACTACTTAAAATAGCTGTTTTCTGTTTGAATATATTTTAAAATGTAATTTATTCCTGCGATTTCAAAGCTGAATTTTTAGCATCATTACTCCAGTCACCTGATCCTTCAGAAATCATTTTAATATGCTGATTTGCAGCTCAAAAAACATTTATTAATACAATGTTCAAACAGCTAAGTAGAATTGTTTCAGGTTTCTTTTGATCAATTTAAAGCAGCCTTACTAAATAAAACTATTAATTAAAAATAAATAAATAAATAAATAAATAATATAATATATATATATATATATATATATATATATATATATATAAACTCAACTGTTTTAAATATTAATAACAGCAAATCGGCATATAAAAAAGAAAGGTCATGTGACACTGAAGACTGGAGTAATGATGCTGAAAATTCAGCTCTGATCACAGGAATAAATTACATTTTAAAATATATTCAAATAGAAAGCAGTTATTTTAAAAAGTAAAAATATTTCACAATATTACTGCTTTTGCTGTATGTTGGATCAAATAAATACAGGCTTGGTGAGCACAGGAGACCACTTTAAAAAAAAACATTAAAAATCTTACTGTTCAAAAACTTTTGACTGGTAGTGTATATTTCCAAATTAACATGTTTTTAAATTGTAATAATACTTCATAATATCACTGTTTTTATTGGATTAAATAAATGCAACTATGGCGGACATAAGAGACTTTTAAAAAAACTAAAATCCCCAAGAAACCCCAGATTTTTAAATGTTAGTGTACATAAATATTAAAGTTTAAATAAGTTAAATAATAAATATAAAGGCCAACAACTACATTAACTAATGTTAATCTTTTTGAAAGGTTTTCAAGTTATTTTGACTTTTTTTTAACATTTTCTCACTGTAATATTGTCTCCGTTACTGCAAATATATCTTCTGAGGTGTATTACGTTCAGTATACCGCTGAGCTTTGTCACATACTGTAAGTTAGTAAACCATATGCACATTACATCTCATTTTGAAGGAGAGGTTGTCAAGAGTGGGAAAGTGTTGACAGTAAAGCACTCGATTCACCTATGATGTGCTTTTGGTTGTTTTTAAGTGCTTTTTCCAAGTGTGTGGCTTGGAAACAACTCTTTTCAGTCATCACCAACCCTTTGCCTTCCAGTGAAATCCATTTCCACAAACACATCATTCAAGTACTATTAAGTTGTATTTACTTCAATAAATCATTAACCCATGCCAAATGTTACTCTGAATATTTCAGTTGACGCTATAACCCCAGCACATCCTTGAGTCAGCCACTCATGAGCGTCCTTGGTCTATAACACTTGGTCTTTATGTGGATGTTTGCTTTTGTTAACAGCAAAATTAAGAAAATCCACAGCCTTTAATTCTAATTCAATGTGAAATTTAAAAAGGGCAAAATGATTAAGAAAACAGACTTAAACATTTCCTGACTCAGCTTTTATAGTGCCTCGCTATTTCTCTCATTCTGAAATCGCTCAAAGAAGCGTGCGTAATGATAAATGAGTGCGCTCCGATCCCAGGTCGAGAAGTTGTGCCTAGCTATTCTGTGCTTTTTCAAATGATTAGCCTAATGATTGTCCCGATTAAAGAAACAGAAGAGCAGCAGTCGCCTACTGCATGCATTCACTGCCTCATGGACAGGCATGCAAGAGGGTGCAAAGGTTTTTTTCTCAAAAAAATATCAAGAGCCTTCGCTTCTTTACTTCGGTTTTTAAAGCTATTCAAATCAAGGTTTTCTGTGGTAAAGACTTTCTTTTCATTACCAACGCCAGTTGGCTCCAGTACAACTCATCGACCTTCATTCTGAGAGAGGAAATTTATTACATTTTGTATTTTAAAAACCATCAGAGCTCTTGATTTTTTTTTCCAGGGTTTCCTGACATATTACAATATTACGAGAAGCACACAAAACTAGAATGTGAAATATTCATGCATTCAGCACACACACCCCTATGTTTTATTTGTTTTTTTTAATATGCATGGAAAATTTAAGAGTCGACAATATGTAATTGGAAAAGTATGATATTGACAATACAGTATAATTTATATATACACTACCAGTCAAAAGTTTTGATTTTTAGATTTTTAATGTTTTTTTAAATAACTCTTCGGCTCACCAAGCCTGCATTTTTTAATCCAAAGTACAGCAAAAACAAAAATAATTTTTAAATGTTTACTGTTTAAACTAACTGTTTTCTATTTGAATATATTTTAAAATGTGATTTATTCCTGCGATTTCAAAACTGAATGTTTAGCATCATTACTCCAGCCTTCAGTGTCACATGATCCTTCAGAAATATTTTAAATATTCTGATTTACTGCTCAAAAACATTTATCATCATCATCATCACGTTGGAAACAGCTGAGCAGAATTTTTCAGGTTTCTTTGATGCATAGAAGTTCAGTCTTTTGTAACATTATAAAATGTCTTCATCATCACTTTTTCTCAATTTAAAGCATCCTTGGTAAATAAAAGTATTAATTTCTATAATTTCTTTCCCAAAATAAATAAATAAACTTAAAAAAAAAAAAGTACTCTACCGTTTTAAATATTGATTAAAATAAATAAATCATAATAATATTTCTTAAACAGCAAATCATCATATTAGAATGATTTCTGAAGGATCATGTGACACTGAAGACTGAGTAATTATGCTTAAAATTTAGCTTTGATAACAGAAATAATTAATTAACATTTTAAAATATATTAAAATAGATAAGAGTTATTTTAACTAGTAAACATTTTTAAATTTTACAGTTTTTGCTGTACTTCTTAAAAACGTAAATGTAAATGTAATAAATCCATTAAAACATTGGTTTGCCCAACAGAAATTGCAATTAATAAATGGTATAAAATTACAAGATATAAAGACTGACAACAACGTTGTTGGATTACGGCATTCACTTTTTAGCCCAACAGCTATAACAAAACTATGATTGATTTTGGAGGGATTAATACACACTAATTTTTCTAATTTAAGATGCTTTCTTAGACACATCCCTTCTGACAACTTCCCATGTGACAACTAGCCCCGGCCTCTCCCATAATATGCTATTTAAATTCTCCTTATGTGGAATCTCATCAAATTACTGTTTATTGCCAATTTCATTTCTTTCTCTTTTTTTTTGTCTGGAGGCTGTGTATTTATGTGCAAGTATGTCCCTGTATGTGTACAAAATGATTTATACTGATCATTTCATTTCAATAAACCCCATTCCTCTCTGAATACACAGCGGATTGCTCTTGAAAGCATGGTCGAGAAAAACTGTCTTATTAGTGCAGTTCATTAAAATCATTAATAGTCATGAAATGAGAGTCGCCAGAGTCCAAAAGGCTTAATGCCCTATCCATATTAATTAGGCACTAGCAAATCTGAACTGAAAAAGAAAAGGATAGAGAGAACGGATGGGGGGATGGGGGAACAAAAAAAAGGAGAGAAGCTGCACTGACAGCACATGGATTACGCTGCGCTAACAACCTCCCTTGCCGGACGCACCCCGTCTCCCCCCACTCCGATTAAAATTCAGTTTAATTAAAATTGATTATATTAAGGGACTCATGTGCTTAATTAACTGCAGTCCATTCTGCTACAACTGACAGAGGCATTGTAGTACACCTGACCGTGGAAAGGTGAGGGCATAAGGAGGAGGGCAGGTGAGGTATGGGATTTGTGTTAGCGTCTAAGCGTTGACATGCTTTGACTTCTTTCACCTTTGCTTTGAGTGTATTTTCTCAGAGCAAGTCTGAAAGTGACATTTGACTACACATATGAAGATTCATGCTAGAAGATACTTACAAACTGGCTGAGGCGAGTCCCACAAACACATTGAAAAGCTCATGCAGTCTCTCTGCACACTTCCCTACTATGTAGTACATATGTTAAAAGCAGTAGATCAAAAAGCAGTCTGAATACGCTGCATTCATGCAACAGAAAGGCTAAAAAAAAAAAAAAAAAAAAAAAAAAAAAAACACTTCTTATGAAACTGTTCTTTTTCAGTCTGGAAAACCAAAACAAACACAATCAGTGACTGGCAATATTTTCAAGCTAATTTATGCAAAAATAAAAAGCCCAAAGGCTTTTATAAGTAGGAATGGCAACAAAGCAAAGAGAACGTTGTGGCTGAAAACAGCAGCTTTACGAGCACAAACAAAACACAGCGTCTCTGTTAATGGTAGTTTACTTACAATTGCCAGAGATAGCATGTCTTTCGTTGCAAATTACTTTGGTCAACAATAGCAGACACCACACTGGTTAAAGTGTTGGCATTCATGTTTCTTATTTACAGCCACGTAGTTGCTATGGTTATTACAATTACTGAATTTCTGGAGTGAACTGTGTTTTAAAAAAAGAAATCACTCTTGCATTTAAACAAGCCTCAGAACTTTTCAGTGTGTATGTGGGCCTTTGTGACTTTTAAGGGATAGTTCACCCAAAAATGAAAATTCTGTCATTGAGTTGTGGTACTGTTGTGAATGCGTGTCAAAGACTGACACAGAAGAGTAGAAAGTGTTGAATAAAGTTTTTTTTTTTTTTTTTGGCATATCTATTTTGGCAAAAGTATTATTGTAGTTTCATAACATTACGGTTGGACTATTTTAAAGATGTTCTTACTACCTTTCTGGGCCTTAAACGTGTCAGTTGCATTGCGGTCTATGCAGGGTCAGAAAGCTCTTGGATTTCATCAAAAATATCTAACTTTGTGTTCCAAAGATGAACAAAGGTTCATGGGTTTGGAATGACATAAGGATGAGTAATTAATAACAAAAATGTTAATTTTTATGTTAATAACTGTCTCTTTAAATTTGGTGCATAATTCATGCTATTGTGCGACTGGCATGACTGACAACTCAAATCGTGTAGTTTAGGAAGGTTTTTTCACCGTTTTAATTGGCTGGACAGTAATTAATGACAGAATTTTCATTTTTGTGTGAACTATGCCTTTAAGGCTACAGAAAAAGTGGCCATTATCAAAGAAAGATACAATGTGCAGCGTGCCGACATAAAACACCATTGTGGTATGGGTGTCCTGAATTCAAATACTGGCTCAAGGACCTTTCCCGGTTCTGCCAAAAATAAATCTTTAAAAAAAAAAAAAACAACACTTTGACAAAGCAATATATACATATATTGGATATACGTATATGACTTCCTAGTTTCAGACGAATCCAATCTGAGTTATATTAAAAATGATCCTGGCACTTCCCAGCTTTAAAATGGAGTAGGCGGGTGTTTCTCTTCATTAGTCCAAAACAGAATTTTCGTGTGGATGACATAGGACTTCGGCGCTGCACATGCACCGCTTAGAAGTGGTGAACACGCTGTGGAAAAAACAAAACAACACTCACAAATTAGAAGTACAAAACAAGGATTTGTAAAGAAAAAAGTTGGAAGATTTTGATATAAGCCAAGAGGAGACTGGTTTTCCTTTGCAAAACTAGGGAAACTGCTTTGTTTGCCCCTGTAGAGAAACGTTGGTTTGTGAAAGACTCGCGGGCGCATGCGCAATGCTGATGGGCTAATTTTCATTTTTCGGTGAACTAACCCTTTAAAGGGGTGGTCTAATGGATCTTTTCGAAGGCTTGATTGTGTTTATGGGGTGCAAAGCAACATGGCTTAATGCTTCGTTTTTTAAAAATCACATTATTTTTCAAATATTTTACCTTTATTTTACACTGCTTTTCAGCTAGCATAAAAACGGCAAGTCGATTTCCTGTTTCTGTAAAGGCCCTCCCTCAGAAGTTTACAATGGGCTCTGATTGGTTAGCTGGCCGAGTGCGTTGAGATTGGTTAAACCGCGTCTAGTGCGCGTCTAAACGTCTCGCCCCTCATCAGCGGCATGTGCTCCGGTTGTAAACAATGGTGCCGTCTATATTGCTTAGCAATTTGAGACCGAATGAGACGCAGAGGATATTAAGAGGATCGTGCAGAACTTGTGCAAGCACAGCTCTTAATGGTAGGCCTATGTTTTTTGTTTGTTGTTGTCTCATACTTTTAGATACGCTGTTTATTATGCTATGCTAGCTTTTAATATATGGTTTTATCATGATTAAAGCTTTAATACAGAATGCAAACCACATGCATGTTTGCACGTCTATGAAGGCGATGCTATGCTAATTTTGTAAAAGACGATTTCTCCATTTGCATTGAAATTTGAGCTTCTTAACTTTGCAGATTTTGTTTATGCTCACACAGCTACATTACACACTAACAAAAGTTAAAAAGCTGAAATCGTATTATATGACCCCTTTAAGTAAAGAGGTGGAGTTAGAATTTAATAGAAAAGTTCACCCAAAAGAAAAAAAAACAAAACACTTTTCTGAAAATGTATACCCTCAGGTCATCCAAGATGTAGATGAGTTTTTTTCTTCATCAGAGAAATTTAGCATTACATCACTTGCTCACCAGTGAATCCTTTGCAGTGAATGGGTGCTGTCAGAATGAGTCTCCAAAAAGCTGTTAAAACATCACAATAATCCACAAGTAATCCACACCAATCCAGTCCATCGATTAACATCTTGTGAAGTGAAAAGCAGCATGTTTGTAATAAACAAATCCATCATCAAAGCATTTTAACTTTAAACCACCGCTTTTGCCAAAAATACTCAGTAATCCATAATAATGCACCCACATCAAAAATCCTCTGACAAATTTGTTTAGAACTGTTTTGGACTGTTTTTGCTTGTAAACTGTGATTGATCTGTGCATATTTCTCTCCTGATTTAGACAAGACGAGTTTTTCCACTTGATAGAGGACTCGCATTTTAGCCGGAAGCAATGGTTTGAGAAAATGTGTAGATGGATTGGTTTATTGCAAACATGCAGCTTTTCACTTCACAAGACATTGATTGATGGACTTGAGTCATGTAGATTACATGTGGGCCGTTCTGAGGGCACCCATTCACTTCACTAGAGGATCCACTGGTCATGTAATGCTAAATTTCCAAATCTGTTCCGATGAAGACAAACTCATCTACATCTTTGACGGTCTCAGGGTGATTAAATTGTTAGCAAATTTAAATTTTTGATTGAACTATTACTATAATGAGATTTTCCACAGCTGAGCCGAGGTTTCCCAAACTATAAATTATAAAACTGCAAACTTAAATAATAATAATAATAATAATAATAATAATAATAATAAAAACACAGTCTAAATAAAACACCAAAAAATAAACTAATAAAAAAATAAAATGAAATTAATGAAACTGTAGTGTCTGTAATCTGTAATGTCATTTACTGAAGTTATAGTCACCATTGATTTTTTAGAACAGTAAAGTCACATGATTCAAGGCAAAGACTTTGGTGAACCAAAAATAAAAGTCAGTCAATGCATGAAACTAAACAAAAACAAATTGTAGTACTGCAGAAATATTAAGGCCAGTATGTTAGTGGGACATTTCAAATATTATTCTTATCTTCAATAAGATCCTTCCTTGTATTCAGAATAATCGACCTCTAGTGGAGCTTACGTGAACAACATCCGCTCGCTTTCCCCACTCCCCTCATCTCGTTTCCTCCCTCGACAGAGTGAGAACTTATGGGCTCCGGCCAACAAGATGACAGCGGTACAAACGCTGGATAGATAAGGCTGCGACCCAAGGGCCGGCCGGAGGATGAGATGAATACATTACTCAGACAGCGACGGGGGACCCAGGTCAGTACGGTTCGAGATCCAGGGCGCCCTTAACTAAATCTGCTGCATCTGTAACAAGGAGGGCCGAGGGAGAAGAGGGCACGGCGCGTGTAGAGAAGGAGAGAGCGAGGGAGAAACAGAGAGGGAGGGGGGTTTGTCCTCCAGAGCCCCCTATGGCATCTCGCAGCACTCAAGCAAGGTCTGCAAAATTGGCCGGCGTCCCAAATGCAAGGCCTCTTTACCACAAGGCCCCACTCTATCAAGTCTGCGAGTCGAGATGATGTGTGTGAGTGTGTGTGCCAGCCAATGGCATCATTTATCCAGCAGGGCAGACAAAAACAAGCTGCTGCCAGTATTGATGGGCCCTCCTCAGGGCCCTCCGCGGATTGGGGTCACCGGGTCAGCGGTCGCCAGCAATCTGGAGGTAAATGGAAACTGGGGGCTGTTAGATGTATGACCGGCCACCGCAGAACAAAGCCCAGGTGTGTGAGTGTGTGTATGTGTGGGTTCGTATAAAAGCAAGCAGCTCCCTTTCTACTATATTGTACCGCTCTTCCCCTAACCCTGCCCTTTATAGATAACCGGATTAAGTTCTTGTTTATTGCCAGGATTTTGACCTCACTTACTCTCGTAACTTCATTGCACTGCCTTCCCAGTGTAGCGCAATAGCAAGCCGGCCAATTTGGAACAATAGGATTGTGCTGCGAGGCACACGCTTGGAGAAGCGCTCCTCTCACATTCGCTCTCAGTGCATCTGAATGGCTGATCAAAGGAGGATGACGGAACTGAACTTAAAGGGGTTTTGAAATAAAGGGTCTAGAAAATTTGAATTTGAGGAAATGAGAAATTGAGGAAAGTTTGAGTGGTGCTTGCCTTTGCAAAACTCACCGCCAAGACGCTAGGGTGTTGTGGATGGTTCTTAGGGTGTTGATATGTGGATTCTGGAATGTTGCTAAAAGGCTTACTAGCCCAAGCCAACAATCACTCTTAAAAATAAAGGTTCCAAAAAGGCGTTTTTGCAGTGATGCCATAGAAGAACCATTTTTGGTTCCCCAAAGAACCTTTCAGTGAACAGTTTTTAAAAGAACCATTTTGAAGAACATCTTCATGGAACCACTGATGCCAATATAGAATCTTTATTTCTAAGAGTGCATACCAATACCAAGACTGTGATGATGGCCTTTCGTAGTTAACATTTTTAAAAACACTTAAAAATGTAAAGTACATTTAAAAAAAAAAAAAAAAAAAAAACTGTACTATGTTTTCATAACTTGACATTAAAGGGCTAGTTCAATCAAAAATTACAATTCTGACATTAATTACTAACCTTAATATTCTCATATTACTAACCCTAAAATATTCTTGATGAAATCTGAGAGCTTTCTGACTCTGCATAGACAGCAATGCAACTGACACTTTCAAGGTCCAGAATTTGTATTAAGGACATTGTTAAAATAGTCCATTTGACAGACTGCGACCGAATTTTGCAACCATTTTGTCTGCCAGTGCGACTAAATTTTGTGGGCAGTCACACTGGTGCGACCACCACATTGTTCAACGCTTAAGCGCTGCCATTTCTGTTGCATATGAGAAACATCAAACGGCAAATTAAACAAAAGCGTAACAAAAAGCGCTACTCGTTTGAGCGTGGACTCGTTTGTCAGCTCAGTCCAAGCTTTACTCGGGAACCAAAGTCGATTTTGTAAAACTGAATTCTCTGTTATAAACAGCACTGATGTACATTAGAGAAGTAGTAACACTAACTATTGTGGCAGAAATAGTCGAATGTTATTATATTATTCATTTAAGTGTTTATAAAACATTTTGATGGAGAAATTCAAGCAATTTTCAGTGACTTCAAGCTATTTTCAGCACTTTAAAGCTCTAAAATGATCCAATTTGAATGTTATTTTTATTGGGATGATTAAAATATACTTTGTGGTAAACAAACACATAAAATAAAAAAATAAAAAAAACATCAAATCACCATTATAGCCAGCAGATGGCAGTGGAGAAGCATTTATTGGCTTATTAGTCATTCATTTCTACTTTTTGCTTTATATTTTGAAATGATAAAATCCCTATTATAAAATACCAAATAATCAAGAAATCAGATTTTGTCAGTTTCACACTTTTTTGTGTATGAGAAATAGTAACGCTAACGGTTGTGGCAGAAATAGTCGAATTTCATTATTCATTTCAGTGTTTGTACAACCTTTTTGAGAGAGAAATTCAAGCAATTTTCAATGGCTTTAAGCTATTTCCAGCACTTTAAAGCTCTAAAATGATCCAATTTGAATGTTATTTTTAATGGGATGACCAAAATATACTTTGTGGTGAACAAACACTTACACAAAATTAAAAAAATACATCAAATCACCATTATAACCAGTAAATGGCAGCAGAGAAGCATTTATTGGCTTACTAGTCATTCATTTTTACTTTTTGCTTTATATTTTGAAATTATAAAATCACTATTATGAAACATCAAATCATCAAGAAATCAGATTTTATCAGTTTTACACTTTTTGTGTATGAGAAAAGTCACAAAGTGCCTTAAAAATGAACTTTTCAGTTTGCAACAATCACACATAATCACTGAAGTTGTTGGTCAGCTCCATATAACACTATCAAGGAATAATGGTACATTTAATAAAAGTAAAATATGTACATTTTATATATAAAAATTAGATTTTGCATGTTACTGTCGTTCATAAAAGTATATTTTGTATGCTTCCCAACTCAAGATTAGTGCTTTACTGTCAAATCTGTATAAGCATGAAATAAACAAGAAATGAACATGTCATATTGTTAGTAACTGCTCTTATTAATGCAAAACAATAGTAATTTTATGATTAAATTATCTATATTTTTAATATTCCCACAAACCACCCTCCAGCGCTACCAAATCTGCTTCTGGCATGGTGGCGCTGGTGCGACTGCTCTCAAATGTTAGTCTGGAGCCCTGGGTCTATGGAGGGTCAGAAAACTCTCAGATTTCATCAAAAATATCTTAATTTGTGTTCCAAAGATGAACGAAGGTTCTTACAGGTTTGGAACAACATAATGGTGAGTAATTAATGACAGAACTTTAATTTTTGGGTGATCTAACTCTTTAAGCTTTTCAATTTTACTAACATAACATTTAGAATGGCAAGGAGAGAGAGAGAAAAAAAAAAGGAATTACTCTTAAGCACATCTTACACATCTCAGTTTGTCAAATGCTCAATCAGAGCCTCCTCTCTTGTGCAAGCATCAATACTTATGGTTGTAGGGTTTGGCAGGCACTTCTAATAAAGGAAAGCATATAGGGCAAGAGAGAAGAGCATAGTAAGATGGCAGAAGAGGAGGAAATGCTGCTGATGGGAACCTGAGACCGTGCCCTTCCATTCACTCCGGTATCATTGTAACACATCATCCAATTTTCCGAGAGCTGGAGAGGGGAATGGGCCTGCATTTACATAATGCTGCGTCCTCACTATTTTAATTCACTTCAAGCGCACCCATGTGTGTGAGCTGCTGCTATAGCTGTTTGTGCGAGTGTGTGCGAGTGTGTTGTTGCAGGGTTCTTCAAATCTAATGGTAGATGAACTCTCAGGTAAGTTAAGCATAGTGCTCTTCAGTTGAAGTACCAGAGCCTTACAGAGACAAGCACATGCTGCCAACATATTTTACACTGCATTATTAAGCAGCCAATAGCAAAGAAGCACTTGATACCACGACACAAATTAGGCCTGACCAGTAGATAAAATGCAGATTAATTCTCTTCTGAAAATTTTTGAAATCACCATATAGTCATAAACTGTCAAGATAACCAGTGCATCAGCTGCATTATTTTTCTGGAATTTTAATGAATTAAAAAAAAAAACAGCATCTCTTATCTTTCAAATGTGTGATATTTAAAATATATATATACACCTTTACATTTCACTCTTGAGATATTTTGTGAATTAAAATGCATATAAAAAACGATTTGGGTGAAACAGATGTTAACACTCATCTTTACACTAACATTCTCGGTGAGACAGAACTAGTGTTCACTTTAAAAATCCGTTTGCTGTGGTTTGCAGTTCAGCATAGTATAAAAGACATACTTCAGCGCCACCTTCTGTCAAAAGTGACGAAAGAAAAGGATGTCTTTGAACTACAGTATTTTTTAGTTTCTCTTTTGTACGTTGTTACTCAAACTAGAGAGAATTGCTTGCGCCTTTTCGATTGTTTATTTATGGCCATACAATTATTTCTACTAAAGAAATAAATGTGCCAGCCTGTAATGTGCCCTTGGCTGGCACATTTACAAAGTAGGCACAGGCAGCCAAAATGCACTCTCAGACAACCAATGAACTAATGTAATAAGTCATAAAATATTCTGACACATTTGGTACTACTGGTTGAAACCTTGGTACTAATCTAAAACAAAACATACAGACATACAAAAGAGCATTCATAATGCAAAAACCAAGCACTAAGTCATCAAATATTCCTGCAATACGGCAGTATGGGAATTATTACAAAAAGTTTCTGCTCTAAAATCTGATTGGAAAACACCTTCGCAGATGTCCCACGAAAATAAACTCCAGTTACCGTAGTTACTCAATTTGATAAATAAATTACAAAACAATCAGCATTTAATCCTAAAACGAAAGAAAAGTCTCAGTACTCACAGAGATTCACAAGTTGTTCGGTTATCATGAGAGCCCTCTGTAAGTCTACATGAAGTGAAGAGGGTGCTAATTGATATTTAATAGATTAACATGTGAGAACAACACCATGACTCATGACACCTGTAGAGGGTAAATTGAACCACCAACATCCTTCAACGGGCCATTAAATCTAGCGTTTCCGGCGGTTAAGGCTAGAAGGGAGACAGCTGTGGCTACTGAGCGTGCGCACATTCATCTAACGTTATTTTTGTCACGCTGTACAAGAATAATACTATTTTTGTATAATAGTAAGGGCTACTTTTAGGGTTGGGGTAGGTGCAGGTAGTGCAAATCTAATAGGTAGAAAAATTAATTTAATTGTTAGTTTTCGGTCAGAGCTGTATCTCTTCCCACAAAAGTCAGTCTTTATCGCCACACGATGATGTTAGGCGGTAACGTGATTTTTATCGTTGATTAAATGTTGTTATTACATGTTTCTGATATCATCAACGGTTAGAGTTAGTACCAGTATGGTGTTTGTCACATTTAAACGGGTTAAAGGAGAACTCCACTTCCAGAACAACAATTTACAAATAATTTACTCACCCCCTTGTCATCCAAGATGTCTTTCTGTCTTCAGTTGTAAAGAAATTATGATTTTTAAGGAAAGCATTTCAGGATTTTTCTCCATATAATGGACTTCAATGGTGCCCCCAATTTTGAATTTCCAAAATGCAGTTTAAATGCAGCTTCAAAGGGCTCTAAACGATCCCAGCCGAGGAAGAAGGGTATTATCTAGTGAAACGATCAGTAATTTTTTTTTGAAAAATTAAAATTTGTATACTTTTTTTTTTTTTTAGCACAAAAGCTTGTGTAGCACTAGCTCTGGGATGTGCGCCCACGACGCTACGTACTACAGAATCACGTCGAAAGGTCACGCATGACTCACCACCTGACTTGCTGAGTCTTTTCTACAGTGGAATAGATATGGTCCATTCTTGACAGCATTGAGATTCCTCAATGCTACGTCGCACATGACCTTTCGTTTCACAAAAATGACAGATTGTTTCACTAGATGAGACTGTTCTTTCTCAGCTGGGATCATTTAGAGCCCTTTTGAAGCTGCATTTAAACTGCATTTTGGAAGTTCAGAATCGTGGGCACCATTGAAGTCCATTATATGGAGAAAAATACTGAAAGGCTTTCCTTAAAAACCATAATTTCTTTACGACTGAAGACAGAAAGACATGAACATCTTGGATTACAAGGAGGTGAGTAAATTATTTGTAAATTGTTGTTCTGGAAGTGGAGTTCTCCTTTAATAGGTATTTCTACAAGACTTCATGTTATGTCTAAGTTATCAGATGTTATACATTCTGAGGGGCAATTTAACACTTTAATTTTTTTTTTTTTTTTTAACAACGTGCGGGCAGTGGAATGGCGGGAAAATGCAAGGTCTCAAACTTATTTTAACTTGAGTGCCGTGTGTGTTTTTACGTCAAAAAACATAAATGTAGTGCAATGGAATGGAAAAATGCGTTCTGTATGAACGGCTCCTGATGGTGTAGTTTCTCCTAAGAGGTACTACCTGAAGATTTAATGACATACAGCCGACACGTCACTCTTTTCAACCACTGTACGCTTTTTATGATTTTGTTACGCATGTTTTGGTAATGGTTTTATTTCACCAAGAATATCTGAACATCTTATTCTTCAATGCAGAAGTAGACCTATGGGCAAGATATCCAGTTCATTAGCCACTATAGTGAACTAACTAGAAAAATAACAACGCACAGTAAGAGGTAAAAATATTTGCACTATAAGCCTGTGTGCTCATAATTAAGAAAATACATTAAAATAATATAGTAAGACACACCAATTTGTAATATCTAGCAACAAAACCAGCCGTTTTTGTACAGCTAAATATAGCTGGTTGCGGATGAGACCGGAAGCCAGACCCATAAAATTGACAAATGGCTGCGCCCACATTTACGGGAAGAATAAGGTAGATTCAGAGCAATGACTTTACAAATGTGCCTTATGACACTAAAACCGCCAGTAGGTGGCAGCAAGTCTCTGTTTTAATAAATGATTCATTTCGAATATATATATCAATAAAGGCTATACACAGATATTTTTTATAACTTGAAATTGTTTGTTGCAAAGTCACACATGATAATATCAGCTCTCATACGGTCTCTCCGTCCCTTACAGTCACACATACAGTACAGTAGGAAATATCACACCTATTGTCTTCTTAAAAACAAAAAAATGTGAAACGTTGCGTTTGAACCATTTTGAGTGAAAAATGACAAAAACTTGCTTGAGTTTGTGCACAGGCAGCTTCTTACAATATTGTATTCTAATTGGACAATTGCCATTATTTAGTTGTAAATTATCACGTGTAGAGAATTTGAATATTTCATTTGAATGATTAGTTTTACATAATACATAACCTTATAATCTAAAGGGGAAGGACAGATTTACAGAGGGGATTTACAGAATAGAACCTTCAGGAAGAGCATTTTAATTCTAATGCCCTTTGTGACAGAAACAGTCAGAATTCACATGCTTTATATAACTATATTGAAGTTGTATGCAGTAAAACACTCTATATAAAAAATCTATAAAAGACATGGTCAAAGTCTGAATTATTCCAGACAATATGGTGGCCTGCTGATGAACAGCAGACTTTAATATGCGTACAATTTTTTGAAAAACAACCAAAATCTTTATTGAAGCACTCTGACCTATGTGATATTCACTCACAGGTAAGTTATGAAAATATATGCAACATGTTTTAATTTTCTAATGTTCATTGTTGAGTGTAGTTTAGACAGACTGAACACATTGAAAACTGCACTTTGTGGGAAATGAGATGGGAAAATTCAGTTAACTGAATATTTTGATGATGGTCACAAATTCATCTGACTTCTACAAATGTAAAACATTTATTTATAATCATTTAACTCAACTTTCTGTAAGTAACAGTTAAGCCGTATACAAGAGTAAATATAATCTGATTTGCATCCATAAATTTAATTTGTGAAGTGCTGGCATTATTTTGTAAAATCATAATAAATGGTAACAGTGCAATGTTAGAAATAGAGTGATTTTAATATTATACTGTTAGATGCTATTGTTAGAATTTGTTAGTGTCATATTGAGTGTCATTAAAACATGATCAAAATATTGATCAGCTTGGCAGTATACTAGTAGTTTTTTTAACAGGTGTTCTCAAACTTTTGGGCCAGTTTTTAATGGACCCTCTTATAATTTTTATTGACATTGGAAATGTCGTTTTAATTAGTTTAATTTTAACTCAAATTCTGTCACACTCCATGTACAGTAAATTCTATTTTTATGACTGGATTCCACATTGCGGTAATTATAGAGCCCTAAAATGTTATGATGTGAAATGAAACGTGTTCTGTGACTTTTCTTCTGACAAAGCCTACAGAAAAGATAAGCAATGGCAGAAAAAATGCGATCACGAAAATACAGATGCAGTAGGGTTAACCCTCCATGTAAGTAAATTACTAAAATATTATTGAATAAAGCAAATCATAAAAGGAACTGTAAAATCTACACATCACTTACAATGACACTTAATTCCTGTTTTGGTTACTGTACAGATATAAAATTATTTGTATATTATCTAATATGTGCAGATATGAACTGTGGATACATCTTCATTATTCCTCTTCATTATTTCAGCTCTGTCATCCTCCAGTGGTCCTCTGGCTGAGGAGCTTAAATGTTCAGTGTGTCTGGATGTGTTCACTGATCCAGTTACAATTCCATGTGGACACAAATTCTGTAAGATCTGCTTGAACCAGTGCTGGAAAAACAGTCAGAACTGCATCTGTCCAATCTGCAAAGAAAGATTCAGTAAACGACCCGACCTCAAGATCAACACAGCATTTAGAGAGGTTGTGCAGCACTTTCAGAAAAAGTTTAGTCTGAGTGAATCTAAAGTTGTCTGTGACATCTGTGATGAAGTAAAGATGAAAGCCCTGAAGACCTGTCTGGTGTGTCAGACCTCTTACTGTGAAAAACACCTGGAGCCTCATCTG
Organism: Cirrhinus mrigala; assembly: GCA_036247105.1. Classification (NCBI taxonomy): domain Eukaryota; kingdom Metazoa; phylum Chordata; class Actinopteri; order Cypriniformes; family Cyprinidae; genus Cirrhinus; species Cirrhinus mrigala. The sequence goes on from CM070013.1 coordinate 42,245,701, forward strand.
AGAGTCCCGAACTTAAAGAAGCACAAACTGATGGACCCTGTGGAGAATATAAAGGACTATATATGTCAGAAACACGAGAGACCTTTGGAGCTGTTCTGTAGAGATGATCAGATGCGTGTATGTGTGTTTTGCACTGAAGGAGACCATAGGACTCACAAAACTGTTACTCTAGAGGAGGAGAGTGAAGAGAAAAAGGCATGAGATAACAACATTAAAACTTATTCCAATAACCTGATTTTAAATATTGTGATCTTCTTTTGTTAAAAGATTAAAAATGTTGATGTGATCAAATGTTTCTGTTTCTATAGTCTCAGCTGATAAAGACAAAGAAGGATGTGCAGCAGATGATCTTGGACAGAATCAGGAAGATTCAAGACATTGAATACTTTGTAGAACTCAGAAAAGTGAGTTGAAGATGTTCACACTTTAATGAATAATGCGTTAATTTGAGACTGTAAATTAAAAATATACCTGTATTTCAGAAAAGCACAGAGCGAGAAAAAGCAGCCAGTGTTGAGCTCTTCAGCGATCTGATGCGCTCCATTGAGAGTTGTCAGGCTGAGCTGCTGGAGATGATGGAGAAGAAGCAGAAAGCAGCAGAGAAACAGGATGAAGAGCTCATTCAAGAGCTGCAGCAGGAAATCACTGAGCTCAAGATGAGAAAGACTGAGGTGGATAATCTCTTACGTATTGAGGATCACCTCCACCTCCTACAGGTCAGTGTCTCTCTGTCTTCTCACATCACAGGACAACACTCACACTCCTCAAGCTGAGGGATTTCTCCTCTCTCCTGCTGTAGATTGATCCAGCCCTCTTCAGTCCTCCACACACCAAGAGCTGGTCTGAGATCAGAATGAACACTGATTTGAGTGTGGAGACTCTAAAGAGATCTCTGACTCAACTGCAAGAAACTCTAGATGAAAAACTCCGTCAATCTGGTAGGCACTGTATCAAATACAGCACACAGATCATTAGATGCTATTGCTAGAATTTGTAAAACAATGAATGAGACATACAACAGACTTGTACACAAACATCTGAAAACCTTAAGATTTTGTATGATTTTTTGACTTCACAGTGTTAAGGAGAATGCAGCAGTATGCAGGTACAATGCAATTTTTACTAATCACACACCCAGTATACTGATAGTTTGCATTTATTCTACTAAACATTTGTCAGGATATGGAGATCTTTATTAAAATGTAATTCATATTATCTGTTTTCTCTCTCAGTGGATGTGACTCTGGATCCTGATACAGCTCATCCATATCTCATCCTGTCTAATGATGGGAAAGAAGTGAGACATGGAGACATTAAGCATAAACTCCCAGATTACCCAGAGCGGTTTAATTACAGTGCTAGTGTCCTGGGAAAAGAAGGATTCTTGTCAGGTAGATTTTATTTTGAAGTGCAGCTGAAGAGAAAGACTAAGTGGGATTTAGGAGTGGCCAGAGAATCTATTAACAGGAAGGGAGAGATTACAGTGACTCCTCCGTATGGATTCTGGGCTCTGGCACTGAGGAATGGGAATGAATACTGGGCTTGTGACAATCCTGCTGTCCCTCTGTCTCTGAGCGTGAAACTGCAAAAGGTGGGGGTGTTTGTGGATTATGAGGAGGGTCTGGTCTCCTTCTATGATGTGGAGTCCAGATCTCATATCCACTCTTTCACTGGTCAGTCTTTCACTAATAGACTATATCCATTTTTTTGCCCCTTTCCTAATGAAACTGGTAAAGATTCAGCACCAATGATCATCTCACCTGTTAAATTCAATAAATGAATTAACAACCCAGACATGAAATACAAAGCTTTATTTTCATTGTTTAAGATATATTCATCTGAAAGTATATACTGTATGCAGCTGCTGTTAGTCAAACGAGAAAATTTTTATCATAGTATTTTCCATCTGCTTTTTTAGCTTTTAAAATCTCCTATTATCATGCATAATCTGTAAAATTCTACAAAAAATAAAAATGTAGGCATTTGCACAGTTTGATAATGTCCTGTAAAATTCTGCATAATAATTGGATCAGTAAGATTACAAGTACACTAATTAATAATGACTAAAAGAATATGGAGTTTACCTAATATCACGATCACCAGCTGGAGTGCCCATGAGCTCCTCTAGGGCGCACTCCATCCTGTACCTTGCAGTTCACTCAGGACTCCATTTACCATAATCCTTTACCCGGACTCCTCGGCACTCATTACCAGTTCACAGCTGCCTTTATTAGAAGACTTTATGTATATCACACACATGCTCTCTCTATACTGGTGATTGAATGTTGGTTAGCCTTTCCATGTTCCTAGTTTCCCTGTTCCTAGTTCCCCTGTTTCTTAGTTCTTAGTTTCTTAGTTTTTTTTGTGTTTGGATCCTTGGACTGTTACCTTGTTTTGATTGTTTGCTGCCTGCCCTGCATTGCCTGTTTGTGGATTACTCTTTTGCCTCTTTATCACCTTAGTCCATTATTATGCCACATTAAGCGTTTTGCTGTATGGGAAGAAAAGTGAAAGTTTACGCATTGTGTTTATGGTCACATGCTTGCCTTGTAGTGCATTAAATTAATAAACTATATATTGAATTTGATCATTTAATTTCACTTACTATATCTTAAAGGAACACTCCACTTTTTTTTTAAATAGGCTCATTTTCCAACTCCCCTAGAGTTATACAGATGTGTTTTACCGTTTTTTGAATCCATTCAGCGATCTCCGGGTCTGGCGGTAGCACTTTTAGCATAGCTTAGCATAAATCATTGAATCCGAATAGACCATTAGCATCTCACTATAAAATGACTAAAGAGTTTTGATATTTTTCCTATTTAAAACTTGACTCTTCTGTAGTTGCATCGTGTACTAAGACTGGTGAAAAATGAAAAGTTGTGATTTTATAGGCCGATATGGCTAGGAACTGTACTTTCATTCCGGCGTAATAATCAAGGAATTTTGCTGCTGTACCATGGGTGCAGCAGGCGCAATGATATTACGCAGTGCCTGAAAGTGACCGGCACTAAGTTTGTGTAGATGCAGAGTTGCAGCCGGCAGAGTTGACACAGGCCGTTCTTGCGGTTTGCCTTCGAGGGACGGGCATATCAGTACAAGGTTCTCCCCTTTGGCCTCTCCCTGTCGCCCCGGGTCTTTACGAAGGTAGCGGAGGCCGCCCTTTCCCCCCTCAGGGAAAGGGGCATACGCATTCTCAATTATCTCGACGACTGGCTGATCCTAGCTCACTCGTGGGATTTGGTTTGCGCACACAGGGACATGGTTCTCAACCATTTGGCTCAGTTGGGGCTTCGGGTCAACTGGGAAAAGAGCAAACTCTCCCCGGCACAGAGGATCTCTTTTCTCGGTGTAGAGCTGGACTCGGTCAGTATGTCTGCACGTCTCTCCCCGGAGCGTGCACAGTCAGTTCTGAGGTGTGTGGCAACACTCAGATGCGGGTCAGCGGTCCCCCTAAAACAGGTTCAGAGGCTCCTAGGGCACATGGCATCCTCAGCCGCGGTCACGCCACTGGGTTTGATGCACATGAGACCGCTGCAGCACTGGCTTCATACTCGAGTCCCCAGGTGGGCGTGGCATCGAGGCACATTTCGAGTGAACATCACACCATCGTGTCGCCAGACACTCAGCCCTTGGACAGACATTATGTTCCTACGGTCAGGAGTTCCCCTGGAACAGGTGTCCAGACGCATCATTGTCACCACAGATGCTTCCAAGACAGGCTGGGGTGCCACCTGCAACGGGCAGGCAGCTTCCGGGGTCTGGACAGGCCCCCGACTGTTTTGGCACATAAATTGTCTGGAGTTGTTGGCAGTGCTCCTGGCCCTGAGGAGGTTCCGACCTATGATTCAGGGCAAGCACGTGTTGGTCAGGTCCGACAACACTGCGACTGTGGCCTACATCAACCACCAGGGCGGTGTACGCTCCTTTCGCATGTCACAACTAGCCCGCCACCTGCTGCTCTGGAGTCAACACAGACTCAAGTCTCTACGAGCCACTCACATTCCGGGCGAAGCCAATCGTATGGCCGATTCCCTGTCACGACAGGTTTCGCTCGGAGGCGAGTGGAGACTCCACCCCCAGTCGGTCCAACTGATTTGGGATCGATTCGGCCAGGCACAGGTAGACCTCTTTGCCTCACCGGAATCCACCCACTGCCAGCTGTGGTACGGTCTAACCGAGGCCCCCCTCGGTATAGACGCACTGGCACACAGTTGGCCGAGGGGCCGGCTCAAGTATGCGTTTCCCCCAGTGAGCCTCATCGCACAAACCTTGTGCAAAGTCAGGGAGGACAAGGAACAGATTCTTTTGGTGGCCCCCTTCTGGCCCAACAGAACCTGGTTCTCGGACCTGGTGCTCCTGGCATCAGCCCCTCCCTGGCGCATTCCTCTGAGGAAGGACCTCCTTTCTCAGGGGAAGGGCACAATTTGGCACCCGCGCCCCGATCTTTGGAACCTCCACCTTTGGTCCCTGGACGCGACCAGGAGGACTTCAGAGACCTTTCACCTTCAGTGGTAAACACACTTCTACAGGCAAGAGCCCCCTCTACCAGACGGCTGTATGACCTAAAATGGCGCATCTTTGTGAACTGGTGTTCTTCTCACGGGAAGGACCCACGGAATTGTGGCATCAAATCAGTGTTATCCTTCCTTCAAGAAGGCCTGGACAGGCACCTGTCTGCCTCAACACTCAAGGTTCATGTCGCAGCTATATCAGCTAACCATGACTTGGTGGGGGGCAGATCGGTGGGGAAACACCATTTGATAATCAGGTTTCTTAGAGGAGCCCGGAGGCTGAACCCTCCTCGGTCGCATCTCATCCCCTCTTGGGATCTTGCTGTGGTTCTCCAAGGTCTACAACAAGATCCATTCGAGCCCCTTCAGTCAGTCGAACTTGATGCTCTCTCCTTCAAGACGGCTCTTTTGACTGCGCTCACTTCCATCAAAAGAGTGGGAGACCTCCAAGCCCTCTCCGTGAACAGTTCGTGCCTGGAATTCGGACCAGCGGATTCTCACGTTGTCTTGAGACCCCGGCCTGGATATGTGCCCAAGGTCCCCACCACTCCTTTCAGAGATCAGGTAGTGACCTTGCAAGCTCTCTCTTCCCAGGAAGATGACCCCAACCTGACCTTGTTATGCCCAGTCCGTGCCCTGCGCATCTACATGGAACGAACGCAGCCCTTCAGACGTTCGGAACAGCTCTTTGTTTGTTACGGAGGACAGCAGAAGGGGAAAGCTGTCTCCAAACAGAGGATCTCCCATTGGCTGGTAAACGCGATCCGTATGGCCTACCTGGCCAGAGGCCTACCCTGCCCTCTGGAGGTAAGAGCCCACTCAACCAGGGGCATCGCTGCCTCAGCAGCCCTGGCGAATGGGGCCTCATTAACAGACATCTGTAGAGCTGCGGGTTGGGCTACACCTAACACATTTGCCAGATTTTATAATTTGCGCACAGAACCAGTGTCAGCTAGAGTCTTGATTGCTAACTCTTGACTCGGCACACTGGTTGGTGTAGAGCTTGCATAAAGCGCTTCCCCTAATGGTGATTACGCTTCTGAGTTTCAGTAGGTTTCCTGATGCGAACCCTGGACACCATCTCCATCTTTGGCACTTCTGCACATGGCGGAGTTTAGCGGAGAAACTCGCTATGGAATCCCTTCACAAGGTATGAATACCCTTATTTTGATTGGATTGTGCCCCATATGTAGTGGCCCCTTATGTGGCCCCATATGTGTATTTCCACCTATAACTCTTGTGGTGCGGTGTTTTCCCCTGAAAACAGGTTCTCTAGGATCTGAGTCTGGCTGTCTTCCCGGGTGTGAGACCCACCTCAGGTCCCATGTCTAACTATGTCACTCTAACCCCCCCTGTCGGGCAGGTCGTGAACTCCGTAATGTCTTTCCTTCGGGAGCAGGCATTTTTTTCCCAACGATCTCAAGACACTCAGCCGCCCTTGAGGGAGGCCCGGCTGCAGGACCCCGCTGTACAGGTCAGTCCTTGGACGTTGGATGGTCACAGAGGAGGTGAGCTGCACTTACGTTAACACGTTGCCCTGTTACTTCTGCACTTGTCTCTCGTGACGCGGCCAGACATGTGGCGTGTTTTTACGGGGACCCCTAGTGTCGTACACTACTCGACACAACTCGGAGTGTACGACAGATAGGGAACGTCTCGGTTACGTATGGTAACCCTCGTTCCCTGATGGAGGGAACGGAGACGTTGTGTCTCCCATGCCACATCCCTGGTCCGCCTCTGAGTGAGCTGAGACGCTCGGCTCCTCAGAATCAGAACGAGTGAGCAGATGCACACGCTGCCCTATTTATACCCGGATTCCGGGGCGTGGCCAGCTATGCAAATCTGCACACCCAATTTTCATTGGCCTTTCTAAACTGTCAGAGGTGTTTGGGCTCTCAAGGGCGACCCCTAGTGTCGTACACTACTCGACACAACGTCTCCGTTCCCTCCATCAGGGAACGAGGGTTACCATACGTAACCGAGACATTTTATAATTACAAATACCACATATAAGATAAAGTAAAATGTCTTCAGTTAGAAAAATTATTAGACTTTAATGAGTTTTACAAAGGTTTCAGGAACTTTCATAAATATTTTTCTTCTTCACCTGTAAAAGAAAAATCACATTTTACACATTGTAAATTCTGCTTGCTGATTTTAAGAACTAAAATACATTTATACAGTATCTCAATGAAGTGCTTCTAGAACTGATGTTGCTTGTAAACTCAACTCAAATTATGACTATAATAATATTATAATACTAAAATTTGTCCCCCTCCCTCCTCTAAAATACTGTCATTAATAATGATGGAAAAAGTGGTTCATAATGACAAGAAAAGGATATAAAGTCAGTTGTTGGTCTTCATCTTAAATTCTCTGTTGCTCATCAACTTATCATAAAGTTAAACATTCACCTCCACTAATGATTTAACTTTTCATCAGAGTAAATAACACCATGTGAGTATTTCATTTCTCTGTTCTCTGTTTTATTTCTTCTCTGTTCTGTTCATTTTTACCTGTGGCTGTATCACTGCCCACACTTAGAGTCATGGGGGATTTTTTTTTTTTTTTTTTTTTTTTGCATTGCACCCTCACAGTGAGTCCTCAGAATGGAGTCTGGACCGTGGGTCTGTGGAATGAGAATAAATATTGGGCCTTTGCTGATCTCGTTGTCCCTCTGTCCCGTGAAGCCGCAGAAGGTGGGGGTGTTTGTGGATTATGAGGAGGGTCTGGTCTCCTTCTATGATGTGGAGTCCAGATCTCATATTCATTCTTTCACTGGTCAGTCCTTCACTGACTAGGCTATATCTGTATTTTTGCCCCTTTCTTAATGATAAAGGTAAAAATTCAACACCACTTATCATCTCACTTGTTAGCTGGAGTGAATGAATATACAACCCAGATATGAAATACACAATGAAAATGAAGCATAGACATACTCATTTAAAAAGAGTATGCATTTGCTGTTTGTAAAATAATGAGAGAGTCATATTGTATTTTCCCTCTAATAATTATATATTGTAAAATAATTACATAAAAATGAAAATGTAAACATTTGCACAGTTTGAGATTGTCCTATAACTTTTTGCAGAATAGCTGTTTCAGTCACTTGGTCTGTGTTCATGAGTTTATTCCCTTGTTTACTCAAAAAGCAATATTACAGTAGGCAAAGACCACTACTGTTTTTGTCAAGCCTATTCAAAACATTGCTAAAAAAAATACTTCCTTGCTATTAAAGAATTTACAAACCTGCTTTACCTATATTCTGTTATTTACTAACAAGCTCTTTCTTTTTCTGATTCAAGTGAGCTTATACACAACAAAACTATAAAAATGATCCCCTGGGCTGTAAAACTGCATAGGTCAAAGTCTGAAGATGAGCAAATTTGGGAGTGTGGCATGACTTAAGATCAGTGAGAGCTTCAGTGAATCAGAAACCGTCTTTGATAAAGCCATCTTCGTAAATAATAATAATAACAATAATAGAAAGAGACATATTTGAACACAGCTGATATTCACTTACAGGTAAGTAATGGAAATTTTGGCATTTCTACTTTTATTCATCTGTTTCAGTAGATTTTATGTCTAATTTAATACCAGATTAAAGCACAAGTTCAATTTTCTTATTTGTTTAATAAGAAAAGTGTGTCTGTTATTTGTTTTAACACTCATTTTAACACTAAACTCAAAGAAACGGGAAGTATGTGAACTGCAGACAGACGGAACAGAAACCTGCACTTCTTGGATTAGATGAGAATTTCATGTATTGTATATTTTAATTATGTTGGCCAATTCATCTGACGTCTAGAAATGTGAAACACTTGCTGTATTCATGAATGAAAATGATTTGTTTTACTTCCAAACATTTTATTTTTGAAGTGCTAGTATGAACACATATATTACCATAGTTACTCAATTTGAAATATACAATAGACATAGTAATTTTTAAATAAAAATATTTATATTTAATCATAATTTCATTATTTAAATCTAGCATAATATTTTAATCTAATATTCTTCTAATAATGTTATTATATAATCAATGCAAAAACAAAACTATCAGCATTAAATCCCAAAATGAAAGAAAAATCTCAATTCAAAATCTCACATCTCAATACAAGTTTCATAGAAGTTGTGTGACGACATCCCTCTGTACTGTAAGTGGTTCTAGTCTAAATAAACTGAAGTGGATGCAAACTGGTAGTAGATGAGCATGTGAAAACAGCAGCACGGCAAATCTGTAGAGAGCAAATTTAATTCTCTTTTTCTTTGTCGTCCTTTGAAGATTTATTTTATTTTTATCTGCAAACAACTAAATTGTGTATTACCGTCAGCGACTGTATGGAGTGTGGATCAGAATGTCATATTCCCTCCTCTATTTTATATCCTCTCCCACAAATTAGTTACTTTAAAGTGTACAGTGTTGTGTGGGCTTGTCTTGACTATTAGCCCAAAAATTTTATGACAATTGTACTCTTCTCATTTCTAATGCCATTTCTCCCATTTCTACTTGCAATTCCATTACTGGTGTTATTTTTATAGTCCCTGCACATAATCTTAATGCTCAATACTCCATATCTAACTTTTATGCAACGTTTGTGCTGCTGAACCACAACACAACAATCCAGTGCATATCTACTCAACCCACTTTATATGGCTTTCAGTGCCATCCTGTCTGCCACCCATCGAGCTTCAACTAAACACCTCATTATATTTATTATTATAAAACAGATAGTTCCAGTCTTGATTGGATGAGCTGCATTCAAAGCTGTTGTAAATTACTCTACGAACATACACCTTTGTTTACTTTTGTGTGTTGTTTGGCAATCACTTTGTTGCAACCAATTTCTGAGGAACTACATTGTTCGGTGGAAGAATACTGTTTTTATTTATATCATTACACTTTATTTGCTCTGTTTTATTTTGTGAGACCTTACCATGTATATGGAATGACTGTTTTAAAAAAGCAATAAGCCCTGTGAAGCCATGGTTTACAGTGAATTTATAACAGCTGAGGGGTGTTGTTAGGCACGATATGAAGCGGAGACAAGAAGCTCAGTCTTTGCTAGGTTGTCAGTTTTTAGAGCACAGATTAAAGTTTACAAAAATGTAAGTTAACTTTAACAGTCATGCAAGGATGATAAACTGTTCAATGTGGAAAGGACGTGGCGAAGTGAAAAACTTACCTTAGAAAAAAAATGTAAAACTCTTCTATATCTTCGGACTACAGAGCGCATGTACTTCAAATTTCCCACAATCGAAGAGGGCGCTAATACGCATTTGAGCAGCAAATATCACAGATCAGACCTGTTGTGCACGCAAGTTAAGGTGTTTCAAATGTACCCCTGTACCAACTGTACCCGGTCTACCCTAGTGTTTGGTGTGCCGCGACGTGACAAAGACAGCACACCACACACCAACAGATTTTCAACCAGAGTCCTGACTGTGAACAAAATCTCTCAAGACGTGAGAATAAACATGGCGGACGACAGGCAGGGAGAAATTGCAATGACTGTGTTCGTAATGCTTACGTCTTCTGTCAGCTCGCTTTCTGATTGGATATTGTTTCGTTTGTCCTCAGGTTTCCACCACACATCAAGATTTCTGATTGTAAATATACGATTCGCAATAATTTCCCTGTGTTGATTGCTTCATTAATTTCCACCTGTGTTCATTTATTATCTTGTTAGTCCCACTGTTTAAATACTCTTAGTTCTTTCTAGTCTCTGTCCGTCTAGGTTTATGTTTGGCTGATTTCTACGTGTTTTCCCGTTACACTTGCATAAAATTTTTTTTCCCTGAATGTTATTGTCTCCTTTACTCTCAACAACCAAACCTGTATTAAGTTTTAATACAGTATAATTACAATAGTATGTTTTAATTTCTTCAAGTTTACAGCTTCTATTTTGATTTGCTGTCATAAAGATCTTTGAGTTTGTGTATGCTTTAAATTTATTCAAGTTTGTCAAATTCTGTGATATTCCATGTACAGTAAATTCCATTCTAATAAATGGATTCCACATTTTGGAAATAATAGAGCCCTGAAATGTTATGATGTATTAATGAAATGAAATATGTCCTGTGACTTATTTTCTAACAAAGTCAAGGGGAAAAAAGCAATGGCAGAAAAAATCCAGTCACGAGAATACAGACGCAGTAGGGTTAACCCTCCATGTGAGTCAATTACTAAAAATATGATTGAATAAAGCAAATCATAAAAAGAACTGCAAATGCATCACTTACAATGACATTTAATTGCTGTTTTGGTTACTGTACAGATATAATATTATTTGTATATTATCCAATATATGCAGACATGAACTGCATCTTCATTATTCCTCTTCATTATTTCAGCTCTGTCATCCTCCACTGGTCCTCTGGCTGAGGAGCGTAAATGTTCAGTGTGTCTGGATGTGTTCACTGATCCAGTTACAATTTCATGTGGACACAAATTCTGTAAGATCTGCTTGAACCAGTGCTGGGAAAACAGTCAGGACTGCAAATGTCCATTCTGTAAAAAAACATTCAGTGAAAGACCTGATCTCAAGATCAACACAGCATTTAGAGAGGTTCTGCAGCTCTTTCAGAACAAGTCCAGTCCGAGTAAATCTGAAGTTTTCTGTGACATCTGTGATGAAGTAAAGAAGAAAGCCCTGAAGACCTGTCTGGTGTGTCAGACCTCTTACTGTGAAAAACACATTGAGCCTCATCAGAGAGTCCCGAACTTAAAGAAACACAAACTGATTGACTCTGCAGAGAATATGAAGGACTATATATGTCAGAAACACGAGAGACCTTTGGAGCTGTTCTGTAGAGATGATCAGATGTGCATATGTGTGTTTTGCACTGATGGAGACCATAGGACTCACAAAACTGTTACTCTAGAGGAGGAGGGTAAAGAGAAGAAGGCACGAGTTACTAACAACATTGCAACTTATTCCAGTAACCTTTAGTGCAACTAGATCTAATGTGATTACATGTGTCTTTTTTCTGTCTATAGGCTCAGCTTATGAAGACACACAAAGATGTGCGGCAGATGATCTTGGACAGAATCAGGAAGATTCAAGACATTGAATACTTTGCAGATCTCAGAAAAGTGAGCTGAAGATGTTCAATCCTTAATGAGTAATGTTTTAACCTGATACTGTAAGTTAAGGTAATTAATCAAAATTTTCTGTTTTTCAGAAAAGCATAGAGCGAGAGAAAGCAGCTAATGTTGAGCTCTTCAGTGATCTGATGCACTCCACTGAGAGATGTCAGGCTGAACTGCTGAAGATGATGGAGAAGAAGCAGAAAGCAGCAGAGAAACAGGATGAAGAGCTCATTCAAGAGCTGCAGCAGGAAATCACTGAGCTCACAATGAGAAACAGTAAACTTGATCATCTCTTACACACTGAAGATCACCTCCACTTCCTACAGGTCAGTGTCTCTCTGTCTGCTCACATCACAGGACAACACTCACACTCCTCAAGCTGAGAGATTTCTCTTCTCTCCTACTGTAGATTGATCCATCCCTGTACAGAGCTCCAGAACCCAGGAACTGGTCTGAGATCAGAATGAACACTGATGTCAGTGTGGAGACTCTGAGGAGAGGTCTGACTCAACTGCAGGAAACTCTAGATGAGAAACTCAGTCAATCCGGTAGGTCATTATCAAATACAGCACAAAGACTGATAGATGCTATTGTTAGAATATGTAAAGTGATGCATAAGACACACAATGGTCTTGAACACAAAAAATTAAAATCTTTTTGTTTTATGGTTGTTTGATTTCACAGTGTTGAGTAAGATACAGCAATATGCAGGTACAATGTGTGATTTTTACTCTTCATGTACATAGTATAGTGATAGTTTACATTTATTCTATCAAACACTTGCTGGGATATGGAGATCTTTGTTAAAATGTAATTCATATTATCTGTTTTCTCTCTTAGTGGATGTGACTCTGGATCCTGATACAGCTCATCCAAATCTCATCCTGTCTAATGATGGGAAAGAAGTGAGACATGGAGACATTAAGCATGAACTCCCAGATTACCCAGAGCGGTTTAATTACCGATTGACTCTGCAGAGAATATGAAGGACTATATATGTCAGAAACACGAGAGACCTTTGGAGCTGTTCTGTAGAGATGATCAGATGTGCATATGTGTGTTTTGCACTGATGGAGACCATAGGACTCACAAAACTGTTACTCTAGAGGAGGAGGGTAAAGAGAAGAAGGCACGAGTTACTAACAACATTGCAACTTATTCCAGTAACCTTTAGTGCAACTAGATCTAATGTGATTACATGTGTCTTTTTTCTGTCTATAGGCTCAGCTTATGAAGACACACAAAGATGTGCGGCAGATGATCTTGGACAGAATCAGGAAGATTCAAGACATTGAATACTTTGCAGATCTCAGAAAAGTGAGCTGAAGATGTTCAATCCTTAATGAGTAATGTTTTAACCTGATACTGTAAGTTAAGGTAATTAATCAAAATTTTCTGTTTTTCAGAAAAGCATAGAGCGAGAGAAAGCAGCTAATGTTGAGCTCTTCAGTGATCTGATGCACTCCACTGAGAGATGTCAGGCTGAACTGCTGAAGATGATGGAGAAGAAGCAGAAAGCAGCAGAGAAACAGGATGAAGAGCTCATTCAAGAGCTGCAGCAGGAAATCACTGAGCTCACAATGAGAAACAGTAAACTTGATCATCTCTTACACACTGAAGATCACCTCCACTTCCTACAGGTCAGTGTCTCTCTGTCTGCTCACATCACAGGACAACACTCACACTCCTCAAGCTGAGAGATTTCTCTTCTCTCCTACTGTAGATTGATCCATCCCTGTACAGAGCTCCAGAACCCAGGAACTGGTCTGAGATCAGAATGAACACTGATGTCAGTGTGGAGACTCTGAGGAGAGGTCTGACTCAACTGCAGGAAACTCTAGATGAGAAACTCAGTCAATCCGGTAGGTCATTATCAAATACAGCACAAAGACTGATAGATGCTATTGTTAGAATATGTAAAGTGATGCATAAGACACACAATGGTCTTGAACACAAAAAATTAAAATCTTTTTGTTTTATGGTTGTTTGATTTCACAGTGTTGAGTAAGATACAGCAATATGCAGGTACAATGTGTGATTTTTACTCTTCATGTACATAGTATAGTGATAGTTTACATTTATTCTATCAAACACTTGCTGGGATATGGAGATCTTTGTTAAAATGTAATTCATATTATCTGTTTTCTCTCTTAGTGGATGTGACTCTGGATCCTGATACAGCTCATCCAAATCTCATCCTGTCTAATGATGGGAAAGAAGTGAGACATGGAGACATTAAGCATGAACTCCCAGATTACCCAGAGCGGTTTAATTACCGTGTCTGTGTCTTGGGAAAAGAAGGATTCTTGTCAGGTAGATTTTATTTTGAAGTGCAGCTGAAGAGAAAGACCAAGTGGGATGTAGGAGTGGCCAGAGAATCTATTAACAGGAAGGGAAAGATCACAGTGAGTCCTCAGAATGGATTCTGGGCTCTGGCACTGAGAAATGGGAATGAATACTGGGCTTGTGACGATCCTGCTGTCCCTCTGTCTCTGAGCTTGAAACCGCAGAAGGTGGGGGTGTTTGTGGATTATGAGGAGGGTCTGGTCTCCTTCTATGATGTGGAGTCCAGATCTCATATCCACTCTTTCACTGGTCAGTCTTTCACTAATAGACTATATCCATATTTATGCCCCTTTCCTAAAGGTACTGGTAAAGATTCAGCACCAATGATCATCTCACCTGGTAATTCTGAATATACCCAAATATGAAATACAGCTCTTTATTTTCATTGTTTATGACACATGTTCATCTGAAAGGAGTATATAATGTATGCAGCTGCTGTTAGTCAAACAAGAAAATGTTACTATGTTATTAGTGTTTTCCATCTGATTTTTTATCTTAGAAAATCTGCTATTATTATGCATAATCTGCAAAATTCTACAAAAAATAAAACTGTAAATGTTTGCACAATTTGAGAATTACCTGTAAGTTTCTGCCTAACTGATTAAAACATGACTGAAAGAATATGAATAGACGTCAGAGCAAAACGTTTTACAACCATCCCGATCTCCAATACTATTTTACTGGAATTATGCATCATGGAATTGGAAAAACATACCTAAACATACAATTTCACTGCACTTTCCAGCTCAAATGGATGCTAATGGCAATAAAACACCAACTTTTATTCTTGTTTATCCATACTATGATTATAAGAGCATATTATCGTTAAATATTCGTGTTATGGACTCAAAAAAAGCTTTTACCATAGTGCTTAATTTGTAAACTAATGCATGTTGAAGTTTGCATCACATAGCTCCTTATGTGTGGCCTTTCTGATGTAGTAAACTTGCTCGGTAGCTCTGGTACATACAGCATTGTACTTACTACACAGAGTGGTCCGGCATATCCACCTGTATCCACCTGTTTCCGGGGGGCGCTACTGTAAAAAGAACGTGGGTACAACTTCTGGTGAGGCAGCAGTAGTATATACCAATGGTATTTTTCGGATCATTGTTTACTTCGTAAAGTTGCAAACTTTGATGAGGGATGTCATTACGGTGCTGTTCGAAGTTGTGCTCCTACATTGTTAGCAAGTTTGGAACTTTGGGTCACTAAATCTTGAATGACTGTTGACTTGATGTGACATTTGAACCGAGGCATCAGAGCTGGTGTTAAAGGAGAAGTCTACTTCCAGAACAAAAATTAACAGATAATGTACTCACCCCCTTGTCATCCAAGATGTTCATGTCTTTCTTTCTTCAGTCGTAAAGAAATTATGTTTTTTGAAGAAAACATTTCAGGATTTTTCTCCATATAGTGGACTTCTATGGTGCCCCGAGTTTGAAATTCCAAAATGTAGTTTAAATGCAGCTTCAAATGATCCCAAATGCGGTTGTAAAAGATCCCAGCCAAGGAAGAAGGGTCTTATCTAGCGAAAAGATCAGTTATTTTTTAATAAAAATAATGCAATTTATATACTTTTTAATGTTAAACGCTCATCTTGTCTCGCTCTGTCTGGACTGTTTTTTTTTTGTTTGTACAACCGCATTTGGGATTGTTTGAAGCTGCATTTAAACTGCATTTTGGAAGTTCAAAATCGGGGCACCATAGCAGTCCATTATATGGAGAAAAATGCTGAAATGTTTCTCTCAAAAAACAATTTCTTCACAGCTGAAGAAAGAAAGACATGAACATCTTGGATGACAAGGGGGTGAGTATTATCTGTAAATTTAAGGGGTGTGCCAGATGAAGCCTTGATTCGAAAATTACAAATTATTTCAGGAAAATTAAATATTTGCCATATGCACTTGATGTGTACACTATTCTTCTATTACAGTACATCATATAGGTATTCATACTAGCATTTAATGCCACAGTTTAATGGGTAAATCATTTTATCAGAGACTTATATTTGTGCACGTAACATGGGTCGATCTGTGGAATGTGTGGTGAATTGGCTTTTGGCTACTTTATTTTTTATTAATCAGCAGAGTTTTTGACAGACTCGAAGCTTTGAATCTTTTCCTGAAATAGTCGGAAAATGTCAGTGCTTCACGGGGCTTCATTTGCCCATCACTACTGTCAGCTGTTGAATGAATGAGTGTCACTTCCCGCATGTTTACTTCAAACCGGAAGACGCTTCCACTTTTGATGCAAGGTCTCATGGTGTCATGAATCCTGTCTGGTCTGCCCGCCACCAGAGGTCGCCTGTGCATCTCACTGACATTTCACATCACACTGACTGTTGCACTACAGCCCGGACTACATTCCCCATCATCCATTGCGCTGATTACTCGCACACACCTGTATCCAATCAGATGCGCTATATCCACAAGTTTCCTATGCCCCATGAGGCCTTGCGTCAAAAGTGGGAGCGTCTTCTGGTTCAAAATAAACAAGCAGGACATGACACTTGTTCATTCAACAGTTGACAGTAGTGATGGGCAAATAAAGCCTTGTGATACACTGACATTTTCCTCTGACCGTTTCGGGAAAAGATTCAAAGCTTCAAGTGTGTCGAAAACAATCTGGTGGTTAGTAAAAAATAAAACAGCCAAAAGCCTGTAAAAGAAACTCCATCGGACATAACATTCACCACACATTCCACAGATCGACTCATGTTACGTGCACATATAAAAGTCTAACAGTGGGTGTGTTTGTTTGCTGAATTTCTGTCTCTGATAAATTCATTTACCCATAAAAACCGTGGCATTAAATGCTAGTACGAAAATCTATATAATGTAATAGAAGAACAATGTACACATATGAACTGCATATGGAATATATTTAAATTTTTCTGAAATAATTTGTATTTTTCATATAACTTGTATGACTGCCCTGGTGAAAAAAACAGCATATGCTGGTAGGTATGTTTTGATGCTGGCATGCTGGTTAGGTAGGTTTTGATGCTGGTTTAAGCTGGTCCTTTGCTGGTTTAAGATGGTTCTTTGCTGGTTCATGCTGGTCCTTTGCTGGTTTATGCTGGTCCTTGACCAGCAACATGACCAGCATAAACCAGCAAAGGACCAGCTTAAACCAGCATCAACACATACCTACCAGCATATGCTGTTTTTTTCACCAGGGTGGGTATTTAAAAATATAAATGAATAAGATCTGGGGGTTCGAACAGACACACAAAGTGAGTCGCGCACGGGACTGGAGAGAAAGTGAGGCTTCGTTTGTCACCGGTTTCGTGATTTCTATGTTAACAACACAAGCCTCGAAGCGAGGCTTCATCTAGCACACCGCTTAACACAAGCTCCGAAGCCTTGGTTCAAATGTCTCATCACTAGTTAACAGTCATTCAAGATTTAGCGATCCAGACTTGCTAACGATGTGGGAGCACAGCCTCGAACAGCACATGTTGTCCCTGAGCACCGTAACGACATCTCTCATAAAGGTTTGCAACTTTACAAAGTAAACAATGATCCGAAAAACACTTAGCCTCTGGCTAATTAGCACACAAAATACCATTGGTATACTACTACCGCCGCCTCACCGGAAGTTGTACCCACGTTCTTTTTTACAGTAGCACCCCTCGAAAACAAGTGGATAAGCCTCGGACTTCCCCTTGCTATTCGCCGAGTATTGGATTGTATTGGATTGTATTGTGCACTAGTTCCCTAGTTTAGCATTCTCGCCTTGTTTCCTCATTTTGTCTGTGTCGCCGCCTGCCCTGTGGATCTCTCGCTCGTTTATCGGATTAGCCTTTTGCCTTTCCCCCTGGATTACATTCGCCGTTCATCGACCCTCGCTTGCTTTATGGACTACTCTTGTGTCTTGCTCCTCATATACCTGTTTGGCACTGTTTTGACCATGTCTTTGTCTAACATAAATAAAGCTTTGCATTTGGATCCACCCGCTTCACGTCTCTCTCATTCCGTTACACATGGGGCGGAGGAAACTTGTGGATATATGTCCCGCTAGCTCCATCTGTGCTGAACTGGGGTGCGTTTCCCAAAACCAACTATGATCGCAAGTTCTGACGTTACCAATATAGTTCAGTGGACCTAACCACCATAGTTACCTAACTATGCTTTTGGGAAACGCATCCCTAGTTGATTATCTGATTGTGCTCCTCCCGAACCTTGTAAAACATTATATAAAAAGACGGGGTCAAGGTCTGAATTTTCAGAAGGGGAGTTTACTGATGGACAACAGACTTTAATACCCTTATCGTATTTTAAAAAACAACCAAAATCCTAATTGAAGCACTCTAAGACACATGTGATATTCACTCACAGGTAAGTTTTGGAAATATATAAATATCTCTCTTTTTTTTTTTTAATGTTCGTTAAGTCTAGTTTAGACAGACTGAACGCATTAAAAAACTGCACTTTGTGGGTTGGATGAGAAACTTACATTTAATTAACTCAATATTTTGATGATGTGGTCATGAATTCTTTTGACTTCTAAAAATGCAAAACACTTTTTTTTTTTAATTTGGTAAAAATTGGTAACTGAACTCAGCTTTTTGTAAATAACGGTTAAGAGCTGTATAAGAGAGTAAATATAATCTGTTTTGCATCCATAAATTAAATTTGTAAAGTGCTTACATTAATATGTAAAATCATAATAAGTGGTAACAACAAAATGTTACAAATAGAGTGGTTTTAGTGTTAAAGTGAGACTGGTTGTCACTAAAAAACAGCTGACATTTACAGTAAATTATTAGCTCTTATAAAAAAAAAAAATCACCTTTGCTCACTTTACTGACATTGCAATATACTGTGCCAGCAATCCTGTAAAACTCACTTTGAGCCTCATCAAAGAGTCTTGAATTTAAAGAAACAAACTGATGGACCCCGTGGGGAATATAAATGACTACATATGTCAGAAAAACAAGAGAGCTCTGGGGCTGTTCTGTAGAGATGATCAGACATATTTGTGTGTGTGTTTTTGGCCTTTATGGAGACCACAAGACTTACTACACTGCTCCTTAAAAAGAAGAAGGCACAAGTTACTAACAAAACAATAAACTTACTTCAGTAACCTGGATTAAAATATGTCAACAAGATCTTTTGTCAGAAAATGAAAAATAAAAAATCCATGTTAAGTGTTAAAATGTCTGTGTTCATGCCTCTTTATAGACTCATTTGATGAAGACACAGAAATTCCCCTGTTGCAAATAAGCGAAAATGAACTGAGAAGTGTTGATTGCGATATTAAATTTAGATCTGATATGTTGCATTATATTTTACACCAATGCGCATTATAACCAACTGCACAGGATTCTGTTAAAGTGCATATTGCAGGTTAAAAATGTTTTCCAAATAAACATATATCCTTGTATGAAAATACCATATGAATCCTTGACAGTTCTCAAAAAGCGCTTTTTTTTTTAACATCGCGTCATATGACGTCACGAGAGGGGGTCGTTTGCCGCGGTCTATTGGTTTTCGGGGGGGCCAAGATGGCGTCGTGGAGAATAGACGTGTGATTTTTAGTTCTGGCGGTGGTGGTAGTAATGTGATTAATCAGTTTACTTTGAATCGTTATATCTTTTTTTTTGCTGTCTTCTGCGAAAAGTTCCTGTATTATTTGCATCGATTTTTTTTAAATGGGAAGAAAGAGACGCGGTTTATCCAAAGTTATGGATGTCGAAGTTGGCGCTGAAGTTGAACTAGTTTCTGACGTTGGCCTGAGCAATAGCTTTGGTGTGCTGGCTGACCAGCCTGCATCGGCGCATGCATTGCATGATATGGATCTTTGTTTGGCAACATCCTTTCCAGCATCTCCTGCAAAAAGTCCTCCTTCCAAAAAAACTAAAAAGAAAACTGGAACTACCGGAGAACTCACTGACGTTCTGCACGCCATTCAAGAATTGTCTACTAAACAGGATGCTACTTTCCAAAAACTCATCTCCATCGAGAATTCGACTGACGCTACAACGAAAGCCGTCGACAACCTGTCTTTGGTGGTGCAGAAGCTTGTCTCTGATGTTAATGAGCACTCGGAAAAGATGTGCAGATTTGCAAGAGACATTACAGAGCTTCAATCTTCAGACAAGGATGTCAGATCACGAATTGAGCAGCTTGAGCGGTACAGTCGGCGTTGGTGTTTAAAGATGCACGGGGTTCCTGAAACTAAGAATGAAAATCTGCACTCGATTGTCTTGAATATTCTTGAAAATGTGGCACCTGACCTCCGAGGCAAGCTCAGCGATGCTCTTGACGTGATGCACCGTGTCGGGAGACGGAACCAGGACGGCGGTCATCGAAGCATCATCGTAAGATTCTCTACGCGATCACTCCGAGACGTCGTTTGGAGGGCTGCGAAGGACAACGCATACTTGAAAGAATCTCACCAACGCATTTCTGAAGCATTGATCCCTGCTGATGTTGCTGCGCGTGCAAAGTTATGGCCAATTGTTAAAAAGGCAAGAGAGGAGGGTAAGAAGGCATCCTTCTCCGGGCCTTTTGCTTTTATTGATGGTCAGAAAATCGAGGCCTCATAAACTTTAGACTGAACTTTTACTGTTGTTCGCCAGGATTTAAGGAAACATTTGCGAAAATCCCTTGATTTCCGGAAAGCACTTTATCGTTTTTTCTTTTTTTTTTGGTGTCATGTAGAAGACATTACTGATTGATCACCTTCTACCCTGTTCAAAGAAGTTCAAGTCAACTTCTCAGCCAAAGGACTTTTCGTTTACCAGCCGTTCAGCTGCGTTTTATTGCACTGCATATAGCGTTATTTGTTATTTTGTTATGCATTCTTTTGAGTTTTCTTCTTTTAGTGTAGCTTCTCTGAATGTTAGAGGTTTAAGAGATCATACGAAAAGGAAAGCCTTATTTTTGTATTGTAAACGTAGTAATGCAGATTTTATTTTTGTTCAAGAAAGTCATTCATGTGAATCAGACTCCAATTTTTGGAGAGCGCAGTGGGGAAATTCTATATTTATGAGTCACGGATCTAACCGTTCTGCCGGTACTTTAATTTTGACGCATAAATTTAGGGGTGACATTCTAGAATCCTTTTTGTCTGATGAGGGTAGATGGATCATTTTAGTATGTAAAACTGAAAATGTGGTATTCATTTTATGTAATGTTTACGGGCACAACTCAAGGAACGCTAATGTACGCATGTTCAAAGAATTGGGAGCTATGCTTATTACTATTCAAAGTCGTTTTACTAATGCTTATTTGATTATAGCCGGAGATTTTAATGAAACTCCAGATGACGTGCAAGATAGATTTCCTTCAAGAACTACCCGCACATATGATAACATTATTTTATGGTTGTGTGAAAATCTTTCGGTTGTAGATGCCTGGCGTTTCTTTAACAGTGGTTGTAGTGGCTTTACTTGGTCCAACAAATCTGGATCTCTTAAGGCTAGAATTGATATTTTTCTTATTTCTCATGCTATTTTGAAAGATGTTATTTCTGTTAATCATCAGTTTGCCCCATTTACTGACCATATGTTAATTTATTTGGACCTTAAACAGTATAGAAAGCCAAGTAGTACAAGAGGTTACTGGAAATTTAACAATTGTCTGTTGGAAGATGATCCTTTTAATGAATATGTTACTCATCTGGCTAAAACTATGTTTAGTAAAGTCGAAGGTGACCCTTGCTCTAGGTGGGAGTTCTTCAAATTTAAAGTAAGAGACTTTGCTGTTAATAGAAGTAAACAAATTAAAAGGGAAAAGAATAACGAAGAATTTGAACTTATTCATAGGTTAGGTGTGTTAATGCAGAAGAATAATCCCAGTACAGAAGATGAGGTAGAATATAGTGTTTGTCAAATGAAAATTGAAAATATGTACACAGAGATGGCTAAAGGTGCTTTCATACGTTCTAGAGCAAAATGGATCGAGAAGGGTGAAAGAAATAGTAATTACTTTTTTGCTCTAGAGAAAAGAAATCGTAAAAAAACATCTCTCTCTGCCCTTAAGATTAACAGTGATTTATGTATGGATCCAGGAAGGATTTCAAATTTTGTATACAATTTTTACAAAGAATTGTATACTTCTCAGTTTTCTCAAGAAAAGTGTGATTCTTTTCTTTTGAGGGTTTGTGATAAAGTTCCAGGTATTGATGAGGATTTTAAATTACTATGTGATTCTGACCTTTCTATTACTGAAATGGAGGAGGCACTGAAATCTATGAAAAAAGGAAAATCTCCAGGTACTGATGGCCTGTCAGTTGAATTTTATTTACATTTTTGGGACCTTTTAAAGCAGCCTTTATATTGTTTGTTTAAAGAATGTATTCACAAAGGAGAGATGACAGCCACTATGAAGCAGGGGCTTATTTCTTTAATCCCTAAATCGGATAAAGATCCACATTTAATTGAAAACTGGAGACCAATATCTTTATTGAATATTGATTATAAATTACTTGCTTTAATACTTGCAACTCGTTTAAAATCTGGTCTTAATAGTATAATTGGCGAAACACAAAATGGATTTATGAGGAATAGACATATCAGTTCCAATATAAGACTCGTACTTGATCTCATTGACTATTCAGAGAATATTGACTCAGACTCTATTATAATGTTCTTGGATTTTTATAAAGCCTTTGATTCATTAGAGCACCATTTTTTGTTTAAATCTCTAAGTGTCTTTGGGTTTGGAAATAAATTTATTAACATGGTGAGAATGCTTTATAATGATATTAACTCTTCAGTTTTGGTTAGCTTGCAAACTACTAAACGTTTTAATTGTTACAGAGGAGTGCGTCAAGGTTGCCCCATTTCCCCTTTTCTTTTTCTTTTTGCCGTTGAATTGTTATCACTTAATATTTTACAAAATCCTACTTTAAAAGGTATTTCTTTGTTTGGTAAAGAATTTAAAATATCCCAACTTGCTGACGATACTACCATATTTCTCAAAGATCAAAGTCAAATTCCTTTATGTATTGATATTATTCAATCCTTCTCTGAAGCCTCAGGTTTATATTTAAATTTATCAAAATGTGAACTATTTTGTCTCTATGATACCCAACAATCATCAATCCATCATATACCTGTTAAAGACTGTGTCAAGTACCTGGGGATTTTCCTTACTAAAGATAGATTGTCTCGTCAACATCTTAATTTTTCTCCTAAAATAAAGAAAACTAGAACAATCTTTAATTCTTGGCTTCAACGAGATCTGTCCATTTATGGCAGAGTTCTTATTTCTAAAGCAGAGGGTTTGTCCCGTTGTGTTTACCCTGCTTTATCTTTATTTGTTAGTGACAAAATTGCTGATGATATAAATAAAATGTTACTGAATTTTATTTGGAAGAATAAGTCCCATAAAATTAGGAAATCTGTTTTGTCTAATAGGCGTGCTGAGGGTGGACTGGAAGTTTTGGATTTCAAAGAATTAGTTAGTTCATTTAGAATTAGTTGGTTAAAAAAATGTCTCTGTAGTAATGATTCAATTTGGTACTATATCCGCAAAACTATATTTCATAGATTAGGTGGTTTAGATTTTCTTTTAAAATGCAATTTCACCCCTTCTAAATTGCCGATTTCTCTCTCTAATTTTTACCAACAAGCTCTACTTGCTTGGAAATTGTGTTATGTGCACAACTTTTCTCCCCACAAAGAAATTCTGTGGAATAATTCATGTATTTTAATTCGTGGAAAATCTTTATTTATTGACAAGTGGTATGACAGAGGTATTGTTTTTGTTTTGGATTTATTTAAAGATGATGGTACTATACTGGAATATGAAGAATTTATGATTTTGTACAATCTTCCTCTGCCAGCAAGATCTTTCAATTCTGTCATCAAAAGTTTGTCTCCAAGTTATGTGCATCTATTTAAAACATACCTTTGCTTTAATGAGAGAAAAACAACTATGCCCAAACTTTTATTAGATGGAGTTTGTCTTCTTGATAAAAAATGTAATGGTAAGTTTATAAAGCGAATGTTACACTATTCAGTATATACATCTCCTAGATGTAGATTTTTCTGGACTAATTTTGTTGACTGTATACATTGGAAGAAAGCATGGTTACTTCCTGAAAAATTTTGCATTTCTAATAAAATCAGAGAGATACATTTTAAGATTTTGCATAATGTCTACCCAACAAACTCCCAAATTGCTTATTTTTTTGATATTTCTAATTTATGTGTATTCTGTAAAGTTGAGGAAGAAACTTTACTTCATTTATTCTATCATTGCGATCAGGTTAAAATTCTTTGGGAGAACTTAAGATGTTATCTATCTTCCTTTATAAAATTTGATTTAAAATTTACGCTAAAAGAAATATTTCTATATTTTTCTAGTAGTGACCATGCTACTGAACTTGTTGTTAATTTTTTTGTTTTGCAATGTAAATTTTTTATTCATAAATCCAAATTTCTTAATATGTTACCTAGATTTGATGTCTTTCTCGCAGAGATTTTGCTTATTGTTCATTCTCTTAAACTTATTGATGATAACAAGAACAACAAGTTTCTTAAGGCATATGACGATCTTTTTCCTACTGATTGAGGTTCTATTTTTTTTTTTTTTTTAATTTTTATTTATTTATTTATTTTTTCTTTCCTTCTTTTATGTTATTGTTTTGTTATGCAGTGCTGTTTATTGTTGTTTTCCTTTTTGTCTTGCAATAAAAAAAAAAAAAAAAAAAAAGTCTATTGGTTTTCACTAGGAGCGGTCTTGAGTCAGTGTGTTTTCTGTAGTTATTTTTTTTTATTATTATTTCAATTGGTCATGGTAAATTATTGTGTTTTTGGAGGCTGCCCAAACTCCAACCTGTCAGGACATCGAGTCCACAGGTTTGCTAACAAGAAAAAGGACGGCGCTATCTTCCGTGCCTGCGTGCGTTTGTGCAGCTGAAGAGACGGGCCTTTACTAATGCATTTGCTTAGAAAAACGCGGTGGTGTGTAGCGTGCAATTTACACCGGAGGATTATTGTCCCGGCGATATGATGGGATGCCGAAGCAGGCTCAGAGCTGGTGCGGTTCCTTCGGTGCACGCAGCACCTTCATCGGGTCCGCCGTCAGCCTGTGGTTCGTCCGGATCCGTCAGAGATGCAGCTTGAAAACGTGCAGCCACGAAAACGTGAACTGTGCACCGTGAGTCTTGGTTTTATTATTATTATTATTATTTATATATATATTTATATATATAAAACATTCATTAACTACCAAATCAGTGAACATAATTATTTAATGATGAGACACAACGAGATGTGTATAAGTTGTTGTAAAACCGCAGCTAGCTTGTAAGCATTAGCAATATAATAAAACCGTGTTAAAACGTTACCACTTGAGAAGGCATAACTGGCAAGTTAACCTCAGTTTGTTAATATTGTAACCATCAGGTCTAGTTACAGCTTAGTGACATTGTTTGCACAGCTAATTGGTAATTTATTGTCATGTGGTGTGTTTATAAGGCTTTGGGAGACATTGCAAGACATGAGGGTGTGTGAAGATCTGAAGTAGTGGAGGCCAGCTGTTATTAACCACCTCTACTGGACTGCAGCTTCCACTCCTAATGGAGATGCAGATGTGATGGAGGCCAAGTGGAAAAGCATGGTCAGCAATGAATGATGGAATACTGCAGGTCACCAAAGGTTCTACGAGAACGCAGCACTGTTTTGTCTTCCACTATACCTGCTCCTCATTCCAGATCCCTCCAGAGGATGAACAAGATGAAGCTGTTGCCGTGTATCTAGCACAGCATTCACAATTTAACATGTTAACAACACATTAGTGTGATACCCACACTGAAAGATTGTTAAATGTTTTAAATGGGTCAGATGGTATATTTTTGTTTCAGTATGTTTGGTACATCTACATGTGTCATATATGTGTGTGTATATATGTATGTATGTATGTATGTGTGTATATATATATATATATATATATATATATTAACAGTTGCAATGTTGTATTTTGAGTTGGGTATTAACAGTGCTATGAAACAATATTTATGATTTAGTGCTGTATAAATAAAACTGAATTGAATTAACCATAAATGCAGATCTGCTTGATATATATGTGATGTAAACTTCATAAACCAGTTTTTATACAGTAAGACAATTTGTGATTGTGATTATTGTTTATTGATCGTCACCAAAATGGTTCCATTCAAAACCTTTATAAAGTCACTCTTCCTCTGTAAATTGTCTACTCATGACTGACACAACACCTGAAGGTAAGGGTTTCCCACACAAGAATATAATGAAACAGAAACGTGTTTATCCCTCTCTCTCTTTCCTGCGTTGACGACAAACCACTATATCACGTGACGTATCGGATGTTAACGAGTTTGACGCGCTTGATTAACGATTTTTAGTTTCTGTTAGGGGTAAGTAGTATCAATGCTCGTAGATGACCAATATTAGCTTTGCTTTAGCCTGATTACATATCGTTTGCTAACGTGTGTAACGTTATATCTAAGCTAACACTGGTCTCTCACTAAAACATCTTCCCTGTTCTCCTCACATCACAACTCAATTCGTCTCATCTGATCGTTGTTCTGTCTAATCTTGGCCTGTGCCTGCTCTCTTGGCCACATAGCAGGCTCATAATTGAATGTGTGGTCCGTCATACGAGTGTAAATAAACATTTAAAATGTCCTCCGCGTCCGAACGATCATTGTTTTTCTATTGTTTACATTGACCGCACTCCCTCTCGTTACGTCACTTACGGTTTTGGCGGTTTTCAGATGCGGAACTAAAATTCTCTCACAAAAACGACTCCAGAAGCCTTAAAATCGTATTTTAAAGTATAGTTTAAAGAAAATCTAGTTCCTACATTATTGTTCTATACATTAACTCACTGGGGTCGCTATCCTGCAATATGCACTTTAAGCTTATGAATGGAATGGCCAATCAGAGGCGTTCAGATTAGTCACCACTGAAACGCTGGGCCCCCTAAAAATATAATTACAAGCGACTTGTGTGTGGTAAATAATACAGTGGACATATACTTAAAATAACTGTGTAAGTATTTAAAAAATATAAACGCGAAAAAATGTTTTAAGTTCAGAAATGTTTTATGTCCCCCCTCCCTTTCCTAATAGTGGTTTGGTCCACTGCCTGCTTTCCCCTCCTTTACCGATACACACACGAGTCCAGTGGGAGCAGTGCTGCAAAGTCCGCGGTAGAAGCGACCCCAGTAACTTCATATTTAGCCCCTCAAATACGAATTTACCACGGATACCCCAACGAAAAAATGTGTATTTTGGGGTTAGATGAAAATTTAATTAACTAAATATTTTGATGACGTGGTCAAAAATTTATCTGACCTTTAGAAATGCATAACAAAACTTTACTTCATTTATTCTATCATTGCGATCAGGTTAAAATTCTTTGGGAGAACTTAAGATGTTATCTATCTTCCTTTATAAAATTTGATTTAAAATTTACGCTAAAAGAAATATTTATATATTTTTCTAGTAGTGACCATGCTACTGAACTTGTTGTTAATTTTTTTGTTTTGCACTGTAAATTTTTTATTCATAAATCCAAATTTCTTAATATGTTACCTAGATTTGATGTCTTTCTCGCAGAGATTTTGCTTATTGTTCATTCTCTTAAACTTATTGATGATAACAAGAACAACAAGTTTCTTAAGGCATATGACGATCTTTTTCCTACTGATTGAGGTTCTATTTTTTTTTTTTTTTTAATTTTTATTTATTTATTTATTTTTTCTTTCCTTCTTTTATGTTATTGTATTGTTATGTAGTGATGTTTATTGTTGTTTTCCTTTTTGTCTTGCAATAAAAAAAAAAAAAAAAAAGAAATGCATAACACTTATTTGGAATCATTTAACTTTAATTTAGCTTTCTGTTTAAGTTAAGATTTGCATACAAGGGTGAATATGATCTGTTTTACATTCATAATTTTAATTTGTGCAGTGCTTACATATTAACAATAAAACATTACAAATAGAGTGGTGTTAGTGTACAGTGATACGATGATCAGCTTGGCGGTAAACTAGGGTTTTTTTTTTTTAACTACCGTTTGTTATTTTTTATTTATTTTCAAACTTTGAAACTTTATTCATGGACCCTCTAATTTGTTTCTCTCTCCTTAATGGTTAAGATAAGTTGTAGTAATCAAAAAGTGTCTTATTAATTGAAATCATAAAACTAAAATACTTGTATTTGTTAAAATACAATCTAACAAATTTAACAATAATTACATTTTACGGCCCGATTAAAACCATTTGATTTATTCTCCATTTCTGATTTGTTACGAAATTCATTGTTTTCTTTTTTAATTTTTCTGAAATTCCATTTTGATGGTTTAATTATATTTTTAGTTATGAAAAAGCATGTCTAATTTAATTCATAAATCTTTAACAACCTATTTTTTTTTTTTTTTTGTATTACAATGTTCTTGTTTTTTTTAGAAAACTGTGTTTAATTTTAATTTCTTTACCAAATTGGTGCCAGACAATTATTTATTAATTACAAAATTAATCTGAGATGAACATTCCACTTAAATTAAGTTAAATGAGTCTTATTTTTATAGTTTGTCATGAAGGCCTTTGAGTTTGTCTATATTCTATGATAATATTTTTTCTCAGATTAATTGGTGAAATGCTGGTAAAGTGAATTTTCACAGATACTTGTTTGTATTGTTTAAATAATCACTTTAATTAAGTGTACAGCCCTACTTTTCATTTATTCATCCTAAATTTTTCCAAATTCTGTGACACTCTGTTTAGTAAATTCCATTTTATGACTGGAATCCAAATTATAAAAATGTTATGATGTGAAATTAATTATGTACTGTGACTTTTTTCTGAAAGGCCTAAAGAAAAGAAATGGCAGAAAAAAATCTAGCACGAAAACACAGGCGCAGTAAGAATACCCCACCATGTAAGTCAGTTACTAAAAATATTATTGCATAAAGCAAGTCATAAAAAGAGCTGTAAAATCTACACATCACTAAAACACATCACTGTACAGATATTATTTGTATATTATCAGACATGACCTGCAGGTGATATATTTTCATTATTTCTCTTCTTTTCAGCAATGTCATCTTCCACTGGTCCTCTGGCTGAGGAACTTAAATGTTCAATATGTCTGGATGTGTTCAAGGATCCAGTCAGCACTCCATGTGGACACAACTTCTGTAAGAGCTGCTTGAACCAGTGCTGGGAAAACAGTGAGAATTGCATCTGTCCATTGTGTAAAGAAATATTCAGCAAACGACCCGACCTCAAGATCAACACAGCACTTAGAGAGGTTCTGCAGCACTTTGAGAAAAAGTTTACTCTGAGTAAATCTAAAGTTCTCTGTGACATCTGTGATGACAAAAAGATGAAAGCCCTGAAGTCCTGTCTGGTGTGTCAGACCTCTTACTGTGAAAAACACCTGGAGCCTCATCTGAGAGTCCTTAGCTTCAAGAAACACAAACTGATAGACCCTGTAGAGAATATAAAGGACTATATATGTCAGAAACACGAAAGACCTCTGGAGCTGTTCTGTAGAGATGATCAGATGCGTGTATGTGTGTTTTGCACTGATGGAGACCATAGGACTCACAAAACTGTTACTCTAGAGGAGGAGGGTAAAGAGAAGAAGGCATGAGATAACAACATTAAAACTTATTCCAATAACCTAATTTTAAATACTGCAACTAGATCTTTTGGAAAATGCTGATGTGATTAGATGTGTCTTCTGTCTATAGGCTCAGCTGATGAAGACACAGAAAGATGTGCAGCAGATGATCCTGGACAGAATCAGGAAGATTCAAGACATTAAATACTTTGCAGAACGCAGAAAAGTGAGTTGAAGATGTTCACACTTTAATGAATAATGCTTTAATTTGATACTGTAAGTTAAGGTAATTAATTAAAAATGTAACTATTTCAGAAAAGCATAGAGCGAGAGAAAGCAGCTAATGTTGCGCTCTTCAGAGATCTGATGCGCTCTATTGAGAGTTGTCAGGCTGAGCTGCTGGAGATGATGGCGGAGAAGCAGAAAGCAGCAGAGAAACAGGATGAAGAGCTCATTCAAGAGCTGCAGCAGGAAATCACTGAGCTCAAGATGAGAAACACTGATGTGGATCATCTCTTACAAATTGAGGATCACCTCCAGCTCCTACAGGTCAGTGTCTCTCTGTCTGCTCACATCACAGGATAACAATCACACTCCTCATGCTGAGAGATTTCTCTTCTCTCCTACTGTAGATTGATCCATCCCTGTACAGAGCTCCAGAACCCAGGAACTGGTCTGAGATAAGTATGAACACTGATGTGAGTGTGGAGACTCTGAGGAGAGGTCTGACTCAACTGCAGGAAACTCTAGATGAGAACCTCAGTCAATCCGGTAGGTCAATATCAAATACAGCACAAAGACTGATAGATGCTATTGTTAGAATTTGTAAAATGATGCATAAGACACACAATGGTCTTGAACACAAAAAAAATTTAATCTTTTTGTTTGACTTCACAGTGTTGAGTAAGATGCAGCAATATGCAGGTACAATGTGTGATTTTTACTCTTCTTGTACATAGTATAGTGATAGTTTACATTTATTCTATCAAACACTTGTTGGGATATGGAGATCTTTGTTAAAATGTAATTCATATTATCTGTTTTCTCTCTCAGTGGATGTGACTCTGGATCCTGAGACAGCTCATCCAAATCTCATCCTGTCTAATGATGGGAAAGAAGTGAGACATGGAGACATTAAGCATGAACTCCCAGATTACCCAGAGCGGTTTAATTACAGTGCCAGTGTCCTGGGAAAAGAGGGATTCTTGTCAGGTAGATTTTATTTTGAAGTGCAGCTGAAGAGAAAGACTAAGTGGGATTTAGGAGTGGCCAGAGAATCTATTAACAGGAAGGGACAGATCACAGTGACCCCTCCGTATGGATTCTGGGCTCTGGCACTGAGAAATGGGAATGAATACTGGGCTTGTGACGATCCTGCTGTCCCTCTGTCTCTGAGCTTGAAACCGCAGAAGGTGGGGGTGTTTGTGGATTATGAGGAGGGTCTGGTCTCCTTCTATGATGTGGAGTCCAGGTCTCATATCCACTCTTTCACTGGTCAGTCTTTCACTAATAGACTGTATCCATATTTTTGCCCCTGTCCTAATGATAACGGTAAAGATTCAGTACCAATGATCATCTCATCTGGTAATTCTGAATATACCCAAATATGAAATACAGCTCTTTATTTTTGTTTATGACACATGTTCATCTGAAAGGCGTATATAATGTGTACAGCTGCTCTTAGTCAAACAAGAAAATGTTACTATCATTGTGTTTTCCATATACTTTTTAGCTTAGAAAATCTGCTATTATTATGCATACTCTGCAAAATTCTACAAAAAATAAAACTGTAAATGTTTGCACAGTTTGAGAATTACCTGTAAGTTTCTGCCTAACTGATTAAAACATGCCTGAAAGAATATGAATAGACGTCAGAGCAAAACGTTTTACAACCATCCCGATCTCCAATACTATTTTACTGGAATTATGCATCATGGAATTGGAAAAACATACCTAAACATACAAATTCACTGCACTTTCCAGCTCAAATGGATGCTAATGGCAATAAGACACCAATTTTTATTCTTGTTTATACATACTATGATTATAAGAGCATATTATCGTTAAATAATAATAAATAATAGTGCTTAATTTGTAAACTAATGCATGTTGAAGTTTGCATCACATAGCTCCTTATGTGTGGCCTTTCTGATGTAGTAAACTTGCTCGGTAGCTTTGGTACATACAGCATTGTACTTACTACACAGAGTGGTCCACCTGTTTCCAGGGGGCGCTACTGTAAAAAAGAATGTGGGTACAACTTCTGGTGATGGTGATGGTATTTTTCGGATCATCATTTACTTCGTAAAGTTGCAAACTTTTATGAGGGATGTCATTACAGTGCTGTTCGAAGTTGTGCTCCTACATTGTTAGCAAGTTTGGATCACTAAATCTTGAATGACTGTTGACTTGATGTGACATTTGAACCGAGGCATCAGAGCTGGTGTTAAAGGAGAAGTCTACTTCCAGAACAAAAATTAACAGATAATGTACTCACCCCCTTGTCATCCAAGATGTTCATGTCTTTCTTTCTTCAGTCGTAAAGAAATTATGTTTTTTGAAGAAAACATTTCAGGATTTTTCTCCATATAGTGGACTTCTATGGTGCCCCGAGTTTGAAATTCCAAAATGTAGTTTAAATGCAGCTTCAAACGATCCCAAATGCGGTTGTAAAAGATCCCAGCCAAGGAAGAAGGGTCTTATCTAGCGAAAAGATCAGTTATTTTCATAAAAATAATGCCATTTATATACTTTTTAATGTTAAACGCTCATCTTGTCTCGCTCTGTCTGGACTGTTTTTTTTTTTTTTTGTTTGTTGAAAAACTCCCATCTCATGTTCTCCCTCAACTTTAAAATCATCCTATATTGCTATTTTGCGTTTTTTTTGTTAAGGGTGTTTGATCATCTTTGCATGTTCACTTTGCAAAGACTGGGTCGGTACTTCTGCAGCGATGTAGGATGATTTTGAAAGTTTTGAGTTTTTGGACATACCCTAACTGTTTAATGAAATTAACCAATCGTTTCCTTGATAAGACACTTCTTCCTTGGATGGGATTGTTTACAACCGCATTTGGGATTGTTTGAAGCCGCATTTAAACTGCATTTCGGAAGTTCAAAATCGGGGCACCACAGCAGTCCATTGTATGGAGAAAAATCCTGAAATGTTTCTCTCAAAAAACAATTTCTTCACGGCTGAAAAAAGAAAGAAGAAATAAAAGAAATGAACATCTTGGATTACAAGGGGGTAAGTATTATCCGTAAATTTTTGCCCTGGAAGTGGACTTCTCCTTTAAGGGGTGTGCCAGATGAAGCCTTGATTCGAAAATTACAAATTATTTCAGGAAAATTAAATATTTGCCATATGCGCTTGATGTGTACATTATTCTTCTATTACAGTACATCATATAGGTATTCATACTAGCATTTAATGCCACAGTTTAATGGGTAAATCATTTTATCAGAGACTTATATTTGTGCACGTAACATGGGTCGATCTGTGGAATGTGTGGTGAATTGGCTTTTGGCTACTTTATTTTTTATTAATCAGCAGAGTTTTCGACAGACTCGAAGCTTTGAATCTTTTCCCGAAATAGTTGGAAAATGTCAGTGCTTCATTTGCCCATCACTACTGTCAACTGTTGAATGAATGAGTGTCACTTCCCGCATGTTTACTTCAAACCGGAAGACGCTTCCACTTTTGATGCAAGGCCTCATGGTGTCATGAATCCTGTCTGGTCTGCCTGCCACCAGAGGTCGCCTGTGCATCTCACTGACATTTCACATCACACTGACTGTTGCACTACAGCCCGGACTACATTCCCCATCATCCATTACACTGATTACCCTGGTGAAAAAACCAGCATATGCTGGTAGGTATGTTTTGATGTTGAGATGCTGGTTAGGTATGTTTTCTTTTGACCAGCAACATGACCAGCATAAACCAGCAAAGGACCAGCATGAACCAGCAAAGGACCAGCTTAAACCAGCATCAAAACATACCTAACCAGCATCCCAGCATCAAAACATACCTACCAGCATATGCTGGTTTTTTCACCAGGGTACACACCTGTATCCAATCAGACGCGCTATATCCACAAGTTTCCTATGCCCTATGAGGCTCCCAAAAGTGGGAGCGTCTTCTGGTTCAAAAGAAACAAGCGGGACACTTATTCATTCAACAGTTGACAGTAGTGATGGGCAAATAAAGCCTCGTGAAACTGACATTTTCCTCTGACCGTTTCAGGAAAAGATTCAAAGCTTCAAGTGTGACGAAAACAGTACCTGGTGGTTAGTAAAAAATAAAGCAGACAAAAGCCTGTAAAAGAAACTCCATCGGACATAACATTCACCACACATTCCACAGATCGACTCATGTTACGTGCACATATAAAAGTCTAACAGTGGGTGTGTTTGTTTGCTGAATTTCTGTCTCTGATAAATTCATTCACCCATAAAAACCGTGGCATTAAATGCTAGTACGAATATCTATATGATGTAATAGAAGAACAATGTACACATATGAACTGCATATGGAATGTATTTACATTTTTCTGAAATAATTTGTATTTTTCATATTACTTGTATGACTGCCCTGGTGAAAAAAACAGCATATGCTGGTAGGTATGTTCTGATGTCGGGATGCTAGTTAGGTAGGTTTTGATACTGGTTCATGTTGCTGGTCCTTTGCTGGTTTATGCTGGTCAAGGACCAGCATAAACCAGCAAAGGACCAGCAACATGACCAGCATAAACCAGCAAAGGACCAGCATGAACCAGCAAAGGACTAGCTTAAACCAGCAAAGAACCAGCTTAAACCAGCAAAGGACCATCTTAAACCAGCATCAAAAACCAGCATATGCTGTTTTTTTCACCAGGGTGGGTATTTAAAAATATAGATGAATAAGATCTGGGGGTTCGAACAGTCACACAAAGTGAGTCACGCACAGGACTGGAGAGAAAGTGAGGCTTCGTTTGTCACCGGTTTCGTGATTTCTGTGTTAACAACACAAGCCTCGAATTGAGGCTTCATCTAGCACACCGCTTAACACAAGCTCCGAAGCCTTGGTTCAAATGTCTCATCACTAGTTAACAGTCATTCAAGATTTAGCGATCCAGACTTGCTAACGATGTGGGAGCACAGCTTCGAACAGCACATGTTGTCCCTGAGCACCGTAACGACATCTCTCATAAAGGTTTGCAACTTTATGAACAAAGATCCGAAGAACACTTAGCCTCTGGCTAATTAGCACACAAAATACCATTGGTATACTACTACCGCTGCCTCACCGGAAGTTGTACCCACATTCTTTTTTACAGTAGCACCCCTCAGAAACAGGTGGATAAGCCTCGGACTTCCCCTTGCTACTCGCCGAGTATTGGATTGTATTGTATTGTGTTAGCATCTTTACAAAATCTTTAGGAGTTGTTCCCTAGTTCCCTAGTTTAGCATTCTCGCCTTGTTTCCTTGTTTTGTCTGTGTCACCGCCTGCCCTGTGGATCTCTCGTTCGTTTATCGGATCACCCTTTTGCCTTGTCCCCCGGATTACATTCACCGTTAATCGACCCTCACCTGCTTTATGGACTACTCTTGTGTCTTGCTCCTCATATACCTGTTTGCCACTGTCTGACCCTGCGTGTTTTGACCATATCTTTGTGTCACAGGCAGGCACCAATCACCAAAACACCAACCACTTTTGATACTCTGGAGAGCAACTAAGATCTTGAATTATGACACAGGAGCACCACTTTCACAAAAGTCTCTTTATTTCACACAATTAAAAACAGGACGGTCAAGAAATGGTTATGTAGCATTGGATAGGATTAATCTTAAATAGATAGAAGGCAATAGGCAAATCTTACACCCAGTGGCGGTTTTAGGCATGGGCGAACGGGGCAGCCGCCCGGGGCTGCATTTTTTTCATGACACGTGGGGGGCGGCACACGAACTTGGAGGAAAAAAAAAAGGTGCGATGAGGATGAGGGGGCGCAGAGTACAGTTCACCTCTCCCAAATGAAGCGGACAAGGAGGTGGGCTAAACTATGTCAGTGACACCTGACTTTATTACTAATAACGCACATTTCATTCAAAATATTACTTTGAAAAAAAAAAGAGAAAAAAAATTATAAACAGACCAATAAGTTGCTCTTTTTTTATTTAATTGTGTGAAATTGCTAATAAAAATTGGTAATAAAAAACGATTATGATGTGGAGGTGAATTGGTTTAGTCTTGACTTCTGGTCGTGAGTGACACCGTTGGGGGATGGGAAATCTGTTGATTGTCGATTACAAAGTAAACACAGCGATGGAGAGAAAAAGGCCAAAGCTGTCAGGTGCCCAATTTAGGAAAAAAAGAAAAGAAGATAAGGAGAAACGGGCAAAAGATAAAGGTATGCAACAATGTTCTCTCTGTATGATTAAGGTATTCATGTCATTATGTTAATTAGTGGTATAACGTTAACTCTTAGGTTTGTTAGCCTTCTTGCTTATGATGCTTGCTATGCTTACCTTGCTAAAAAAAACACAATAAAAGCCTAATATACAAACCATCACAGAAATTCTAATGGTTTCTATTAAATAGCATTATGAACCATTAACTTTTTCCAGTGAAACTATTACAAAATTCCTTATTGTAGTGTGTTTTGGACACTTTTCCAATAGGATTTACCATCCCACCCACCAATAGAATCCATCATATACCAGCAGACACTGTTATACTTACCATTAAAACCAATACAATTCCCATTATAACCATTAAATCCATTACATTTTCTATTATTTTTGGGCAGGGTTCTATTGTTTTTTCAGCAGTGTATACAACATGAGATCTAATTAAATTTAACCACAAAATTATGCTTTGCAACAAAACTGTTGCAAGTACAGTTATTTATTTCCATTGTTTATGTTAATGTTGGCTATAGCCAATATATTTACAATATATTTACAGTATACTGTAAATAGCCAGTGTAATTTACATATGTGTAGATAGTTTAAAAGACAAACATTTTCCATTTGCTATAACTCTGTTACGTGACAAAGCATATAATTTGAGGCAGTAAATTAACCAAGGAGCTAATTGTTCCTCCCTTAGATTAGATTATAATGGGGTGGCGCCGTGAGGGAGTCTCGCCCGGGGAGCAATTCAGTGTAGAACCGCCACTGCATAGTAGGCCCAACTATTCAGCTACAGCTCTGCACAGTTCAAAAATGAGGCTGTTTTTCCTAATAAGAATATTTTATTGTTGTCAGCCACTTTAACATTGTAAATATACAGTTTGACCATTAACAATGCACTGTGCTTACAAACAGGTAAATAAACTTAAATAAAAATTAAAGCTTTTGTTGTAATTTCTCATTTAAAATGGTTATGTCATCTATCATTTTATGGCCTGGTTTCACAGACAGGGCTTAGACTAAACCAGGATTAGGCCATAGTTCAGTTGGGACATTTAAGTAATTTTTATAACGCCCATTGTTCCAGGCTGCAGCTACCCCCGTCTCCCATAGTTACCTAACAATGCTTTTGGGAAACACCCCTGGTTGATTATCTGATTGTGCTCCTCCTGAACCTTATATAAACCTTGAAAACATTATATAAAAAGATGGGGTCAAAGTTTGAATTGCTTTAGAAGGGGAGCCTACTGATGGACAACAGACTTTAATACCCTTATCAATCTTATATTTAATACCCTTAACAACCAAAATCCTAACTGAAGCACTCTAAGACACGTTATATTCACTCACAGGTAAGTTTTGGAAATATATGAATATCTCTTTTTTTTTTTAATGTTCGTTGTTAAATCTAGTTTAGACAGACTGAATGCATTAAAAAACTGCACTTTGTGGGTAAGATGAGAAACTTAAATTGATTTAACTCAATATTTTGATGATGTGGTCATGAATTCTTTTGACTTCTAAAAATGCAAAACACTTTTTTTAATTTGGTATAACTGAACTCAGCTTTTTGTAAATAACGGTTAAGAGCTGTATAAGAGAGTAATATAATCTGTTTTACATCCATAAATATTTGTTAAGTGCTTACATTAATATGTAAAATCATAATAAATGGTAACGACAAAATATTACAAATAGAGTGGTTTTAGTGTTAAAGTGAGACTGGTTATCAGTAAACAGCTGACATTTACAGTAAACTATTAGCTCTTAAAGTCCTGTAAAACTCACTTTGAGCCTCATCAAAGAGTATTGAATTTAAATAAACAAACTGATTGAACCCGTGGGGAATATAAATGACTACATATATCAGAAAAACAAGAGAGCTCTGGGGGCTGTTCTGTAGAGATGATCAGACATATTTGTGTGTGTGTTTTTGGCATTTATGGAGACCACAAGACTTACAACACTGCTCCTTAAAAAGAAGGCGGCACAAGTTACTAACAAAACAATAAACTTACTTCAGTAACCTGGATTAAAATATGTCAACAAGATCTTTTGTCAGAAAATGAAAAATAAAAAATCCATGTTGAGTGTTAAAATGTCTGCGTTCATGTCTCTTTATAGACTCATTTGATGAAAACACAGAAATTCCCCTGTTGCAAATAAAGCCAAAATGAACTGAGAAGTGTTGATTGCGATATTAAATTTAGATCTGTTAATGTTGCATTATATTTTACACCAATGCGCATTATAAACAACTGCACAGGATTCTGTTAAGCTAATGAATGGAATGGCCAATCAGAGGCGTTCAGATTAGTCACCACTGAAACGCTGGGCCCCCTAAAAATATAATTACAAGCGACTTGTGTGTGTATGGTAAATAATACAATGGACATATACTTAAAATAACTGTGTAAGTAATAAAACAATATAAACGCGAAAAATGTTTTAAGTTCAGAAATGTTTTATGTCCCCCCCTCCCTTTCCTAAAAGTGGTTTGGCCCACTGCCTGCTTTCCCCTCTTACCGATACACAAGAGTCCCGTGGGAGCAGTGCTGCCAAGTACGCCGTAGAAGCAACTCCAATAACGTGTATTTTAAAACGTGTATTTTATCCTCCGGAACGCGATTTAACGGAGACCCCCCTCGAAACGCGATTGGGCTAGTTTTGATTAGCAGTTGGGCAGGTTTTGATGTGAAAAACGTGGCAACCCTGCGCGGGAGAACACAAAAGGCTAATTTATTCACTTGAAACATCGGGTGAAGTAATTTTTTTTTCTCTTTAATACATATGATGCTGGATCATTAATATGACATAAAATGATGATATCCAATGTATTTTTCTATGAGCCATTATAAAGGTTACTAAACTTAGTTTACCGTGGCTTGTCACCCACTAACTAACACGGCGATAATGTTCTTTGATAATGTGTTCTTTTGAATATGTTTTTGTTATTGTCATACCTGTGGAAATGTAAGCATTATAATTTACTTTAACTTACAATTTTGCTATTACATTGTGATAGCGTTAAATATATATTTTAAACACTGTTAATCCAGTGTTTCTCAATTCCAGTCCTCCTGATTCAGATAACCAGCTCGTTAGAAGATAGCTACGTGCATGAACTGTGTGCCGATTGGCATGATCCCTACACATTGTTCATTGCTCCCTCCCTTGTGTATACACTTTGTTTGATAGAAGGATTCAAGAGCGTGCAGAACTAAAAAAATAAGTTTATTTAAAAAAAGGTTTGTTAGGATAGGACAATATTTGGTCCAGATACAACTGTTTGAATATATGGAATCTGATGGTGCAAAATAAATAAATAAAAAATAAATAAAACTGAGAAAATCGCCTTTAAAGTTGTCTAAATTAAGTTCTTAGCAATGCATGTTACTAATAAAAAATTAAGTTTTGATATATTTACAGTAGGAATTTTACAAAATATCTTCATGGAACATGATCTCTACTTAATTTCCTAATGATTTTTGGCATAAAAGAAAAATCAATAATTTTGACTCATACAATGTATTTTTGGCTACTGCTACAAATATACCCCAGCAACTTAAGACTGGTTTTGTGGTCCAGGGTCACATATATGTGATTTATGATATTCAGTCACAGTAAGTTATATATATATAAAAAAATCCATCAAGACTGCATTTATTTGATCAAAAATACAGAAAAAACAATACTACTTCAAAATGTTATTACAATATAAAATAATGGTTTTTTTTTTATTATTTTAATATACTTATATCATTTATTTCTCTGATGCAAAGCTGAATTTTCAATAGCTGTTACTGGTCTTAAGTATCACATGATCATTTAGAAATCATTGCTGATTTATTGATGTTGGAAACAGTTGTGCTGCCAAATATTTTTTGGAACCTGTGATTCTTTTTTTTCAGGATTCTTTGATGAATAACAAGTTAAAAAGAACAGCATTAATCAGCACTGTGTCAAAAGCGTCGTGTGCGGGAATGAGGAGTAGGGAGGAGGAAGTCAGGGACACGCAGTTTATTTATATAATCCATACAATGGAACAGGAATGAACAGGAACAGCAGGGAATCTACACGCAACACAACGAAAAAGACTAAGAACCGACAACCAAACGGGGAACAGAACCAAACTTAAATAACCAGGCCAATGAGACGAGGACAGGTGTAAGATTAAACAATGATGTCATAATAGAAAATGGAACAGGAAAGACCAAATAAGGACATATAAAGGGAAAAACCAAAGAAACAGTCCACAGGGGTGTGACACACTGATAATAAATCAGTATATTAGAATGATTTCTGAAGGATCATGAGACACAGAATACTGGAGTAATGATTTTGAAAAATTCAGATTTGATCACTGAAATAAATTGTTTCGTCTTTCTAATGTTTGTCGAGTCTAGTTTAGACAGACTGAACTGTCTGACTTTTAGAAATGCATAACACTTATTTGGAATCATAACTCAGCTTTCTGTTTATAAGTTAAGATCTGCATACAAGGGTGAATATTATCTGTTTTACATTCATAATTTTAATTTGTGAAGTGCTTACATATTAACAATATAACATTACAAATAGAGTGGTTTTAGTGTACAGTGATACGATGATCAGCTTGGCGGTAAACTAGGGTTTTTTTTTTTTTAACTACTGTTTGTTATTTTTTTATTTATTTTCAACTTTTTTTGGTGCCAGTTATTAATGGACCCTCTAATTTGTTCCTCTCCTTAATTGTTAAGATAAGTTGTAGTAATCAAAAAGTGTCATATTAATTGAAATCATAAAACTAAAATACTTGTATTTGTTAAAATACAATCTAACAAATTGAACAATAATTACATTTTACGGCCCAATGAAATCCATTTGATTTATTCTCCATTTCTGATTTGTTACGAAATTCATTGTTTTCTTTTTTAATTTTTCTGAATTCCATTTTGATGGTTTAATTACATTTTTAGTTATGAAATAGCATGTCTAATTTAATTCATAAATCTTTAACAACCTAATTGTTTTTTTTTTTATTACAATGTTCTTGTTTTTAGAAAACTGTGTTTAATTTTAATTTCTTTACCAAAATGGTGCCAGACAATTATTTATTAATTACAATATTAATCTGAGATGAACATTCCACTTAAATTAAGTTAAATGAGTCTTATTTTTATAGTTTGTCATGAAGGCCTTTGAGTGCATATGCTATGATAATAGTTTTTCTCAAATGAATTGGTGAAATGCTGCTAAAGTGAATTTTCACAGATACTTGTTTGTATTATTTAATTAATCACTTTAATTAAGTGTACAGCCCTACTTTTAATTTATTCATCCTAAATTTCGACAAATTCTGTGACACTCTGTTCAGTAAATTCCATTTTATGACTGGAATCCAAATTATAAAAATGTTATGATGTGAAATTAATTATGTACTGTGACTTTTTTCTGAAAGGCCTAAAGAAAAGAAATGGCAGAAAAAAATCTAGCACGAAAACACAGGCACGGTAAGGATACCCCACCATGTAAGTCAGTTACTAAAAATATTATTGTATAAAGTAAGTCATAAAAAGAGCTGTAAAATCTACACATCACTAAAACACTAAAATCACTAAATCACTGTACAGATATAATATTATTAGTATATTATCAGACATGACCTGCAGGTGATACATTTTTATTTTTCCTCTTGTTTTCAGCTCTGTCATCTTCCACTGGTCCTCTGGCTGAGGAGCTTAAATGTTCAGTATGTGTGGATGTGTTCAAGGATCCAGTCAGCACTCCATGTGGACACAACTTCTGTAAGAGCTGCTTGAACCAGTGCTGGGAAAACAGTGAGAATTGCATCTGTCCATTGTGTAAAGAAATATTCAGCAAACGACCCGACCTCAAGATCAACACAGCACTTAGAGAGGTTCTGCAGCACTTTGAGAAAAAGTTTACTCTGAGTAAATCTAAAGTTCTCTGTGACATCTGTGATGACAAAAAGATGAAAGCCCTGAAGTCCTGTCTGGTGTGTCAGACGTCTTACTGTGAAAAACACCTGGAGCCTCATCTGAGAGTCCTTAGCTTCAAGAAACACAAACTGATAGACCCTGTAGAGAATATAAAGGACTATATATGTCAGAAACACGAAAGACCTCTGGAGCTGTTCTGTAGAGATGATCAGATGCGTGTATGTGTGTTTTGCACTGATGGAGACCATAGGACTCACAAAACTGTTACTCTAGAGGAGGAGGGTAAAGAGAAGAAGGCATGAGATAACAACATTAAAACTTATTCCAATAACCTAATTTTAAATACTGCAACTAGATCTTTTGGAAAATGCTGATGTGATTAGATGTGTCTTCTGTCTATAGGCTCAGCTGATTAAGACACAGAAAAATGTGCAGCAGATGATCCTGGACAGAATCAGGAAGATTCAAGACATTAAATACTTTGCAGAACGCAGAAAAGTGAGTTGAAGATGTTCACACTTTAATGAATAATGCTTTAATTTGATACTGTAAGTTAAGGTAATTAATTAAAAATGTAACTATTTCAGAAAAGCATAGAGCGAGAGAAAGCAGCTAATGTTGAGCTTTTCAGTGATCTGATGCGCTCTATTGAGAGATGTCAGGCTGAGCTGTTGGAGATGATGGAGGAGAAGCAGAAAGCAGCACGGAAACAGGATGAAGAGCTCATTCAAGAGCTGCAGCAGGAAATCACTGAGCTCAAGATGAGAAACACTGATGTGGATCATCTCTTACAAATTGAGGATCACCTCCACCTCCTACAGGTCAGTGTCTCTCTGTTTGCTCACATCACAGGACAACACTCACACTCCTCAAGCTGAGAGATTTCTCCTCTCTCCTGCTGTAGATTGATCCATCCCTGTACAGAGCTCCAGACCCCAGGAACTGGTCTGAGATAAGTATGAACACTGATTTGAGTGTGGAGACTCTAAAGAGATCTCTGACTCAACTGCAGGAAACTCTAGACGAGAAACTCCGTCAATCCGGTAGGTCAATATCAAATACAGCACAAAGACTGATAAATGCTATTGTTAGAATATGTAAAGTGATGCATAAGACACACAATGGTCTTGAACACAAAAAAAAATTAATCTTTTTGTTTGACTTCACAGTGTTGAGTAAGATGCAGCAATATGCAGGTACAATGTGTGATTTTTACTCTTCTTGTACATAGTATAGTGATAGTTTACATTTATTCTATCAAACACTTGTTGGGATATGGAGATCTTTGTTAAAATGTAATTCATATTATCTGTTTTCTCTCTCAGTGGATGTGACTCTGGATCCTGAGACAGCTCATCCAAATCTCATCCTGTCTAATGATGGGAAAGAAGTGAGACATGGAGACATTAAGCATGAACTCCCAGATTACCCAGAGCGGTTTAATTACAGTGCCAGTGTCCTGGGAAAAGAGGGATTCTTGTCAGGTAGATTTTATTTTGAAGTGCAGCTGAAGAGAAAGACCAAGTGGGATGTAGGAGTGGCCAGAGAATCTATTAACAGGAAGGGACAGATCACAGTGACCCCTCCGTATGGATTCTGGGCTCTGGCACTGAGAAATGGGAATGAATACTGGGCTTGTGACGATCCTGCTGTCCCTCTGTCTCTGAGCTTGAAACCGCAGAAGGTGGGGGTGTTTGTGGATTATGAGGAGGGTCTGGTCTCCTTCTATGATGTGGAGTCCAGGTCTCATATCCACTCTTTCACTGGTCAGTCTTTCACTAATAGACTGTATCCATATTTTTGCCCCTGTCCTAATGATAACGGTAAAGATTCAGTACCAATGATCATCTCATCTGGTAATTCTGAATATACCCAAATATGAAATACAGCTCTTTATTTTTGTTTATGACACATGTTCATCTGAAAGGCGTATATAATGTGTACAGCTGCTGTTAGTCAAACAAGAAAATGTTACTATCATTGTGTTTTCCATATACTTTTTAGCTTAGAAAATCTGCTATTATTATGCATACTCTGCAAAATTCTACAAAAAATAAAACTGTAAATGTTTGCACAGTTTGAGAATTACCTGTAAGTTTCTGCCTAACTGATTAAAACATGCCTGAAAGAATATGAATAGACGTCAGAGCAAAACGTTTTACAACCATCCCGATCTCCAATACTATTTTACTGGAATTATGCATCATGGAATTGGAAAAACATACCTAAACATACAAATTCACTGCACTTTCCAGCTCAAATGGATGCTAATGGCAATAAGACACCAATTTTTATTCTTGTTTATAC
Organism: Cirrhinus mrigala; assembly: GCA_036247105.1. Classification (NCBI taxonomy): domain Eukaryota; kingdom Metazoa; phylum Chordata; class Actinopteri; order Cypriniformes; family Cyprinidae; genus Cirrhinus; species Cirrhinus mrigala. Next base: position 42,289,863 of record CM070013.1, read on the forward strand.
ATACTATGATTATAAGAGCATATTATCGTTAAATAATAATAAATTCAATTCAATTCAATTCAAATTTATTTGTATAGCGCTTTTCACGATACATATCGTTGCAAAGCAGCTTTACACCAAATTGACATTTTTACAATATATGTAGTAGTAGCTTGATGTACATATGGTAGAGATGTGTGGTAAAGATCAATTAATGCTTAATCAAACAGACAAAATAATAGTGCTTAATTTGTAAACTAATGCATGTTGAAGTTTGCATCACATAGCTCCTTATGTGTGGCCTTTCTGATGTAGTAAACGTGCTCGGTAGCTTTGGTACATACAGCATTGTACTTACTACACAGAGTGGTCCACCTGTTTCCAGGGGGCGCTACTGTAAAAAAGAATGTGGGTACAACTTCTGGTGATGGTGATGGTATTTTTCGGATCATCATTTACTTCGTAAAGTTGCAAACTTTTATGAGGGATGTCATTACAGTGCTGTTCGAAGTTGTGCTCCTACATTGTTAGCAAGTTTGGATCACTAAATCTTGAATGACTGTTGACTTGATGTGACATTTGAACCGAGGCATCAGAGCTGGTGTTAAAGGAGAAGTCTACTTCCAGAACAAAAATTAACAGATAATGTACTCACCCCCTTGTCATCCAAGATGTTCATGTCTTTCTTTCTTCAGTCGTAAAGAAATTATGTTTTTTGAAGAAAACATTTCAGGATTTTTCTCCATATAGTGGACTTCTATGGTGCCCCGAGTTTGAAATTCCAAAATGTAGTTTAAATGCAGCTTCAAACGATCCCAAATGCGGTTGTAAAAGATCCCAGCCAAGGAAGAAGGGTCTTATCTAGCGAAAAGATCAGTTATTTTCATAAAAATAATGCCATTTATATACTTTTTAATGTTAAACGCTCATCTTGTCTCGCTCTGTCTGGACTGTTTTTTTTTTTTTTGTTTGTTGAAAAACTCCCATCTCATGTTCTCCCTCAACTTTAAAATCATCCTATATTGCTATTTTGCGTTTTTTTTGTTAAGGGTGTTTGATCATCTTTGCATGTTCACTTTGCAAAGACTGGGTCGGTACTTCTGCAGCGATGTAGGATGATTTTGAAAGTTTTGAGTTTTTGGACATACCCTAACTGTTTAATGAAATTAACCAATCGTTTCCCTGATAAGACACTTCTTCCTCGGATGGGATTGTTTACAACCGCATTTGGGATTGTTTGAAGCCGCATTTAAACTGCATTTTGGAATTTCAAAATCGGGGCACCATAGCAGTCCATTGTATGGAGAAAAATCCTGAAATGTTTCTCTCAAAAAACAATTTCTTCACGGCTGAAAAAAGAAAGAAGAAATAAAAGAAATAAACATCTTGGATTACAAGGGGGTAAGTATTATCCGTAAATTTTTGCCCTGGAAGTGGACTTCTCCTTTAAGGGGTGTGCCAGATGAAGCCTTGATTCGAAAATTACAAATTATTTCAGGAAAATTAAATATTTGCCATACGCACTTGATGTGTACATTATTCTTCTATTACAGTACATCATATAGGTATTCATACTAGCATTTAATGCCACAGTTTAATGGGTAAATCATTTTATCAGAGACTTATATTTGTGCACGTAACATGGGTCGATCTGTGGAATGTGTGGTGAATTGGCTTTTGGCTACTTTATTTTTATTAATCAGCAGAGTTTTTGACAGACTCGAAGCTTTGAATCTTTTCCTGAAATAGTCGGAAAATGTCAGTGCTTCACGCGGCTTCATTTGCCCATCACTACTGTCAACTGTTGAATGAATGAGTGTCACTTCCCGCATGTTTACTTCAAACCGGAAGACGCTTCCACTTTTGATGCAAGGTCTCATGGTGTCATGAATCCTGTCTGGTCTGCCTGCCACCAGAGGTCGCCTGTGCATCTCACTGACATTTCACATCACACTGACTGTTGCACTACAGCCCGGTCTACATTCCCCATCATCCATTGCGCTGATTACCCTGGTGAAAAAAACAGCATATGCTGGTAGGTATGTTTTGATGTTGAGATGCTGGTTTTCTTTTGACCAGCAACATGACCAGCATAAACCAGCAAAGGACCAGCATGAACCAGCAAAGGACCAGCTTAAACCAGCATCAAAACATACCTACCAGCATATGCTGTTTTTTTCACCAGGGCACACACCTGTATCCAATCAGATGCGCTATATCCACAAGTTTCCTATGCCCTATGAGGCCTTGCGCCAAAAGTGGGAGCGTCTTCTGGTTCAAAATAAACAAGCGGGACATGACACTTATTCATTCAACAGTTGACAGTAGTGATGGGCAAATAAAGCCTCGTGAAACACTGACATTTTCCTCTGACCGTTTCGGGAAAAGATTCAAAGCTTCAAGTGTGACGAAAACAGCACGATCTGGTGGTTAGTAAAAAATAAAGCAGCCAAAAGCCTGTAAAAGAAACTCCATCGGACATAACATTCACCACACATTCCACAGATCGACTCATGTTACGTGCACATATAAAAGTCTAACAGTGGGTGTGTTTGTTTGCTGAATTTCTGTCTCTGATAAATTCATTTACCCATAAAAACCGTGGCATTAAATGCTAGTACGAATATCTATATGATGTAATAGAAGAACAATGTACACATATGAACTGCATATGGAATATATTTAAATTTTTCTGAAATATTTTGTATTTTTCATATTACTTGTATGACTGCCCTGGTGAAAAAAACAGCATATGCTGGTAGGTATGTTCTGATGCCGGGATGCTAGTTAGGTAGGTTTTGATACTGGTTCATGTTGCTGGTCCTTTGCTGGTTTATGCTGGTCATGTTGCTGGTCAAGGACCAGCATAAACCAGCAAAGGATCAGCATGAACCAGCAAAGGACTAGCTTAAACCAGCAAAGGACCATCTTAAACCAGCATCAAAAACCAGCATATGCTGTTTTTTTCACCAGGGTGGGTATTTAAAAATATAGATGAATAAGATCTGGGGGTTCGAACAGACACACAAAGTGAGTCACGCACGGGACTGGAGAGAAAGTGAGGCTTCGTTTGTCACCGGTTTCGTGATTTCTATGTTAACAACACAAGCCTCGAAGCGAGGCTTCATCTAGCACACCGCTTAACACAAGCTCCGAAGCCTTGGTTCAAATGTCTCATCACTAGTTAACAGTCATTCAAGATTTAGCGATCCAGACTTGCTAACGATGTGGGAGCACAGCTTTGATAAGCACATGTTGTCCCTGAGCACCGTAACAACATCTCTCATAAAGGTTTGCAACTTTACAAAGTAAACAATGATCCGAAAAACACTTACCCTTTGGCTAATTAGCACACAAAATACCATTGGTATACTACTACCACCGCCTCACCGGAAGTTGTACCCACGTTCTTTTTTACAGTAGCACCCCTCAGAAACAGGTGGATAAGCCTCGCACTTCCCCTTGCAACTCGCCGAGTATTGGATTGTATTGTGTTAGCATCTTTACAAAATCTTTAGGAGTTGTTCTCTAGTTTAGCATTCTCACCTTGTTTCCTTGTTTTGTCTGTGTCGCCACCTGCCCTGTGGTTTCATTCGTTTATCAGATGACCCTTTTGCCTTCTCCCCTGGATTACATTCACCGTTAATCGACCCTCGCCTGCTTTATGGACTACTCTTTTTTTTGTGTTTCTAGGAGAGGAACCACAGTACAAAAAAAAAAAAAAAAGAGATAGAACCCACAAGAAAAATCGAACCAATTGCACACACTCCAAAACAATTAATCACTCCAAATGCAAAGTGAACCCACACAATACACACCACAGAACAAAATACTCAAGTTCCTATTACTCCACAAACTAAATATAATAACAAACACAAAAATAGTAATGCTGCAGATGACACCAAATATATACTGTTACTACTAATTATTTTATCCAGTTGTAACATATTTTGTAGATACATTTCTTACAAAATATACATTGTGCACAATTTTACTGTTGTTTGTATTATATTTTTATGACAGGTTGATGTTTTTGCAAAAGACTGCATCCTATTTCCATCATGGAGCAAGTCACACTGGATGGTTTGTGTCATAATTAAAACATTTTTGATGATTCAATGTTTTTTTTTTTTTTTTTTTTTTTTTTTTTTTTGATATGCAAGAATGGTCTGAGTGATGGCAGATACAGTCAAGTGTACAGGTCTTTTACATATAAGTTCAGTAGTTCATGTTCGGAAATACCAGTTAAACAGTTATTTTTCAAATGTTATCAACTGCTGTGTGGTGGTTCCGTTCCAAATCATTCAGTGTTTTTCTTTTTTCATTTATTTTTTTTGTGTCTTGGTGGTTCTTATGAGAATGATGAAGTCTGAAGTGAATTAAATGATATGTTGTCATTTCTGAATTTGAAAATTTAAATGTGATATGCACATATAAATGTAATATTCATAATAATTTTAATGACAGAGACAATGTAAAACTCTTTCCCTTAAAGCACGTACTGTAGTACTGTTACTGCTTAAGATTCATTTACAGTTGCCTAATGTTGCTGACCTTTGTGTTTTTGGGTACATTTAATAGGAGGGTTGCTCAGACCATTTTTCCTGGACACTGGACTGAGTTATCCTGTAAAAATCTTCCAGTAAGTTTTTGATTCATCACATATTATTTGGCATATCATTCAATTACATTGTAGTTATTTATTTATTGCTTGCCTGTGAACATTACCCAGGGCATTCCAATGCAGGGGTTCTCCATTAACTGTTGTCTTTGTGCTCATGGTGAGTTTATATGAAATTTACTCTGACAATGTGATGACATTTAGCACAGTAAATCTCTCTCTCTCCCTCTCTCTCTCTCTCTCTCTCTCTCTCTCTTTTTTTTTTTTTTTTTTTTTTTCCAAGGTACAAAAAAGTTGAAGGCTTGAGCAATCGTGGCCTAATTGTTACAGAATCAGACTTATAACCCAAAGATCAAAGGTTTGAGTCTCGGTACCAGCAGGGATAGTAGGTGGAGGGAGTGAATGTACAGTACTCTCTTCCACCTTCAATACCACGACTGAGGTGAGACCCTTGAGCATTGAACCCACAACTGCTCCCCGGGCATCGCAGCAAAAAAAAAAAAAAAAAAAAAAAAAAAACACCTGCCCACTGCTCCGGGTGTGTGTTCACAACTCGATGCTTTATGTGTTTGTACTTGGATGGGTTAAATGCACAGCACAAATTCTGAGTATGGATCTCCATACTTGGCCACATGTTACGTCTTTGGCTTGCCTTTCCTTAAAGACACATATAGGCTCAGTTGAAGTAGGTTAACAAACAATATAAAATGTAAAACACATGATATCATGTAAAAAATCTGTTAAAAACATTGCCAGTGGAAATTATAATAGTAATAAAAAATCATGCATCAAGGGCTGCAACAACTAATTCTAATAATTGATAGATACTTGAAAATTAAGTGGCTGTAAATTGTCACTTTGTATAGATCAGTGGTTCTCAAACTTTTTATACCAAATACCACCTCAGAAAATATTTGGCTTTCCAAGTACCACCAAAATGACCAGCATTAAAATACAGTAGCATAGTAGGCCCAACTATTCAGCTACAGCTCTGCACAGTTCAAAAATGAGGCTGTTTTTTCCTAATAAGAATATTTATTGTTGTCAGCCAGTTTAACATTGTAAATATACAGTTTGACCATTAACAATGCACTGTGCTTACAAACAGGTAAATAAACTTAAATAAAAATTAAAGCTTTTGTTGTAATTTCTCATTTAAAATGGTTATGTCATCTATCATTTTATGGCCTGGTTTCACAGACAGGGCTTAGACTAAACCAGGATTAGGCCATAGTTCAGTTGGGACATTTAAGTAATTTTTATAACGCCCATTGTTCCAGGCTGCAGCTACCCCCGTCTCCCATAGTTACCTAACAATGCTTTTGGGAAACACCCCTGGTTGATTATCTGATTGTGCTCCTCCTGAACCTTATATAAACCTTGAAAACATTATATAAAAAGATGGGGTCAAAGTTTGAATTGCTTTAGAAGGGGAGCCTACTGATGGACAACAGACTTTAATACCCTTATCAATCTTATATTTAATACCCTTAACAACCAAAATCCTAACTGAAGCACTCTGAGACACGTTATATTCACTCACAGGTAAGTTTTGGAAATATATGAATATGAGTCTTATTTTTATAATTTTTTTTTTAATGTTCGTTGTTAAGTCTAGTTTAGACAGACTGAATGCATTAAAAAACTGCACTTTGTGGGTTAGATGAGAAACTTAATTTGATTTAACTCAATATTTTGATGATGTGGTCATGAACTCTTTTGACTTCTAAAAATGCAAAGCACTTTTTTTAATTTGGTTTAACTGAACTCAGCTTTTTGTAAATAATGGTTAAGAGCTGTATAAGAGAGTAATATAATCTGTTTTACATCCATAAATTAAATTTGTTAGGTGCTTACATTAATATGTAAAATCATAATAAATGGTAACGACAAAATATTACAAATAGAGTGGTTTTAGTGTTAAAGTGAGACTGGTTATCAGTAAACAGCTGACATTTACAGTAAACCTATTAGCTCTTATAAAAAAAATCACCTTTGCTCACTTTACTGGCATTGCAATATACTGTGCCAGCAATCCTGTAAAACTCACTTTGAGCCTCATCAAAGAGTCTTGAATTTAAAGAAACAAACTGATGGACCCCGTGGGGAATATAAATGACTACATATGTCAGAAAAACAAGAGAGCTCTGGAGCTGTTCTGTAGAGATGATCAGACATATTTGTGTGTGTGTTTTTGGCATTTATGGAGACCACAAGACTTACAACACTGCTCCTTAAAAAGAAGAAGGCACAGGTTACTAACAATAAACTTACTTCAGTAACCTGGATTAAAATATGTCAACAAGATCTTTTGTCAGAAAATGAAAAATAAAAAATCCATGTTGAGTGTTAAAATATCTGCGTTCATGTCTCTTTATAGACTCATTTAATGAAAACACAGAAATTCCCCTGTTGCAAATAAAGCCAAAATGAACTGAGAAGTGTTGATTGCGATATTAAATTTAGATCTGTTAATGTTGCATTATATGTTACACCAATGCGCATTATAACCAACTGCACAGGATTCTGTTAAGCTAATGAATGGAATGGCCAATCAGAGGCGTTCAGATTAGTCACCACTGAAACGCTGGGCCCCCTAAAAATATAATTACAAGCGACTTGTGTGTGTATGGTAAATAATACAATGGACATATACTTAAAATAACTATGTAAGTAATAAAACAATATAAACGCGAAAAATGTTTTAAGTTCAGAAATGTTTTATGTCCCCCCCTCCCTTTCCTAAAAGTGGTTTGGCCCACTGCCTGCTTTCCCCTCTTACCGATACACAAGAGGCCCGTGGGAGCAGTGCTGCCAAGTCCGCTGTAGAAGCAACTCCAATAACGTGTATTTTAAAACGTGTATTTTATCCTCCGGAACGCGATTTAACGGAGACCCCCCTCGAAACGCGATTGGGCTAGTTTTGATTAGCAGTTGGGCAGGTTTTGATGTGAAAAACGTGGCAACCCTGCGTGGGAGAACACAAAAGGCTAATTTATTCACTTTAAACATCGGGTGAAGTAATTTTTTTTTCTCTTTAATACATATGATGCTGGATCATTAATATGACATAAAATGATGATATCCAATGTATTTTTCTATGAGCCATTATAAAGGTTACTAAGCTTAGTTTACCGTGGCTTGTCACCCACTAACTAACACGGCGATAATGTTCTTTGATAATGTGTTCTTTTGAATATGTTTTTGTTATTGTCATACCTGTGGAAATGTAAGCATTATAATTTACTTTAACTTACAATTTTGCTATTACATTGTGATAGCGTTAAATATATATTTTAAACACTGTTAATCCAGTGTTTCTCAATTCCAGTCCTCCTGATTCAGATAACCAGCTCGTTAGAAGATAGCTACGTGCATGAACTGTGTGCCGATTGGCATGATCCCTACACACTGTTCATTGCTCCCTCCCTTGTGTATACACTTTGTTTGATATAAGGATTCAAGAGCGTGCAGAACTAAAAAAATAAGTTTATTTAAAAAAAGGTTTGTTAGGATAGGACAATATTTGGTCCAGATACAACTGTTTGAATATATGGAATCTGATGGTGCAAAATAAATAAATAAAAAATAAATAAAACTGAGAAAATCGCCTTTAAAGTTGTCTAAATTAAGTTCTTAGCAATGCATGTTACTAATAAAAAATTAAGTTTTGATATATTTACAGTAGGAATTTTACAAAATATCTTCATGGAACATGATCTCTACTTAATTTCCTAATGATTTTTGGCATAAAAGAAAAATCAATAATTTTGACTCATACAATGTATTTTTGGCTACTGCTACAAATATACCCCAGCAACTTAAGACTGGTTTTGTGGTCCAGGGTCACATATATGTGATTTATGATATTCAGTCACAGTAAGTTTTATATATATATAAAAAATCCATCAAGACTGCATTTATTTGATCAAAAATACAGAAAAAACAATACTACTTCAAAATGTTATTACAATATAAAATAATGTTTGTTTGTTTTTTATTTTAATATACTTATATCATTTATTTCTCTGATGCAAAGCTGAATTTTCAATAGCTGTTACTGGTCTTAAGTATCACATGATCATTTAGAAATCATTCTAATATGCTGATTTATTAATGTTGGAAACAGTTGTGCTGCCAAATATTTTTTGGAACCTGTGATTCTTTTTTTTCAGGATTCTTTGATGAATAACAAGTTAAAAAGAACAGCATTAATCAGCACTGTGTCAAAAGCGTCGTGTGCGGGAATGAGGAGTAGGGAGGAGGAAGTCAGGGACACGCAGTTTATTTATATAATCCATACAATGTAACAGGAACGAACAGGAACAGCAGGGAATCTACACGCAACACAACGAAAAAGACTTTAAGAACCGACAACCAAACGGGGAACAGAACCAAACTTAAATAACCAGGCCAATGAGACAAGGACAGGTGTAAGATTAAACAATGATGTCATAATAGAAAATGGAACAGGAAAGACCAAATAAGGACATATAAAGGGAAAAACCAAAGAAACGGTCCACAGGGGTGTGACACACTGATAATAAATCAGTATATTAGAATGATTTCTGAAGGATCATGAGACACAGAATACTGGAGTAATGATTTTGAAAAATTCAGATTTGATCACTGAAATATATTGTTTCGTCTTTCTAATGTTTGTCGAGTCTAGTTTAGACAGACTGAACTGTCTGACTTTTAGAAATGCATAACACTTATTTGGAATCATAACTCAGCTTTCTGTTTATAAGTTAAGATCTGCATACAAGGGTGAATATGATCTGTTTTACATTCATAATTTTAATTTGTGAAGTGCTTACATATTAACAATATAACATTACAAATAGAGTGGTTTTAGTGTACAGTGATACGATGATCAGCTTGGCGGTAAACTAGGGTTTTTTTTTTTTAACTACTGTTTGTTATTTTTTTATTTATTTTCAAACTTTTTTTGGTGCCAGTTATTAATGGACCCTCTAATTTGTTCCTCTCCTTAATTGTTAAGATAAGTTGTAGTAATCAAAAAGTGTCTTATTAATTGAAATCATAAAACTAAAATACTTGTATTTGTTAAAATACAATCTAACAAATTGAACAATAATTACATTTTACGGCCCAATGAAATCCATTTGATTTATTCTCCATTTCTGATTTGTTACGAAATTCATTGTTTTCTTTTTTAATTTTTCTGAATTCCATTTTGATGGTTTAATTACATTTTTAGTTATGAAAAAGCATGTCTAATTTAATTCATAAATCTTTAACAACCTAATTGTTTTTTTTTGTATTACAATGTTCTTGTTTTTAGAAAACTGTGTTTAATTTTAATTTCTTTACCAAAATGGTGCCAGACAATTATTTATTAATTACAATATTAATCTGAGATGAACATTCCACTTAAATTAAGTTAAATGAGTCTTATTTTTATAGTTTGTCATGAAGGCCTTTGAGTGCATATGCTATGATAATAGTTTTTCTCAAATGAATTGGTGAAATGCTGGTAAAGTGAATTTTCACAGATACTTGTTTGTATTATTTAATTAATCACTTTAATTAAGTGTACAGCCCTACTTTTAATTTATTCATCCTAAATTTCGACAAATTCTGTGACACTCTGTTCAGTAAATTCCATTTTATGACTGGAATCCAAATTATAAAAATGTTATGATGTGAAATTAATTATGTACTGTGACTTTTTTCTGAAAGGCCTAAAGAAAAGAAATGGCAGAAAAAAATCTAGCACGAAAACACAGGCCCAGTAAGGATACCCCACCATGTAAGTCAGTTACTAAAAATATTATTGTATAAAGTAAGTCATAAAAAGAGCTGTAAAATCTACACATCACTAAAACACTAAAATCACTAAATCACTGTACAGATATAATATTATTTGTATATTATCAGACATGACCTGCAGGTGATACATTTTTATTTTTCCTCTTGTTTTCAGCTCTGTCATCTTCCACTGGTCCTCTGGCTGAGGAGCTTAAATGTTCAGTATGTGTGGATGTGTTCAAGGATCCAGTCAGCACTCCATGTGGACACAACTTCTGTAAGAGCTGCTTGAACCAGTGCTGGGAAAACAGTGAGAATTGCATCTGTCCATTGTGTAAAGAAATATTCAGCAAACGACCCGACCTCAAGATCAACACAGCACTTAGAGAGGTTCTGCAGCACTTTGAGAAAAAGTTTACTCTGAGTAAATCTGAAGTTGTCTGTGACATCTGTGACGACAAAGAGATGAAAGCCTTGAAGTCCTGTCTGGTGTGTCAGACGTCTTACTGTGAAAAACACCTGGAGCCTCATCTGAGAGTCCTTAGCTTCAAGAAACACAAACTGATGGACCCTGTAGAGAATATAAAGGACTATATATGTCAGAAACACGAAAGACCTCTGGAGCTGTTCTGTAGAGATGATCAGATGTGCGTATGTGTGTTTTGCACTGATGGAGACCACAAGACTCACAAAACTGTTACTCTAGAGGAGGAGGGTAAAGAGAAGAAGGCATGAGATAACAACATTAAAACTTATTCCAATAACCTAATTTTAAATACTGCAACTAGATCTTTTGGAAAATGCTGATGTGATTAAATGTGTCTTCTGTCTATAGGCTCAGCTGATGAAGACACAGAAAGATGTGCAGCAGATGATCCTGGACAGAATCAGGAAGATTCAAGACATTGAATACTTTGCAGAACGCAGAAAAGTGAGTTGAAGATGTTCACACTTTAATGAATAATGCTTTAATTTGATACTGTAAGTTAAGGTAATTAATTAAAAATGTAACTGTATTTCAGAAAAGCATAGAGCGAGAGAAAGCAGCTAATGTTGCGCTCTTCAGAGATCTGATGCGCTCTATTGAGAGTTGTCAGGCTGAACTGCTGGAGATGATGGAGGAGAAGCAGAAAACAGCACAGAAACAGGATGAAGAGCTCATTCAAGAGCTGCAGCGGGAAATCACTGAGCTCAAGATGAGAAACACTGAGCTGGATCATCTCTTACAAATTGAGGATCACCTCCAGCTCCTACAGGTCAGTGTCTCTCTGTCTGCTCACATCACAGGATAACAATCACACTCCTCATGCTGAGGGATTTCTCCTCTCTCCTACTGTAGATTGATCCATCCCTGTACAGAGCTCCAGAACCCAGGAACTGGTCTGAGATAAGTATGAACACTGATGTCAGTGTGGAGACTCTGAGGAGAGCTCTGACTCAACTGCAGGAAACTCTAGATGAGAAACTCAGTCAATCCGGTAGGTTGTTATCAAATACAGCACAAAGATTGATAGATGCTATTGTTAGAATTTGTAAAATGATGCATAAGACACACAATGGTCTTGAACACAAAAAAATTAAAATCTTTTTGTTTTATGGTTGTTTGACTTGACAGTGTTGAGTAAGATGCAGCAATATGCAGGTACAATGTGTGATTTTTACTCTTCATGTACATAGTATAGTGATAGTTTACATTTATTCTATCAAACACTTGTTGGGATAGGGAGATCTTTGTTAAAATATCATTCATATTATCTGCTTTCTCTCTTAGTGGATGTGACTCTGGATCCTGATACAGCTCATCCAAATCTCATCCTGTCTAATGATGGGAAACAAGTGAGACATGGAGACATTAAGCATGAACTCCCAGATTACCCAGAGCGGTTTAATCACCGTGTCTGTGTCTTGGGAAAAGAGGGATTTTTGTCAGGTAGATTTTATTTTGAAGTGCAGCTGAAGAGAAAGACCAAGTGGGATGTAGGAGTGGCCAGAGAATCTATTAAAAGGAAGGGACAGATCAAAGTGAGTCCTCGGGATGGATACTGGGCTCTGGCACTGAGGAATGGGAATGAATACTGGGTTTGTGACAATCCCGCTGTCTCTCTGTCTCTAAGCTTGAAACCGCAGAAGATGGGGGTGTTTGTGGATTATGAGGAGGGTCTGGTCTCCTTCTATGATGTGGAGTCCAGGTCTCATATCCACTCTTTCACTGGTCAGTCTTTCACTAATAGACTGTATCCATATTTTTGCCCCTGTCCTAATGATACCGGTAAAGATTCAGCACCAATGATCATCTCATCTGGTAATTTTGAATATGCAACCCAAATATGAAATACAGCTCTTTATTTTCATTGTTTATGACACATGTTCATCTGAAAGGTGTATATAATGTGTACAGCTGTTGTTAGTCAAACAAGAAAATGTTGGTATCATTGTGTTTTCCATCTACTTTTTAGCTTAGAAAATCTGCTATTATTATGCACAATCTGCAAAATACTACAAAAACAATAAAAATGTAAACGTTTGCACAGTTTGAGAATGTCCTGTAAGTTTCTGCCTAATTATTGGATCAGTAAGATTACAGGAGTACACCGGTTAAAACATGAATATTAAGTTTATAGACGTTACAACCATCCCAACTTATTTTACTGGAATTGGAAAAACATACATAAACATACAAATTCACTGCACCTTCCAGCTCAAGTGGACACTAATGGCAAAAAAAACCCCACCAACTTTTATTCATGTTTACACATTTTTTGATTATGAGAGCATATTATCGTTACATTTTCGTGTTATGGACCCAAAAACGCTTTTGCCATAGTGCTTCGTTTGTAAACTAATGCATGTTGACATTTGCAACGCATAACTCCTTATGTGTGGCTTTTCTGACGTAGTAAACTTGCTCGGTAGCTCTGGTACATACAGCGTTGCACTTACTACACGAAGTGGTCCAGCATAGCCTATACGAGGCGCGAAGTACGTAACGATAAAAGAGATCCCGATAGAAGAAAGTTAAAATGGCTTGGTTGCTTTAGGGTTTCATCTAACGTTTGTTTTGGTTAACACTATCGGTTAGGTTTATTGTAGGTGGTACGGAACTCTCAAATGCGAAACTACAACATAGGAGGAGCTACTGTGTAGGAGCACAGCAGGTGAGAGCTTCCGGGAAAGTGAAACTGATGAACAACAGTCTAAAAGCTTTAAGTTTTTTAATAAACAACATTTTTCTGAGACAATCAAAAATGTAGGTGAACACATCTGATACTCACATGTACGTGACGGACTTGTAAGAAAAATATATTCTAACACGTTTATGATTTAAGTAGGCCTATAACTAAAATAAACTATTGTATGCAAACCAGGTTAAAGCATACGTTAAGCATTCAGCTAGTTTAATAGTGTCAAAATTGTATCAACTTTTTGTGCTGTTAAGGTTCTAAAAGTTCTAAGATTAAGATATGATTGTAACGCGTTAAGAAACAGGAAGTGTGTGAACAACAGAACACAGTGGCATCCACACGTCATGGATTAATATCATTCCAAACAATGAATTCCATATAATCAGCTAAACTGAATTCATAGAAATGTTAGAAATGCAAAACATTTATTTAGACCATTTTACTGTATTCAAGGGTTTTCACATTCAAGATGTGCTTGCGTTAAGTAGGCTAAATCTATAATAAATAAAATGTAGACCTTAAAATGTAAAATACAGGAATTTGGCTTTTAGTTGATTTTAGTTAAGTTGGTCACCGGCTTTAAAATATCATTACGTTGGCTTCATTTGAAAAACAAGATTAAGATAAAGTGATGAACAGATTTCATGCTGTTTTGTGACCTTTTCCTGCAAAGACATAAAGAGAGTAGTTGCAGAATATTTACCTGCATCACCAAGTCCAACCTAGACCAGGAGACAACGAATGGATGAACCTTAATGTAAGGTAATCACCAATCATTTTTGGCGCATATTTATCCACCATATTTTTTAATGCGGAAGTAAGCTGTTTTCTGGTTATGTGTTAGACGTCCGGTTCATAATCCGCCATTGGGAAATAACGACAACAATATCGAAGTGCAGTAAATGGTAAAACAGTTTGCACTACAAACCAGTGTTCATAATTAAGATAATACATTAAAATAATATGGTAAGACACACCAGTTTGCAATATCAAGCAGCAAAATGAGCTTTTTGTGCAGCTAAAAATAGCTGGAAGTGGATGAGACCGGAAGCCAGACACAAAAAATTTACAAATGGCTGCACCCACTCTTATGGGAAAAATAAGGTGGATACTAAAGTGAATAGAAGCGCAGTGAAATGAACGCGTTCTGTTTGAGCGCCCCCTGCTGTGGCTTTATTTAGAACTATTTTAGTTGAAGGCGCAAAGGTGGTTTTTAATATCTGCAAACATGAACTGCAGGTACTACATGAACTACATTTGTATTGTTTTTCCTCTATGTAGACCTGTCGTTCCATGTGGACACAACGTCTGTAGGGGCTGCTTGAACCAGTGGTGGGAAAACAGTCAGGACTGCAACTGTCCATTTCGTAGACACATTTAATCAGATCCCGCTTCCAAAATAATAGAAACTATGGACACTTTAGAGAATATAAAAGACTATATTTGCCAGAAACATGAGAGACCTCTTGAGCTGTTCTGTAGAGATGATCAGACAGGTGTGTGTGTGCTTTGCACTGATGGAGACCACAAGACTCACAACACTGTTACTCTGGAAGAGGAGAGTAAAGAGAAAAAGGCACGAGTCACTTAACTTACTTAAATAACTGTTTTTAAATATTACAACAAGATCTTTTGTCAAAAGAGTGATAAAATATGATGTTGTGTTCCTGTTTGTCTATAGACTCAGCTGGTGAAAACACAGAAAGATGTGCAGCAGATGATCCAGGACAGAATCAAGAAGATTCAAGACATCAGACACTCAGCAGAACTCAGAAAAGTGATTTTAAGATGTTCAATATGTGATGAATAATGCTTTTATTTTATAGCTAAAGCTAATTAATTAATAGTAAATCTGTCTTTATTACTTTTTTTTTTTTTCAGAAAAGCATAGAGCAAGAGAAAGCAGCCAGTATTGACCTCTTCAGCGATCTGATGTGCTCCATTGAGAGATGTCAGGCTGAGCTGCTGGAGATGATGGAGGAGAAGCAGAAAGCAGCAGAGAAACAGGATGAAGAGCTCATTCAAGAGCTGCAGAAGGAAATCACTGAGCTCAAGATGAGAAACACTGAGCTGGATCATCTCTTCCATATTAAGGATCACCTCCACCTCCTACAGGTCAGTGTCTCTGTCTGCTCACTTCACAGGACAACACTCACACTCCTCATGCTGAGGGATTTCTCCTCTCTCCTGCTGTAGATTGATCCATCCCTGTGCAGTCCTCCACACACCAGGAACTGGCCTGAGATCAGTTCAAACACTGATGTGAGTGTGGAGACTCTGAGGAGAGCTCTGACTCAACTGCAGGAAACTCTAGATGAGAAACTCAGTCAATCTGGTAGGTCAATATCAAATACAGGAAACAGATTATATTTTGTAACTGTATTAAGAAAATTAGCTATTTGAAATCTGAAAAATGGAAATTATTTGGTTCTTGGAATAAGGAAATTAATGATCAAACAGTAGTCTAATATTGTGAATGATACAATGCATCACTTATGGATGGAAAACAGCTCCTGCACACAAAAATATAAAGAACGATTGTTTGTCTCTACAGTTATGAGGATGATGCAGCAGCATACAGGTAATGTGTGATCTGTTCATAAAAATAGCATATATTGTCATTTTAATATTTATTCTACCAAACACTTTTAAATAAATGAAGATCTTTGTATTGTGAAGATGTGATTCATATTCTCTGATCTCTCTCACAGTGGATGTGACTCTGGATCCTGATACAGCTCATCCAAATCTGATCCTGTCTGATGATGGGAAACAAGTGAGACATGGAGACATTAAACAAAACCTCCCAAACAACCCAGAGAGGTTTGATCACAGCTTCTGTGTCCTGGGAGAAGAGGGATTCACCTCAAGGAGATTTTATTTTGAGGTTCAAGTAAAGGGAAAGACTGGCTGGATTCTAGGAGTGGCTAGAGAATCTATTAACAGGAAGGGACAGATCATAATGAGTCCTCAGGATGGATACTGGGTTATAGGTCTGTGGAATGAGAATGAATATTGGACATGTACTGATTCCTATGTCCTTTTGTCTCTGAGAGGGAAACCGCAGAATGTGGGGGTGTTTGTGGATTACGAGGAGGGTCTGGTCTCCTTCTATGATGTAGAGTACAGATCTCATATCTACTCTTTCACTGGCCAGTCTTTCACTGAGAAACTCTATCCTTTCTTCAGTCCATTACCCAATGACAGACGTAAAAATTCAGCACCGCTGATCATCTCACCTGTTAATTACTAAATAATGATTTTACATTTAAGATATGAGATACACAGTGAAGCACTGCAGATATACTAGTCTCAAAAGAGTATATATGCATTGTAACAATAATGTTTGTAAAACAAAGATTGTGTTTTATTGTGCACACATGAAAATGTTACTGATATAACAATGAAGTTAGAGATGCTAAATCAAAAGGTCAACTGTTACAGGGACTTTAAGCAACAGCTTCCCTTGGAACGGCTGACCGGAAGTAAGCTGTTACACCGCCGCAGCCAAGAACGTAAAAATCATTAAGCAACCATAAACAGGACGGCGCAACGCGGCATTCATTTAAGTACAAACTATGGATTATTAGGAGGATGTTTAGGCAATAGTGCATTGTTCATACACTGATGGAATTACAGTGGCATAAACTATAAAACATAACATTTATCTACCTAATCTGTCACATTGTAAAGACTACGACAAACCAGCTGTTCTCCCGTAGTTAAAGTCGTGAACGCGCAATATGACGTCGGAATGCCGTTGCCGTTCCATCCGTGGCTACTGCTTAAATTCCCTATTGTAGACTAGTTACAGAATAGTGCTGTTTGTAAAGTTACTTTATCCTGACGTTTTTTCTTTGTCCACAAGATGGAGACAACATACTAAATATTGAAGCTTCAACAGCTACAAATGGTGTGCTGCAAAGACATGGGACTCCAAATAATTAATAATTATGAGTTATATTTAAAACAGAGCACATTAACAATCAAATTTTAGTATTAGTATTTTAATTCTAATGCCTTATTGAGATATCTGTTAGAATTCACAAGCTGTATATAACGACATTAGAGCTTGTATGCACTTACACACCATTAAAACACGCCTAATACAAGGTCAAAGTCCGATGTAATCCAGTAAATATAGGAGGAACTGTGACACGACTTAAGACTTTTAAACAACAACAACAACCAGCTCGTTACTGAACCTTTCTAGCAAATACAGCTGATATTCATTCACAGGTGAGTTATGTCAATTTTATATTGTTAGTTCATATGGTTGTAGCAAGGTTTATGTCTAACTACAATAAGATGGGCAAAACAAAGTTAAAGCATGAGTTAAGTATTTAATATTAGCATAATATGTCATTTGTTTGGTTGCAGGGATGTTGATGGTCTACTAGTTTATTGCTCTTTTTTGATTAATCTAGTTAATTTACACATTTACGTTTTGATTTAGAATTTTTTATTATTATTATTACTATTATTTTTTAGAAAGGCTACCCTAATTACTGTCATGGTAAAAATAATAAACAATAAACTTATTAAAAAAGATATATGGAGCAGGTGAAGTTTCCTTTTACATTTCATGGCGTGAAATTAAATGTGTCGTGACTCGTGACATTTGCTGGAAAGGCTTAAAGAGAAGAAGAGCAATGTCAGAATCTTTACCAACGTCATCAGAACTAATACAGATGAGGAGACAGAGTATGGATAAACCTAAAGGTAAGCAAATATCTAAAAGACTGAATAAAGTAAATAGCAGTAATTAAAGAAAAAGTGTTTCTTTTGCTTGCATAATATTGATTGTATATTATCTATTATGTGCAGACATGATCTGCAAGTGATATATATTCATTATTTGTCTTATTTTCAGACCTGTCATCCTCTAGTGGTCCTCTGGCTGAGAAGCTCAAGTGTCCAGTGTGTCTGGATGTGTTCATTGATCCAGTTAGTACTCCATGTGGACACACTTTCTGTAAAAGCTGCCTGAACCAGTGCTGGGACAACAGTCAGGAGTGCAAATGTCCAATTTGTAATGAAACTTTCAGTAAAAGACCGGACCTCAAGATCAACACAGCACTTAGACAGGTTGCACAACTCTTTGAGGAAAAGTTCAATCTCAGGAAACTGGAAGTTCTCTGTGATATCTGCCATGATGTTAAGCTGAAAGCCCTGAAATCCTGTCTGGTGTGTCAGACCTCTTACTGTGAAACTCACCTGGAGCCTCATCAGAGAGTCCCAAGCTTCAGGAAACACAAACTGATAGACCCTGTGAAGGATATAAAGGACTATTTATGCCAGAAACACGAGAGACCTCTGGAGCTGTTCTGTAGAGATGATCAGACGTATATTTGTGTGTTTTGCACTGATGGAGACCACAAGACTCACAACACTGTTACTCTAGAGGAGGAGAGTAAAGAGAAAAAGGCACGAGTTCAGCATCAAACATAACTTGTTCAGTGTTTAAAATGTTTTAAATATTCTAACAAGATCTTTTGTTTTTAGTGATGAAATGTCAGCGTCTGTGTGTTCATGTCTGTAGGCTCAGCTGATGAAAACACAGAAAGATGTACAGCAGATGGTCGAGGACAAAATCAAGAAGATTCAAGATGTTGAACACTCTGCAGAACTCAGAAAAGTAAGTTTTTTTTGTCTTTTAGACTACTTAATAATGATATTTGTTTTGAGAAGTGAAGTCTTTGTTTCTAAAACATTTCCAGTGAGTTGTCTTTTTCAAAACAACAGTATGATGATTGTCATCAGATGCCAGCATCAAAATGTAGATTTTATTTGTAGTACAGTACTAACAATTGCATGCTATGTAGGGCTGGGTGATATGACAATATTATAATGTATTTTCAGAAAAGCACAGAGCAAGAAAAAGCTGCCAGTGTTGAGCTCTGCACCACTCTGATACGCTATATTGAGAGATGTCAAACTGAGCTGCTGGAGATGATGGAGGAGAAGCCGAAAGCAGCAGAGAAACAGGAGGAAAAACTCATTCAAGAGCTGCAGCAGGAACTCACTGAGCTCAAGATGAGAAACAGTGAGCTGGATCATCTCTTACACACTGAGGATCACCTCCACCTCCTACAGGTCAGTGTCTCTCTGTCTTCTCACATCACAAGACAACACTCACACTCCTCATGCTGAGGGATTTCTACTCTCTCTTGCTGTAGATTTACCCATTCCTGTGCAGTCCTCCACAGGCCAGGAACTGGTCTGAGATCGGAATGAACATTAATGTGAGTGTGGAGGCTCTGAGGAGAGTTCTGACTCAAATGCAGGAAACTCTAGACGAGAAACTCAGTGAAATTGGTAGGTCAACGTGTTGATCAAACTTCAGCACAACACAGTCTAACAGTGTGTGCAGACCTAAATATCTAACCAAAATCATCCAAAATAACAAATAGCTTGACAGTAAATATATTTTTGTTCATTACAAATCCTTATAATATAAGTCATATAAGTTCGGAGTTGACTTGTATTAGATTTTAGTGTGCGCATTTTTTTTAAACAAACAGTTATATTTATTAAGCAGCGTTTATTGTGACTAATATAGAGACATCAGTAAAGAACATTAGTAGAAACACAGAACACACTGTCTAAAAAAAATAAGCTTTTGTAGTTTCACATGAATGTTGAGACCTTGTCATCATTATTATTTGTCTTCACAGTGTTGAGGAAGATGCAGCAGTATGCAGGTACAATGTGTCATCTGTTCTCTCACACAATTATACTTTCACAAACAATAATAGTTTCACTGCATATTAAGCACTTAAAGATCTTTGTGTTGTGAAGATGTGATTCATACTCTCTGATCTCTCTCTCAGTGGATGTGACTTTGGATCCTGATACAGCTCATCCATATCTCATCTTGTCTGATGATGGGAAACAAGTGAGGCATGGAGACACTGAGCATGAACTTCTGGACAACCCAGAAAGGTTTGATAACTGTGTCTGCGTCCTGGGAAAGGAGGGATTCTCCTCAGGGAAATTTTATTTTGAGGTTCTTGTCAAGGGAAAAACTGAGTGGGATTTAGGAGTGGCCAGAGAATCTATTAACAGGAAGGGACTGATTTCGGCTCGACCTCAGTATGGATTTTGGACTGTGGCTCTGTGGAATGAGAATGATTTTAGAGCCCATGCCGATCCCTCTGTCTCTCTGTCTCTGAGAGTGAAACCGCAGAAGGTGGGGGTGTTTGTGGATTATGAGGAGGGTCTGGTCTCCTTCTATGATGTGGAGTCCAGATCTCATATCTACTCTTTCACTGGTCAGTCTTTCAATGAGAAACTCTATCCTTTATTCAGCCCTTGTCGTAATGATGAAGGTAAAAATTCAGCACCACTGATCATCTCACCTGTTAATTACAATGCCTGAATTTGCACTTTAGATACACAACGACAGTAAAGCTTTGTAGAACTATTATTCTAAAATTATGCAAATATGTATTTGTTGTCTGTAATTTTTACCACTGCCCTGTGCATAGAGGACCAGGACCACTACTGATTTCACCCAAGCCTGTTTTAAAGCATTGACTCAAATCTAAATTCCAGGATATCTTATTAATTAAAATTCTAAGTAGCTATAAGGATATCCTGCTGGTCTGGGGCCAGTGTGAGGAGATTATAGACCAGATTATAGACAGAACTGCCACAGATTGATCTTATTTTACATCTTCTTGTTGTTGCTTTTCTGCTGTTCTTTTAGAAATCGTGTTCGAGGTGAAAAAATCCCTTGGCATAGCCCAAAACTTTCCCATATTCCAAACAGTTAAAATATTCCAAATTTCAAATAGTTGTATCTCGGCTAAATATTGTCCTATCCTAACAAACCATACATCAATGGAAAGCTTATTTATTATAATTTGATTATGACTCATTTTGTGATCACATATTATAACATGTGAGACAATAGCCTATGATGAATTGTAAAGAAATATCAAAATAGCCACACCACTTAATTAATCTATTTCTTTTAATGTACTGTTATAATATTGTTTTGTATTAAAGTTATTGTACTTTCAAAGATAGCACAGTAAAGAAAACATTTTGATGACAGTTTTGACCTTGTAGCCTATATTTTATAAAAAGTTGCAAAGAGACACGGTAACGTAATAAAAAAAACGTTATAAATATGTTTCTGCAGCGTTGTAAAGAGAACGTATTTATAACCAGTGGTCGAATTGTAAAAAAAAAATCAAGGGGGATGGTCTGGCGATCCTGTGATTACAAATTATTATATTATATTTTTGGGGGGGATTTTTTAACAATAATTAATATTTAGCTGAGTGTGTTTTTGTGCTGATTTAGGCTTGTCATGGATAAATAAATATTATATGATAAATAAAACCGTCTGTTTTAATAAATGATTCATTGAATCCTTCAATCAAACGATTATATTCAAATGGCTGATTCAATTGATTCATTTGTGCTATGAGACGCACAACAGCTCTGCTCAGGCTTTGTATGGAACTATTTAATTTGCAAAACAGGAAAAAAGACAAAATGTGTCTAAAATGTAACTCACTCAGTTAACTTCTTGTCTGTTAAACTGCTATATAAAATTAATTTAACATCGGCGATCTCACACACGTATTTTTTCTTTCATTATTCGAGAGGCATTCTAACTGCATTCTAATAGGCTTCAGAGTGCAATGAATGCTGTTAGACTTTCACGACGTATTTTTGTTTTTGCCAAGACATGACATACGTAATAATGCCAGCTAACGTGAATTCTCTCTCTCTCTCTCTCTCTCTCTCTCTCTCTCTCTCATCGTCCCTTGTCCTCACAGTCACACATAGTAAAGCACAATAACGTTATAATATCAGGGGAATGTCTTTAACCTCTAATCAATGAAATATTATACCTTATTATGTTGTCGTCTTTTAAAGAACGTCAGAAGTTGCGCTTGAAATGTTTTGCGAAAAATGACGACAACATGCGTGAGCAAGCGAACAGCTCGTTAATAACGAGCTCAGATTGTCCAATCGCCGTTATTTAGTTTAGAAATTATTATAGGTAGATAATTTTATCATTTAATTTGGACCATAGGTTATACATAATACACAGCATTTTTAATCTAAAGAGGATGGTCAGGTAGGATGGTGGTTTTACAGAAGGGATGCTCTTTGTCTTTTTTTTTTTTTTCAACAAGGGGGATGGCATCCGTGCATCCCCCCCCCCTCAGTTTATAACGTGAAAAATTAAATACGTAGAATAAAAACGTTATCACAAATTGCTGGGTGGGCGTGGCTTCTGAAGGCACACTTGAATGTGGCAAGGACGGCTTCCTTAAAAATGAAACTAAACTCATAACAATCTGAAGGCTTTTAAAACTCTTTCATAAACAGGATATTTATGAGACATTAAAAGACGAATGTGAGCACAGCTGATACTCACTCAAAGGTAGGTTACATGATGGACATGTAAGAGAGATTTACCTCAACTGTTTAATATGTTCAGCATGACGTAAGCCTACGTCGAAGTAGAAAACACACTAAGAACAATGGCACGTCTTTCATTCGATAAGACAATTACAAATAATGGAATATAATGAATTTGTATTTGATGTTCATAATTCTAGTGACTTTTAGAAACCTAAAACACCGGTATGATGTGAAAAGAGATTTTTTTTTTTTTTTTTTCAACAAGACATAAAGAGAAGAAGAGCAATGGCAGAATCTTTACCCACATCATCAAAACAAAAAGAGACGGGGAGACGGAGTATAGACATGACACGTCCATGTAAGTCATGTGAGAGAGAATAAATGAATGAATGAATGAATGAATGAAAAAAATATATTTAAATTTTTACTTTTATTGTTAATTTCTAGTTTCATTACTCAGAGTTTTACTTGGGTAATAAAATTCTCTGTATATCAAATATCATTCCTGTCTTCGAATCTGATTGATCGAAAAGTGTTCCAAGAGCACTGATTTAAAGTTAAATAGCACTGGGACTTAACTGTTTGTATAAATTTCTAAAATCTTAAATTGGTCATTGAATGCAAAACTCACTTTTACATGTTGTTTGAACATAAATTTGTGTTGGTAGTGTGCATACACAGCCACCCTATAATGATAGAAAACCACCCATTGGAATTTTTTTAATCTTTATAAGTAATATCCCGTTTATCAAATCAAGCCATTCTCAGCATCTTTTCTGTGTGACGTCACACCGACCAAGGCTGCTCCCACGATAGTTGACTGACACGGCCGTCTTATCTTAGAACTGCCCTGAGTGAGCTGTGAACTGTCCGCCATTGTGTCGATGCTGGTGCAGGGGAAGACAATAGTGTCTCAGATTGAGCGATTTAGGTGTTCTGTTGTTGGATGTAATAATGAACATAGCAGTCATCATTTACTTCCGACATCTGAGCTGCTGAAGATGCAGAGGATTAACGTTAGTTTTGTTTTTGAAGGAAACGCGCCCGCTGATCTACATAAATGTGTCTATGTTTGCGCAAATCATTCATGATGCAGCTTCACTTACAGCAGAAGTGTGTATAAGGTGTTTTTTAATGCATCTTTGCAAATCGCCTTTCTAAATACTGTGCTAGTTAGCAAGTTTCACTGCTAAAGTAAACATTGCGGCTCGTCACCCCACAGCAGAGAGGGGCGAGGTGTGCAGAGCTCATTAGCAGTTAAAGGCAAATGCAACAAAACAGCTTGCTGAAAACTTCTTGAAAACTTGCTTTAGACTTCTCATAGACTTCTCTTATGAATCTATCAACTTGTGGAAAATGGGACTTGTGGAATTATGCCGTCACATTTAGCATATTAGAACTG
Source organism: Cirrhinus mrigala (assembly GCA_036247105.1). NCBI lineage: Eukaryota > Metazoa > Chordata > Actinopteri > Cypriniformes > Cyprinidae > Cirrhinus > Cirrhinus mrigala. Next base: position 42,314,212 of record CM070013.1, read on the forward strand.
GGCAATAATATAGTTTGCATTTTGCGACAATACACACAATCAAGCAACTGAGATTTGCTTTGTACTACCCTATGTGAGTACATCAGAGAGTCCTTGTTTATTAAACTGTTGAGCAAAATCATACTTGCAATCATGATGTTGGTCTGTATGGTGATATCTGAAACCACACCCTTTAGCGTGGTTTCTGCTTAATGTGCAGACATGAACTGCAGGTTACATATTTACATTGTTTCTTGTTTTTCAGACCTGTTATCCTACAGTGATCCTCTTTCTGAGGAGCTTAAGTGTCCAGTGTGTCTGGATGTGTTCACTGATCCAGTTACTATTCCATGTGGACACAACTTCTGTAAGAGCTGCTTGAATCAGTGCTGGAACAAGAGTCAGAACTGCATCTGTCCAATCTGTAAAGAAAGATTCAGTAAAAGACCTGACCTCAAGATCAACACAGCACTTAGACCGCTTGTACAACTCTTTCAGGAAAAGTTCAGTCTGAGTAAAACTGATGTTCTTTGTGACATTTGTGATGAAAGAAAGAAGAAAGCCCTGAAGTCCTGTCTGGTGTGTCAAAACTCTTACTGTGAAACTCACCTGGAGCCTCATCAGAGAGTCCCGAACTTAAAGAAGCACAAACTAATGGACCCTGTGGAGAATATAAAGGACTATATTTGCCAGAAACATGAGAGACCTCTGGAGCTGTTCTGTAGAAATGATCAGACATATGTGTGTGTGTTTTGCACTGAGGGAGACCACAAGACTCACAACATTGTTACTCTGGAGGAGGAGAGTAGAAAGAAGAAGGCATGAGTTACTAATACAATAAACTAATACAACTAGTTATTTTGTACGAGTTATTTGGAAAATACATGATAAAATATGTCTTGATAAAATATAAAATATGTTCATGTTCTGTCTATAGGCTCAACTAATGAAGACACAGAAAGACGTGCAGCAGATGATCCAGGACAGAATTAGGAAGATTCAGGACATCAAATGCTCAGCAGAACTCAGAAAAGTGAGCAGATGTTCAATATTTGATGAATAATGTTATTATCTGATAAAACTAATTATAAACAAAACCATTTTACAGAAAAGCACAGAGCGAGAGAAAGCGGCCAGTGTTGAGCTCTTCAGCGATCTGATGTGCTCCATTGAGAGATGTCAGGCTGAGCTGCTGGAGATGATGGAGAAGAAGCAGAAAGCAGCAGAGAAACAGGAGGAAAAGCTTATTTGAGAACTGAAGCAGGAAATCACTGAGTTCAAGATGAGAAACACTGAGCTGGATCATCTCCTACACACTAAGGATCACCTCCAGCTCCTACAGGTCGGTGTCTCTCTGTCTTCTCACATCACAGGACAACACTCACACTCCTCATGCTGAGAGATTTCTCCTCTCTCCTGCTGTAGATTGATCCATCCTTGTGCAGTCCTCCACACACCAGGAACTGGTCTGAGATCAGAATGAACACTGATGTGAGTGTGGAGACTCTGAGGAGAGCTCTGACTCAACTGCAGGAAACTCTAGATGAGAAACTCAGTCAAACTGGTAGGTCAATATCGAGTAGCACAGCACAATATTAAAGCATGCTTTAATAGATTTCTATTAAAAACAGAGGTCTCAAAGAAAACAGTTCTTGTACACAAATATGTAAATAATTCATAATCTTGTTTGTCTCTACAGTTATGAGGAGGATGCAGCAACATGCAGGTAATGTGTCATCTGTTCATGTAGCATAAAATGTAAATTAGGTTCTTATTCTACCAAACACTTAAATGATAGTTATTTGTACTACTCTCTTTCAGTGGGTGTGACTCTGGATCCTGATACAGCTCATCCAAATCTCATCCTGTCTGATGATAGGAAACAAGTGAGACATGGAGACATTAAACAAAAGCTCCCAAACAACCCAGAGAGGTTTAATTACAGTGCCTCTGTCCTTGGAAAAGAGGGATTCTTCTCAGGTAGATTTTATTTTGAGGTACAGGTGAAGGGAAAGACTGGCTGGACTTTAGGAGTGGCCAGAGAATCTATTAACAGGAAGGGACCGATCGCAGTGCGACCTCAGTGTGGATGCTGGGCAATTTGGTTGAGAAATAAGAATGAATATTGGGCCTGTGCTGGTCCTCTTGTCTCTCTGCCTCTGAGCGTGAAACCGCAGAAGGTGGGGGTGTTTGTGGATTATGAGGAGGGTCTGGTCTCCTTCTATGATGTGGAGTCCAGATCTCACATCTACTCTTTCACTAGTCAGTCTTTCATTGATAGACTCTATCCATATTTTAGCCCCTTTCCTAATGATAATGGTACAAATTCAGCACCACTGATTATCTCACCTATTAATTATAATGAATGAATATATGATCGAGATATGAAATACACAATGTAAATGAAGGATAGAAAGAGTATGTATGCATTTGCTGTTTGTAAAATAATGAGATTGGCTTTTTTTTTTGGCCTTTTTGGCTTTCAAATATATAATAATTATATACTGTAAAATTCTACATAAAAAAAATGTAAACATTTGCAAAGTTTTAAGAATGTCATATAAGTTTCTGCAGAATAGCCCTTTTATATTTCATTGTTATATTGTTTCAGTCAGTTGGTCTGTGCTTATGAGTTCATTCGCTTGTTTAGTCAATTATCCTGTTCACCTGTTGTCTGACACCTGTAACATTATGACTGCTAAATCAAAAGGTTTTACAACAACCCCTGATTTCCCCTACTGTTTTACTGGATATAACATTTACTCTATCAGCATTTGACAGACAATTTTATCCAAAACAATTTACATTGCATTAATTTCATATATTTTGACTTTGACCTATAACACTGGCATTTTCAGCACCATGTTCTATTGTTTGAGCTTCAGGAAAAAAGCATTATTACCGTTATTACAGCTTTAGTGAAAGTGCAACTAATTAAGAACGCCATCTCTGTAAATAAATATAATAAATAATAATTCTTGAGCCATTCTGAGACATATTTGAACAGCTGATATTCACTTACAGGTAAGTAATGGAAATTATGTCTAATGTCACTCATCTTGTCCAGCATGTATGTCTAATTTAAATTAGCTGGCCAGATTAAAGCACAAGTTTGTTTGTTTGTTTATTAAAAAATATATCTAAAGTCTGTTATTTGTTTTAACATTAATTTTAACACTAAATTCAAAGAAAATAGGTATGTGAACTACAGACAGACGGAACAGAAATCAATTAATTAATCATTAATGATGTTGGCTAATTCATCTGACGTCTAGAAATGCAAAACACTTGCTGTATTCATGAATGAAAATTATTTATTTTACATCCAAACATTTTATTTTTGAAGTGCTGGCATAAATGTTAAATGATTTAAAAAAAAAAAATAGTAAAAATCATTTTTATGTAGAAATGATTTTTTTTTTCTATACCAAATATTTCAGATGTTCAATTTGTTTTTCTAAGCAGCACTCCAAAACATTTGGTACATTAGTGATGGCTATTATTGGTATTTTGCAGTGACTCTATCTGCAAGTTTCATCGATGCACCAGTAGGTGACAACACATGACGTTCTTGATTGTCACTTTAGTCAACAATTTGTCTAATAGCAAAGTTTTTCGTAGAACCGAATACTGATGATCACAGTGAGGTACAAGCAGTTTAGAAATGATGTTGCTAAGTTGTTGGATTGCTAAATAAAGTGAGAGTTGACCATCTTGACAGATTCTTACTTTTTCCATTCTTTCTCTGACTGCAGCCACTCTTGTTCATTCAACTTTAATACTTCTCAGCAAGTAGCCTATTATCTGTATGAGTAAGTCACTCATTTATACACTTTAATTCATTCAGTTACAGTGATTAGAACAACTTTTGTTGACAGAATGAAATGTGGATAAATCACTGGCAATGTTGTCCCTAAAGTTTAAGTTATTTACTATTAACATAATTTTATTTGGAACAGTATGTGCAGATGTGAATTGCAGCTCATTATATTTTCATAACTTCTTTTCGTTTCAGCTATGTCATCCTCAAGTGGTCCTCTGGCTGAGGAGCTTCAGTGTTCATTGTGTCTGGATGTGTTCACTGAACCAGTTACCATTCCCCATGGACACAACTTCTGTAAGATCTGCTTGAACCAGTGCTGGGACAACAGTCAGGTGTGTGTCTGTCCATTGTGTAAAGAAAAATTCAGTAAAAGACCCAATTTCAAGATCAGCACAGCACTTGTACAGGCTATGCAGCTCTTTAAGAAAAAGTCTAGTCTGAGTAAATCAGAGGTTGTCTGTGACATCTGTGATGAAGTAAAGCTGAAAGCCCTGAAGTCCTGTCTGATGTGTCAGACCTCTTACTGTGAAACTCACCTGGAGCCTCATCAGAGAGTCCCAAAAAAAAAGAAGAAGCACAAACGGATGGACCCTGTGGAGAATATAGATGACTACATATGCTAGAAACGCAAGAGACTTCTGGAGCTGTTCTGTAGAAATGATCAGACATATGTGTGTGTGTTTTGCACTGATGGAGACCACAAGACTCACAACACTGTTCCTCTAGAAGATAAGAGTAAAGAAAAGAAGGCACGAGATAATATTCCAACAAAACCCTTTGACAGTAAATGTGAAATTGTTGTTGATTGGTCAAATGTGTCTGTGTGTTTCTGCCTGTATGTAAACTCAGCTGATGAAGACAGAGAAAAGGGTGAAGCAGATGATCAGGACAGAATCAAGAAGATTCAAGACACTGAAGGCTCAGCAACACTCAGAAAAGTGAGAAAAAGATATCCACGTTTTGATGGATCTTTTGATGTGCCTTATAACTAAAGCATATCTGTTAATATAGAACTGTATATTTCAGAAAAGCACAGAGGAAGAGAAAGCAGCCAGTGTTGAACTCTTCAACTATCTGATGCGCTCCATTGAGAGATGTCAGGCTGAATTGACAGATGACTGGAGGTGATGAAGGAGAAACAGAAAGCAGCAGAGAAACAGGAGGAAGAGCTCATTCAAGAACTGAAGCAGGAAATCACTGAGCTCAAGATAAGAAACAGTGAGCTTGATCATCTCTTACACACTGCTGAGAGATTTCTCCTCTCTCCTGCTGTAGATTGATCCATCCTTGTACAGCCCTCCAGACACCAGGAACTGGCCTGCGATCAGTGTGAAGACTGATGTGAGTGTGGAGACTCTGAGGAGAGCTCTGACACAACTGCAGGAAACTCTAGACGAGAAACTCAGTCAAACTGATTGGTCAAATACAGCATAGATTTTCTGTTGACAGTAACTGTTTTGCAAGGAAATCAATAGTTGAAGTGAAATTTAAAATATCTGTCTATCAAGCAATGAACAATCAAAGAATCATTTATACAAAATGTTATAATGCATAAACCACATTTGTCATCTTGCATTAATAATCTTGCTAACCTTCCACAAAAAAAAAAAAAAAAAAAAAAAAAACATTAAGATGTTATTATTTGTCTTCACGGTGTTGAGGAGGATGCAGCAGTATTCATGTACAACCTGTCATTTGTTCTCTCATGCAATTAGAGTTTCACAAATATTCATAAACAATAGTTTCAATGCATACTGAATATTAAATATTAAGCACATTAAAATATTTGTGTTGTGAACATGTGATTCATGTTCTCTGATATCTCTCTCAGTGGATGTCACTCTGGATCCTGATACAGCTCATTCAAATCTCATCCTGTCTGATGATGGGAAACAAGTGAGACATGGAGACATTAAACAAAACCTCCCAAACAACCCAGAGAGGTTTGATCACTGCACCTGTGTCCTGGGAAAAGTGGGATTCTCCTCAGGGAGATTTTATTTTGAGGTGCAGGTGAATGAAAAGACTAAGTGGGATTTAGGAGTGGCCAGAGAATCTGTTAACAGGAAGGGAAAGGTCACTGTGAGTCCTCAGGATGGATTCTGGGTTGTGGGTCTGTGGAATGAGAATGAATATTGGACCTGTGCTGATTCCCATATCTCTCTGTCTCTGAGCGTGAACCCACAGAAAGTGGAGGTGTTTGTGGATTATGAGGAGGGTCTGGTCTCCTTTTATGATATACAGTAGAGTCTAGATCTCCTATCTGTTCTTTCACTGGACAGTCTTTCACTGAAAAACTCCTTTATTCAGCCCATGTCGTAATGAGAAAGGTAAAAATTCAGTCCCTTTGAGTATTTCAACTTTTGACTACAATGAATGAATTTATACATTTTCATCATGATAAAAAAAAGTGAAAATGTCCACAAAGTATTTATATTTTTCTCTTCATCTGTAAAACTAAAATTACATTGTAAATTCTGCTTGCTGGTTTAAATACAAAACAAATGTAAATGTTATCTGAATGAAGTGTATTAGGTCTTTCTAGAGCTGGATTATACTGACGTTGCTTGTAAACTCATAATTAAAGTATGAATATGACAATATGCAGGCAAAATGTTGAACAGAAACGCGTAACAAAAGAATTTTAGTAAAATATAATCAACTAAATTAACAGAATAAACGGGAAATACATTCACTACATTCTATAGAATAATTACTTTAACTTTCCTTCTGTACATTAAATAACAACATCGAGGAAGATTTGACCGAAGACGTGAGAAGTTACTCAAATGCCAAATTCTATTAGTGATTAATGTAAATGTAAATAAAAGTTACATTAAATTGACTGTGTTGTTTGTTAACTAATGTTGTAAATGTTTAGGCTAACGTCAGACTCAGATCTAAATTAGATCATATGCCCTATATGACCTATATACCTAGTGTATGATAAAAAATATTTTAGATAAAATTATATTTTGCACAAAATTACACAGCACACAAGCATTAACCCACGAGATATGAGTCACATTCATTTTAACAACTAAATGAAATGTGGGAGGAGCATCGTGACATCACTGCAAGGGAGGTCGGGCTTCTGTGAAAGTGAAACTGCTTTAAAAAATAACCTAGAAGCTTTCAAACGCCTTTAAAACTGAATATTTGTGAAACATTCAAAGACGAATGTAAGCACAGCTGATTCTCAGAAAGATTTACGTAAACACGTTTCGCAGGTAATATGTCTAACAAACTCAACTAGTGCAGTTGTGTATGTTAAAAAGGTGTCAGAATTAGCAAATCTATGTGTTGTTATCGTCGGTTATAAAATGCTATAAAATGTAGTGTTTGTCTGTGAACTGCATACATACTGAACACAGTGACAGCTGCACTTCTTGGATTAGATAAGAAAATTACAATTCCATATAATGAGCTTGTATTTGATGATATGGCCATTAATTCGTCTTGACTTGTAGAAACCCAAAACATGTTAGATCATTTACAGTCACTGTATGTTTTAATAACATGTTTAATAATAACAGTAATAGTAACAGTAAAGAGTTTAGTGTTTATTAGGAAGACTGACTTATGTATAACATACCTTCATGTACTGTAAGTCAATAATAAAGTGTGAGTGAGTGAATGAATGAATGAATGAATGAATGAATAGCAAATAACAAATTGCAACTTTCATTGTTAGGTTCTAGATTTGTCATTGACAGAGAGTTTTATTCCAATCTTCCAATCTGATTTGTTAAACAGTGCTACAAGAGCATTGATTTACAGTCCATAATCATTGGGACTTTTTTATTGATTGTATCAATCCGCTTGTCTGTGTTCACATAATCAAGACAGTATGTGCAGTTAGAAGTGACCCTTTCTGTACATTGCACTGAGATGCTAGTAGGTGGTAACAAGTCTGAATAAATGAGTCATTCAGTCAATCAGTTTGTTCAAAACCAATACTGTTTTGCTTGAAAACCTGTAGCATTCTATTTTGGCTTTGTTGGACTACAAACGTTTGTCGGCAGAGCAGTATTTTATCTAAAATGTGATATATGTTATTAAATATGTGTAGATGTGAACTGCAGGTGATATATTTTCATTATTTCTCTTCTTTTCAGCAATGTCATCTTCCTGTGGTCCTCTGGCTGAGGAGCTTCAGTGTTCAGTGTGTCTGGATGTGTTCACTGATCCAGTCAGCACTCCATGTGGACACAACTTCTGTAAGAACTGCCTGAACCAGTGCTGGAATGACAGTCAGATCTGCATCTGTCCATTGTGTAAAGAAACATTCATTAAAACACCCGACCTCAAGATCAACACAGCACTTAGACAGGTTGTGCAACTGTTTCAGGAAAAGTTTGGTCTGAGTAAATCTGAAGTTTTCTGTGACATCTGTGATGACAGAAAGATAAAAGCGCTTAAGTCCTGTCTGGTGTGTCAGGCCTCTTATTGTGAAACTCATCTGGAGCCTCATCAGAGAGTCACGAACTTCAGGAAACACAAACTGATGGACCCTGTGAAGAATATAAATCACTATTTATGCCAGAAACACGAGAGACCTCTGGCGCTGTTCTGTAGAGATGATCAGACGTATGTGTGTCTGTTTTGCACTGATGGAAACCACAAGACTCACAACACTGTTACTCTAGAGGACGAGAGTAAAAAGAAGAAGGCATGAGATACTAACAACATTAAAATGACTAACAATATTAAAACTTACTTCAATAACCTAATTTTGAATATTCCTGCAGGTGTTTTTCTCCAACAGAAAATGTTAAATTCATGTTTAGTGATCAAATGTGTCTGTGTGTTCTGTCTGTCTATAGACTCAGCTGATGAAAACACAAAAACACATGCAGCAGATGATCCAGGACAGAGTCAAGAAGATTCAAGACATCAAACACTCAGCAGAACTCAGAAAAGTGAGTTAAAGATGTTAACTATTGGTTGCCTTTTTTGATAGATAAAGCTGATCAATTAAAAGTATTTTTCAGTCAAGCACAGAGCGAGAGAAAGCAGCCAGTGTTGAGCTCTTCAGCGATCTGATGCGCTCCATTGAGAGATGTCAGTCTGAGCTGTTGGAGATGATGGAGGAGAAGCAGAAAGCAGCAGAGAAACAGGTTGAAGAGCTCATTCAAGAGCTGCAGCAGGAAATCACTGAGCTCAGGTTGAGAAACAGTGAGCTGGATCATCTCTTACGTATTGAGGATCACCTCCAGCTCCTACAGGTCAGTGTCTCTCTGTCTGCTCACATCACAGGACAACACTCATACTCCTCATGCTGAGGGATTTCTCCTCTCTCCTGCTGTAGATTGATCCAGCCCTGTGCAGTCCTCCACACACCAAGAGCTGGTCTGAGATCAGAATGAACACTGATGTGAGTGTGGAGACTCTGAGGAGAGCTCTGACTCAACTGCAGGAGACTCTAGATGAGAAACTCAGTCAATCTGGTAGGTCAATATCAAATACAGCATACTCTCTTTTGACAGTAACTGTGTTTTGTAAAAAAAAAAAAAAAAAAACATTTTTTTTTTTTTTAATTAAAACTATAACTGCATAATCAAACAATAATCACCAATCACTTATACTACATACACTATATTACGTAACATAACATAACATAACATAACATAACAACATATACAGTACTGTGCAAAAGTCTTAGGCCACTAGTATTTTCACCCACAAAAAATGGTTTTAAGTCAGTTATTTCTATCTTTTGTTGTAGTGTGTCAGTAGGAAATATCAGTTTACATTTCTAAACATTCATTTTGCCATTAATTGTAATAATCCAGTGAGATTTTTGTTTGCACAAGGAGTCTGACAACAGCCAGTGCTCCACACAGAGATCTGATCTCATCATCATCCAGTCTGTCTGGAATGACATGAAGAAACAGAACAAACTGAGACAGACTAAATCCAGAAGAACTGTGGCAACATCTCCAAGTTGCTTTATGAAACCTACATGCAAAGCTACCTGAAAACTTATGTGCAAATGTACCTAGGGCAAAAGCTGTTTTAAACGCAAATATGGTTTACCAAATGTTGATTTAATTTAGTTAATAGAAGTTAATTGATAAATAAAATCTGTTTATGGCATTATTTTTGACAGCATCCTCATTTTACAGCATTTTTACACAACTGCCTAAAACATTTAACAGTACTTTGCAGGTAGGTTTCTTGAAGCATCTTGGAGACGTTGCCACGGTTTCTGGATTTAGTCTCAGTTTATTCTGTTTCTTCATGTCATTCCAGACAGACTTGATGATGGTGAGATCAGATCTCTGTGTGGAGCACTGGCTGTTGTCAGACTTCTTGTGCAAACAAAAATCTGACTGAATTATTATTACAATTAAAGGCAAAATGAATGTTTGGAAATGTAAACTGATATTTCCTACTGACACACTACAGCAAAAGATAGAAATAACTGACTTAAAACCATTTTTTTGTTGGTGAAAATACTACTGGCCTAAGACTTTTGCACAGTACTGTATATATATATATATACACACACACACACACACACACATCACTGTGAAGAATGACTGGTAAGGCTGCACTGCTGGACATTTTCACTCAGTAAAGCCATAGAAGAGTGGGATGATGTGTATCTTTTGTTTTGGGATACAGATATATAATCCTTAAATAACTTTATTAATGTTATGATCTTTTCATCATCTGTTATTATTAATTGTCTTTACAGTGTTGAGGAGGATGCAGCAGTATGCAGGTACAATGTGTTATCTGTTCTCTCACACAATATTAGTATCACAAACAATAATAATCATTTAAAATCATATCAAATCATCACTTACCTGTATTGGGCAATTAAATATTAAGAACGTGAAGGTATTTGTATTGTGAAGATGTGATTCTTATTCTCTGATCTCTCTCTCAGTGGATGTGACTCTGGATCCTGATACAACTCATCCATATGTCATCCTGTCTGATGATGGGAAACAAGTGAGAACTGAAGACATTAAACAAAAGCCCCCAAACAACTCAGAAAGGTTTGATTATAGCTTCTGTGTCCTGGGAAAAGAGAGATTCTCCTCAGGGAGGTTTTATTTTGAGGTGCAGGTGGAGAGAAAGACTGGATGGATTTTAGGAGTGGCCAAAGAATCTATTAACAGGAAAGGACCGATTGCAGTGAGTCCTCAGGAAGGATTCTGGACTGTGGGTCTGTGGAATGGGAATGAATATAGAGCCCATGCTGGTCCGTCTGTCTTTCTGTCTCTGAGCGTGAAGCCGCAGAAGGTGGGGGTGTTTGTGGATTATGAGGAGGGTCTGGTCTCCTTCTATGATGTAAAGTCCAGATCTCATATCTACTCTTTCACTGGTCAGTCTTTCACTGAGAATCTCTATTCGTTCTTCAGCCCATTTCCTAATGATAAAGGTAAAAATTCAGCACCGCTGATCATTTTACCTGTTAATTACCTTTGTTAATTATCAACTCATTATATTTTTCCCTTCACCCTTTTAGCTTTACAGATCTGCTATAATTATATATTGTACATTTTAAATAAAATAAAAACTGAGCATTTGAGCGTGTCCTATAAATTCCTGTAGAATAACTGGATTACTAATATTACTTGAGTGCAATTATGAGTAAAAAATGACTGATATAATATAGTGGACATATAGATGTTGAGTATCACAACTATCCCCAATCTCCCATATTATTTTAGTAAATATAAGTATTGTTGTGCTTGATAAGCATTTGGCAGACACATGGTGCCAAAACAATTCATATTGCATTTAGTTCATACATTTTACCCCTGACCCATAACCTTGGCATTCAACTCTAACATCACAGGACAGCACTCCTGTTGAAAGGAACAGAGGTGATGGAATATAGGCTGTCAAAGGGGTCTAAATAGAGTAGTGATCTATGGATGTTTAAGTCCCTTTGTCTCAATCTGAAGTAATCAACACTGTGATGAATTTACTGCACTGCTGGACATTTTCACTCAGTAAAGCCATAGAAGAGTCAGATGATGTGTAGTTTTAGTTTTGGGATAGGGATATAACCCTTAAATAACTTTATTAAATACTATGCATGCATTCAGTTTATATGAAGGGTGAATAAATTATGCAATTGTCTAATTTCATTAAAACATTAAATTGTGAATTGGCTCGATCCAGTTGCAGGTGTTCTCAAGTCAGCAACTAGTAACTGATTAAATGATCCAGTTGCAGTGAAAACTGAACTAAGACCTCATTGAATTATTAACTCAAAATGAGCCCAACATCAAATTCAAATTCAAATTTCAAATTTATTTGTCACATACACAGTCATACACAGTATGCTTGAAGTGAAATGCTTATAATAATGTTAAACTGAGCTCTGATCTATTTAAGTTCTATCTTGTCTTTGTTTGGGACATTAGACCACTGATAGTAGCCTATCACACTATATTAATCTGATCAGAGAATGAAACCAATATATGAATGTTATAATTGTACAGTGTATTAATAGTATATAATATTATTTTGTATAAAATTATATGATGTTGCATGAAACCACACAACACAGACACAAACAAACCTGAAATGAGGCACTTTGGTCTTTTCTATATTTAAAGTGCCCCTATTATGGATTATGAAAGGTTCATATTTTGGTTTTGGGAGTCCCCAACAACAGGTTGACATGCTTGCAAGGTCAAAAAACACATTCATTGTCTTATAATATGCATTTATTATTTCCTTTTTTGCTCAATGACTCCCAAACGATTCACCAAACAAATCTTTTGTCCAAACCCCTCCTTTGTGTGACACTAATCTGCGGTGATTGGTCTGATGACCCAGTCTGTTGCGAAACGATTGGTCATTTTCTTAAAAAAAAATCTCTATATATTTATACACTTTTTAACCACAAATGCTCCTCTTGTCTAGCTCTGCGATGTGCATGCGTACTCTGTCTGTGAACTCCGGTTCAAGACAATTAAGGTATGTCAAAAAACTCAAGTTTTCCCGGGTCTGCGCGCAATAAGTGGGCAGTGAGGTCAACATAACACAGCTTGGGATTCGTTTAAAAAAAAAAAATTGCCTCTTTCTTTTGAGAGACTTTAAACACGTTGCACTTTCATATTTAAAACTTTGCAGGATGTTTTCATTAACTTAGAGCTGTGTTACACACTGCATGAAAGGTAATTTTCAAAAATCCATAATAGGGGCACTTTAACTGAATATGGGTGGAGTTATTGTATGACATCACTGCAGGTTAGGACAGGCTTCCGAGGAAGTGAAACTAATGCTGTTCACACCTTATCGTAATTACTGTAATTTCGAGATGACAACATGTGACGTTCTGCTCGGAGCTGTTCACGCCCTCAGACTCGGAATTATGCTTTTCTATGGCAACACTATCAACGCCTAAACAGAGCCTACGTTGGTCAGGTGGTGCAGTGGTCATGTGGAACAAGTCGTAGCTCTCAGACTGACAGTTCACAAGTTGTAATCACGAGTTGTACGAGGAAGTGAACCCTTTATGGCGCGAACGCACCTTAAATCGGTGAACAACAGTCTCGACACAAGCGCTTAAAAAACGGATATTCAAAGACCGTTGTGAGCACAGCTGATACTCACTCACAGGTACGATGGCAGATAAGGCAGATTTACCTAGACACGTTTCTAATATTAGTTGTCTGGTTCAGCATTGTAGACATGTCTAACAAAGATAAGATTGGCAAAACTATGTTAAAGCAGCTACCTCTAGGCGCCGTCTAATTTCACTGGAAAACAGTGGAATTACATTGGCCTGATTCAAACTTGAGAACAGTGAAATACAGATTTCGTGACAAGAATTTGTTTTTCTTACAAGGCTTAAAGAGAAGAAGAGCAACGGCAGAATTTTTATCAACGTCAACAAGACAGATAAAAAAACGGACTATGGATAAACCTCAGTGTAAGTCACTATATCCAAAAGATGGAATTAATGAAATTTTATTGTGGTTTTAGGGTCATTACTGCAAAAAGACACTATAGCTTGCATAATATTCTTTGTAGGCAAATATTATTCCAGTCTTAAACCTGCTCGGTCGAACTGTGCGCTAAGAGCGCTTCTATAGCGTAAAAGGCACTGGGATATTTTACTTTTTGGAGCCTATTAACGTTACTTCGCTTGACTGCATTTGCGCGTTCTAGACAGACAGTATGTAGGCCTGCATTAGTGTTGTTGAGATTTTTTCCTCCAGATTTCGCGCGTTGCATCATTACGCCTGTAGTTGGTGATTACCAGTGACTGCCTTAATAAATAAACGAGTCATTCAGCCAAACAATTCATGCGGCCAAAACGATTTATTAAAGAACTCACCTCACGCTACTTTGTGTTTCTCAAAAACACGCAATGTTTGTTTCTGCTTTAGCTGTCTTTAGAGAATTTTTGTTTCCAAAGCGATATTTTTCTAAAATGAAAATGACTCATTATTAACTTTTTTGTTTATTGTGATATAGAAATATACATCAGTACGATTATTCGGCTGTAGCCTGATATTCTGATCAACAGTATTCTTAATTATGTGATATTGTTTATTTAATGTGTGCAGATGTGAACTGCAGGTGATGTATATTAATTGTCTTATTTTTAGCTCTGTCATCCTCCAGTGGTCCTCTGGCTGAGGAGCTTCAGTGTTCGTTGTGTCTGGATGTGTTCACTGATCCAGTTACCATTCCATGTGGACACAACTTTTGTAAGAGCTGCTTGAACCAGTGCTGGAAAGACAGTCAGATCTGCTACTGTCCATTGTGTAAAGAAACATTCAGTAAAAGACCCGACCTCAAAATCAACACAGCACTTAGACAGGTTGTACAACTCTTTCAGGAAAAGTTTAGCCTGAGTAAATCTGAAGTTTTCTGTGACATCTGTGATGACAGAAAGATAAAAGCCCTGAAGTCCTGTCTGGTGTGTCAGGCCTCTTATTGTGAAACTCATCTGGAGCCTCATCAGAGACTCCCAAACTTCAAGAAACACAAACTGATGGACCCTGTGGAGAATATAAAAGACTATATATGCCAGAAACACGAGAGACCTCTGGAGCTGTTCTGTAGGGATGATCAGACGTGTGTGTGTATGTTTTGCACTGATGGAGACCACAAGACTCACAACACTGTTCCTCTGGAGGAGGAGAGTAGAGAGAAAAAGGCACGAGATAATAACAATAGAAAAATTAATTCAATCAGCTTCATGTAGTTTTTAAATATTCCAAAAGATCTTTTGTTAGAAGGTGCAAAATCCATGTTGATGTGATCAAATGCGTCTGTTTGTTACTGTCTATAGACTCAGCTGGTGAAGACACAGAAAGATGTGCAGCAAATGATTCAGGACAGAATCAAGAAGATTCAAGACATCAAAGAATCAGCAGAAGTCAGAAAAGTGAGTTGAAGATGTTCATTTTTTTGATAGATAATGTAGTGATTGCCTCAAAATTAATGGATTATTTAAAATAAATATTTGTCAGTCAAGCACAGAGCAAGAGAAAGCAGCCAGTGTTGAGCTCTTCAGCGATCTGATGCGCTCCATTGAGAGATGTCAAACTGAGCTGCTGGAGATGATGGAGGAGAAGCAGAAAGCAGCAGAGAAAAAGGATGAAGAGCTCATTCAAGAGCTGCAGCAGGAAATCACCAAGCTTGACATGAAAAACACTGAGCTGGATCATCTCTTACATACTGAGGATCAGTTCCACTTCCTACAGGTCAGTGTCTCTCTGTCTGCTCACATCACAGGACAACACTCACACTCCTCATGCTAAGGGATTTCTCCTCTCTTCTGCTGTAGATTGATCCATCCTTGTGCAGTCCTCCACAGACTAGGAACTGGTCTGAGATCAGAATGAACACTGATGTGAGTGTGGAGACTCTGAGGAGAGCTCTGACTCAACTGCAGGAAACTCTAGACGAGAAACTCAGTCAATCTGGTAGATCAATATCAAATACAGCACACACTTTCTTTTGGCAGTAACTGTGTCTTGTAATGAAAAACAATTACTTAAAAAAGTGAAATTTGAGTAATCTATCAATAATCTAATATTGTAAATGACAATATAATTGTGTAGCAGTTCGCTTAGATAGGGATGAAACACAAAAACCAATATATCAAACAGTCCAACACTGTCCGTGCTGTGTCAATCATGCATTAGACCTTCTTATCCCCGCTCGTCTCCGCACTTGTTCTCCCACTGTAGCCCTCACTTGACCACAGCCCCCTTGCCACAAACTCAGTTTCAAAATAATAACGCAAGTATTTGATTAAATCTCAGTGCAACAGGTTAGTATATATATAACAGTTAAGTTCATCACAGACAGTAAAAATCTAACACCCGAATCTTCCAAAAGTAAAAAAATATATGTAAATATATGTCATACTGTAGTTTATGTAGTTATCTTGGGAATTTCCCACAGAAGGACCCCTCAGATATGTTTTTGTGTGTGTGTGTATGAAGAAATGCATAGAAGCAGAGACACAGAAATCACAGCTCTTGTAGTACATGAATGTCTCTCTTCATCATGTATATTATTATTTGTCTTCACAGTGTTGAGGAGGATGCAACAGTATGCAGGTACAATGTGTCATCTGTTCTCTCACACAGTGAAACATTCACAAATAATAATATTTACAAATCATGTGCTCATCTGTGCTGAACAACATGAAGATCTTTGTATTGTGAAGATGTGATTCATATTTTCTGTTCTCTTTCTCAGTGGATGTGACTCTGGATCCTAATACAGCTCATCCAAATCTCATCCTGTCTGATGATGGGAAACAAGTGAATACTGGAGACATTAAGCAAAAGCTTCCAAACAATCCAGAGAGGTTTGATGTTGGCACCTGTGTCCTGGGAAAAGAGGGATTCTCCTCAGGGAGATTTTATTTTGAGGTGCAAGTGAAGGAAAATACTACTTGGATTTTAGGAGTGGCCAGAGAATCTATTAACAGGAAGGGAAAAATCACAATGAGTCCTAAGTATGGATTTTGGGTTGTGGTTCGGAAGAGTGAGAATGAATATTGGGCTTGTACTAGGCCCTATGTCTCTCTGTCTCTGAGCGTGAAGCCGCAGAAGGTGGGGGTGTTTGTGGATTATGAGGAGGGTCTGGTCTCCTTCTATGATGTGGAGTCCAGATCTCATATCTACTCTTTCACTGGTCAGTCTTTCCCTGAGAAACTCTATCCATTTTTTAGCTCATTACCTAATGATAAAGGTAAAACTTCAGCACCACTGATAATTTCACCTGTTCATTTAAAATGATTTTTTTTACACCATCAAATCCATGTTGTTCCAAGTGATGAGATTGTGTAATGTCATATTTTTATTCTGAATTTACCTTCAGATTTGCAAATATGCTACATATTTTTAGATTAAACATAATATGATACAACATGTTCACAATTTAAGATTATTTCATTAATGAGTTTTCTGCAGATTGCAGGAATTTTCAGAAATTATTTCCTTTAGAAATTGTTTGCACACTGCTTTAAGATCAGAATAATTTCAAGCAGCATATTTATGAAACACTTTGCTCATTCTACAGCTGGATTATTGATGTTGCTTGTGAAATCATAATCAAAACATGATAATGGTAGATAAGTAATGATTGTATATTTAAAAACTAAAAATGTTACAGTAAGTCTATTACATAAAAACTGTTAAAGATCTAACATTACTTTTTATGTAATTTTACAGTAAAATTCCATTAAATGTACCATTCTTGGAAGAAAAAAAAGTCATCTTTTCATGTACAGTGGAAAAGCTGAACTGATATTCCCAGAATTGTTGTTTAATTAATGTTTATTGCATTATGTTAGCATCATATTGTGTTACTATGATGGTGTTGTGTAAGACACTGTGCACCTTCTACAGTATATATTGGTATTTACCTCAGCTTGTGGAAAAGCAACTTGTGATGAACTTTTTTTTCTTTACCATCTGTGCTACTATGGCGGTTGTCAGTAGATGTTGAAGTTACAAAACAAATTTTAATAGCATTATTGTACATAAAAATGCACAGCCAATTGCGTTTGTACTCTGCAAATATAATCTAGCGTGGATACATTGCATATACTATGTACTGTTGCACAAAATCACACAACATACACAACTGTCCTTGATATGGAGCAGACTTTGTTCAGTTTAATATCTAAGGGAGGAGCTACTGCATTACCTGCAGGTGAGGATGACGTATGTGAAAGTAAAAACTAAACTGATAAACAACAGTCTGGAATTATTTAAACTCAGAAACATGATATTTTAGAGACATTCAAAGATGGATATGAGCACATCTGATAATCAGTAAAAGGTATGTGATGGAAATAATGAAGATTTACCTCAAATAATCTATTATTTTATTGGTCTGGTTCAGCAGGTGTGTTCAGGATAAGCTGGACTAAACCATTTTTAAGCATGACTTCACTCACCAAAGTTTTATCAAATGTATGGTATTTGTGTGTGTTGTCATTGTAATACATAGATTTAAGACAACTACATGAGATGAAAAAAGACTTAATATATATATATATCAGTTTTCTCTCTGTAACATTTGATCAACATAGCAGTGAACTGAACGGTTTTGCATAAAGCAACATCTCGTATTCATGTAACTAATCTTGGACATTTCTGTTGAATTGCTTTATGATACCATCAGCTTTTCTTGATTTGAACAACTGCCCATTTGGCAGACACCTTTATGCAAATGTGAACAACCTATGACCTTACTATTGCTAGCACCATGCTCTACTAGCTTAGCACCTGTGGGAAACTTGAGAGCTTCAAATTAGGAGACAGATTTCATTTTGTGAAATGAAATATGTGTTGTGACCTTATCCTGAAAAGGAAGAAGAGCAATGGCAGAATCTTTACTAACATCACCAAAACATAAACGGAGGAGGAGACACAGTATGCAAAACTCCAAGATAATGTTTAGTCTCATAAATAAAGCATATTAACTACAAATAAAACTGTATTTTTTTTTTTTTAGAAACTTTTTTTCCTCATTAATGTACACACAGCGCTCCATATTGACAGAAAAACACAGAATTGTTGACATTTGTACAGATTTATTAAAAAAGAAAAACTGAAATATCACATGGTCCTAAGTATTCAGACCGTTTGCTCAGTATTTAGTAGAAGCACCCTTTTGATCTAATACAGCCATGAGTCCTTTCGGGAAAGATGCAACAAGTTTTTCACACCTGGACTTGGGGATCCTCTGCCATTCCTCCTTGCAGATCCTCTCCAGTTCTGTCAGGTTGGATGGTAAATGTTGGTGGACAGACATTTTTAGGTCTCTTCAGAGATGCTCAATTGGGTTTAAGTCAGGGCTCTGACTGGGCCATTCAAGAACAGTCACGGAGTTGTTGTGAAGCCACTCCTTCGTTATTTTAGCTGTGTGCTTAGGGTCATTGTCTTGTTGGAAGGTAAACCTTCGGCCCAGTCTGAGGTCCTGAGCACTCTGGAGAAGGTTTTAGTCCAGGATATCCCTGTACTTGGCCGCATTCATCGTTCCCTCGATTGCAACCAGTCGTCCTGTTCCTGCAGCTGAAAAACACCCCCACAGCATGATGCTGCCAACACCATGCTTCACTGTTGGGACTGTATTGGACAGGTGATGAGCAGTGCCTGGTTTTCTCCACACATACCGCTTAGAATTAAGGCCAAAAAGCTATATCTTGGTCTCATCAAAATAGAGAATCTAATTTCTCACCATCTTGGAGTCCATGCGGGCTTTCATGTGTCTTGCACTGAGGAGAGGCTTCCGTCGGGCCACTCTGCCATAAAGCCCCGACTGGTGGAGGGCTGCAGTGATGGTTGACTTTCTACAACTTTCTCCCATCTCCCGACTGCATCTCTGGAGCTCAGCCACAGTGATTTTGGGTTCTTCTTTACCTCTCTCACCAAGGCTCTTCTCCCCCGATAGCTCAGTTTTGATAGGCCAGCTCTAGGAAGGGTTCTGGTCGTCCCAAACGTCTTCCATTTAAGGATTATGGAGGCCAGTGTGCTCTTAGGAACCTTAAGTGCAGCAGAAATTTTTTTGTAACCTTTGCCAGATCGGTGCCTTGCCACAATTCTGTCTCTGAGCTCTTCAGGCAGTTCCTTTGACCTCATGATTCTCATTTGCTCTGACATGCACTGTGAGCTGTAACGTCTTATATAGACAGGTGTGTGGCTTTCCTAATCAAGTCCAATCAGTATAATCAAACAAAGCTGGACTCAAATGAAGGTGTAGAACCATCTCAAGGATGATCAGAAGAAATGGACAGCACCTGAGTTAAATATATGAGTGTCACAGCAAAGGGTCTGAATTAGGACCATGTGATATTTTAGTTTTTCTTTTTTAATAAATCTGCAAAAATGTCAACAATTCTGTGTTTTTCTGTCAATATGGGACGCTGTGTGTACATTAATGAGGAAAAAAAATGAACTTAAATGATTTTAGCAAATGGCTGCAATATAACAAAGAGTGAAAAATTTAAGGGGGTCTGAATACTTTCCGTACCCACTGTATATATATATATATATATATATATATATATATATATATATATATATATATATATTTTCCATGCTTGTTTCTCAAAAAGTATTACAAATATCTGAATATTAATTTTAAATTCTGGTTCTTAGTAAACTTTTCTTTTGTAGTCTTCATTTTTAAGGCCCTTTCAATCCCAGAGTTGTGGGGAGCCCAAAGTGACTTAATGTCCAATTTGTTAAATTGTACCAATTTTCAGTGTTTGAAAACCAAATGTTTGAGTGGCATTGCATGCTGCTTTGGACACCCGATCATGTCACAATGATGATGCAGTGTTTTTCAATGTAATTTAAGCTTAACCATTAGAAGGTGGATCCCAGGTATGGTTGGTGAGCATAGTGGGATGATGAGTAAAGACTGATCAAGGACTGTTGGATGTAGCACTCATGGATTTAGCAGTCTAACCTAGCAACAAGATGAAGAACATCATCAGGAGACAAACACATATTTCAAAGAAAACAACTCCTGTACACACATCTATTTAAATAACTAATAATCTTGTTTGTCTCCACAGTTTTGAGGAGGATGCAGCAGCATGCAGTTAATGTGTGATCTGTTCATGAACATAGCATAAAATGTCATTATTCTACCAAAAACTTTTTTAAAAATGAAGATTGTTGTATTGCCAAGATGTGATTAATATTCTCTGATTTCTCTCTCAGTGGATGTGACTCTGGATCCTTATACAGCTCATCCAAATCTCATCCTGTCTGATGATGGGAAACAAGTGAGTCATGGAGACATTAATCATGACTTCCCAGATAATCCAGAGAGGTTTAATAATGGTTCCTGTGTACTAGGAAAAGAGGGATTCTCCTCAGGGAGATTTTATTTTGAGGTGCAGGTGAAGGAAAATACTACTTGGATTTTAGGAGTGGCCAGAGAATCTATTAACAGGAAGGGAAAAATCACAATGAGTCCTAAGTATGGATTTTGGGTTGTGGTTCGGAAGAATGAGAATGAATATTGGGCTTGTACTAGGCCCTATGTCTCTCTGTCTCCGAGCGTGAAACCACAAAAGGTGGGGGTGTTTGTGGATTATGAGGAGGGTCTGGTCTCCTTCTATGATATGGAGTCCAGATCTCATATCTGCTCTTTCACTAGTCTTTCCCTGAGAAACTCTATCCTTTCTTCAGCCCATTTCCAAATGATGAAGGTATAAATTCAGCACCGCTGATCATCTCACCTGTTACTTACAATGAATGATTCTACACCCAAGATATGAAATACACAATGAAAATGAAGCATTGTAGAAACATGAGTCTTAAAAGCATATATATATGCATTTGTAAATATTGTTTTTTTTAATGTAAAACGTTACATAATATAAAAATGTAAACATGTACACAGTTTAAGCATGTCCTATAAATTTCTATAAAATAACTGTATCACCAGTGCATTTGTAATTAAAAAAAAAAAAAAAAATGACTGCTATAATATAGTAGACATACTGTATGCTTTCCAACGCAACTTACATTGCATGTAGTTCATATATTTTAAATCTAAACTATTACTTTGGCATTACAAGCACCATGCCTTGGGTTCCTGAGATGAACCAAATACAGGTCCTTTTCAAAAAATTAGCATATTGTGATAAAGTTCATTATTTTCTGTAATGTACTGATAAACATTAGACTTTCATATATTTTAGATTCATTACACACAACTGAAGTAGTTTCAAGCCTTTTATTGTTTTAATATTGATGATTTTGGCATACAGCTCATGAAAACCCAAAATCTCAAAAAATTAGCATATTTCATCCAACCAATAAAAGAAAAGTGTTTTTAATACAAAAAAAGGTCAACCTTCAAATAATTATGTTCAGTTATGCACTCAATACTTGGTCGGGAATCATTTTGCAGAAATGACTGCTTCAATGCGGCGTGGCATGGAGGCAATCAGCCTGTGGCACTGCTGAGGTGTTATGGAGGCCCAGGATGCTTCGATAGCGGCCTTAAGCTCATCCAGAGTGTTGGGTCTTGCGTCTCTCAACTTTCTCTTCACAATATCCCACAGATTCTCTATGGGGTTCAGGTCAGGAGAGTTGGCAGGCCAATTGAGCACAGTAATACCATGGTCAGTAAACCATTTACCAGTGGTTTTGGCACTGTGAGCAGGTGCCAGGTCGTGCTGAAAAATGAAATCATCTCCATAAAGCTTTTCAGCAGATGGAAGCATGAAGTGCTCCAAAATCTCCTGATAGCTAGCTGCATTGACCGCAGCTGACATGGCACCCCAGACCATCACTGACTGTGGGTACTTGACACTGGACTTCAGGCATTTTGGCATTTCCCTCTCCCTAGTCTTCCTCCAGACTCTGGCACCTTGATTTCCGAATGACATGCAAAATTTGCTTTCATCCGAAAAAAGTACTTTGGACCACTGAGCAACAGTCCAGTGCTGCTTCTCTGTAGCCCAGGTCCAGGCGCTTCTGCCGCTGTTTCTGGTTCAAAAGTGGCTTGACCTGGGGAATGCGGCACCTGTAGCCCATTTCCTGCACACGCCTGTACACGGTGGCTCTGGATGTTTCTACTCCAGACTCAGTCCACTGCTTCCGCAGGTCCCCCAAGGTCTGGAATCGGTACTTCTCCACAATCTTCCTCAGGGTCCGGTCACCTCTTCTCGTTGTGCAGCGTTTTCTGCCACACTTTTTCCTTCCCACAGACTTCCCACTGAGGTGCCTTGATACAGCACTCTGGGAACAGCCTATTCGTTCAGAAATTTCTTTCTGTGTCTTACCCTCTCGCTTGAGGGTGTCAATGATGGCCTTCTGGACAGCAGTCAGGTCGGCAGTCTTACCCATGATTGCGGTTTTGAGTAATGAACCAGGCTGGGAGTTTTTAAAAGCCTCAGGAATCTTTTGCAGGTGTTTAGAGTTAATTAGTTGATTCAGATGATTAGGTTAATAGCTCGTTTAGAGAACCTTTTCATGATATGCTAATTTTTTGAGATAGGAATTTTGGGTTTTCATGAGCTGTATGCCAAAATCATCAATATTAAAACAATAAAAGGCTTGAAACTACTTCAGTTGTGTGTAATGAATCTAAAATACATGAAAGTCTAATGTTTATCAGTACATTACAGAAAATAATGAACTTTATCACAATATGCTAATTTTTTGAAAAGGACCTGTATAACAACAAAAAATCTAGTATACAACTGAAATAATTAAAAAAAAAAAAAAACGCTAAATACCAATCA
This sequence comes from Cirrhinus mrigala, assembly GCA_036247105.1. NCBI lineage: Eukaryota > Metazoa > Chordata > Actinopteri > Cypriniformes > Cyprinidae > Cirrhinus > Cirrhinus mrigala. Next base: position 42,337,740 of record CM070013.1, read on the forward strand.
CATCAGTTTTATAAAGATTTTATTTTATTAAGATATTAAGAACATAAAGGAAGATCTATTCCGAACACTATACCTGCTAAAATATGACAAATGTTCCTTTGCTTTCTGAAGATCTGTTAATAGACTATCAAATACACATGGATAATAAGCTTACAAAAATAATGGCTATTTCTTAGAGTAGCAACTTTAGCAGTGTAATCTTAAATATTGAGTATAAATGATTTTTAATAAAGTAAGCAAATAAAAGGAATTTTGGTTTTGTTGTTTAATGACTAACAGAGAATAATACAACACACTGAACTGTACAAACACAAACACACCTACTACAAGGTCAAAGTCTGATGTATTCCAGAAAATAGGGCGGAAGTGTGACACAACTGAAGGCAATAATAAAAATAAAAATAACTATTAAATCATTCTGAGACATATTTGAACACAGCTGATATTCGCTTAGGTCAGTGTCTCTCTGTCTGCTCACATCATAATAATCAAATAGACAAAAGCAAAATCAATAATCGGCAACTGAGAGAACTGAACAGGGAGAATTTATACAAACAAAACAGAGGGACTAATGACTAAGTGAACTAAACCCAGGTGAACTAACTAATGCAATCAAAGGGAGACAGAAACTAGGTGGTAACGCTTTAGATTACAACCCGCAAAGAACTACGTAATTAAACTGAATTTACGGTGTATGTTTCTGCAATTATAGTGTACCTATAAAGTACGTACATGTAGGTATAAGGGAACAACATGTTATATTTGGGTAATAAGGGGATAACAAACCAGATATTCAACCTGCAAAAAACTACATAAATATAATGAATTTACGGTGTACGTTTCTGTAATTATAGTGTACCTATTAGTACGTATGTGTAGGTATACGGGAACAATATGTTACGTTTTGGTAATAGAGAGTAACAACCAGAAATACAACCTGCAAAGAACTGCGTAAATAAACTAAAGTTACGGTGAATGTTTCGTATTTATATTGTACCTACGTGTAAGTATAAGGGAACAATAGGTTACGTTTATCACAGATATACAAATAATTTATAATGGATTAATTTAAAAAACTTAACAGGTACCTATTCTATTAAATCGTACGTTTGGTGTATCTATACGTAAGCTTTTTAAAATTACTGGGAAATTATACTCTTGTTCCATGTAGTTACAGGGTAATTTTGCCATCTGCGGGCTGTAAATTAAAGTGGCGATTGTTCCCCTCTTGTTCAAGGAAGTTACAGGGTACAATACCAACAATAACAATAACAAATACAATAACAACGCGACGTAAAATGTGGTTCTACAAAATGTACACTTATTTACATTTTACAGACAATAAATGTACAATACTGACATATTTACATCATCTAAACATTTAACGTTTACGTAATATGAAATTATAACATTTCATTCTGTTCTGTGTAATTTCTGTTGCCAGCTCGTTTCCAAGAATAGGTCTACATAATGTTATCATGACTACACGTTAAACCCTTAAAATAAATAATATTTCTGCAATCGTTTAATCATTCATGTAATATTAACTTCGTTTGTGGTGGAACACAAAGGCGTTTTCTCTAACATGCTGTGACTAACAATAGAACCATAAAATACACCGAACACGCATCATTATTACAAATTAAACCATTTTATTTGTGCGCTGTAACCCAGATCTTCAGAATCCATACGATTTGCGAGGACCAGAACCAAATTCAAGGCTTTGTCCGGCGATCTTCATCTCCATCTCTAGCAGCGAGTCCAGCAGCAACAGCCGTAAACCCGTGCTAAAGTGCATTTTGCAACAGGAAAATCGGACGTTCATTGGCTCTCGCCTGCATTCGTCACAGATTACGACATGCCGTGTTTCTGGTGAGATGTGTTGGACGCGCGGGCGCTTTCGAGGAGTGGATCAAGACAATAATCTGGATAATATTTTCAGCGATTAACAATTTAAATTCTGCTCTCATCCTACTGCACCTCAAACCTACTGTATTCCGCCAAAAATAAGACTGCGGCTGCAACGCATCGTTATTTGGAATACTTTTTTGTATGGCTGTTGACATTTTTGCAATAAATAAATGATTGTGATTGCACTTTCCTGTTTTTTATATTTTTATTACTGTTCAGTCATAGTTAACGTTAGGTTTAGAGGTAGAAGTGGGATTAGCGACTATAAAAAATATTAAAATACACAGATTGTGTGTTTATGTATTGCACCTACCCTGTAACTTCCTTGAACAAGAGGGGAACAATCACCACTTTAATTTACAGCCCGCAGATGGCACAATTACCCTGTAACTACATGGAACAAGAGTATAATTTCCCAGTAATTTTAAAAAGCTTACGTATAGATACACCAAACTACGATTTAATAGAACAGGTACCTGTTAAGTTTTTTAAATTAATCCATTATAAATTATTTTTAATTATTTGTATATCTGTTTGCTATTATTACCCAAACGTAACACATACGAAACATACACTGTAACTTCAGTTTACTTGCGCAGTTCTTTGCAGGTTGTATATCTGGTTGTTACCCCCGAATTACCAAAACGTAACATAGCCTATTGTTCTCTTATACCAACACATACGTACTAATAGGTACACTATAATTACAGAAACGTACACCGTAAATTCAGTATATTTATGTAGTTCTTTGCAGGTTCAATATCTGGTTTGTTATCCCCTTATTACCCAAATATAACATATTGTATCCTTATACCTACATGTACGTACTTTATAGGTACACTATAATTGCAGAAACATACACTGTAAATTCAGTTTACTTACGTAGTTCTTTGCGGGTTGTAATCTAAAGCGTTACCAACTAGGTCAATGAAGTAAAACAAGGCAGGAGAACAGCGAAATGCACAGAACCAAGGTCCATAGCTGTTCGATTAATTTCTTCAAATATAACATCTCTATTCCCTCTGAATCTAAGTTGTCTGCGAATGTCTGGTACCAGTTTACATCCCACACATTATTATTTTAATTTAAATTGAAATAAAAGTGCATAGAATATTAATAAATGTATTGTAAAAGCCATTCTGTAGCAAATGTGTAGGCGTCTATATTGTATTAGTTTAAAAATAATTTTGAAGTTTTTCTTCTGATACACTTTAGTAATCTATATTATTCCCAAGTAGGTGAGCAGATCCTCATTCATTCATTCCTTCATTCATTCAGGAGCAACATGTACACATACAATCTCAAATCACTGCCTAAGAGAAGTATCTGTTAGGTCCAACCCAATTAAAAGTTCATATACTGTACGCATTAAAGGTGCTATTGGCTTGCTTTGTAGTCTGTTTTCCAGGCAGGAAAAAGACATCAAAGCAGTAACACACTTCGAAAAAGGGTAAAAAAAGACTTCAGTGAATGAGAAATTATGTGTATGAAAGTGTACAGTGTACAGCTGAAATGCTTGAAAAAGCATTGTTTGTTTCTTTTTTCAGCAGAAGATGAACAACATTTTGGAAGCTGACCTCCAGACACTATGCCTGGTAAAATACAGTACATATTCAGTTTCAGCATTAATTAATTCAGTGTGCGTTTACTTCTGTGTTGAAATTTAACGTTATGTTCCATTGCTTTTTTAAGACCTGTTAATGGCCTGTCAAATACATGCACACATACACAAAAATGTTAATTTCTTATAGTAGTGACTTCACTTTAACAGTGCAGTCCTAAATATAAAAGATTTAATAAAATAAAAAGAATAAAAAGACTTTTCTTTGTTTAATTACTAACAGGAAATAATATGGATTGTATTTATTGCCTGTTAGTAATTAAACAAACTAAATTGTACAAACACAAACACACCTAATACAAGGTCAAAGTCTGATGAATTCCTAAAAGTAGGGCAGGAAGAGATGACTGAAATTCAGTAAGAGCTTCAGTTAAAGTGCAACTAACACACAGTCTTTAATAACGCAATCTTTTAAATTAATAATAATAATAAAAACTGTAATAATAACTGCTGAATTATTCGGAGACATATTTGAACACAGCTGATACTGACTCACAGGTAAGTTATGGAAATTGTTTCTAATTTTAGTCATCTGCTTCAGTAGAGTGCATGTCTAATTTGAATAAACTGGGCAATACCAGATTAATAAGGTAAGTAAAAGTAAGTAAAGCAAGTTAAATGCTATTAGTTTGTTTGCTAAGAAATGTATTGAAAGTGTGATATTTGTTTGATAGTAAAGTACAGTTTATTGTTTTATTATCATTTTAACACAACTACAGACAGAACAATGTTGTTCTAAAATTAGATGAGAAACTTTGATCAATCTGATATATTCTGCTGGCAAATTCATCTGACTTTTAGAAATGCAAAACACTTAGTTAGATTAAGAATTGTATTCATGAATGAATAATAATTGTTTGCTACTGTTACATCCAAACTTTATATTTGTGAAGAACTGGCTTTAAAATATAAATGGAACTCTACATAATAAAAATAAAATATATGTAGTTGAACTTTCATTATGATTTGAGAAATTTGAGGGCAACAAAGCTGGGGACAAATTTCATGATGTGAAATTTCATGATGTGTAATGCATGTTTTCCTATTTTTCTAAAAAAGGAGGAAGAGCGATGGCAGAATCTTTACCTACATCACTAATACAAACACAGAGCAGGAACCAGAGTACGGATATGCCTCCATGTAAGTTAATAATCAAAAAAAAAAAAAAAAAAAAAAAAACTTACATTTCCTGACCTCTGATTTGCCAAGTAGAGTTACAAGACAGCCTGTGCATTAGTGATGGTTAATTCTGTCATATTTCAGTGACCCTTTCTGCTTGTTGCATTGATGCACCAGTAGGTGGCAACAAGTTACTGTCTTTATAATCTTTAAAGTGAACGCAACACTCGTTCCCCTTATCTCAGGGAATTTAGGGTACATTATTAACAGGAGTGTTCAGAACAGAACTGATAACCGATGATCACAGCAAGAGCTGTTGGAATATTGCACCTGGAACTGCCATTTGTAATGGTGTGGGATGGCATTTTTCAGATTTCACGATTTCCCCACTGAAGTAGATATGACTTGGAATTGGATGTCTGAAATAGCTGTCTGGATGCTTTACATATTTACATTATATTATATTTACAGAGTGAATAAACTTTTCTTGAAAGGGACTTTGCCTTGTCATTAAATCATTCACCCAGCCAATTTGTTTAATAACACTGATTTATTGAGGGACACCACTGCTCTTCTTCTGTGGTTTTGTTTGGAGCAAATTTTCTATGGTATTTATTTTTAAGTGTACTTAAACAGGATAATATTTTGGAACAGTAGCACTCTAATAAATGTAGATGTGAATTGCAAGTAATATATTTTCATAATTTATCTTCTTTGTAGTCCTTTCATCTTCACGTGGTCCCCTGGCTGTGGAGCTTCAGTGTTCAGTGTGTCTGGATGTTTTTACTGATCCAGTCAGCACTCCATGTGGACACAACTTCTGTAAGAGCTGCTTGAACCAGCACTGGGACAACAGTCAGGAGTGCAAATGTCCAATTTGTAATGAAACTTTCAGTAAAAGACCCAACCTCAAGATCAACACAGGACTTAGACAGGTTGTGCAGCTCTTTCAGGAAAAGTCTAGTCTGAGCAATTCTGAAGTTCTCTGTGACATCTGTGATGACAAAAAGATGAAAGCCCTGAAGTCCTGTCTGGTGTGTCAAAACTCGTACTGTGAAACTCACCTGGAGCCTCATCAGAGAGTCCCGAACTTAAAGAAGCACAAACTGATGGACCCTGTGGAGAATATAAAGTATATATGCCAGAAACACGAGAGACCTCTGGAGCTGTTCTGTAGAGATGATCAGACGTATGTGTGTGTGTTTTGCACTGATGGAAACCACAAGACTCACAACACTGTTCCTCTAGAGGACGAGAGTAAAGAGAAGAAGGCACGAGTTACTGACAACATTAAAATGACTTCATTAAGCTGATTTGAAATTTTCCAACATGATCTTTTGTTAGTAAATGGGAAATTCATTTTGAGTAATAAAATGTATGTGTCTGTGTGTTTTTTGTCTGTCTATAGACTCAGCTGATGAAGACACAGAAAGAAGTGCAGCAGATAATTAAGAATAGAATCAAGAAGATTCAAGACATCAAACACTCAGCAGAACTCAGAAAGGTAAGTTGAAGATGTTTAGTTTTTGATGTGTGACATTATGACTTGCCTTATAACTAAAGCAGATTAATAAAAATAATAATAAAAATATTTTTCAGAAAAGCACAGAGCGAGAGAAAGCAGCTAATGTTGAGCTCTTCAGCGATCTGATGCGCTCTATTGAGAGATTTCAGGTTGAGCTGCTGGAGATGATGGAGGAGAAGCAGAAAGTAGCAGAGAGACAGGATGAAGAGCTCATTCAAGAGCTGCAGCAGGAAATCACTGAGCTCAAGATGAGAAACAGTGAGCTGGATCATCTCTTACACACGGAGGATCACCTCCAGCTCCTACAGGTCAGTGTCTCTCTGTCTGCTCACATCACAGGACAACACTCACACTCCTCATGCTGAGGGATTTCTCCTCTCTCCTGCTGTAGATTGATCCATCCCTGTGCAGTCCTCCACACACCAAGAGCTGGTCTGAGATCAGTATGAACACTGATGTGAGTGTGGAGACTCTGAGGAGAGCTCTGACTCAACTGCAGGAAACTCTAGATGAGAAACTCAGTCAATCTGGTAGGCATAAATTATGTTTCAGCGAAGGGTGGGGACCACTGAATGAAACTGCTGAATTCAGCAATCGTGTACAAGCATACTTACTATATACTACTGCACTGGGCGAGTGGAGCAGGTGGAAATTTTTACTGGAGGGCTGGATGTACTTATGCTCTAAATTAAATAATCCAATATCAAAATAATAAAAGCGCATGATCAAAGTTGATGATCAAACCTCAATTTATGAAACCATTCAGCCCAGCACTGATAATATCCATTCCAAAATAATAATAAGTAAATAGTATAAATATTATTTATTAAATGATAAATCCTAACCTTTTTAAGATATTAAAGTCAGTCAGTTTTTTTCTCAAGGTTTTGAGGTTTATTGTGCACAATCTTACTTTTCTCAATGACTTCAGTTATGAAACATTTTAAAAATTAAAATGTTTTTTTTTTAATATATATTTTATATTTTATAAGCACAAATCTTTAATATAAAGTCCAAAAAATCAAACATTAAATGAAATGAAATAGAACCCTTTTTAAAACTAGAAAAAAACTTCATACAAACAAACACAGCAAAGACACAGACATCAGTCAGAGAAACATATCTCTTGCAGTGAAAATAAACGTTAAGATCTCTTCATCATCTGTTATCGTTATTTGTCTTCACAGTGTTAAGGAGGATTCAGCAGTATGCAGGTACAATGCATCATCTGTTCTCTCACACAGTAATACTTTCACAATCATTCACAAACAGTAGTTTCAATGCACATATCAAATATTAAGCACATGGAGATCTTTGTATTGTGAAGATGTGATTCATATTCTCTGATCTCTCTCTCAGTGGATGTGACTCTGGATCCTGATACACTTCATCCAAATCTCATCCTGTCTGATGATGGGAAACAAGTGAGGCATGGAGACATTAAACAAAAGCTTCCAAACAACCCAGAGAGGTTTGATCAATGCACCTGTGTCCTGGGAAAAGAGGGATTCTCCTCAGGGAGATTTTATTTGGAGGTGCAGACAAAGGAAAAGACTAAGTGGACTTTAGGAGTGGTCAGAGAATCTATTAACAGGAAGGGAAATATTGCAGTAAGTCCTCAGTATGGATACTGGGTTGTGGGTCTGTGGAATGAGAATGAATATTGGGCTTGTACTAGGCCCTATGTCTCTCTGTCTCTGAGAGGGAAACCGCAGAAGGTTGGGGTGTTTGTGGATTATGAGGAGGGTCTGGTCTCCTTCTATGATGTGGAGTCCAGATCTCATATCTATTCTTTCACTGGTCAGTCTTTCACTGAGAAACTCTATCCTTTTTTCAGTCCATGTCGCAGTGATAAAGGAAAAAATTCAGCCCCACTGATTATCTCACCTGTCAATTATGTTGCATAAATATACAAATTTTCATAAATTAGGAAAAACATAATAAAACAAGTTTGAATTCCAATTTTAAACTGTAAATTCTGCTTGCTGGTTTAACCTGTTAGCATTCCAATGTACCACCTGCAGTGCAGTTAGTTTAGGTAAATTTAGTTAAATTAGATGCATTTAGTTTAATTTTACATAAATGCTATGGTGTAAAGTACAGAACAAATTTACACAGTATCTGAATGAAGCGATTTATCTCTTTCTTCTTCAAAACTGAAATCCTCTTAGTTGACCCTAAATTCCTTGCCATCTCAATTTGTATTGATGGAGTCATGGTTAGGTCATTACACATAATATGGAATCTGGTACTATTTGACCCGGAATAATGTTTTGAACCCTATATCTTTCAGCTTGTTAAATCTTGTTAATAAAGCTTGTTAATATCTTTAATTTTTTTTTTTTTTACTCTTGCAATATTGTCTGTATACAACCCTGACACTACACATACATCACAGAGACGTCTATTTGACATCTGCATTTATGTCTGGAAGACATATTTTTTAGAGTGTTTGCTCATCTGCAATTCGTCTATGGGATGTTTCCTATCAGATGTCAGACGTCTATTAGATTTCTTTAAGATGTTTATGATGTTTATGACGTCTGTCAGATGTTTGTACACAGCAGATGCTTTCCAGATTAAGTGATCTTTAACAGACATCCTATCAGTTGGAAAGCACTCTAATCGGAATGTTTTTCATCTCTCTTTTGAGCTTGTGTATGTTTTCTTTTCCATCTTTGTTAAGGGCTGTTAAGGTATTAAGCAGTTTCTTGTATTTTGAGTGGTTGCCACTGCAAGGTGATGTTGTTACATATATATATTCTTTCATTGTCTTTCCCTGTGGTGATGTAGATGAGAAAGTGAAAGTAAAAAGTTTGTTGCGTTCTGAATGAAAAGAGCTCTGAGTTTTCGATTTAAAATCAACATATCTGGGAACCTTTCCTTAAACTCAAAGATGCTGAAACTTATCCATACTTTCATAACCTTTTATTTTTCCATTACATTACATTTTTCCATAATATTATTTTAGATATTTAAATATTAAAAATAACAACATTAACCCTGCATCCCAATGTGCACACTATCCACCCTATCTCCCCTAAATAGTATTGAAAATTACTACTACAACATAGAATTTAGGATGGACAGTATGCACATTGGTACGCAGGCTAAGACAAAGAACGCAAAATATGACAACATGGGAGGAGCTACTGACATGCAAATGAAGGTGTGCATTTGTGAAAGTGAAACTAGATTGACGAACAACAATCAGGAAGCATGTTTAAACTGTTTAATAAACACGGCATTTATGAGACAAAAAGATGAATGTGAGCACAGCTGATACTCACTCACAGGTACATGATGGAAATATAAGAGAGATTAACCTTAAACACGTTTAAAAGGTTAGTGGTCTGGTTTAGCATGGTGTATGTCTGCGTCTGAGTAGAATAAGCTGGGCTAAACCAGGTTAAAGCATAAATTGAAGACTCATATTTGGTTGTGTACATGGAAAATATGTCAATTTTAGCAAATATATTTTTTGTTGTAGGTTGTAAAGTTTAGTGTGTCTCTGTCATTGCAATAAAAGCTTTATATTAATATAAAAGAAGAACTATATACTGAATACAATTCACAACTGCACATCTTTGATTATTTAAGAAAATTACAACTCTATATAATGAATTTGTATTTAATTACTCATGAACTCAAGTAACTACATTGTCTTAAAACAACATATTTAAGGAACTCTAATCACAAAGATGGCTTCAAGTGAAATCAATATAACAACATATCTGTAAACATCACTAAACAGAGGTAAATCTCTATTAATTTTGCATACCACTATTTGATTGTGCCCAAAAATCCCACAGAATCTCAAAAAATAAATAAATAAATAAATAAAATAAATAAATAAATAAAATGCTTGATTACACTTCCTTTTATTGTGTCCTTGTTACAGTGTAATTATACATTTAAATACTGAGTAATATTAATTAACCTCTATGGTACCATGTCTCTCCAGGCAACACAGCCTATTTTTGTTTTTTGTTTTAAATAAAATGAGCCACCCATTTAATGGATCAATGCTATCTTAGTAAAGAAAAAGTCAAATACTAACAAATGAAATTGCAAAAAAGTGGTCACATTACCCATAGGGGTCTATTTTGTTTCCTCTTTCAGGACATGTGCACATATTTTGTCCACAGAAAGGTGCATTTTTCATCAATTTTCATTCATATAATTGCCAACAAAAAATCTGAATCACCTTCACTGGTTAGTAAAGAAGTATTTTCAAAAACTTTTCATAATATATCATCAAATATATCATAGGAAATTACAAACAACTGCATGTTGCCTCAAGGCAACATTGTAATCACATATGGCCATACCAGACATACAGCATAGCATACATGTTTATGATATTTGTAAGAAAAAAGTTAGAATTATCTAAATGTATTTGCATTTTTGCATGATATTGTAATGCATTTATAAGAATTGTAATTCATATACAAAATCTGCACATATTCTGTTGAGAGGAAGTGCTTCCTCAGCTTTCACAAGCAGTGAGGATCATTAGTGAGGAAGGAGATTTAACATGCATGTGATTGTGTGTGTATGTGCATGCTTGTAAGGATAAGGTGCATATTAGCATAAGGTTATAATAATTTTTTTTTTTTTTTTTTTTTACTTTGAAACAACACTAATTATAATGTTTTGGTATGATAACAGATATGATAGTTTTTTATACTTGTGATCCACGATGGTACAGTGTTGCCTGAAAGCAACATGTGGTTATGAAATCTTACTTTTTGTTAAATAGGAGATGTGCAAAAAATCAAAAGTGTGATAAATCTGTTTGTTCAAATGTTTGATTAAAGAAATTGATGTTTTAAATAAATGTATTATTTTTTTCTGCATGAAAATATCAAATGTTTCATTTTATCCATTGTGGTAAAATGTTGCCTTGAGGCAATAAACGTTTAAAAAATAAATAAATAAAAAAATAATAAAAATGTTTATTGATATTGTTACAGTGTCCAATTTTAAGCAGGAAAAACATCAAAAATAATTTTTTCCTTATTGATATTATATTGCGTACCATAGAGAGTTAAATATGTGTACTTATGTGTACTTGTATTGCTATTACTATTGCAAATATGTGTAGTGTGTAACAATGACACCATAAAATGAAGTGTTACCAAATGTTGCCATTAATATGTAAACTTAGAGTAAATACTAACAAAGATTATAAGCAGACATGTTATAGGAAAACTGGCAGCAAAATTAGGAAACTGACTCTCATTAAATCACAGTTGATCAACAGTTAAACTAAAAGTTCAAATGTCAAAAAAGCTTGAACTCATTCATATCTTCTCATCCCTATAGGGCTTAATCTGTGACCCTACTACTCAATAGCTTTAAAATATCATTACATTAATTTAATTCAAGGAACTTGAGGACAACAAAATGGAGGACAGATTTCATGCTGTGAAATGAAATGTGATGTTTTTCTGAATAGACATAAAGAAAAGAAGAGCAATGGCAGAACATTTACCAACATCAACAAAACTGACGAGGAGACAGAGTATGGACAAGACACCTCCATGTAAGTGAGAGAGCTATATGAATGAATGAATGAATGAATTAATAAATGAATACAGCAAATCATTTTTATTGTAGATCTAGTTTCATTTTTGTTTATCTCATTTAATGAGGGTTTTACTGGCATTATAATATTTTCTGTATTTTAAATATTATTCCAGTCTTTGAGTCTGATTGATCCAACAGTGCTCCAAGAGCACTCATTTACAGTCCAAAAGCACCAGGACTTTTCACTGTTTGTAATATCTTCATGCCTTAGTCACATTTAGCAGATTAGAACTGGGTAATAACATAGTTTACATTTTGTGATGATACAAGGAATCAAGCAGTTGAAATCTGCTCTGTATCACCCTATGTGAGTATATCAGAGAGTTTTTGTTTATTAAATTGTTGTATAAAATCAAAATCATAATCACTGTCACACTGTTGATCTGTATAGTGATATTAAATATTTTTTTTTATTATTGTTTTTATGATTATTCTACTTCCTTTTATGTAAAGCACTTTGAATTACCTTTGTGTATGAAATGTGCTATATAAATAAACTTGCCTTGCTTGCCTTGATATTTGAAACAACAATCTTGGGTGTGTGATCTCCTCAATTATGTATGCAGATGTGAACTAATGATATATGATAGTTTTTTTTTAATGTGATATATATATTCTCTCTCTTTTCAGCAATGTCATCCTCCAGTGGTCTTCTGGCTGAGGAGCTTCAGTGTTCAGTGTGTCTGGATGTGTTCACTGATCCAGTCAGCACTCCATGTGGACACAACTTCTGTAAGAACTGCCTGAACCAGTGCTGGAACGACAGTCAGAGCTGCATCTGTCCATTGTGTAAAGAAACATTCAACAAAAGACCCGACCTCAAGATCAACACAGCACTTAGACAGGTTGTGCAGCACTTTCAGGAAAAGTTTGGTCTGAGTAAATCTGAAGTTCACTGTGACATCTGTGATGAAAGAAAGAAGAAAGCCCTGAAGTCCTGTCTGGTGTGTCAGACCTCTTACTGCAAAACTCACCTGGAACCTCATCAGAGAGTCCTGAACTTAAAGAAACACAAACTGATGGACCCTGTGGAGAATATAAAAGACTATATATGCCAGAAACACGAGAGACCTCTGGAGCTGTTCTGTAGAGATGATCAGATGCGCATATGTGTGTTTTGCACTGATGGAGACCACAAGACTCACAAAACTGTTCCTCTAGAGGACGAGACTACTGAGAAGAAGGCACGAGTTACTAATACAATAAAATTACTTCAATAATCTGATTATAAATAGTATTTATATATTTATTTATTTATTTACATATGCTTAAATATATTTATTTTTGTCTGAAGATTGAAAATCCATGTTTACTGATCAAATGTGTTTGTTTGTTTGTTTGTTTGTCTACAGACTCATCTGATGAAGACACAGAAAGACGTGCAGCAGATGATCCAGGACAGAATCAAGAAGATTCAAGACATCAAACACTCAGCTGAACTCAGAAAAGTGAGTTGAAGATGTTCAATATTTGATGAATAATGCTTTTATTTTTAATAAATAAAGCTAATTCATTAAAAATAAAATTGTATTTTTCAGGAAAGCACAGATCGAGAGAAAACAGCTAATGTTGAGCTTTTCAGCGATCTGATGCGCTCTATTGAGAGATGTCAGGTTGAGCTGCTGGAGATGATGGAGGAGAAGCAGAAAGCAGCAGAGAAACAGGATGAAGAGCTCATTCAAGAGCTGCAGCAGGAAATCACTGAGCTCAAGATGAGAAACACTGAGCTGGATCATCTCTTACACACTGAGGATCAGTTCCACTTCCTACAGGTCAGTGTCTGTCTGTCTTCTCACATCACAGGACAACACTCACACTCCTCATGCTGAGGGATTTCTCCTCTCTCCTACTGTAGATTGATCCATCCTTGTGCAGTCCTCCACACACCAGGAACTGGTCTGAGATCAGAATGAACACTGATGTGAGTGTGGAGACTCTGAGGAGAGCTCTGACTCAACTGCAGGAAACTCTAGACGAGAAACTCTGCCAAACTGGTAGGTTATTATCAAACACAACAGAGTATGTTCTGTATGAAAATCAATTATTTAAAAAAGTGAAAATTTAAATAGTAATCAAATAATAATTTTACACTTTAAAAGACAATACACTATAATTCAATATCAAAAATAATAAAAGCTGACTAAAGCTCACTGCAACAGTATATATTTTTCATTTTATTTGATATTAAATCTATAAAAATATGCAGTTATATTGTAGTGTATGTAGTGTGAAACCTATTTCGATTTAATCTTATGATGACATATTTTTTGTCCCCTTGAAAAAATATAAATTATAATTTTTTTTTTTTTTTTTTTTTTTGAAGATGTAAATGCTAAAAGTAAAATGCTAAAAGTTTTCTGTGAGTGGGGATATACAGTAGTCAACATTTGAAGTGGATCAAAACCTTTTATCAAAGTTCTCCTAAAACCAAAAAAAATGCCCATTCTTGTCTTAGGACAACTCTGATTAACTTTTCTGATCCACTTCAAATGTTGACTACTGTAATATACAATATGTATAACAATAATTATAGAATTATAGAAACATGGAAACTCAACGTATGTGTTTGTGTGTATAAAGAAATGCATATAAATACATGTTAAGATCTCCTTATCATTTTTTTTTTTTTCATTATTATTTGTCTTCACAGTGTTCAGGAGAATGAAACAGTATGCAGGTAAAATGTGTGATCTTTCCTCTTACACTTGCCCGTACTGAATACTTTCAATATTAAAGACATGAAGACCTTAATATTGATAATATGTGATTCATATTCTCTGATCTCTTTTTCAGTGGATATGACTCTGGATCCTGATACAGCTCATCCAAATCTCATCCTGTCTGATGATGGGAAACAAGTGAGACATGGAGACATTAAACAAAACCTCCCAAACAACTCAGAGAGGTTTGATTATAGCCTCTGTGTCCTGGGAAAAGAGGGATTCTCCTCAGGGAGATTTTATTTTGAGGTGCAGGTGGAGAGAAAGACTGGATGGATTTTAGGAGTGGCCAGAGAATCTATTAACAGGAAGGGACCGATCGCAGTCAGTCCCAAGGATGGACTCTGGACTGTGGGTCTGTGGAATGGGAATGAATATAGAGCCCATGCTGGTCCGTCTGTCTCTCTGTCTCTGAGAGGGAAACCGCAGAAGGTGGGGGTGTTTGTGGATTATGAGGAGGGTCTGGTCTCCTTCTATGATGTGGAGTACAGATCTCATATATACTCTTTCACTGGTCAGTCTTTCACTGAGAAACTCTATCCTTTATTTAGCCCTTGTCCTAATGATAAAGGAAAAAATGTAGCCCCACTGATCATCTCACCTGTCAAACAGAAACAAATGAATTTACTTAGATATGAAAATTAAAACAGCTCTGTAAAATTATTGATTATGCATGTTTTGCTGTTTTTTTATCCTATTATTATTTTATGGTTCTCTGAAACCATTTTGACTGGTCACTGAAAGCATTTTATGGTCAAATCAAGGGTCAAGTTATGGCCATTTTTGTCCCCGATGGAAGAGAACCACACCCTTATTTAATCGTATTAGATATTTTACCAGAGACAGATTTGTATGGCTTTTAAAAACAAAACATGGACTTGCTGCTGCTCTCTTAATCGCCACTTTAAGGTGTTTTTGTTTGTAATAATGACCATTATCTTTTCATCTGTTTTGCAAGTCAGCCATTATTACAAATTGCAAATGTTACAGAACATTTTTGATATTTATTTACCAAATGTGAAATTACATTTTAAATATGTTTAGTTTTAATGATCTTTTTGATAATATGATGAAATCCTGCCAACACACTCTTTGGAAATCATACATAAAAGAATAAAACTAAGAGTAAAAGCTTTGTTTTAAGTAAATGTATGTGTTTTTATTTTATTGAATCTCATTAACATTAACAGTTTAATTTACAGTTTAACAGTCTATAGTAACTGGTACTTCAATAGTTCATCCACATTACAACTACAAGGATAAATCAGTAAATAAAAAGCGAAATGTATCATTCAGTAGGCAGTTCTATAATATCTATGCTGATGTCACTGCTACATGATCTTTTGTCCTTAATACAGTATCTAAGTGCAGGCTAAGAGTACCATTTGTTTGACTCATCTCAGCCTTTGTCACTGTGCCCTCCCTGTTGTGGCTATTGACAAACAGAGATGTAGCTGTCCTGCCTCAGGGTCCTGTCCACACGCACACCACAAAGCAAAATATCCTATGACAGGAAAGGAAGGCTCTGTCTCTGTGGGCAACACAGAAGGTCCTGCCATGCTGACACTGAGTAAGAAAGACAGACAAATCTCTAACAGACTGTTCCTGACAGAAGAATTATTGTTATACAGCTGTGCTACAACAGGGAAGAGCATTAGACATACACATTTAATGTATCACAATTGCTATTCTCATAAAGAGTTTACATGCTAAATTATAAACATAAAAATAAATGTTAATTCATATAGGTTTGAAAAAACTATGAAGTCATGCATATTTTATTATCAGCTTTCCAATTTATTTGACATTTCTAATGCTCTTCGCCATGAAATGACAAAGTATTATTTTGTTTTCAGTCATCCATTTTCAGACATATATTAATGAATATCTGTGCAATTATTTTATTTGTATATTTATTTATTTTGAAAAATAAGGCTAGCAGATTATCAATTAAATGAAGAAATGGCTAATTAAGAAAAAAAATTCTTCACGTTAAATGAAAACAAATAATATATTTCAGAAACACATTGTTTATAACAGAAGATGCATATTTTAGGGCTAAACCAAGCACAAAGCTTTATTAAATATAAAAGTATAAAAGGAATAACACAACCAGACTAGCTGAAGTTTACTAATGTAGTCCTAAATCTAAAGGTCTAAAAATTTAAATCAGTATAATTAAATAGTTAGTTCGCCCAAAAATGAAAATTCTGTCATTAATTACTCACCCTCATGTAGTTCCAAACCCGTAAGAACTCTGTTCATCTTTAGAACACAAAGTAAGATATTTTTTATTAAATCTGAGAACTTGAGTATAGTGCAAATTAAATGTTCCCAGACCCCGAAACGTAGTAAGGACATTGTTTAAATAGTCCATGTGACATCAGTGGTTCAACTGTAATTTTACGAAGCTCTTTAGAATTCTCTTTAATTAGAGGATGTGTGTGTTGGTGTACATGAGGTCAAAGCCTCAACATGAATGGTGTCCAGGTGGCCACCCAGAGAAGCTCTGACTTCAGAAAATGCCACTGAGCATATGACATGTGCTTCATTGGTCTTTGCTGGATTCCATGGCAACTCACTGCTGGGTGGATTGTGTATGTTTTCAAACTTTTGTCTTTGTTCATTACTGTAAAACTCTTTATGCTATTCTTAAGCACACACCAAAAACTCACATGTGACAGTGACACCTCCACCTGCCCATCACTATTGATTCAGGCCCTTTATAGCCAAAAGAAACCACACAATGGGCCGCACAACCAGGGAAAGATATTGGATGAGTGTGTGGTGTCCACCTGAAGATAACTGCGCTTCATCACATACAGATTAAGTCAAAATTTTACATACACCTTGTAGAATCTGCAAAATGTTAATTATTTTACCAAAATAAGAGGGATCATACAAAATGCATGTTATTTTTTATTTAGTAAAAATAAAACAGATAAAAATGTTTACATATAGTCCATAAGAGAAAATAATAGTTGAATTTATAAAAATGACTCCGTTCAAAAGCTTACATACACTCGATTCTTAATACTGTGTTGTTACCTGAATGATCCACAGCTGTTTTTTTGTTTAATGATAGTTGTTCACAAGTCCCTTGTTTGTCCTGAACAGTTAAACTGCCCGCTGTTCTTCAGAAAGAAATCTTTCAGGTCCCACAAATTATTTGGTTTTTCAACATTTTTGTGTATTTGAACCCTTTCTAACAATGACCGTATGATTTTGAGATCCATTGTTTCACACTGAGAATAAATGAGGGACTTAAAATGCATTAAGAGCCGGGGGTGAAAACTTTTTGAATTTGAAGATCAGGGTTATTTTGTCTTATTTTAACTTATTTTGTCTTCTGGGAAACATGTAAGTATCTTTTGTCGCTTCTAAAGGGCAGTACTAAATGGAAAAAAAAAAAAAAAAATATATATATATATATACATATATTTAGGCAAAGTAAGAAAAATGTACACATCTTCATTCTGTTCAAAATGTAAAACCCCTGGCCCTTAATGCATCGTTTTTTTCTTCTGAAGCAGCAGTGAGCGTTTGAACCTTCTGTAATTCTGGACCTGAAGGATTTTTCTGAAGAACGGCAGGCAGTTTAACTGTTAAGGAGAGACAAGACTCATGAACAACTATCACTAAACAAAAAAACACAGCTGTGGATCATTCAGGTAACAATACAGTATTAAGGATGAAGTGTATGTAAACTTTTGAATAAGTTCAATTTTTATAAATTCAACTATTATTTTCTCTTGTGGACTATATGCAAATGAGTATCTTTTATGTTTTCTGGTCAGTACTAAATAAAAAATAACATGCATTTAGTATGATCCCTCTTATTTTGGTAAAATAATTAACATTTTGCATATTTTGCAAGGTGTATGTAAACTTTTGACTTCAACAGTATAGTATTGTGATTATAGTATTGCTCAGTATGTATTTTTGTACAATATAGACATTTTGACAGCATCTTAAATGGAAAAGCATTTATGAACAGCTTTAGGAAGCTGTAAAACAATTTTAAAAACCATCATCATCATCAACCACAAATCATTTAATTTTTTTTTTTTTTCTCACACTTTAAGAACATTTTACTGAAAGGTTATTTTTGTGGAACCAAGAATGGTTCTTATAGCACCATTCAGAACCTTTATTTTTAATAGTGTACAAGTGACTTACAAGCGTAGGTAGATAGTTGAGTAGAAGTAGTGAAAAGTGGGAATAAAAAACATCTCTGGACCTCTAGCCTTGGTGTGTGACAGCTGGTCTTAGGCTCTGCCTCCTTCTTCCCCTGTGACCTCGCTGGATATCCGGGCCATATTGCAGTGGTGGGGTGCCGGGGCCATCCCAGGAGCGCAGAGTGGATGGATGCGGAGTTGCCAGTGAGAGCCCACATCCAGACTCGGCTCTGATGGCGAGGTTGCCTGACACAGATGTGCTCCGGGCTGGGATGGCTTGTCACAGACGGTTAAGGTGACGGCCACTCACACTTCATTATGTCCGTCTCACAGGTCAGTGAGCGACAAGCCAGGTCACTGCGCACCGCTGGGCCGATCCACCCCAGGGCATCACACATACACCCCACCTAACTGTAAGACCATCACCCCGCCTGCATTAAAACAACATATTGTTACTCTCCTTCTAATAGCATTGTCACAAATTGTTTCCAATCACAGGCCAAAAGACACTTAAAACACAGTGACACACACAAGTGCAGTCAAGATACTCAAGAGTAATGTAAACTTTTTCAGTCTCGTAAATCAGTCTCGTGATCTGAAACCCAAACTGTCTTAATCCATGTCTAAATTACAGAAGTGACTGCCTTAGCAAACACCAAAAATTAGGCTACTAAATTTATCTGGTCACAATATATAGGCCTATAAGTGTTTCATCAACATTGTGCATTTTTATGTTCCAGGGATTTTAATTTAATGAAACATGAATTTTTATGTTTTTTGTTTGTTTGGTTGTTTTAATGAATGGTTTGTTTCTTCTTTTATATACAGTTGAAGTCAAAAGTTTACACACACCTTGCAGAATCCAAAAAATGTTATTTAACCACAATAAGAGGGATCATACAAAATGCATGTTATTTTTTATTTAGTACTGACCTGAATAAGATATTTCACATAAAAGACGTTTAGATATAGTCCACAAGAGAAAATAATAGTTGAATTTATAAATATGACTCTGTTCAAAAGTTTACATACACTTGATTCTTAATACTGTGTTGTTACCTGAATGATCCACAACTGTGTTTTTTGGTTTAACGATAGTTGTTCATGAGTCCCTTGTTTGTCCTGAACAATTAAACTGCCTGATGTTCTTCAGAATAATCCTTCAGGTCCCACAAAGTCTTTGGTTTTTCAGCATTTTTGTGTATTTGAACCCTTTCCAACAATGACTGTATGATTTTGAGATCCATCTTTTCACACTGAGGACAACTGAGGGACTCATATGCAACTATTACAGAAGGTTCAAACACTCACTGATGGTCCAGAAAGAAAAACGATGCATTAAGAGCCAGGGGTGTAAACTTTTGAACAGAATGAAGATGTGCATATTTGCATTATTTTGCCAAAATATCGTATGTTATCCATTTAGTCCTGCCCTGTCAAAAGCGACAGAAGATACTTAGATGCTTCCCAGAGGACAAATTAAGTTAAATTTACCCAGATCTTCAAATTTCAAAAGTTTCACCCCTGGCTCTTAATGCATTGTGTTTCTTTCTGAAGCATCAGTGAGCATTTGAACCTTCTGTAATAGTTGCATATAAGTCCCTCAGTTGTCCTCAGTGTGAAAAGATGGATCTCAAATGTCTTCTTCAGTCCCACCTCTTAATATCTAAATCAGTGTCAGGCCATGGTGAGGCTCATTAGAGGACTGTCGTGAATGTTATTGTCATCGTTTTGCACTTTAACTCCATCCTTTGTCTCAGAGCTCAAGTATTGTTTGCTCTTTTGTAAATGAATTGCTTTTTCACTTTCACGCCACGACACATTACAAGCAGAGCATGTAAATCAGGCCGAGAGCCTCTGATTAAACTCAACGTGATTTGCTTCAGCTGTGCAGAACACATTTTGGATCTGAGAACGGGGTGTGTTAGTCAAGGTGTGCATTCACACAATGCACATTGTTAAGCGATTATTCTGGCTCGTAGTAGCACATCTGGAGCAAGAGGTAGGAATCTGGGACTTCGTGTCACATTGCAACTTGAACCTTGTGATTTAACACGAGCTGCTAATGAGTCGTAGAGTGAGTGAGTGTTATTGTGAAATTGCATTAAACGCCAGGACATGCAAAAGGGTAATTGAGTAATACAGCGGCAAACAGCGGTTGGGCCCTTTTTTTTTAAATAAACAAGAAATGCAGCACTATAAACAACATTTTGAAGAACTTTTTTAAACTAAGAACTGGATTTTTGCATTTTCTGAAGAAAATGCCAGGTTATTGCTATACGCACTGTAAATTCTTCTATACGTCTGTTACCTTATCTTCCCTTACGTTCTGTCATATATTCATCCCCCATCTCTCTGTCCTTGTCACTGTTTTTCGTTTCTGTAATGGCAGTCACAGTGCTCAG
The DNA here is from genome assembly GCA_036247105.1 of Cirrhinus mrigala. Taxonomy (NCBI): domain Eukaryota; kingdom Metazoa; phylum Chordata; class Actinopteri; order Cypriniformes; family Cyprinidae; genus Cirrhinus; species Cirrhinus mrigala. Next base: position 42,358,811 of record CM070013.1, read on the forward strand.
GGGCTCTGGAGGTATTTCAGAAAATTCAGAGAAATCAATCCAACATGAAACTGAAGGAAAACATCTAATGTCATTGAGCAATAACTCTCTCCTGTCAACGACAAACCTCAGAGCGAGAGCCTAGGGTGTGTTTGGCCTCTCTTTCTTATCATGAGACTCACACACACATGCACAGCTGCGCTTTTCTTCAGCATTTCCAGGACGACTCAATGTGTGAAGGGGAGGGAGTTTTATTTGGTGGATTTTGTATTTGACATTTAAAATACTTGACAAAAGTGTTTAATTTTGTCAGAATTGTCACAAAAAATACAACCTTTTTCCCTCTAGAAATCTAAGGAAGTATTGAATATTAAAGAAATGTTCAAGGTTCATGCAATGTAAAAACATTTTTCTAATTAGGAAATAGATTTTTTTTCACGACGTGTCATCAGTTGACCATATTGGCTGCACTGAACATAAACAATGCCATTGAACGGAACGAAACGCACATATTTTGCTGATTATTGCTGCTGAAAATGGTCAATTACTGTCATGTTTTGGGCTGTACTAATCTGTCGGACCAGGAAAAACATTTGGAGTACTATAGACTGCCAAAAGTTAAAACAAATCGAAGAGAAAAGTGCAAAAAACTCTGAGGAACAAAAGGCGCTTGTGGTTGGCCAAACTGGACCAGGATTTCCAAGGCAAGAATTTTGGCAACTTTCATGTTTGTTCTTATAATTTCCGGTCAGGTAGGTGAAATATTAGGCTAGTATCTTAATTAATACTGCTTGTATGTATCTTTACCACCTATTAACTTCAGTTTGGCAAAATATCACGGCAAAATAGTTCCTGCTTACCAAGCCCTTTTCTATATGATTTAGCAGCTTCCACACATTTTTTTCCCTGGTTTATACAGCATAAATTAGCAGAATGACATATTCAGTAGTGCATTAACCATGCAATCCATGCTGTTGTTCACATCAAGTATTGCCAATATGGCATCCGGGTAACTGACCAAACTGTGACGTAAGTGCAAACCCTCTATAAAACAAAGATTATTAGAGAATATATACTAAAATACTATTTTAGTTTTTCTACAGCAAAATATTATGTTTAATTTATTGTGTTACGTGCCGTTTCTTTGAAATTATTTGTGAAATTTTCAAGCAATTTCTCTGCGAAGTTCTTCTAAGACAATTATTTATTTATTTATTTATTCATTTATTTTTACAAAATAAGCTATGCTGTCAACTACCATAGAAAATATTTTTAACCATATAATTATATTGAATATTTTTTAAATTGTTGTTCCTCAAGTTAATTAACCCTTTAACTGTTACTCCCATTTTTGAACACAGACATAAAAATGCACTATCCAGACATACATTTTTGTAATATGATTTTGATGTACATTTTCTGTGGTAATGCAATGTCTGATTTTAAAATACCTTTCAAAGGTGGAAAAGTTTTGAACTGATATATAATTTCTTATGATTTCTAAAGCGTGAAAGGGAAAAAGGAAACGAAGAAAGTCTTTTGTGACAAAGGTCAGAACTCATGTTATGATGTAGATTTTTTTAAGTTGCACTCTTGACATATATTAATCTATTACTTTTCCTACATAATTTGTAACACAAAAATATGGTAACATATCTATTTAGGAGTCTTAGACCTTTCTAACGATGTATAGTTTGTCATGATTAGATTAGGATTTATTTGTAATATGGTGAAGTAAACTTAGGCGTCCCACAAAGTGGACGATGACAGTTAAAGGGTTAATGCCCCAAAAAGGAGTGTCTGTTTATACTAAGTGCAAATAGCTCACCTTGTTGGCAGAGGCTATTTACATGAACCTTGCCCACCAAGGCTAGTCAACATTACAAAAGACTCATAATTAGCTCCAGTGGTGTAGATGGTAAAGTGTACACGGTCATTGTTTTTGACGCAATCAACCCGGGTTCAAATCCGCCTTCTGCCAGACTTTTTTTTTTTCTCCTTTTTCAAATCTCATATCGCATCAGAAAGGCATTTATTTTCAATAAATATGAAGGAAATAATCAAAAAATGTAAACTAAAGTATCTGGTAGAGTTAGAGTAGGTGTAGGGAGGACTTTATTGTCCCAACAAGGTGGCATCCATTTAAAGGATTAGTTCACTTCCAGAACAAAAGTTTACAGATAATGCACTCACCCCCTTGTCATCTAAGATGTTCATGTCTTTCTTTCTTCAGTTGTAAAGAAATTATGTTGTTGTTGTTGTTTTAAGGAAAACATTTCAGGATTTCTCTCCATATAGTGGACTTCTATGGTGCCCCCAAATTTGAACTTCCAAAATGCAGTTTAAATGCAGCTTCAAAGGGCTCTAAACGATCCCAGCCAAGGAATAAGGGTCTTATCTAGCGAAACAATGTTATTTTCTTAAATAAAAAAAATTATAATTGATATACTTTTTAACTTCAAACGCTCATCTTGTCTAGCTCTATGTGAAATGTTTTTTTTTCCCCCATAATGACAGTTAGGGTACGTCTAAAAACTCCCGTCTCATTTTCTCCTCCAACTTCAAAATTGTCTTACAAACCCTTATTTACCTTTTTTTTGTAAAGTGTGTTTGATCTTCTTTGCCTGTTCACTTTGTAAACTCTGGGTTGGTACTTCTGCAGCGATGTAGCACAATTTTGAAGTTGGAGGAGAAAATGAGATAATTTCTTTACGACTGAAGAAAGAAAGACATGAACATCTGGATGACAAGGGGGTGAGTACATTATCTGTAAATTTTTGTTCTGGAAGTGGACTAATCCTTTAATAATCTGAATTAAAATTATAGTTTACAGTCAATACGTTGTTATTGAGTACTGTTTTATAATGTACTACAAAACTGAGGTGCAGATAATTGCCACTATTTGCAATAAGTAGTACAAATTGCAGAAAACCCTACTATTTTAACATAGTTTAAACAGAATCTATATCTATTTGCACTACTGGTGTAAATATATCACTAAGAAAATATGTTAGAAAAGTAGAACATAAACAGGATATGGATAATACAATAGTCATTATGAAGTCACCGAACAATCAAATGAATCAAATTGTGTTAAGAAAGTGAGATGTCACACTTCAAATATTCATATATGTCTGTTTTAAAGGATAGGATCAGATGTGGCTTCCTATTTGACATCTTAATATATATAGAAACATTATGCTTAAACAATGACAGAATATTGAATACAAAATCATTTTGACGTCCTGTTTTTCTTCTTGCTCTGATGCACACATATCTATATTCTGTAACCCTTGTCATATAAAGCCTTTGGATTAGTGTTTGCTTCCATACAGTGCACAACCATAAAAGTTCTCATTAACAAGCATACATTCAGACACCCAAAACCAACAAGCACATTTTGTTCATCAGAGGATTATCTTATGCAATTTTACTCCGCAATATCACTTGACACAAACAAGACGAATAATCCACTGCTGGGTTGCAGTCTCAGATTTGATTATGGACCCTTAGGCCGTGCAATGGCCAGGAAGAGCATTTAACACACTCGAGAAGACTGAACACAAGCACGGCTCACATCGCACCCAGTGTGTGTGTTGTACAGTCTCCAAGGCGGAGTGTTTATGGATTTCACACTTGGCTTGTGCGAATGCTCCGCAAACTGTAAGCAACTCAATTTGAAGATCGCCTTCTGCACCGGGGCCTTGGCAGCGCTAACTGCCAATTATATCTCCTGCAATATAATTTGTGTCACATTAGGAAAATCACATGGCAAAATGATTTGATAATAACTTAACATAAATGAACGAGCCACGGTTCAAATTATTTCCTGTCATGGATGCTGAAAGCTAAATCCAGTGGGTGGAATTGAAAGTCAACCAAAGTGTGAACATTTCCCCGGATTTTCCATACGCCACAGTTCTCCGGTGTTGCAGGCGGTAATGAGGATGCAGTTGTTATGTGTGAATGATAAACGCGCTGCTGGAATGGCCACCGATATGAGTTCAACCTGATTTTCCCATGCGAGAAGTTAAGGTGCAGCCATTACGTCTCCAAATTACTGTGAAAATCAGATAGAGGAGCGTGAGAATTTATCCAGCATGAATATAGAAGTGCATGCTTTTGTAAAATCTGTGATCCAAGCCCTGTGGTGTATGGAGTTTGTGCACTAAGGGTGATACGGTGAGTCCAGTGGGGCTTTTTATGAAACACTACTGTGCATGTATGAAAAAAAAGATGAAAAGATGGAAATGTGTGCACAAATGTGTGTTTGGAAAAAAACAAAAAACAAAAAAAAAAAAGTTTAAGGATGAAATGTTTAAAAAGTTTTAAAGGTGGACACAAGAAGTCTTAAAGACATAGTTCATCTAAAAATTAAACTTCTGTCATGATTTATTTACCTTCATGTCATTCCAGACCTGTAGGAATTATAGAAATTAATACTTCTATTTAGCAAGGATGCTTTAAATAGATTAAAAGTGATGATAAAGACATTTATAATGTTACAAAAGATTTCTATTTTAGACTGTTCTTCTAAACTTTCTATTCATCAAAGAAACCTGAAAAAATTCTACTCAGCTGTTTTCAAAATAATAATAATAAATGTTTTTTAAGCAGCAAATCAGAATATTAGAATGATTTCTGAAGGACTAGAGTAATGATGATAAAAATTTAGCTTATATGTAATATGTAATTTATTTAATTATAAAATAAATTACATTTTATAATATATTCAAATAGAAAAGAGTTATTTTAAATAGTCAACAAAAAAAAATCAAAATCGTACTGTTTGCTGTACTTTGGATCAAATAAATTAAGGGTTGGTGAGCAGAAAAAATAAGTCTTTCTAGAATTTTAATGTCTCAGTTTTGAGTTATATTTTCTTGCAGATGACACAAGGGTGAAAGGTTATGAACTTAACTATAAACATTGTACTTCAACATTTAAAATATTTACATTTTAAAATCTCTGCACACTCAGAAAGCAATATAATGTGCAGCGGTTCATACAGATGTATTATACAGTTTTTTAAGATGACAGTTTCCCAACTTTTATTATATTTAAAGGGATAATTCACCAAAAAATTAGAATTCTGTCATCATTTATTTACCCTCATACTGCTCCAAACCAATGACAGACGAATGTCTGATACAATTACAATGATCAAATACAATTTTCTTTGGTGTTTTTTTTTTTTTTTTTTTTTTTTTGCCCATTCAGTGAAAGTCAATATTGTTTGAACCCATTTAGTTTTTGTTCAACAGAAGAAAGAAAGTCATACAAGTTTGAAACAACATGAGGATAAGTAAATGATGGTGAACCTTTAAGCTCAAACAGGTGGCATGACATGCATTCATTGCATATGCATATACAAAATAGTATAAACTCTCTTAAAATTTTACCTGATTTCATGAAGACCATCGTTGAACGTTTTGAATCACAGTCTCCCCAAACATCAGCAGATACATCCACAGAACCAGCCTGTAAAACACCACAAGAGTATACCAAACACAATCCCACACGTCAGGCCTAGTTATACCCCGACTGTTTGCACTACACTGATTACTGATATTAACCCACATCGCACAATCATCAAACACACACGTTCAATATCTACACAGACGCACGGCACCTTCACTGCAGGGGACGTGTAAACTCACCATGTGGAAGCAGGTTGGAGCGTTAAACGCAGGCATATGCACCAGTGAGGAGTCTTGCCCTGATCTCACACAGTCGACTACACTAGAGTAGGCCACTCAATGGGCTGAGAGAACTCCCGTAATCACACTTCACACCCGGCCTGCTAATGCTAATGACTGATCTTTCATTCACGCTGGCTGTTGATTGTGCAGGGACAGTTTGAGTTAGCGCAGTTCACAGAGAAGTTAATCAGTCAGAGATATTAACATTAATCGCATTTGCCATGCTAACCTGCCAGTCGGAGATGCCAGAGTGTTTCCCTGAGGTCCTGTGTACAGTACCAGTTCTAATCTGGCATTCTGAACAAATGCAGAAGTAGTAATCATAAAAGAAGTAAACTTATAATAAAGCATCTTTTACTTACATTTATGTCACTCCAAACCTGTGGAAAACAGAAGAAAAAATGTCAATGTGCTAGTCACATTTTTTCCAATTACAAAGATGTGGATCAATTCTTTTAAGCTTCGAGGAAATTTAAAAGCACAATAAAAACCTTAATGTTACATACATAATACATAATAATATTATAAGTCCATATGATTCATGCATCATATTTCAAGACTTCTGACCCTAGTAAAAAAAAAAAAAAGTAATGCATTTATTTTAAACTAAGTATAGTTCAAGTTTATTAACATATTTACCAACATATAAAAACTGTAATTAAATTTAATTTGGAGTACTACATGTGCACAATGCACATGTCTTAATATTAAGCCTAAAATATGTTTTAATGTCACTATTGATGAGGATTGTGTGATCTTTAAATATTTTGCATTTAAAGATCGATATAATTAATTAAGGTGCACCTAAAGTATACTTGCAATAGTTCTACTTTAGTACAATCAGATATACATAAGTATATCTTCAATTGGACTTCTGCACTACCTCCACACAATTGAAGTGCAGTAAGTACTAAAAATACAATTGCAGGGTGTTTTTATTAAGTACATAATATGTAAATATATTTGTAGTATACTTAGCATGAAATAAATGTATTTTTAATATGTTTTAGTATATTTATTTTTTAAAGATTTATATTTGGCATTTTTATGCCTTTATTTAGAGAGGACAGTGGAGTTGGACAGAAAGCGAAGTGGGAGAGAAAGAGGGGGGTGGGATCGGGAAAGGTCCACGAGCCGGGATTCAAACTCAGGTCACCTGCAGTGCAATGGCGCTATATGTTGGCTCGCTAACCACGAGGCTATTGGCGCCGACAGTATGTTTATTTTTCTCTATTAAATGCAATTTCTGATAGCTCTACCTTTTCTCTTTTATACACAGACCACAGACACGTGACATACTGAATTCAAACTCAACAATCTGCTGCAAGAACTGTTAGGTGTCTTTAGGACACATCAGAGAGAGGATACTAGATTTGTGTTATCACAACACATTTTCTGACTGAGCAGACATTCCCCCTTCTCCTCCTTTCACTCTCCTTTCACTCAGGATCAGAGATGCAGTGGAAGTCAAACCATCCTATACATGACAAGTGTCACAGATGGGTCACGCTGAACCATGTTTTCCCTCTCAAAACAGCGGGAATGAATCAGAGAGAGGGGCTGAATGTGGATTGGAACTTGATATGAAATAAATCTAAGGCCAACACTGACAAAAATAATTCTGGGAATGTTAGACCTAATACCTAGCCTATGTAAGAAAGAAAATTGGCAGTTTGTAGGCCTTTTAAAATTTATTTTACTTGCTTTGTTAGACATCAATGCCCTAAATCTAAACACAATAATATAATTTTAATGATTTTACTATCATTTTTGATCTTGGACCACAAAACCTGTCTTAAGTAGCACGGGTATATTTGTAGCAATAGCCAAAAATACATTGTATGGGTCAAAAAGGTCCATTTTTCTTTTATGCAAAAAATCATTAGGATATAAGTAAAGATCATGTTCCATGAAAATATTTTGTTAGGTTCCTACTGTAAATATGTCAAAACGTAATTTTTGATTAGTAATATGCATTGCTAAGAACTTCATTTGGACAACTTTAAAGGCGATTTTCTGAATATTTTGATTTTTTTGCACGCTCAGATTCCAGATTTTTCGGCCAAATATTGTCCTATCCTAACAAAGCATACATCAATGTAAAGATTTCAGCTTTCAGATGATGTATAAATCTCAATTTCCAAAAACTGACCGTTAAGACTGGTTTTGTGGTCCAGGGTCACATATTATTAGACGACCGACCATGTATGATTCACAAGAATGATTCGTTCACAAACCTGATATTGCTACTTCTCTCATTTCTCTCACACATCAAGGAGAGCGATTTCTTCCCGTCTCGGAATCAAGATTACGTTTGAAGACTGATAAACAGTCATTTTCTCTCTCTTCTATCTTTTAAACGCTTGAAATTGCTCTTTTATTCTATGAGGGTTGACCATCATTGCTGTTATGATGGAGTCGGTCACTAGAAGGCGCTAGAGGACTGTTCACTGTGTGCTACGGAAAAAAAAGAAGACCAACAGCCTGTGTGAATTATGAATAAATTAATAAATAAAGCATTAATCGTTATTTTTGTCTCTCAGTAACATCATAACATTAATCCGTACCACCTTTTGTACTCTACTAAAAGAAATGAGCAATAAAATAGATTCAGAGAGTCTGTCCCACACTAATATTTCTGCTCTCATGCCTTGATTTAATTATTATGCATTTTAATGTTCCCCTCAATGCACACACCTAGAGTCCAGACAGTTCATTTATAATTAGAGGGAATCTAGATGCATTCATAATTCAGTTTAAATGTATGCTGCTGTTCTCTGTTGTCAAAAACATTTTAATAGGCTCAAAATATTGGAGTTACTCAGGTTGATTCCAGATTTTTCAATAATAAACACGGTTAACCTAAAAGTGTGACAAATATAAACATGCAAGGTATATTTAAAATTATTTTTGTACCATGGGGAAACTTTTGTTGCTCAGAGGTTGGTTTTTATTATGATGTTCTCATGCTCTTATGTCTAAGAAATTTTTATTAAAAGTACTTGAGAAATGAACAACAAAGGAGATTGATTTACAGCTTCGAGTATCATGATTTTTAAAAAGCTCATTGAAGAATTTGTGAGAAATGTTTGAGTTCATATTGAAATTTTTTGTTTCTTGGCAAATCTGCGAACAATTTGAGACACATGTGAGATTATTTTTTTCTAAGTGTTCTTGGAAGGAATGTGTTTTGCTTTCTCTTTATTCTCATTTGTGATGTTTTATTCCTTTAAGGCACAATCTGACATTTAAAAACCAATAAATTTATAATTTGTATCAAATTAGCAATATTGCAAATTGCAACATATTTTTATGCAGAACAATAGTGAATGTGCACCTAATGTGAGAATGAATCTATTTGTGCTTGTATGAGTGCTATGAAACGCTTTTTGTAGTGGCTGTGTTTATTGTAGTCCTCAGACCTCTGACTCCCATCTGACATCTTCACAACCCATGAAATCCTTCCTCTGCTTTTGTTTGTTGTGCCTGCTATGACTCCCTGTCCACAGCCCCATGAGCGCAGCCACATAAAGTGCCCCTGACCGGTCGGGGCTCTGGCCCCGTGGGCGAAATGGCAGGGCCCAGCAGGGTGGACGCTAAAGTTGCCCAATACTTTCACTGCTGATTCTTCTGGTCCAGCAGTTCAGGCACCACTCGCTGTGAGAGCGGGTCACTTCTCTTAAAGTCAGTGTCGCGAGGACATTTATGATGGTGACATCCACTGGAGTGAGACTTCACTGGATTTACCATGAATATGAAGGACTGTTCCAGCAAAATGATTATTATATTTAAAACCAAATCTCAGATTCTGTCTAGTATACAGAAATACATGTTTCTAAAGGGCTCTGTTTGAGTTATGGACATGAATTCTACCATAAATCATTCTGTTTGTTTAGGAGTGGTGTGTATACATAGGAGGAAATAACAATCCTTGTCAATTCTCTACTCTCCTCTGAATGTCTTTAATATTTCTGGGAGCTTTCCATTCTCACAGTTAACATGCAGGAGATATATTCCATAGACTCACATCACCTCTTCACGTCAGAGTTAAAAGAGTCAGAATAAAACAAGGCACTTGCCCCTGTTTAGCCCAAAGGTCTCCATTTCTCTCTGCACATGTCTTGTGAAATCAATTATGAGGAGACGCTTGATTTTGAGTGATCTGTAAGGGCGCAGTGTCTCCCTATTCCATGACAGCTTACATCCTCTTCTTATCAACAAAATGAATCTGAATATCATTTTGACCTCAGCTTTCCTACAATCAAGAGGCTCAGCGGGGGGCAAATTAATTTTAGGGGCATTCAACACCTCATAGTGCATGACAGATAGCAGATATCTTATGACAGCAGTGGGAAATGCAGGGATGGCATGTGTGTGTGTGTGTCTTAATAAAGAAATAGTGCCTTTTTTTTTTCTTTCAGTGTGTGCATGCATGACCCAGTTGGCTCTGCGCCCGTTTTGCAGAATCTGGAAGCTACAAATGAACCATCTGGCCTATGTGTGTGTGTGTGTGTGTTACAGATTTTATGTGGGAATAAACAGGGAATTTACAGCAGATGATTCTGTTCACCTCTCTGAATATCATCCAGATATAAATGGACATATATTCCTGCATGACATCATAATTTTTAAAATCTAATAATCTTTTACTGTTTGTAATTTCTTTGAGAGAGATACAGTTCATCGCACGATACAAATACAAATCCTCATTTCCCATATGAGTGCATCAGCTCACTGTGGGTTGAGTTAACCGCTAGGACACAGCTTATGCTTATTCTTTTAATAGACAGACAATCATACCATAGATTTTGTCGGAAAGTGGTTTTAATGTAGAATCCTAACGAAAATTTAGCCTTGTACGAGACTGATTTTAAAGACTTTACAGCAGAATATCTGCTCTGCACACAAACAGTGCCCTACTAGAGCGACTTTACTCTAATAAGCTGAAAAATACATAGCACACAGATATTAGGTAAAATAACAATTTTCATTTCTCTAAAATATTTTCATTGGTACTTTGCAGTATGTAGTGTTATTTTAGTATCAATGAAATACAATTCTAGATTTTATTAATTATTGAATTAGTTTTAATTTTTATATTTTCTGTTTTCATTTTAATTTTAGTTACATTTTTAGTATATTTTTGTTGTGTTTTTGTAATTTTTTATTAACTTGTGGTTTTCAAATATGTCTATATTTTTTATTGATTTTTTATTTAATTTTTAATACATTTTAAGTTTTATTTTTTTATATATTTTATTTAGTTATTTTAGTACATTCTTAAGCTAAATTAAAATGTGGACTTGGCAACTAGCTGAAATAAAATAGGTTCAAGTTTTTTTCTATTTTATTTGATTTCAAGTATTAAAAGTTTTTACTTATTTATTTATTTATTTTTTTAAATGGCTTTAGTTTTAGTTAACTATATTAACGGAGTATGAAATTAATATTTTTTAATAACTGAGAAACTAGGATAACTATGAGTCAAGTGCTAAGATTCGGCTACAAAACCCTAGTGAAAAATAAATATACTAAAATGTATTTAAAAAACATTTATTTCATGCTAAGTATACTACAAATGCATTTACACATTATGTACTTAATAAAAATACCCTGCAATTGTACTTTTAGTATACTAAACTGCCATATTTAAAGTTTGCTGAACTAGAACAACTAATTAAGTATATTTGATTGTGCTAAAGTGGAACTATAGCAAGTACACTTTAGGTACACTTTAAATATTTTGCATTTAAAGACCAATAATATTTAAAAATCATACAGTCCTCATCAATAGTGACATTAAAACATATTTTAGGCATAATATTAAGAAATGTGCATTGTGTAAAAGTAGTACTCCAAATAAAGTTTAACTACAATTTTTATATCAGTAAGTCTCAAGCAATATGTCAGTAAATATGTTAATAGACTTGAACTATACTTAGTATAAAATAAATGCATTTTAAATCTATCCTACTTTTTTACTAGGGAAGCCCATAGCAAAACACAGAGAAAATGTTGTAGTATTAATAAGCTAGTGTGGTAGATTGGTAGATTGGGATGTCAAACCAGTTCATTTTAACAAATATCTTCAGTGAATCCACATGAAGTGGGTTTAATATGATTCACTGGCTTACAAAAGTGCATCATTTTAAGTGAATCATTAAAATTGGCAACATCAAAACAATGATTACGAAGCCATTGATTAAATTTTCCTGAAAGACAAATATACTTGCTTTTCTTAAACAGACCCTTTTACTTCCAAAATCTCAGTCCTGGTTTCAAAGAGAATTTTTAGGCAATTCATATGACAACAGAATTCACATCTCACCAGAATGAAAAAGATGTTTTAAACCATGAGGATATTTTGACTGTGACGGCTGTGTGATGAAACATGGCTATTTTTCTGTCTCTGTATCTGACACACACATATACCCACACATCCTCCCTGCAGCTCAGAGCAGCTTCTCTGACTTTTGATCATGACATCTGCGTCTTGCTGAAATGTTTGCTCGTCTTCTCCAGCCTTCTGATGTAGCTCCAGGAGCTAATGGCTTGTGAAAAAGGCAGACGGGCCCCTGTCTGCATGTGTGTGTCTGTTTGTATTGCTTTTGTGTACATGCAGAAAAAGAACAGGAGAAAACAGTTTTTGTTTAAGGAACACATTATATTTACTTTTCTTTCAAGAATAAATACAAAGATTCTTTAAAAAGCAAAGAGTTAATGAAAAAAATGTAATATGTCCAAATAAGGAATCAAATTGGGATTGAATAGCATTACTTCCACTGGCATCATTTCATCTATTCAGGCATCAGGTGTTTTAAGATAATCCAATTATTCTTGACCTTCCTGTAGAGACACTATGAATACCTCATAGCGTTACGCACTCATCTCCTGACTTTAATCCTGCCCCAGACGCTGAAGCACAACCGAACCTTTCTGCTCATCAGTATGGAAAATGATGGAAACGCTGTCTTCTCCAGGTATTAGACATGATATTTAGGCCTGTGGAAGAAATCAGGACTCACACTAAAAGGTCTTGGATTCACAAAATAATATATTACATGAAAAAACACACACTATATTTTAGTTTACCATAGAATATTTAGTTGGACAGAGAAAAACAATCAATTTTCACCCCAAGTGACTTTAGAATATTTTCTTTTTTTTTTTTTTTTTTTTTTTTGAGACTTTTAAACAACCTCCCTATATATATATATATATATATATATATATATATATATATATATATATATATATATATATATATATATATATATATATATATATATATAATAAAGGTGCTTTAAAAGGTTCTTCATAGCGATGCCATAGAAGAACCATTTTTGGTTCCACAAAGAACCATCTCTTTCTTACCTTTTTATAATCTTAAGAACCCTCTTTCACCACAGAGAACCTTTTGAGAAACAGAAAGGTTCTTCAGATGTTAAAGGTTCTTTATGAAACCATTTAGACAAAAAGGTTCTTCTATGGCATCGTGAAACACCTTTATTTTTAAGAGTGTGTGTACAAGTATATATATATATATATATATATGATTTTATACTAAGTATAGTTCAAATCTATTAACATATTTACTGACATATTGCTTGAGATGTTGTTTTAATGTCACTATTGATGAGGAATAATATTGGTCTTTAAATGCAAGATATGTAAAGTGTACATGCAATAGTTCCACTTTAACACAATCAAATACACTTAAGTATATCTTTAGTTATTCTTTAGCACTACTTCTGAACAATTAAAGTGCATTAAGTACAACATTAATTTAAAAAGTATATCCGTTTAGCACACTAAAAGTACATTGCAAGGTATTTTTATACATTATACCTTAAAAGTACGATTGCAAGGTATTTTAAAGTACATAAATATGTAATGTATTTGTACTAAGCATAAAAAATGTATTTTAAATACATTTTAATATATTTATTTTTCACTAGGGACCTAAAACAACATTGTTAAACACAGCCACAATAAATCCAAGCATCATACATTGAAAAAATATAAAACTAAATTTTAACAAAACATTAAAAATATAATAAATAAAATAAATACCAACTAATAAATACCAAATATAAAATTTAAATAGTTTTGATGCTCTCTTCTTTTTCAATTGCTTTAAGGACTAAAATTAATTTTTCAAAGCATTTTTAAATGCTACAAAACTTGAATATTCTATGAAATTCAACACTGAGCAAAACGTAATATCACTTATACATTTTTGTATATACAAATACATATTTTAAATCATATTTAACAAACATACATTTCTGAAAGTGTAAATGACTTCCTGCTAGTTGTGGTCAGGATGTTGCTACTGGGTTACTAAGGTATTCTGACTGGCTGTTAAGCTTAGGCTGATAGGGAGTTCTACTTGCATTGCTTAATTCTTTTTATTTTACTATTAATCTATTTCATCTTCTAATTATTACTAAACCCAACGCATTAATTAAGACATTATGGAAGGTTGACATATCATCATTAAATGTTTAATTAAAAAACATTATTTTCAATAAAATGTCTTTGCATGTCTGTGGTCAACTTGACCAAAATTCTTATTACATTCTGCTTTATAAGGACTCTTTTTAATTAATGAACCTTTTTGTGAAGCCAAAGAAATTATAATTAACAATCATCTCTTCCTGTTCCACAAAACAAGGTATATGTAGATAAGGAGGAAATACAGGCAAAGTAAAATTAGGTTCTAATCATTAAATCCTTGTTTTCATCCAAAATATTATGGTTCATTTAATTGATTTTATGGAATTGATTAAAAGACAACAATACATGCTTATTACGTTCTTTGCATTTTTAATTTCTAATACTGAGTCCAACATAATTAGGTGCATATTTCTCTTGAAACGATGCTTTGATAGAATATAAATCTTTGTACTGTCCATTATTTTGTTTTAATTTCTCCCTTAATAAAGGAACATGTGGTCATGTATGGTAACCCATACTCAAAATCTGTGCTCTGCATTTTACCCATCCAAGTGCACACATACACTGTGAACACACACACACAGGAGCAGTAATAAGAGCAATTAACATCAAACTGTAAATCATTTGAACATAAATAACAATTACTAAATAAACATTATGAAAAATAGGACAACAGGATTTCTCGAACATGGCACTTTTCTGTTTCTCTCTTTGACGATGCAGCGTTTCATGTGTAGATATGAAATGAAAGATGGCCTCTAGCAAACATCTGCTCTCAAACACCACACACACTCACACTCTGCTCTGAGTGTCATGTTAATTAATAATCCCCAGAGAGTTGAATCATATTTACAGCTCAGTCCTGCTGGCGTTGCCTTCAGTGCTGGCCTGCTGAGTCCAGACCCGGGTTTATAGTGCTCAGGTACAGACAAGAGATCTGATAGTAAATGCTTTGTTTTGGTTTTAGCTGCCTTTGCTTTCTAATCACATTCTTGACAGTATGTCACTCCTACAGTAGTCTTTAATAGTTCATTGCAGCAACTCCCACATGGGAATCTTATTGTTCAAAGTTTTCTATTTCTATTTAAAATAAATGCTGTTGCTCTTTTTAACATTCTATTCATCAGAGAATTACAAGAATATTAAGCAAAAATATCAACCAGCTGTTTTCAACACTGATAATAAGAAATGTTTCTTGAGCACTAAAATGATTTCTTAAGGATCACGTGACACTGTAGACTGCAGTAATGATGCTGAAAATTCAGCTTTGCATCACAGGAAGAAATTACATTTTAAACTACTATATTTTCACATAGTAAACTGTTGTTTTAACTTGGAAACTGAGAAGCTTTAAACAAATAAACCGTAAGTTCTAAGTTTGTTCTCCATCTCATCAAGGTCTAAGAGAAAAAAACTAAAATATTAAAGACATTTTATTTGATAAATTATTTGAAATTTGAGACTTTTTCTTCTCAGAAAAAGTCAGAAAACTTTCTCTTCTCTCTTTTTCTTTCTCTTCCTCATCTCAGGATCCATTTTTGCTGTATAGACTCATCCAGCTGCTATATTGTGTAGAGGCCTGTGAAATCCATTTTATTTTTTTTTCTATTTTTGTCTGTTTTAATTTTTCTGTATTCCATTTTATTTTTTCTAGACTTTGTTTACATGGTTAAATGAAAAAAAAAAAAAAAAAAATAATAATCAAAAAGCATTTCTGATTAATTTAAATAATGAAAAAAACACAATTTAACAGTAATTTATTAAAAGTTTATCAAAAATTACATTTTTGAACCCTATAAACATTTTATTTTTATTTCTCAAATTTATTTATTTATTTATTTTTACCAAATTCTGTGTTTTCCAATAATTTCCTGGGCCCATTTTAATTATGTCATAAAATGTTAATAATCAAAAGCATGTCTAATATATTGATTTTATAAATAATTTATTTATGTTTATTTTATTGATTTCTTTCTTTTTTTTCTTCTTTTTTTTTTTTTTTTTAGAAATGCTATGTATTTACATTTTTCTGATAGATAAACTCTGTTAAAGAATTTTTCTGGCAAATATTCCTTTAAAAATTATGTAGTAGTAGTAGCACTATCATATATAGTTGTCAACATTTGAAGTGGATCAAAAAAGTTCATCAAAGTTGTGCTAAGTCAAGAACGGGAAATATAAATATTTCTGTCACAGTTTCTTCAAGTTAAACCAAACTTTTATTTTGACAGGTTGCTGTGAAGACCTTTAAGTTTCTGTTTGTATCCACCTTATTTTTCAATGCGGAAGTAAGCTGTTTTCTGGTAATGTGTAGGACTTCCGGTTCATAAGTCGCTATGAGAAGAATAATGAAGTGCAGTAAACGGTAGAACTGTTTTCACACAAACTAATTAAGATAATAAATTAAAATAATATGGTAAGACACACCAGTTTGCAATTTCAAGCAGTAAATTGAGCTGTTTTGTACAGCTAAGAGCTGGACAAGGATGAAACCGGAAACCAGACACATTCAATTTACAAATGGCTGCATCCACTCCAGAAAAATAAGGTGGATATGACAATAGTTATTCTCAAAAGAAACTGTAAAATGTTCATGAAGTGATCATGTATGTGTTCATGTACTCATATATTGAGGCGGCAGAGGCTTTAGTATGTGTGTAGTTTCGAAACCGTGCGTCTGCGCCATTCATTCACAAAGAGACACACAGATCACGATTTGTATTTAAATAGCATTTTTGCAGCTTAATATTCACAGACACTAGTCTATATCGTGTTTTGATTTAAGTGTACTGACCTACTTTTGATGTATTCATCCCAAATTGGAATTAATTCAAATCAGCATACTGATTTCTGGGTTTACCTGAACTGTACTTAAAATACATTGTTTGTGGAACACAAAACGGTTCTCATGTGACATCAGACTATAAAAGTTTTTTTAAGAGTGTAAAAAAATAGAAAAGTGGTTAGAGAAAGTTCAATAAGAAAAGAAAAACAAAAGAAAAGAAAAAAATGATACAGTAGAAACGAAAGGAAGAAGGAAATAGACAAAGGCCTCAGTGTTGGAGCCATCAGCTTGTGTTAAGTGGATTGTGACGGGAGCCAGACGGACTTTGATTCCCTCAGGTGATTTTTCCGGTAAGTTCTCAATAACACGGAATGACAGGGGACAGAGGGTGCACATCCCCTCTCGTGTCATCCTCATTCTCCTGCTATTTTCAAAATCGCGGCCGTGACAGGACTTTTAGCCGCAGCTGTAATATGTAGCCGTGGAGGGCAGCCGAGCACAAAACTGGTGCTTGTTGTCATGAGCTGTGGTCACTGGAGTTTGTTACATTAGCCTGTCAGGGGTGAGAGGCTAACAGACCGCTGTTACTTTAAAGACTTGATACAGCTGGAATATGACAAAGCCTGTACAGACGATTACAAGAGAGCAGGTCCGGCATGATACAACATTGTTTAGATTGAGAAAGGAAAGAGGGGAGAAGGTAAATACTATTAAACTCAATCGTCAATAGATAAGAGTTAATGTCTATTCTCAGGTAACGCTGCCATTTGTCTCTATATGACTTACACTGCAAAAGGAATAGTTCACTCAAAAATTAAAATATGCTGAAATTTACTTACCTTCAAGCCATCCGAGATGTAGATGAGCTTGTTATTTATCTGAACAGTTTTGGAGAAATTTAGCAGTACACCAATTGCTCACCAATGGATCCTCTGCAGCGAATGGGTGCCGTCAGTCCAAACAGCTGCCAAATACATCCGTAAGTAATCTACACAATATTTTCTATTTTAAACCGTTGCTTCCCGCTAAAATACAAGTCCTCTATCCATAACATTTCCTCCTTCAGTGAAATAGTCATCTGTGTCTGAATCAGGAGAGAAATATGCACAGATCATCACTGTTTACAAGCATAAAAAAGGGTCCAAAACAGTTCTAAACAAATATGTTGGTGGATTTTGATGTGAGAAGACAACAGGGATGGACTTTTTCACTGAAGGAAGCGTTATTATAAATATTTTGGCCTGAAGCAATGGTTTAAAGTTAAAACACCTTAATGATAGATTTGTTTTCTTACAAATACACAGCATTTCACTTCACAAGATGTTAATTGATGGACTGGAGTTGTGTGTGTTACTTTTGGATTATTGAGATGTTTTTATTAGCTGTTTGGACTCTCATTCTGACGGCACCCATTCACTGCAGAGGATCCATTGGTGAACAAGTCATGTAATGCTAAATTTCTCCAAATCTGTTTTGATAAAGAAACAAACTCATACATATCGGGTGGCCTAAGGGTGAGTGATTTTTAAAATTTTGTTATTATTATAACTATTATTATATAATTGACAAAATATTAAATAGTAGCCAATTTACATCTCTTCATACGTCTTAATTCATTACAGAGTCATGAAAAACATGAGCTTACAATCCACTAATTCTCTAAATGATGTGGGTTGGACTAATTAGTGAAGACAGATGATGCAAGCCTTTAAAACCCCTCAGCTTTTATCATTCTGGTCTTAGCATGAGAGTGAAAATGTGTGAGATGTTGTAGGAGGCAGGATTCAATGAGTTTGTCTACTGAAGGAGTTTACATCTTAAAAGTGTGTCTTGAAAAAAGATAAATAGGAGGATAAACAGATGGATCTTTTGGGTTATTTTCTCAAGACAAAATGGGAGAAATACTTCCCTTTTGTACTGTTGGGTTTTACTTTTCTTTTGAGAACTAGCCATGAGATCCGTCTAGGGCATTTATCATGAACTTTTTTGTTTTGCAGTTGTTGGCTTTGAAGCTGAATAAATGCTTCATGTACAGGTGAAGTTTTACATGCAGCAAGTGTAAGAAAAGAGCGTCATCGGGGGCCAAACAATCTCTGAAATACAGAACTGAAGGCTCCCTGTGTGGATAACAACAGGCATGGAGAACTCAAGCTATGTTTACTAAAGACCAATAGAGCACTCAGCTAACAGCAGGCTATGGTCTGAATGCCTGTGATGTGGACAGAACTGACAATACTTCTTGGTTTATTTGCTGAATGGAGAGATACGCCAAACACACAGAGCAGTACAGTTAAAGGCCCAGTGGTGCAAAACCATATTCAAAAACATTAATGGTTTAGTGGTTAAATATCTGGCTGATAACAGATAAGCTCCAGTGTCAAATTAATTAAATCATAAAATGTTGTTAATTAAAAAAAAAAAAAAAATCGATATAAAAAAGTGAAATATTTAGTTTGTTTATCCGCATGTCATGAAACATTAACAACATTAAGGAACTGTGAACAAGAAATTATTAATATTTAATATAATTACTTAAAATATCAGGGGTACTTCAAGTAAATATTTTAGGCTACAGATTACAGATTCAGCTAACAAAATGTTTGAGAAAATGTTTGCCTATTAAAAGGACTAAAAACTCAAAGTTATAGTTCATGACATGCATTTTTGAAAAACTGAATTCCATAAATGTCTTGAAGTAACCTGAAGTAATGTTTATTGCTTGAAAACTATCAATGGATAATATTGCTGTACTTGGAAAAGGCATGGAAATAAATACAGTGTAATAGAATATGAATATATTCATATTTATATTCATATTCATTTTTATTCATTTTTTTTATTAAATGACAAATGTTAGCAGTTCAGTTTGAGACGCATTCAAATCTTACGACTTTGTCAGACTGAATTCGCATAATTTGTTGAGTCAACTTAAAGTAATTTGTTACCCTGCTGCCTTAAAAAGTTCAGTCAACTCAAATAAGTTTAGTCAACTTGAAATTTTGTACTAAGTCAAAAATTTAGATATTTGAGTTGACTAAACAAAAAATTTAGTTTTTTTGTTAAACATAAAAAGCTGGGCTTGTTACCCAGCTGCTTTAATATTTTAAGTTGAATGAACTCAAATATCTATGTTGTCACTTAGTACAACTTAACATTTTAAGTTGGCTAAACTTTTTTTGAGTTGACTGAACTTAAAATTTTAAGGCAGCCTAGTAACAAATTATTTTAAGTTAACTTAAATTGTTTTTTACAGTGTTTCAAGAATTGTGTCTGTAAAAGTTTTTTTTTGTTTGTTTTGTTTGTTTTTTTAAATAATCCATGCCAAGTTAAATGTCATAGATATTCATTGATCAAAGGTGTGGGTACCATCTGGTCTACAGGTGAGACACTTCTGTCCTAAAAAAAACATTTCGCATTTTAACACCAGAACCTGTGAGCATTTTCCAGAGCAGCATTGGCAGCTCGACCCTCTGCCTTTGAACATGCTTCTCCACTGTAGTTATTTTTGTGCCATGGTCTTGTTCTTTCCTTTCATTCCACAGTTTTTCTGTTGTCATTGTTCATCCCTTGGGTTCTGAATGGGTAGCATATGGAAAAATGTCTCTGTTTTTGTTTCGAGGCTGAACTCAAAGTCAGGACCATTTGGTGATCTCACCACATGACCACCACACGTAGCACCCCAGTACCACCAACATTATTCGCTCATGGGTAAAATTAGTTTGGCATAGAATTCAAATGCATTTCTTTTGCAAAAATGTTTCCTAGATTTTAATTTCTTATTTTCAAATGCAACACTGAATCCATTTTTAAATCCATATGCAGATGCCTATATTTGCAGGCTATGTTGCTTGTATTCTGAGTTCAAGTCTTGTCCAGCTTTAATACACAGAGAAAAAACAACCAGAGAGAGCAGTGCAAATGACCCTTAAAATCCAGTTAAAGTCAGTCCTTAATGGAGAAGTCCACTTACAAAACAAAGATTTACATATAATGTACTCACCCCCTTGTCATCCAAGATGTTCATGTCTTTCTTTCTTCAGTCGTAAAGAAATTATGTTTTTTGAGGAAATTATTTCAGCATTTTTCTCCATATAATGGACTGCTATGGTGCCCTGATTTTGAACTTCCAAAATGCAGTTTAAATGCGGCTTCAAACGATCCCAAATGCGGTTGTAAACGATTCCAGCCGAGGAAGAAGGGTATTATCTGGCGAAATGATTGGTTATTTTCATAAAAAAAAAAAAAAATACAATTTAAATACTTTTTAATCTCAAACGCTCCTCTTGCCTGGCTCTCCCTGAGCTCTGTGTATTCTGCCTCAAGACAGTTAGGGTATGTCAAAAAACTACAATCGTATTTTCTCCCTCAACTTCAAAAATCATTTTAAAATCATCCTACATCGCTGCAGAAGTACCGACCCAGTCGATGATCAAAGATGATCAAACACCCTTAACAAAAAAGGTAAAACAGCGATATAGGACGATTTTGAAGTTGAGGGAGAACATGAGATGAGAGTTTTTCGACATACCCTAACTGTCATGACCGGAAAAAAACAGTCCAGACAGAGTAAGACAAGATGAGCATTTGACATTAAAAAGTATATAAATTGTAATATTTTTATGAAAATAACCTATCGTTTCGATAGATAAGACCCTTCTTCCTCGGCTGGTATCGTTTACAACCGCATTTGGGATCGTTTGAAGCCGCATTTAAACTGCATTTTGGAAGTTCAAAATCGGGGCTGCATACCAGTCCATTATATGGAGAAAAATGCTTAAATGTTTTCCTCAAAAAACATAATTTCTTTTACGACTGAAGAAAGAAAGACATGAACATCTTGGATGACAAGGGGGTGAGTACATTATGTGAATCTTCGTTTTGGAAGTGGACTTCTTTAACCTCTCTTTGCATACATGCATATGGGCTCTAGGTGGCAGTGTTGTCATGCTGGCAGCTTGCTCAGCTTGCCTGGATCTGTTCGCAGTGCTTCCAGTTCTCTCACCATCAGCCTAATGAAGTGAATTCTACAGTGTGGCTGAAACTGATGGCTCTATCTCCTCGGTCACTGGCAATTTGTACCTGGCTTTCTGAAAGCATGAACACTGATATCTACAGTAGTTTTGTGTATTATCATATATAGGCCTTATAAAAAGTTGTATGTACACTCTTTGCCTAAGCATATATGCATACTTGGATTATTAAAAAAATATATTTTGAATTCAAAATTAAAATTCTGCAAGCTTTGCACATATAGAATGATTGTGTTATTTCAAAATGAGCTTAATCGTGTGTTCATGCACTCATGTGCACATTTACACATTTATGAAGCTCAAGAGAGAGAATGAAAAAGCCAGAGAGGGAGACTGAGACTGTGTGAGATAAAGAGAGATTGTACCCAGGTCTGGTTTGTTATAATGGTTGCGTGCAAAGGGTTTCACTCTTCCTAAAAGAGTGGCATGAAGGAGGAAAAAAACAAAACAAAGAGAGCAAAATAAATGAGGCAAAACACATGACAGACAACTGTGAGACAGGCACAATTAGAGTCATTATTGAGGCAGCAGAGATCAGAGAGGTGCAGCATGGACGTCCTGCTGGGCTCTGGCACGCTGGCTCAAGAAGGTCATGGTCACTAAAGTAAAGGTATGCTGAACCTTCTCCTGATCATCCCAACTTAATCTCTCTACACCTTCTGCTAATCAACCAGCGCGCGCACACACACACACAGACACTTAAGATTTAGTTCAGTCTTTCTATTGAAAGCTGTGCAAAATCAAATCTGACCTTGGGAGTTGTAGTCCACGCTGGTTTGGAGGCAGTTCTCCACATCTGTGTTTTTCTTTCTCTAATAACACAATGAACGAAAGGACACATGAAATTCATAATTCAGAAATGTGTGCACTATTATGGATAAACTAAAAAATCCATTCAAAAGGCTCAGTGGACAAGTTGAGCTGACAAAGTGCACTACTACATATTTTAATTTATTTGATTACTTATTACAGATGTTATTATTTTTGCTCATACTTAATGAAATAAAACTGAGAGTTTTGTGGCTCTTAATTCATATTGGTAGCCTTTGGGTTATCTACACTTTGTAAAAAAAAAAAAAAAAGTTGTTTCAACTTAAAATAATTTGTTACCCCATTGGCTTAAATTTTTAGTTTAGTAAACTAAACATTCCAGTTGGCACTTAAATTAACATTAAGTAACTTAAAATTTAAAGTTGACTAAACAAAATTTTTTAAGTCAGCGTAAGTCATAACAGCGTAAGTTAGTAACAAATTATTTTAAGTTGAAACAACTTTTTGAAACGTTGAATTTTTTTTACAGCGTATTCTGGTACACTGTAAAAAACAATTTGTTGAGTCAACTTGTTACCCTGCCTGAAAATTTTAAATTCAGTCAACTCAAAAAAAAAAAAAAAGTTTAGTCAACTTGAAATGTTAAGTTAAAAAAACTTAATTTTTGATTAGTAATATGCATTGTTAAGAATTTCAGTTGGACAACTTTAAAGGTGATTTTCTCAGTATTTAGATTTTTTTTGCACCCTCAGATTCGAGATTTTCAAATAGTTGTATCTCGGCCAAATATTGCTCTATCCTAACAACACCAATGGAAAGCTTATTTATTCAACTTTCAGATGATGTCTAAATCTCAATTTTAAAAAATTGACCCTTATGACTAGTTTTGTGGTCCAGGGTCACAAATTAGTTTAACTAAGTAATTTCACTTGTTGCAATAACCATATTTAACCACAAACAAGTGCCTATAACTTGCAGTGTTTCTCAGGTGACATCAGTATGCTACTGTTGTCTCTATTGCATCTCTCTCTCTCTCTCTCTCTCTCTCTCTTTCTCTCTACAGACACACAGTCTCTCCTGAATTCGACCCGCACGACTCCCACGTTTAGATATGCTCTGGAATCTTCTGCTCGAGCGAGTGGACTAATGCATCTCCGTGGAAACGCTCGCTCGCAGATTGATCAGGCATTACAATATCTGCTCTCTCCACCATCACAGTCAGAGAGCCAAAGATTCGACTCATCTCAAGCACGGGGAAAATTGGCAGTGAAGAGCGTCTTAAGTTAGTGTCAGTGTTAGAGAGATGACGCTTAGCCATTTCAGCAGACAAACGTTCCTATTTTGCATTCAAATAAGGGTTGAATTGCAATTCCCAGCTCATTTAGTTCATCTCAGAAGTACAATACTTAAGTATAAATACCGTCCCAGGTGTGCTTTTACAAACAGACACCCTCCAGACAGTGAAAAACTGACCTCAAATATAAAAAATATTGGAAGTGGCAGGAGGTTTGAATAATTTCCACCCAAAATCACCAGCAATCAATGTTCAGCAAACATTCAGGGAGGAATTACAAACACGCAGGCCAGAAGCATGTTGGAGAGCGTCTCCCATTCTGGGCTCCAGGGCTGTTTATGGAAATGCAGAATTTAATAAGCTCTTCTCGACACCTTGTCACTGACGTGTCTGTGTGTGTGTGTGTGTGTGTGTGTACCTGCATTAGCGACGCTCTGTTGAATAAGTCCATTATGACAGAATGGAGTGACCTGAGTGTGCACTGTCTGCATTCTTTGAATACTACAGAATTATTTGCATTTCTCCTGAGATCTGTAACACCATGTGACTGTACACTCAGAAAAAAAAGTACAAAAGCTGTCACTGAGGTGGCACCCTTTCAAAAGGTACTAATGTGTACCATTTAGTTACTAATATGTATGCTTTAAGTAGTAATATGTACATTTTTAGGTGCCAATATGCACCTTTAGGAATAAATTAGATAAAAATGTGTAGTTTTTGAAAGGATACCACTTATAATATATCTTTATGTTAGCTTTAACAAATTAGCCAACGCTCATGGCAATTTGTAACTATTTTTCAAATTGGTGGTTAATTTTTCTGAATCGTATTTGTACGTTTTCATACGATCTGCTTGTGTCCCAGTGATGGTTATGTTTAAGGGTGGATCTTTAGGTTTTTTCAAAAAATACGTTTTCATGATTTACACTGTATGAATTCATATAAAATTGGCACCTTGTAACATAGTTATACACTACTGTGCAAAAGTCTTGGGGCACTAGTATTTTCATCAGCTAAAAATGGTTTAAAGTCAGTCTGTTGCTGTAGTGTGTCAGTAAGAAATATCAGTTTACATTTCTAAACATTCAATTTGCCATTAATATAATAATCCAGTGAGATTTTTGTATGGAGCACAGGCTGTTGTCAGACTCCTTGTGTAAACAGAGATCTGATCTCTCCATCATTCAATCCAGTCTGTCTTAAGAAACAGAAAAAACGGAGACGGACTAAATCCGGAAGAACTGTGGCAACATCTCCAAGATGCTTTAAGAGACCTATACCTACAAAGCTACAGTACTGTTAAAATTTTTAGGCAGTTAGGCACATAAAATGAGGATGCTGTCAAAAATAATGTCATAAATAGATTTTCTTTATCAATAAACTTCTATTAACTAAAATAAATCAGCATTTGATGTGACCATCCTTTGCGTTTAAAGCAGCTTTTGCCCTATGCGCACTTTGCAGGTAGGTTACTTGAAACATCTTGGAGATGTTGAAACAGTTCTTCTGGATTTAGTCTGTTTCAGTTATTCTGTTTCATCATGTCATTCCAGACAGACTGGATGATGGTGAGATCAGATCTCAGTGTGGAGCACTGGCTGTTGTCAGACTCCTTGTGCAAACAAAAATCTCACTAGATTATTACAATTAATGGCAAACAGAATGTTTGGAAATGTAAACTGATATTTCCTACTGACACACTAAAGCAAAAGGAAGAAAACTTTCTTTAAACCATTTTTTAGCTGGTGAAAATACTAGTGGCCTAAAACTTTTGCACAGTACTGTAGTTTCCTGTGAGATCGGATTGAAAGAAAGAAAGAAAGTCCCACAGAAAATCAGAGAAATATGAATAATCGGAAATATTTAACAATTTATAGTGAACCTGTCTGGACATTTTAATAGAATTCACACACCCAGCTAGGATATTATAATGAAGTACAAAATAAAAGTATAAAAGAAAATAAAAAGAAAAGAAAAGAAAAGAATGTAAAAACACAACAAAATTACTGAAACTTTAATTAAAATGAAAATGGAAAATATTTTACAGGTAAAAGTTAAAAAATACAGTTTATAGAAACACTGTCTGGACATTTGAATAGAATTAACACATCTCTAGCAAGGCTATTATAGTTAACTATAACTTAAACTTAAATAAAATAAAAGACAAAACACAACAAAATTACTAAAACTTTAAAATGTAAATAAAAAATATTTAATGGGTAAAACTTAAAAATACAATTTATAGAAACACTGTCTGGACATTTAAATAGAATTTTTTGGTTATTATAATTAACTACAGACATATTAAAATAAAATAAATGTCAAAACACAATGAAATTATAACTTTAATTAAAATGCAAATGGAAAATACTAAAATAAAAACTAATTTAAAATATATGATCGTATAATAATAGTCTAAAATAACCCTGATGTCCAGAAATAAGTCGGTCAACTGGATTTAACCCTGACAACAGTTTTCATTTACATGATCAAACAATCTGTTTGTTGTAATTACAGCTAAATATTCAGTTTTCTGTTCCTGTCCGTCTCTTGGCTCATTCCGTACACAAACCCATCTGCCTTTCACTGTGCCGCCACATCCGAACCCGAGCAGACTCAGAATCCACTGATCATCCCCAGCGGCTCTCATTTCACTGGGCTTTACTGGGGCCCACCAGGCTTTTGGAAGATTGATGATCAGTCAGTAAGCTGCCACAGCACCAGATTCGCAGAAGGTCTGGATTCACTGGTCTGGTAAAGGAAGGGCAGGAATAGCTGGGAAATTTGGCATCGCTTTAGCCTTTATTCACTGGCTGGGCCAGCAGTGTTGGAAAGACAGTCATGCGTGTCGGCCCAAACAACTGCTGCCAAAGAGAACCAGATGATGATTTTATCATCATATATCATAACAACACCTTTTGACCAGGTTTTGCTATAGTGCTATAAATCTGCTATTTATGCATTCAGTAAAAATCATAATAAAGTTTTATTATTATTATTATAGCAATGAGGATTCAAATGTTTCTTTTATTTATTAAGCTGGCTTGAAAAAGCCAACTTACTGATCTACTATTTCTTCTTCTTCTGAGACAAAATCTAAACAGTATCTCCTCCTAGAGCTTTCAAACCAAATTCAGGTCAGACCTTCAGACTGGTCTGACTTGGTGTGCTATATCTTTTCTTACTGATCTGACTTACAGTCTGTGTAAACTAGACTATCAAAACCACCAAAACTCCTATTTAAGCTGTGTATTGCTATAGCAAAGCTTAACAACTCTGGAAAAAAAAAAAAAAAAAACCTCCTAAAACCAGCCTATGCACCCAAGCTGGTTTTAAAGTGGTTTTGGCCACTTTTTAACTGGTGCAGGCTGGTCTTAGCTGGTCAGGCTGGGAGACCTGCTAAAAGACCAAGAAAACTTAAACCAGCTATTTTTAAAGCTAAAACCATCTACCAGCCTAGGCTGTTTTTTAGTTTTTTTTTTTTTGTTTGTTTTTTTTTCACTGAATCAACTACTTTTTTTTTTTTACTTTTCTTTTCCCTGCTGAAAAACAGCTAAAACCAGCATAAGATAGTTGGTTGGTTTTAGCTGGTCATCCAGCCTGGTCTTAGCTGGTCAGCAAACTGGTTTTAGACAGGTTCAGAAGGGTTTTAGAAGGCCACTTCCTTAGCTGGTGAGACTGGGAGACCAACTAAGACCAGCCAACCAACCTAGGCTGGTTTTAGCTGAGGGTTTTTTCTTTAGCATGATTTTTGCTAAATTAACTGATTTTAGGGGGTTTTCATGTTTTTGCTAAGTAAGCTTACTAACAGCTTTTAGCTTTTTTTTTTTTTTTAACTAAATCAGCTAGTTTTCCTTGGTTTTAACAGGTTTTCAGTTGTATTTTTTCATTCATGTTAGCAATTTTTTACATCACATTAAAAACATGCAAAATTGCATTAGAAAATGCTAATCATGTTAAAACATGCTAGCAGCATGCTAATCATGCTAAAAACTTGCTAATCATATCAACAGCATGCTAGAAACTTGCTAATCATATCAACAGCATGCTAGAAACTTGCTAATCATATTAACAATATGTTAGCAACAGGTTCAAAATGCTAAAAATTTGCTAATCATGTTACAAAATGCAAGCAATATGCTAATCATGTTAAAACATGCTAGCAACATGCTAATCCCCAGATAGCACATGTACTTCTGCAAGATGTCTGTTAAAGATCACTTGATCTGGAAATCATCTGCAGTGTACAAACATCTGACAGACGTCTGTAAGATGTGAGTTTTACATACATTTTAAATTATAAACATCTTAAAGACATCTAATAGACGTCTATTTGATCTGATATAGACGTACTGCAGATAAGCAAACGCTGTAAAAATACGTCTTGCAGATGTAAATGCAGACATCAAATAGACATCTCTGTGATGTACGTGTGCTATCAGGGTCATGTTAGAAACATGCAAGCAACATGCTAATCACATTAGAAACATGTTAATAACATGTTAGCAATATGCTAAGTCATGCTAGCAATAAACTATCCACATCTCTCTAAATATCTATCTAAAGTTTCAAACTTAAAGCTAGTTCATCTAGTTTATACCTCAGTCAAAATTTGAAGTGGATCAAAATAAAATCATCAAAGTTGAACTAAGACAAGAATGGGTATTGTTTGATGAAAGGTATAGATCCACTTCAAATGTTGACGACTACATTTATATATTTATATGACCTCTTCAAATGTATTGTTGCACCATCCAAAGAGACCAATTTCATGTTCACAGCAAATCACAATAAATTTAATTCATTTGAAAGACAAAACTTCTATTAAAATGTGTAATGCAAAAAATTGCAGTCAAAAAAAACTAAAAAGCTTTTAAAATGCACACTTTCTGGCATTTTATTATTCTGTCTCTGATCTCTTGTACCTAAAAACTCACAATCTGAGAAAAAAGTGAGCTGTTAAGTGTTCTGTCAAAGTAATGTCATCACATCATGACATACTAGTGACAACATTCTCTCATTTGAGGCTCCCAAAAAAATAAACACTGTCTGTCTTATAATCTGTCAAATGACTGACAGCTAAGGCTGTGGGTGGCAGGTATGGTTCCAATACAACTTAAATAATAATTGGATAGGATGTAACATTTAAGTCTCTGTATTGCTAATGGCAGTTTAGCAGCTAAAGGTCTGGGCTAGCAATCCAGTGTGGGTTGACTTGGAAAGTGTTTGTCCATTCAATAACTATTATGCCCAGCAAGAGAGTTTTTGGAATAGACAACTAACTGGCAAGTGGCCAGATAGATAGAGTTCAGACAGAATGGCTACCATTGTGATTTCTCCTGTGTTGACGCACTGTCAAACCCTTGCCAATATTATCTGTACTGATCCTCTCTAAAAAAAAAACGTGGTTATCATGACTTAATTTTGTGAACCTCTACGCAAAGAAAAGTGGTGGAAATTTAGTTGTGTTGGCATAATGTCTAGTTTATTTCAGGCTTTTTGAATTGTATAGATTTATTACATACATATTAAATGTCAGACATGTTTGACTGACTGTGATTGTGTACACAGCAGACCACCACATCACTCCTGGTTCAAGACACTGAGTTAGAGACACAGGTGGCGTTAACCTGGATCCTCAAACTTCTCAAGCCGATGAGTCAGTGCAGTCCTCGCCATTGTCTCTGTGAAGGCGTATCAGTGCTCTGTGAGGCTTTTAAGCAAATTAAATCAATGACTGAACATCAAAGCTGTGTTAAATGTGCTAGAAGGTGCTTCTCTAATGCTGCCCTTAATTAAAAGCTGGATCGATGACCTTTTGTGAAAGGTCTGCTGGAGTCTGATAGCAGCTTCTCTCCATTAAAAGTTTTGTTTTACTAAGACTTTTCAACACTACTCAGTTTCCTATAATCTTGATGGGACTGTAAAATAACCACAAAAATGTAATAGCCAATGATTTGTGTCAAGTGAATTTTTTTGCAAGTATTATTTATCCGAGGGCCACTATTATGCCCAATTACAGAACAACCAAAGACATTATAGAGAGAAACAAAACATCAACAGAGAATAAAATAACTATTGTTGCACTATGCCAATCAGACTGTGGTCCAGGACTAAGAGGACAAATAACAGAAACAAGAATGAATGTTCAGAGTCCTTTAGACTCTCATGCTTTCATTGAGCAGAAGTGCTTGTATGCAGACCCACAGGGGGTATGTGGGTCAGGACTGTCAAAATCAGCCTGCCTTTACACAAACTGATGGGTGTTTTGCCCCTTTAAGCCCCCTTTTTCTTACCACCTCGCCCCCTGCCCATCTCTGCAGGCCTTGGGGAAAATGTTCCTTTGGCCTCCATTAGTAGTGTACAGTGTTCCTCCCCAGCACTCTTGCCACTATTAGTCGAGGAGAGCGACAGTAATGGTGTCGAATGCCTGTGGCGTGAGTACACTTCCACACAGCAATGCAAATTCACGCCACAGACCTCAGAGCAGCTCAACGCTGCGATTGTGCTCTTGTGAAGAAGGTTGCCTCAGGTCTGAGATCTGTGATATTTAGATCAGTCTCCACTGGAGAAATACAAGTATGCCATTTGTTTGACCATTTCACAGCAAAATTGTGTCATAGTTTCAACCAAAATACCAGCGTTATTAGAATAAACCAGCAGTTTTTATATATGATCTACTTTAAACAATTGGGTGCTTTCATATATACAACCCTTTCTATAAATGTAAGAACATTTCCTATTTGTACATGTGTGAACAGGAACCATTGTCAAAATCTTTGGAAAAAACAAAAAAAACAATATGATTGTTATTAGTTGAGCAAGGTTTGAATGCACATGGAAACATGGGAAAAGAAGAAAAAAGTAAATAAATAAATAAATAAATAAATAAATAAATAAAAAACTACCATTAAAAAATTTGAGGTCTTACTTTTTTGGTAAGAGTTTTATTCAGTGGGGATGCATTAAATTGATTTAAAAAAAGGTATATAAAGATAAAGATATTTACACTATCAGTCAAAAACATTTGAGTACATTTTTTCAGGATTCTTTGATGAATAAAAAAGATCCAAAGATCAGCATTTATCTAAAATAAAAACATATGTGAATATTATGTAGACCTATTGTTCAAATCAAATTCATGCTTTAAAAGTAGAGTAAACATAGCAGTTTTCATCCATAGTGTGTCTGTTTAAATGTCTGCGTTTAGCTTCAAATGGTGTCTTTGACTACAGTATTCTATAAAAATTATTTGCATTCCGATTTTGACATCAAAAGGCACAAAAATACTTTTTTTTTTTTTTTATTCCATGGATTTTACTCGTTTACCTCCACTGGTTACCAGTGTTTTTCTGCAACCACTATGCGCGCGCAGCTGCAAGTGACGTCACTGTGACGTCTACTCAAAATTGGTCTATACTTTTATTTAGCAAGGATGCTTTAAAGACATTTATAAAGTTACAAAAGATTTCTATTTCAGATAAATGCTGTTCCTCTGAACTTTCTATTCATAAAAGAAACCTAAAAAAAATTCTACTCAGCTGTTTTCAACAAATAATAATAATAAATGTTTTTGAGCAGCAAATTAGAATATTAGAATGATTTCTGAAGGATCATGTGACTGGAGTAATGATGCTAAAAATTCAGCTTTGAAACCACAGGAAAACAGAATATTTATTTAGCAGAAAACAGTTATTGTAAAAAGTAAAAATATTCCAAAATTTTACTATTTTAGCTGTACTTTGGATCAAATAATTGCAGGCTTGTTGAGCAGAAGAGACTTCTTTAAAAACATTAAAAATATTAATGTTCAAAAACTTTTGACTGGTAGTGTGTAATATTATTATTATTTTTTTTTAAACAAATGCTGTTCTTGAAGAAACAGCATTTTTCTTGAAGAAAAGTTCTTGTCTTTAAATTTTTAAACATATTAAAGAAGAGAAGAGTTATTATAAACTGTAGTAATAATGACTATTTTTAATCACATAATTCAGATTTTTAACAAAACAATTCTGCTGTTGTTTTAAGTGAACCTACTTCTAGTTTGAAATTTCTGAAAATTGTATTCGTGATTACTTTTCACATTATATGGATACAGATTTTTCAAAAAAAAAAAAAAAAAAAATGTAAAAAAGTAAATTTACAATATACATATTTTAAGTCTGATTTCAAAAATATATTATTATTAATCCTGGCAGCAACATTGGTTAGCATAGTAAGTTTTGTAAATGTATTTCTTCAATTATTTGTTCAAGAACAAAGACAGACTTTTTAATTAACATCTGGAAACGTGTTTGCATTCTGTTTCACTATGCTTTCTACAATAATTCTGAAGCCTGGCTTACATTTTAAATCAAAGGCTTTGATCAGTAGGGTTTATCTATCGATTATCCTCACGGGTCTGATCACAACAGACATCACACTTGGTGCACCCGCCAATAGTCTGTCTCCCCCTCAATGCCATCTGTCTGGTATGGATCCACCGGGGGGAAAATCCAATGTTGGCAGAAGTTTCCCTTTTGAACTGATCTAAGATCAAATTCCCTTTCCACACACCTCATCTCAACTACAACAACGAAAACCACAAATCTGACCTCAGATCAGCACACAAAACAAGTTTCAGCCAAATTAAGAGGCTCATCCCATGCAAACGCCCACGTTATTGAAACAAAATTGTGACCGTCATCTCACATCCGTGTTTGATGTCAGCCAGCATCATCCAAAGACAGACTCATCCTGCGCTGAGATCAAATGACGCTGTGAAGTTTTAATTAAAACCTTGATTAAAGAAACACGCATTCTGCATTGAAAGAAGGACGTCAATTTCTCATTACCTTAAATGCACATGTCCAAACACACCAATAAACACTGAAAAAAAGAACAACTGAGGGAGTTTGCCTTTGATGGAGTATAGGAGCCTCTCTTAGGACTGTAATTATGATTAAGTTTTTTAATCATTACCTTCAATAGTGGATTACATCCCAGGTGTGCTTAAACCCATTTGATGTTTCAAACTAAACTAAATCCTCTAAGGGTAGTTACAAGAGAGATATAAGATTGTGCAACATTGAAGACAAGTATCTGGTTTTATAAGTTGTCATCCAAGATGTTCATGTCTTTCTTTCTTCAGTCGAAAACAAATTAAGGTTTTTAAAGGAAAACATTCGAATTGCAGTTTCAATGCAGCTTCAAAAGGTCTCTACACGATCCCAGCTGAGGAATAAGGGTCTTATCTAGTGAAACGATCAGTCATTTTTTTTTACCACAAACACTCGTCTTGCACTAGCTCGACTTCATGGATTACGTAATCACGTATGCGTGATGTAGGCAGAATAACCAATCCGGTGTTTACAAAGTGAACGTGCAAAGAAAGCCTTAAAAAAAACGTAAAACAGCGATGTTGGACGATTTTTAAGTTGGAGAAGAAAATGTGATGGAGTTTTTGAAACGGAATACACAGATAAAGAACTAACCGGGCGTGACCTTTCCAAATGATTATGTAATACGTGACGTTACGGACATGCATTGCAAGGCTAGTGCAAGATGAGCATTTGTGGTTAAAAAGTATATACTTTTTTTTTTTTTTTTTTTTTTTAGAAAATGACCAATCATTTCGCTAGATAAGACCCTTATTCCTCGATTCCGTGTCGAGCCCTTTGAAGCTGCATTGAAAGTACAACACCCTTGTCCACTATATGGAGAAAAATTGCCAAAATGGCAGATGCAGTGTTTGGGAAAGTGTTTATACCACAGAACTATATTCCTAAAAAATATGGAAGCCTTATTATCACAAAGAGTATTAAAAAAAATTTAATTGTCTTTATTAATTGTTGAAAAGGAAGTTTCTTCCTATCATTTAATGCAGTTTCTTCATTAACATTTTAAACCACTGACTGCAGCATGATGTTGCTAATATATGATGCATTTGTCTGTTTTGGTGCATGATGCAATGTTTTTTTCATTATCATAAATTCTTATTTGCCCTAAAGAATGAAACAGACATGAATTATAAATATGAATTTATTTTAAAACATTGCAAAAATATAATTTACATTGCTATACACAAACAGCTTCTTCATAAAATGCGGCCATCATTAGGACTTTCAGCCAGTACTCCAAAATTTTGAGGTGGCCACAACTGCAAAATAATAATAAAAAAAAGAATACATTTTAAAACAACTTTTAATACTATACTATGAGGAAAAAAGGTACAAAAGCTGTCACAAAGGTTCACCTTTGTAACTTATTTACCCCTATATGTACCTTTAAAGGTACATATGTGACCCTGGACCACAAAAACAGTCATAGAAATTAAAAAGCTGAAATAAGCTTTCCATTGATGTATGGTTTGTTAGGATAGGACAATATTTGGCCGAGAGACAACTATTTGAAAATCTGAATTCTGAGGGTGCAAAAAAAAAATCGCCTTTAAAGTTGTCCAAATGAAGTTCTTAGCAATGCATATTAATAATCAAAAATTAGGTAAGAAATTTATAAAAAAAATTTCATGGAACATGATCTTTACTTAATATCCTAATGATTTTTGGCATAAAAGAAAAATGTATAATTTTGACCCATACAATGTATTTTTGGCTATTGTTACAAATATACCCGTGCTACTTAAGACTGGTTTTGTGGTCCAGAGTCACATATTAGTAGCTTTTGAATAGCTTTTGCCCTAGTGATGGCTTTTGTACCTTTTTTTCTTTTAAAGAGTGTACATTTTATGATCATACTATGCATTACACCACTTATTTTAAAACTTAATAGAAATTTTACAACTCAAAATAGTGGAGAAAATACATCTTTTATTTGTAAGACTCTCCACCCCCGTATCATTTGCCTCTGACTTTCAAATCAGGGCCTGACAGAAGGTGAGGAGACCTGTTTACAGGGTCATGGGCACATGATGGTATATGAGCCGACAGCCGAAAACAGTTTCAAATGAAGACGGCACTCAGTACATGAGCTACTTATTAAATTATATTTAGTTTGAATTAATTTATTTGCAATAAAATTGTAAAGTAAAATACGAAAGGTAATTTGTATTGCTTGTTTGAAGAAAAAAAAAAGGGCAACAGTTCAAACTCAAGAAGCTTTTGGCCTTTGGGGAAGCGTATAGGTCAAAAACGAGACTATGTTCTCATTACCTTCAAGCAAACACGTCCTCGGATTAGGGCATAGGGAACTGGGCCATAGCTTCGGGAATCTGTGGAATTCCGAAGGTTATCGCCTTCCAGCCACACATGGCCTCTTGGTACCTAGATTACAGCAGAACGGGAAGTGCAAAATGTTAAACCATCATGCTAACTTGAGAAAATGAGTACAATTTATTCTGACTGCAGCCACACTCTTCTAAAATGATTTTTTGCCCCACTATGAAATGCATTTGCATGCAACACACCGTATTGAAACCCTAGGTTCTCCTTGGATTATAGGATAAGGAAGAAGTTCCTAACAGTGAGAAAGTTCACATGACTTAACTGCTCATCTCAGATGGGAATGGGATCATTTTTACTGACCGCTGAGGCCTCGCACCCCCCTACCCTCTTTATCCTCTCGGTGAGGGGTGAAGCCCCGCCTCCTCGAGCTGCTCCATGGGTCTAGACCACGGACAGACCTGCCAGGCTGGGCCGGCAACCGAGCGAAGCCTGATCCACACTGACATCAATTAGGAATAATCTCATCACACAGGGAGAGTGGGGCTGTCAAGCCCCTAATTAAGTCCCCTCCACCCCCTCTATATGTGAGGCGAGGGTGAACAACACATCACGTTGTCATTATAAACATAACAGTATGCAGATGCCTATCTGGCACTGACCAAACTGAACAATTTTAAAGTTCATTTTTCCCCATCAAGCAGAATTCCAAAGAATCATTTGAAGAATTCCACAGAATTTAATACTCTCAATTGTACTTACAGTCATACTAGATGCACTAATGTGTGAGAATGACTAAATATGACCCACAAAATGATTTGCTGACCTTCTGTATTGCATACAAATGCATCATTGACAAATGCAAAAGAATCATGATTATAAACATATGTCAGCATGAAGTCGTCTTGCAGTCGATTCTCATTAGCATGGAAACATATGTTTGATCCCATCCACAAGAAATCTCAGCCCGTCGTCATCTGCTCTTCCGAAGCAAAGCTTTTGTCCTGTCTGTCCGCCAAGCATATGAGGAATCACACCATACTGTGACCAGACACAAATGTTGACAACCCTGCGTTCAATCTTACAAATGGGAAGCATATTAGAAACATATTATGATTACTGTTGTTGATTGTTTAACATCTAGATTCTGGTCTACAATATAGCTTTACAACAAATTATGCAAGCAGCATCTGGCTTATTTAAGCAAAACTTTTTTTGCTATCAAATCATTCTTATTATTTTTTTGTTAAAGGAGAAGTCCACTTCCAGAACAAATTTGACAGATAATGTGCTCACCCTTTTTCATCCAAGATGTTCATGTCTTTCTTTCTTCAGTCAAAAAGAAATTATGTTTTTTGAGGGAAACATTTCAGGATTTTTCCACATATAATAGACTTCTATGGTGCCCCGATTTTGAACTTCCAAAATGTAGTTTAAATGCAGCTTCAAACGATCCCAAATGCGGTTGTAAACGATCCCAGCCGAGGAAGAAGGGTCTTATCTAGTGAAACGATCTGTTATTTTCATAAAAATAATACAATTTATATACTTTTTAAATGTCAAACGCTCGTCTTGTCTCACTCTGCCTGAACTGTTTTTTTCCAGTTCATGACAGTTATGGTATGTCGAAAAACTCCCATCTCATGTTCTCCATCAACTTCAAAATCATCTTATATTGCTGTTTTACCTTTTTTTTTTAGGGTGTTTTATCTTCTTTGCATGTTCACTTTGCAAAGACTGGGTTGGAACTTCTGCAGCAATGTAGGATGATTTTGAAATGATTTTTGAAGTTGAGGAAGAAAATACGATTGGAGTTTTTCGACATACCCTAACTGTCTTGAGCCAGAATACAGGGAGTCCAGGGAGAGCAAGACAAGACGAGTGATTGAGATTAAAAAGTATTTAAATTGTATTTTTTTTAAAATGAAAATAACTAATCGTTTTACTAGATAAGACCCTTCTTCCTTGGCTGGGATCATTTACAACCGCATTTGGGATCATTTGAAGCCACATTTAAACTACATTTTGGAAGTTCAAAATCGGGGCACCATATCAGTCCATTATATGGAGAAAAATCCTGAAATGTTTAACTCAAAAAACATAATTTCTTCACGGCTGAAGAAGAAAAGACATGAACATCTTGGATGACATGGGGGTGAGTACATTTTCTGTAAATTTTTGTTCTGGAAGTGGACTTCTCCTTTAACTTAATAGAGTCCTGAAGTCATGATGTAATTTTGTAGGCCAATATGGAAGTTTGCATCACCCTGGTTCCCTTAACAAAAAGCTGTTTATTGCAGAAAATATTCTCTATGACAACAAATGTTCCTCAAGATAGTCTTCACAAATAAACTTTTATGAATTTTGAAGTCTAAATACAATCGCCAGAAGTAAAAACCTAAACACAGGCTACAAACAAACTACACCATGTTTGCACGACTTCAACATCACCAACACAAAACTTTGAAAACTCTTTTATCTTAAATCTACTAGTTGAAAAGTTTGCAAGAGCATGCAACAAGGTTGTAAATACGGATTCGTGAACAGATGGCCTAAGCTTAACTGTTCAGCATCCTCAAGCTCTGTAGTACATTTAGCTACTAGTCAGCAACCACCTTTTTCAAGACATAAGGGGTTTCTTGCAGAAGGTTCAAATGCTCACTAATGTTCCAGAAGGAATAATGATGCATTAAGAGCCGGGGAGTGAAAACTTTTGAACAGAATGAGGATGTGTACATTTTTCTTTTTTTGCCTAAATATAATTTTTTTTTTATTTAGTACTGCCCTTCTGAAGCTACAGAAGATACATGCTTCCTAGAAGTTTTCATCCCCAGCTTATAATGCATTGTGTTTCCTTCTGGAGCATCAGTGAGCATTTGAACCTTCTGTAATAGTTGCATATGAGTCCCTCAGTTGTCCTCATTGTGAAAAGATGGATCTTAAAATCATACAGTCATTGTTGGAAAGGATTCAAACACAAAAATGCTAAAAAACCAAAGAATTTGTGGAACCTAAAGAATTTTTCTGAAGAACAGCAGGCAGTTTAACTGTTCAGGACAAACAAAGGGATACATGAACAACTATCACTAAACAAAGAAAAAAAACACAGCTTTGAATCATTCAGGTTACAACACAGTATTAAGAATCAAATGTATGTAAACTTTTGAACGGGGTAGTTTTTATAAATTCAACGATTATTTCACATCTTTTATGTGAAATATCTTATTCAGGTCAGTACTAAATAAAAAATAACATGCATTTCGTATGATTCCTCTTATTTTAGTAAAATAATTAACATTTTGCAGATTCTGCAAGGTGTATGTAAACTTTTGACTTCAACTGTATTTATGTTAGAATAAAATGTGAAAATACTTTAAGCTTGTGTTTACCACATACCTTATTTGAGGCATTTAACAAAACCCCACTGACTTCAGAATGATGTTACAGGTAGTTCACGAACACTAACTAATACAATTTTTAGAACAGCACTGTATTGAACTATGACACATTTTCTCATTTACTTGTTTATAGGTCTTTCTCATGAACAAGTTGTGATTTGCATACACGCAGTGAAACACAGCTGCGTACGATCACAGCCAAATCAGTTATTAATGTTCTATCTTTGACTGACAAATCCTTTAATTACCCAAAGGCATTTTATTTTTAGGAACAAACAAATTACCCTGTCATACTGAAGGTAGTGTTTAAACATACTTGCCATGGCACTCTATTCAAAAAATGTTTACGAAGCATTGACATTTCAGTGTTACTAGATACCACAAAATTACAGATCTGACTTAATATATTGGCATTACTTGAATTATTTACAAAATGTGTCAAATTTTCTGCCGGCTATAAACAAGCATTAACACAAAACAACTTCTTTGGCAAAATGAGCATTATAAAAAAAAAAATAATAATAATAATAGAGTTCAGTACACAAATAAATGAAAGAAAAAGATTTACAACTCAGTATATTAATATTACTATGATGCCAACAGAGTTGATTTAGAATATCATTTTAAGTTAATGGAAGATTTTATACTTAAATCAATTTTCATACACTTTAAGAGTAGAAAAAAATGTTTCAGTGTAATGCTATGTTGCTAAATTTACTAAATTCTCACATTGCAATTGGTTTGGGATGGCTGGTATTAAGAGTGAGCAAACTTCTACAATCCTGGGTCCTTGTTCATCCGAGGGTTTGTATTTCTTTACCTTAAATTACTGCGGTGACAGGCCTTTCTTTCTCTCCTTTCTCTTCATCACTTGCTCTACTCATCTGGCACTAACACTAACAGCTTCGGGAAAAATTACAGGCCAGAACCGCACATAGTCAAGGTGAAAAAAACAAGTGATACAAAAAAGCAATAACAGCTATTTCAGTGACAGGGTGGCTATGCTCTCTGTGGACCAATAATAACTGAGAAACAAGCATTTGTTGTTGCCATAAGGTAAACGTTTTACCCAGCAAAGGTGAAAGCATGTGAAATTCAAATGCATACACCTTAAGAGTAAACACAATAGTTTATACAAGAGAGAGAGAGAAGAAAAAATGTAGTAAAGAC
This sequence comes from Cirrhinus mrigala, assembly GCA_036247105.1. Lineage (NCBI taxonomy): Eukaryota > Metazoa > Chordata > Actinopteri > Cypriniformes > Cyprinidae > Cirrhinus > Cirrhinus mrigala. Next base: position 42,398,559 of record CM070013.1, read on the forward strand.
CTTCAGAAAGTGTCCACTGGTTTGTGGAAAAGGAATCATTCAGGTGTGGTACAATGGGTACTCACATAAGTGTGTGTTTTAAAGACATCTGATGGTCCGCTAGTGCAGACTTTGTCTCCCTCCAGCCCGATCACTCGTTTACAAATGTTCATTTTTGGATCAAAAGGACTTTTGGCTATTACGATGTCCCCTCTGGAAGAATGTAACAGGTGAGGTCAAAATAAACCTGATACTTGAAGATTCTGCATGAGAGTATGATCAATAAAAGTCAAATAAAAGCTTAAGTAAGCATTTTTTTGACTCACTTTTGTATTCGGCACAGATGACGGCTTACTCGTTCTGAGAAAACCACGTCGTGGTTAGTGATGGTGGGTTCCATCGAAGGTCCTGAACACTGTTGTAGGTGAATTGTTGGTAGAAATAAACATTTATGTGCATTTCTTTCACTAACAATGTGAAAGTTTTGACCAAACAGCTCCAAGAAACTTACCGACACAAATTCGCCAATATACTCAAAGGCACAGTGAGCGATACAGCCATACTGGATGGTGTAACCAACAAAGCCAATCGTCTTCACGAAGAAACCGCGAAACATCCTGCCAATCTTCAGAAAGCCTGAAATAAGAAAAGAGAGTCTACATTTAAAAACAATTATTCACAGCCAACACTGATTTTGTCACACACAGAGCACATTTTCTAATTTCTAAAACTGTTAATGAACATTGAAATCTGAGATTAGAATTAAATCTAGTTTTCTAGTTTTGATATAGGGATATATCCGCAAAATTTTTTTACTGGTTTTTCACCTTTTCCTAATAGTTTATTAAAAATAGCATACAATATGTATTAAAAGCCATTTTCAGTAATCGAAATAAATTAAAATATAACCATTACATGAAAAATTTGACCTAATAAATAAATCTGAAAATTAGAAATAACTTTAAAATGTTAATGAAAGCTATATAGAAATATCTATTTTTTTTTTAAATTGACAAAAGCACTTATCAAATTTACTAAATCTTAAACAGTAAATATATATTCAAAAGCCAATTAAAATTGTATTAATAAATACTATAATAGTATAAACAATAAACAATAGTAAAACAACACTAGTGTATGATAGTTTCAAGACATCCCTGAATGTAAAATATGACATTATATGTGACCCTGGACCACAAAACCAGTCATAAGGGTCAGTTTTTTTTAAACTGTATAAAGATTTATACAAGAATAAGCTCTCCATTGATGTATGGTTTGTTAGGATAGGACAGTATTTGGCCGAGATATAACTATTTGAAAATCAATAATCTGAGGGTGCAAAAAAAAAAAAAATCAAAATATTGAGAAAATCACCTTTAAAATAGTCCAAATGAAGTTCTTAGCAATGCACATTACTAATCAAAAATTACATTTTGATATATTTACGGTAGGAAATTTACAAAATATCTTCATGGAACATGATCTTTACTTAATATCCTAATAATTTTTGGCATAAAAGAAAAATCAATCATTTTGACCCATACAATGTATTTTTGGCTATGGCTACAAATATACCTGTGCAACTTATGATTGGTTTTGTGGTCCAGGGTCACATATTACTATTTTTATTAATTAATGTATGACTAGTTGACCATCCTAACCCATTCTTAACGAGGACCACAACTCTGAAGCACATACTCTAACCGCTACACTTCAACCTCAAATGAAAACCTTAAATTTACATGGAAATTCTCAATTGTAAATCTTACTGAGGGACAAAAACTGATGACACAGGCCTGTGCCAGAGGGTCGAATAAGGGTTTTAAACACTTTGTCACTGAGGTGGTGTTGGTGGGGAAATGCACCTCACACATTTAATGGCTAACGGTTAAAACTGTGAAACCAAAGTGATCATTAGAGATGGTGTTTCATTCTCAGGAGCCTCTACAACCCATCAACAAGACACAAAGAGTGACCCCTGGGCGTCTGACCCTGTCTGAGACAACCCAATCTACACCTGTGGGAGCAGGTGATGCCGCTAGCAGGCACAGGTTCATCTCCTCGAGCTGAAAAAAATAAAGAGAGTTACGCTATGGCCATAGCAACAGAACAGGAGGTCTTTTGTTTGTCCTCGCACCCCAGCACTTTAACTGATAAAACTGTGGTGCGTTGTCTGAATAAACAGTCCATCCTCTCTCAAACTATTGACTTTTCCTTGGCCATCAAGCTAGCAGCATGCGTGAGTCAATAAAGGTCGTGTTTGGATGTTTGTACACTCTTAAAGGAATAGTTCACCTCAAATTTACTCACATCAGGCTGTCCAGATGTAAATGAGTTGGTTTCTTCATCTGAACAGATTTGGAGAAATTTAGCATTACATTGCTTGCTCACCAATGGATCCTCTGCAGTGAATGGGTGGCATCAGAATGAGAGTCCAAACAGCTGATGAAAGCATCACAGTAATCCACAAGTAATCCACACAACTCCAGTCCATCAATTATCTGATCTGTGCTTTCTCTCTTGATTCAACAATTTTTTCACTAGAAAAAGCAGTATTATGAATAAAGGACTCTTATTTTAGCTGGAAACAGTGGTTTGAGGTTAAAAAAATTGTCCTAATGATGAAATAGTTTCATACAAACATGCAGCTTTTTGCTTCGCAAGATGTTAGTTGATGGACTGGAGTTACTTGTGAATTATTGTGATGTTTTTATTAGCTGTTTGGATTCTCATTCCGACGGCACCCATTCCTTACAGAGGATCCATTGGTGGGCAAGTGATACAATGTAAAAATTCCTCCACAAGTGTTTTGATTAAAAAAACAGCTCATACAGATGAGGTCAAAAGTTTGCATCCCCCTTTCAGAATCATTAAAAATGTTAATTATTTTACCAAAATAAGAAGGATCAAACAAAATGCATGTTATTGTTTATTTAGTACTGACCTGAATAAGATATTTCACATAAAAGATAAAAATAATAAAAAAAATAAATCACATAAAAAAAATATTAGTTGAATTTATAAAAATGACCCGGTTCAAATTTTACATCCCCTTGATTCTTTATACTGTGTTGTTACCTGAATGATCCACAGCTGTGTTTTTTTGTTTAGTGAAAGCTGTTTATGAGTACCTTGTTTGTCCTGAACAGTTAAACTGCCTGCTGTTCTTCAGCAAAATCCTTCAGGTCCCACAAATTCTTTGGTATTCCAGCATTGTTGTGTATTTGAACCCTTTCCAACAATGACTGTATGATTTTGAGATCCATCTTTTCACACTGAGGACAACTGAGGGACTCATATGCAACTATTACAGAAGGTTCAAACGCTCACTGATGCACCAGAATTAAAAAAACATGCATTAAGAGCTGGGTGAAAACTTTTGAACAGAATGAAGATTTTTCTTATTTTGCCTAAATATCATATTTTTTCATTTAGTACCGCCCTTCAGAGGCTACAGAATGTAGTTACATATTTCCCAAAAGAAAAAATAAGTTAAATTTACCCTGATCTTCAAATTCAAAAACGTATATATAGGACCTGATGGATTTTTCTGAAGAACAGCAGGCAGTTTAAAACTGTTCATGACAAACAAGGGACTCATGAACAACTATCACTAAATAAAAAAAAACACAGCTGTGAATCATTCAGGTAACAACACAGTATTAAGAATGAAGAGGATGTAAACTTTTGAACGGGGTAATTTTTATTAATTCAACTATTATTTTTTTTTTTTGTGGACTATATGTAAACATCTTTTATGTGAAAGATCTTATTCAGGTCAGTACTAAATAAACAATGACATGCATTTTGTATGATCCCTCTCATTTTGGTAAAATAATTAACAATTTTAATGATTCTGAAAGGGGGATGCAAACTTTTGACCTCAACTCAATCTTGGATGGCCTGAGGGTGAGTATATTATAGGCAATTAAATTTTTTTAACTATTCTATCAAAAATATGGGCTCCAAAATAGGGTTTTTGTTGCAATAGAAGGACCTTTTTGTGCAATGAAAAGGTTCCATGGAACCATCAATGCCAATAAAGAATGTTTATTTTTAACAGTGTATGCATCCACAAAACCTCACTTGGCTGAGAACCCACTCAAAAGATAACCCAACACTTCAACGAGGTGCTGTTTTGTCAGTTCTCGAACTACTTCCTAAAAAGAAACTTTGAAAATCAAGCTCTTGCACAATTAGAAAATGAATCTTCAGAAGAACAACCTCGCTTCGATGTCCAACGAAGGATAAACCTCAATCTTTTCTCCTGAAACAAACCAAAAGAATTAAGGCGAGCCAGCCGAGCAGAAACTGAACAAAACCGAGCCCTATCCCAAAAGCCCCTATTGCCTCGGGAATGACATCTCCAATATGGGGCAGAATTAATCCTCCTGTCCCCCACTTCCTCATCTCAGTCCCAGGCCAAGTGTCAGGTGTCTGTCTCCGTGTGTCACGGAAAGTGCTACACCTAATCCCATTACCCATCAGCCATGTCCTCGCCCCATACCTCTGTCCCCCGCTCCCCTCTCTTTCCATTCTGGTCAGACATCGAATCCACACCTTTGAATCCTCATAATTACGTCTGATACCCCCAACACAAACAGGGTGGACGAGAGTTAGCTGCTCTACCCAAAGGCCCCCTCCGTCCAGGGATGTTTCTGCCTGACTGGATGTAGTCGTATCTCAGGGAGGCAGTGAAAGGGCCAGCTGTTGTTTTGCTTATCAAACTCCAGGGTGGGGGAACAAACTATTGTTTCTAAGCCGTTTTCTCTGGCAATTGATAGCGGGCACAAACTATAACGTATACGCTCACCTTTTAAACCTTTATAAAGCATCTTCTGAGATATACAATACATAGTAACTGCTAGTAACATCAAATACAGTACTAGGGATGTGCAAAATGAAATATTTGACTAGGCAGTTAGTTGCCTGAATGACTACCAATAGGTCTTAAGGAAACACTGCATAAATTGCTGTTTTTGGTTCACCTGATACTGATCTGACACATTTTTAGAAGACTTTCACATAAGTTCTAGCATTCAAAACAGCTAGATGAAAGGCAAACGATTTAAAAAGAATATTCTATCTAATACTCAGGGCGAGGCTCTCAGAAAAAAGCTAAGCTAAGTTGTATGTATGTATGGCTGGATAGGCGGAGGGTGAATTTAAGGATGCAGCTTTTCTGAAAGGATTTTGCTGTGCAAACTGTCTAAATGCTAAAGCATAGCACACTGTCAGCATGCTCAATAAAGTACTGCCTTTTTAAACTTAAAAAAAAAATAAATAAATAAAAAAAATGTATATAAACCTACACTGCAGTTAAAAAAAAAAAAAAAAAAAAAAAAAAAAACTGGGGACATGATTTTTTTAAAAAAAAATGGAATTAATATTTTTACTCAAGATGCATTATATCTATTCTAAAAGTAAAGTATAATGAGATTTATTATGTTACAAAAGATTTGAATTTCAAATCAATTATGTTATTTTGAACTTTCAATTTATCAAAAAAAAAAATATATGAACAATTTTAAACATTGATAATATTAAAAATGTTTTGAGTACCAAATTAGCATATTAGAATGATTTCTGAAAAATCACGTGACACTGAAGACTGGAGTAATGATGCTGAAAATTCAGCTTTGCATCACAGGAATAAATTTCATTTTAAAGCATATTAAAATAAAAAACAGTTATTTTAAATCTTTCAAAACGTTACTGCATTTTTAATCAAATAAATGCAAGCTTGGTGAGCATAAAATACTTCTTTCAAAAACATTAAATCTTACCAACCCCAAACTTTTGAACGGTAGTGTATTTAATCTATAAAAAGCTATTGGACAACTAGTCAACTCAACACCATTCAGATTCTGATAAAAACAAAGAATGTTGATCCAGAAATATGTTCTTCTAATTCTATCCATCATTTTCCTGAAATCTGATTGGCTCCCTCTCTCATTCTCATTCTGACCTCAAGAGACTGTCTGTCGCGTTCATAACGCGGACCAGCTCGGCAGAATGTGTGGCGGAGAACACAGCATCCCCGACTACGTCTAGTCGTCCAATCACCAGCACCGTCACTGTTGTGGGCGTCCAGCATAGGTGAGGATTAAGGATTTAGCATAATAAGATTACACGGCCAGTGAATGATATCAAGAGACAGTCCATATGCGGCCGCCTGGTTTTCCACTGGCACCCTGTGTGTGTGAGAGAGAGAGGCTGGGTGAGTCAGCTGCTTGGAATCAAATGGAGTTTAGCCAAAATCAAACAGACCTTCAGACAATTGAGATTAAATCTCTATTTCTGAACATTCCCTTGTGTGTTCGGAACAAGCACTATCTCCCACATGACTCCCTGGGCGGGGAAGTGACGGAACCAAAATGAATTTTATCTAACAATTGGATAATTAACTCCAAGTCTCCCCTTAATCCAGGATTACAAAATACAATGTATATATATTTGCTACAAAGAGTCACATAGAGCATCTCTGGAGAGCCATCTGTGGCCCCGGACCCCCAAAACCCATAATGCAACAGAAGGGAGAAAGGGTTCCCAGAGAGCTCAGAAGCAGGTGGCATCAAAATGCTCTTTTAATCCTATAAATCTGCTGTAAAACAAACTTTTGAATTTGAACAAATCTCTTGAGACAGAGCTGTCATCAATGTTGTCTTAGCAGCATTTAATCTGATGAACAGCTCTAAATAATAGATCATTTACAGTCTAAACTTTGGCACCAAGACTTGTTGAATTAAGATTAATGTTGTATTATTACATGGCAAATGTTTTTCCATTTCCCATATGAACTTGCCAGCAAGTAAGACAATAACTAAAAAGAACAAGTACTTTGTTCTAAGCATGTGTTCATTTTTATTCTTCAAGTATTGGAAAAATGAAACAAGCTGTTGCATCTTGAACACAGAACATGGGCACTGAATTAATATGGTAGGTGAAGTAAAAGTTGTGAAATAGTGTTTACCTATTAAAATATGTGAAATTGTTCAATTAGACCCTGCATATAGACATTCAGATCCATTGGTCTACGCAAAAAATGTATTACCTTATAGTCTCCATATAATTAATGATGAACTGGAAAATTTTTTTTCTGAAATGACAAAACTGAAATTAAAAATGCTTGTGAGAAGTGATAATTAAGAATTTCAGTCATTTCAGCCTGCAAAACTTTTTTATGCAGTAGTTGCAGATTTTGGTGAATGGGTGCCGTCAGAATGAGAATCCAAACAGCTGATAAAAACATCACAATAATTCACAAGTAACTCCAGTCCATCAACTAACATCTTGCAAAGCAAAAAGCTGCATGTTTGTATGAAACTAATGAAATTTGATGAAATTGCGTGCACAATTGCATATGACAACAAAACTATTCAAGTTTTTGAATACTAAGATGTTTTCTAAGGAAGTCTCTTCTGTTCACCAAGCCTGTTTTTATTTGACCCAAAGTACAGCAAAAACAGTAAAATTTGTAAGTAGTTTTACTACTTTAACCGTTTTCTATTTGACATTAACATATTTTTAATAATAATTTTTTTTTTTTCATTTAAATGCTGATCTTTGAATTTTTGTATTCATCAAAGAGAAAAATCTACTCTGCTTTAAATATTGATAATAATAATAATAATAATAATAATAATAATAATAATAATAATAATAATAATAATAATAATAAATGTTTCTCTATGCAAATCAGCATATTACAATCATTTTTAAATAATCATGTGACACTGAAGAATGATGCTGAAAATTTAGCTTTGATCACAGGAATAAATTACATTTTAAATTACATTTAATATTTCACAATATTACTGCTATTGCTGTATTTTGGATCAAATAAATGCAGGCTTGGTGAGCAGAAGAGAGTTCTTTAAACAAACATTAAAAAACTTTTGACTGGTAGTTTAAATGAATTATTTAAGAAAATTTAATTACGTTTTTGTTTTTAACACTCTCATGTGGAATCATTTGGAGTCCAACACTTCAAATACTGCAGTAAAATACAAGGCTATCCCTTTAAGAGTCATTTACAGAGAAATATATACTGCAAACACCTGGTACACAAAGCAAAGCGTGCAAACACCAGTTCAGGCATTGAGACTGATGTCACACTTGTGTAAAGGTCACAATGACTCCATGGCACCATCTAATGTGCTAACACTCTGCTGACCTCCTGAAATAGCAAAGAAAATAAACAGCAGCCCAGGTGACACTGGAAAGCTGTGCGGTAATTCTGTGCGCCATTGTTCATGATTACCGGATGTATAGAACAAAAATTTGTGCAAAAAATGTTGGTATATATATATGAAGAGTTCAGATGCAAAAGCCTCTAAATCCATCTGACATTTTTCTCTAAAATAAGCATTTTTATCAGGCTCCTATGAATAGGTTTCTATGTAGGTACCGGCACTTCTAATTGAGCTGTATATATATATATATATATATATATATATATATATATATATACACTGTGAATAGGAAAAATATATGCTAATATATAATATATACACTGCTCCAGTCTTCAGTGCTACATGATCCTTCAGAAATCTTTCTAATATGCTGATTTTACAAAAATTAAAAAAAAATCCAGTTGTGACCAGTTCTGAAAAATACTGGTATTTAAAGGCAACATTCTTTTTATGTGTTTTTATGTGTTTACTGTTTAATATTTTAAACTTTCAAATATCCTTTGGAAGGACAGTGAGCAAAAAGAGAGGAACTGAATCTCAAGGCCTGCTTCACAGCTTCTTATCACGGCCCATCTGAATTTAGACATACATGAGGAGCTCAACTTTGGGAGCTTCTGCGGGACTTAAGAAGATTACATAGATTCGAATAGTGTTAACTAAGATGGCGTTCCCCCGAGAACCCAGATGGATGAAGATGAGGAGGGGGGACCTCTCTGATGTTCTCGATCTGCGTGGCAGAAGGCAGCTGAGGGTGGCCTCGCATTGCTCTCTTTGTTCTCATTGGTCCTTCATGTCTGTTGAAAGGGATCGGAGAACATGGAGATTTCATAATCAGGAGGCTATCAGTGTAGCTATCAAAACGAGGCTGGCACCTGGCTGGTTGATGGAGGACAGATGTCTGCATGCATGACATAAAGAAAGCCTGCCTCCATCACTTGATTTTTACTAGAGTCCAATGGAAATCAAATGAATTTTAAAAGAGAGATAATGACTAAAGCCAATTACAGAGTCAATCCCCATAAATATGAACAAAAGCGAAGAGATTTCAAAGGACGCTGAGCTAGTTCTGTAACAATGACGTGACATAAATAGACTAATCTTTATTGAAATGACCTTTGACTGCAGTATGAACCGAAGACGGAGCTGAAAGGCAAACAGATCTTATCGGATGCCCCAAGTTAGGCCTTCTGTTTTGGCTAAATGAGGAAAATCTTACAATTGTCTATTCATTCAATGCCCATCCCTAGCACTGATTTCTTTTTAAATTTAGCCTGCTTTGTTTTTACATTATAGATATGTTTTATTTCATATTGGAAAAAATACAGATTAATGCAGAGCTAAAATGACCTTCCTGTGGGTCATAAATAATAGTAACCACAACCCTATAATTGTCCTCGCATCCAAGATTATTACTTTCCTTTCAACACTAACACAAACAAACCCACCGCAGATGACAATCTAACTTCCTTTCTGAGCAATGCCACTATATTCTTAACCTCAGATTGTGGTAGCAAAGAGAAACATGTTTGGGAAACCCAAACAAGCTGCTCAGGAAACATTTGACATGTTATGACTGTTAGTATTAGCACTATGTGGAACAATCAGATATGAGTTGATAAAGCTGACATCATAAAAATAACATAAGCGATACCAGCATCTGGACAAACTAAAAAGAGCACCTCAACAATAATTGGACCTGTCTAGCGGGTAGCTGTGTGAGAAACTACCACAGCACTAAGGAAATTATTTTTAAAGGAAATTAATGTTATTATTCAAAGACGAGTGACTGAATCAAATAAAATTTACAACAGTGATTTATGTACATAGAAATCATAATAAATGCAAGTATGCAAATCTTTGCTTCCTTATATGAAAATAAAACGTAAAAATATGGGCAAAATAATGTTCCACTGTCAATCAGCAAAATGAAACAACATACTTATTCTGACATGTAAAATAAACATTTTTTTCAGGCTTTTTTTATTAACAGCAAGTTCAAAAGAACAGTATTTGTTTCAAATACAAATCTTTTGTAACACTAAACGTCTTTACTGTCAATTACTTTTGATCATTTTAATGCGTTCATGCTGAATAAAACTATGTATTAACTTCTTTAACAATTACAATTACAGTATTTACAATGTCACTAGTTATGAAAGAAGCTCTGATCTGTTCACTACATCTTCTAGTCCTGTGTAATGTACAAGGGCATCATGATTTTTGCGTTATGACTGTGGGTCAGTTTTAACATCGGTAGCAGGATACAGATACATGATCTACTGCAGGAATGTAATGTGTGATGGAATTAAAAAATCATTTGTACAGTAATCCTACCTGATTCAGGTCCATTCAAAGCGTGATGTCTGTATTTTTTGAGCTCACGTTCACTACGCAGCTGCTGTCAACCTTGAACTCCATTGCATCATCGTCGCTAAACAAGTCTCCTTCTGATTGGCTAAGAGCACAAGAATTCATTCGCTGATTGGCTGTAGCGTCACCGGCGTTGCTGTCAACACCAGAAAAACATGGCGGCTCCCGTTAGAGGCATGACTGGGTCCAGCAGCATAGGCAACACAACTAGTTTTCAGAAAAAAACCCGCAGCAAATTAGTTTCTATCCCTGGTACAAGACCGTCTGTGCAGAACGGACAGCTGTTAGTTTCATCTGGAGTCAGCTCGCTTGACTACGTGATTGGTTCGTACAGTACACTCGGTTTAAGTTTACTGTCAAATGAATGTTCACTATATTCATATTTTTACATGCTTCTCCATCGTATTCATATTTATTAATATATCTCTAAAGAATTCCGCATCAATAGGCTTTTGTCTGCGCTACTGTCACACTTACAATGTATGCAAATATAATGTTTTAACCTCACTGAGAAATGCTCTGATTCCAAAATATAATTTTCTCTTCATTAAGGGTATAATCTTTGCATTACATGAAAATTTACAGTATTATATAAAGCATTTTGTATTTTAAGTCCTGTAATATATTGATTTGATAATGATTACTTTATCTTGGCTTGTTTATATTGTAAAAGTGACTTCACAGATTCCCACATAATAATAACGGCCATCATCATCATTAATCTTGTGATTTTTCATTTTCTTTGTAATTAAATATAATACAACACTCAAAAATAATACACCATATGTGACCCTGGACCACAAAACCAGTCATAAGGGTAAACTTTTTTTAAATGGTATGGTTTGTTAGGAAAGGACAATATTTGGCCGAGATACAGCTATTTGAAAATCTTAATATTGAGAAAATCGGCTTTAAAGTTGTCCAAATGAAGTTCTTAGCAATGCATATTACTAATCAAAAATTATGGTTTGATATATTTACGATAGGAAATTTACAAAATATCTTCATGGAACATGATCTTTACTTAATATCCTAATGATTTTTGGCAATAAAAGAAAAACTGATAATTTCGACCCATACTATTGTTGGCTATTACTACAAATATACCCGTGTTACTTATGACTGGTTTTGTGGTCCAGGGTCACATATACCATCTATATTATGCAACATATATTACTATATTTCTATGTTTTTCAATATTTCATTTTGCAATAAAGCTACTTGCTAAGCATACTCACAGTACTGCGTGTTAACATTTTTACTAATAGCCATTTTAATATTAATGCAAAATTGTGTCTTGCACAATATGAGTTCAACGGAAGTTCAATTTTTTTCTTTCATTGTATGTGTGCTTGTATTATATAGTGTATTATATTGTTTGACAAGTAGATAAACCACAGTATTATGTTCTGCCATTAAGACATATGCACCTTTTCTATAGGTGGTGGCCTGGCTGTTGGAACGCTGCTGCTTGTAGGTAAGAAATAAAGCAATGTCTTTACACTATCATGTCATGTCAGGAAGTTTTCAAAGATGTAATTATTTCTGGCGATTATTATGTTTGCACTCAGCCAATGCTTTGCATGTCATAATGAGTAGTAAAAATATGGGTAAAGTGTTTGATTATTTAAAATAAGGTAATTTTAAATAAACTAATTTTCATTTGTGTAGATTTATATTGGATTAGAAACTTCATTGTGCAAAGTACAATACAAAACCAAAGCCAATGAAACACAGAAGGATCTAACCAGAAATGCAAATAGCAGTAGTGAATATATATATTTTGGGGGTTTATGTACATTTAAGATACAGATAATAACGTAATTCCTTATGATTCTGCAAATCTGCAATCCATTAGGCTGATAGATTGTTAGATGTGAAGATAATTCTGGTTACAGACTAATTATGTCTTTTCAAATTCATACACTTTTCAAGTATATAGCAGTTTGACAGATGGAAAATTGAGGGTCTTTCTGCTTCTCTTCATCTTTTTTTTTTGGAAGATCTTTTTTTTGATGTGGCTCATTATTGTCAAAACATATATTCATGAGCATCTTATATCTTTACGGCTAAATTTCTATTCTTTGCATTCTTTTGTCATGTTGGAGTCATTCTTGCACTTCATTGGAAGCTGATTGGTTACGGCCCGGTCGAGGTCACGCATGTCCCCAACACGTGACCCACATGAAAGATACCACAACTGTGAGACGAGTAGAAGTTTATACTTTCTAAATTGCGATATTAGCTTTATTTAATACAACAAATGACTTTTTTTTTTCTTTCAGTTGTTATTAACTTAAAAGTGGAGGGTGTCATTTTTGTTTCAAATTGTGCTAAAGCAAATGGTAAAAAATTAATGTTTTTTTATCTTAACACTTCCCCATCCTGCCATTGGTTGGTTGAATAGATAGCTCCGCCCCACATTTACATCATTGGTTGAGCCAGCATTGCTGTGTTGGACTGGTTGGGATACTAAATATTTTATAGTGCCAAAGTGTTTGGTGATCAGTTTAATTTTCAGCATATTAAACTATTATAGAATACACACTTCCACGTAGGGTCAGATTTGTAAGCTGTTGAAAACTGAGCTGTTATTATTTGATGGAACAGTGATTAAAATAAATGATAGAAGTGTCCCCAGAGGTTGCACATTTAATTCCGATTTGTATTACCGGTGCCATTGTGAATCAGTGGGACTCAGACGGCAAACATATGGAACCAGGAGGGCAGAAGTGTTGACCTAAATTTCCCCTGCAGCTTTGAGTGACTGACTCACACTCACTGCACACACACACACACACATGCTGAAGTATGGGTTGCATTATTCCTTCTCCAAAAGAGAGAGACACCCTCTCTTCTCTGCATCAGAAAGGATAGGAAGTCTCTAGATGTCCCACCTCTTGGGTGACTGATATGTGCCAGAGTCATGTTGTCTCTACAGCACAGATATGCACCCCCAACGCATCCCCGAAACACCCCCGCTAGGCTAATAGCACCCGCAGGTTTCATTTGTAAGGCTCCATAGAAACGCAACCACAATAGGCCCCATCTCGAGTGGGCCCATCTGGGTGGCTTTGTCGGGGCCGCCGAAAGCCACAAAGGCCTGCTGACCTAGAAACACATCAATAAGAGAGAGGGGAGTTCTTCCAATGACAAATTGAAGAGCTGAGGAATTGTTGTTTTCTTTCGTTGGTGATGGAATATGAGAGGCATCCAGGTTTGTAGGCAGAATCGGGATGAGGACAGGAAACCCCTCTTTCTCTCCTGCTGTCGAAGGAATCCTTCAGGGGTCACGCAGTGGCTTTAGACCTGTGTGGGTTTGAGGGTGTTTGTCAGGAAGAATGGAAGGTTGAAACTGTCAGTGTGTGTGTTTTTGTGCTGGAGAGGAGAAAAAAAAAGCAGACTGTGAGTGTTTCTGAGCTGGCCATTGCTCAACTCTATTACAGGAGGTCAGATTTATTTATTTTATTTTTTATTTTTATTTTTTTTAAATCAGCACTAAACCAATTGGGGAAGTTCCTTTAAAAAATAATAATAATAATAAAAAAATGTAGGTTCAGTAGAATTTATTGTTCAAGAAATTAAGTTTTATTCAACAGTATTGCATAAAATTGATAAAAAGTAAATACTTTTATAGGGTTATAAAATAATTCAATTTTTATTTATCAAATAATCCATGGAAAAAATCTGTCATGGGTTCCACTAAAATATAAAGCTGCACAGCTGTTTTCAACATTGATTATAATACGAAATGTTCCTTGAGCAGCAAATCAGAATCTAAGAATGATTTCTGAAAGATAATGTGACACGGAAGACTGAAGTATTGATTCTGAAAATTCAGCTTTGCGTCACAGGAATAAATTACATTTTAAAATACATTATTAACATAAATAGTATTTTAAATTTGTAATAATAGTTTGCAGTTTTTTATGTTTTTGCTTTATTAAAAAATGTATAATGCATAAAAAATTAATCTTTGGTTAACATAAGAGTCTTACAGACCTCAAATTTTTGAATGCTACTTTAACTAATAACAATACGTAACTAGGGGTATGTGATAATGACAAAAATGATATCTCTATTTTCTGGAATTTTGTTAATAACCATAATTAGATGATATTTTGCAGAGTGTGTTATTGTGCTGGCAGGTTTTAGACCACCATGGACAGCTGACTCCCAAAGCTTTTGATATAGAGGAAAATATACTTTAAATATAAATCTAAAAAACGCCAGTAGATCGCAGCAAATCTCTGCATAAGTGAGTCATTGAGTCATTCATTCAACCGATTCATTCAGACGGCTGATTGATTCAAAGACAAAACACCATGGTATGTTGCTCAGAAATGCAAACTAGTTCTGCAGTGGCTTTGTTTGGAACTATTTTCGTTGTCGAGATACAGCAAAAACGAGCTGTTGTGTCTTAAATGTAAATCACTTAATGTTAACTTGTTAATTGAGCTGTTTATCAAATCAGTACCACATTTGCAGTGCTGATATTTGGAGAAAAATGTCACTGTTCGTGTGACATTAACTACTGTGTATCAGATGATATAAATACAAAATACATATAGAAGTCATAAGGGGGCATTTTTGCTCCCTTATCTTGAATTTTGGGGCAATACTAAATGTATTTTAATAGACTAAATCAGGCAGTGAAAGCGTAAAACTCTACAATGCTATGGAAATGATTTACATTAGGGCTGTCAAATGATTAATCGTGATAAATTGCATACAAATAAAAGTTTGAGTTTGCCTAATATGTTTGTGTACTGTGTGTAATAATTATGTATATATAAATACACACAATACAAATATAAGTTAATGTATATATTTAAGAGGAATATGTTATGTACAAAATATTTTTATTTACTGTATATATAATATAAATTATAAAAATTATAATAAATACATATATTTGTAAATATTTCTTAAATATATACGTGAATGTGTTTGTATTTATATATACATAATAATTACACACAGTACACACACACATATTAGGCAAACTCAAATTTTTTTGTATGCAATTAATCGCGATTATTTGTTTGACAGCCCTACAGTCAATCTTTTTTTTCTTTTTTTTTTTTTTTTAACCAAATTATTTTGAAAATGATGAACCAAATTACTAAAATGAATCTGTTTTAAATGTTTCAATTGAGATACAGTGGATAATTCAGATGGGCATGTTTGACTATAGAGTGTTTTAACAACACGTCATCAATCGGCCATTGGCGGCACTGAATGTAAACAATGCCTCTGAACTGAACTCGCATATTTTGCTGATTATTGCTGCTGAAAATGGTCAATTATTGTCATATTTTGGGCTGTACTAATCGGTCGAACCGGAAAAAACGTTTGGAGTACTATTAGACTGCCAAAAGTTATAACATATCAAGGAGAAGTGTGCAAAAAACTGTCTGAGGAACAAAAAGTGTTTGTGGTTGGCCACTGAACCAGGAGAATCTTGACAACATTCGTCTTTGTTCTTATAGTTTCCGGTCAGGTAGGTGAAATATTAGGCTAATGCTTTAATTACTTACGTGCTCGTACGTATCTTTACCACCTATTAACTTTAGTTTGTCAAAATATTGTCCCCTTTCCTGCTTACTAAGTCCTATATGATTTAGCAGCTTCCACACATTTTTTCTATGGTTTAGACAGCATAAATTAGCAAACAACGTATTCAGTAGTACATTAACTCTGCGGTCCATACTGTTGTTTACACCCGGGTATCGGCAGTATGGCCGCACATCCGGTTAACTCAGCAAATCGTGGTGTAGATGCACTGCAAACCCACTATTGATTATTGCCAATCAAGCAACTGCCACTGGAATGAATTGGAAATGCTAACAAATAACCTTCTCTATCTTTTTTGGTGCTTTCTTGGTGCTTTCAGGGTGTTATTATGTACGAAAATGTGTGAAACAGTAATAGTAATGGCATTTTTTTAAGGCATTAGTAATACCTTCTGCCTTTTTTCTCAAAAAGAAATAGTTCTTCATCTATGAAAATGTTTATCTCAACACCTCAGAACTATGATGTAAATGTTTGTCTGTATAACTGTATCTGGTTCTATCACTGAAGGTTCATCAGAGGGTTGAAGAGCTGTTTTACAGATCAAGACAGGTGTTCTTTTCTCTTACCCTCAGTTCTGCTTTGTGACGGACATACGTGTACATTACCACTACAAGAGGAATTATGTGTCATATTCACACATTTCACATACAGTGGAGTTACTGATGGATGCCGAATTTATTACAATCACACTGGCTCTTTGTGCTGTCGTCAGACATACCATGTGGCACGTATCACAAAGCGGCTATTGTGTTTGGCATCACTGGCAACCAGAATAAACAGTTGTTTTCTTATTTCTTCTGAGGTTAGTTTTGTTTTTGTTCTCTGTGTTGGGATATTTACAGTATCTGATGTGATGGTGACTCTCTGGCCATTCTTTTGTCACAAGGAGTGTCAAAAGGCTCACTGCTCTATGTTTTGGTCTAGTTTAGGTTGATATATGTGGCATTGATGGTGATTTCTGTTCACAGAGGAGGACCGCTATGACAGCTACTCTCGCATGCTGCTCAAGTACTTCCTGGCGGAGGGAGTTGTGTGCGGACATGAACTCTTCCTGGCATCCGCCCGAGATCACCCTGATGAGATCATGCAGGTATGAAGAAAATCGAATCAAGTGTTTGCACTCTGCCTGTTTGACACTTTGGTTCTGTGAACTCCAAATACATCAAAATCTGTTATTTACAAACATATTCTCTTTATGTAACTAGTACCTGGCCCTCAAAACAATAAACCTGGAGAAATCTGTGTGTCTTTATCAGTAAAATATTTTTCTCTGCGTTGGCCGGGAACAGTGTGACTGAACATGACACAATGCCTGTATGTATTATTATGACTGTGGCATAGTCTGATTTTTGTATCTACTTTTGGTCTAAGGACTCTTTGAAACTGTGTTTTCTTTTTGTTATTTTTATTTTGCTGTGTTTGGAATAGAATACCATACCATAGTAGTCATACTATTATTTTTCTGTTATTGTTCTTGTATTATTTTATTTTATTTTATTTTATTTTCATTTAATTTTTATTCCTTTTTATTTCATTTTATTTTATTTTATTATTAGCAGTGGTAGTGGTATATTTTAGTTTAATTTGACATCGTTCACATCTTGCTTTATTATTTGAACACCTTTTTTATATATTTTTTTTGACATCATTCACATCTGAAATCATTTGTCGTCTTGCTTTTTTTTATTTGATTAGACATTTTATTGTTTTGTTTTTTTCAATTTGACATCTTTCACATATTCTTGCTTCATTATTTCATCAAACATTTTTATTGTATTCATTCATATTTTTTATTTATACTTTTTTGACATTTGCATTATCTTGCTTGATTATTTGATCAGAATTTTTTATTTTATTTAGACATTTGCATATTTTCTTACTTTTATGTATTTATTTGTTTGTTTGTAGCAGCAGTAGTAGTATATTACAATTTTTTGACATTTTATTTTATTTTATTTTAAAATCATTCATATCTTCTTGCTTCGTTATTTGATTAGACATTTTGTTTTTTTTTATTGTTTTTTTTTTTTTAATTTAACATCTTTTACATATTCTTGCTTCATGATTTTCTTTTTATTGTATTTTATTTTTGACGTTTCGGTTTTATTTTATTTGATTTAATTTTTGACATCATTTGCATGTTCTTCCTTGCTTCATTATTCAGCCAGGTATTTTATTTTATTTTATTTTATTTTATTTTATTTTATTTTATTTTATTTTATTATTTTACTCACAGAGTAAGGCTGTGAGGCAACAATGTAGAATGCATCTGTTCAAAATGTGCATACTGTTTTTTGTTCTGCATTAAAAAAGGTACAATGCTAGGCAGTACTCATGTACTTTAAGCAGTACACTAATTTTCCATTACAAACATAGCCAGTGTTTTCTCTCTCTTCTCCTTCCCCATCTAAGCCTTCATAGACTGATACATGAATGTTTTTGTGTGAGAGCTCAGGGAGTTACCTGTGAGCGTTAACGAGTCTCACCTTAATGACAGTGGACAGGAGTTCCTCTCTTGCCGGCCCCTGATTGGCCCCCAGTCAACACAAGCTTAATGAGGGCCTGTTGTTGCCCTTCAGACAGTTCCTGCATTGAGCTGTTATTTGTGAAACAGTCTCTGTTTTTTGTTATTGCACGGTCTGTACGGACATTCCCCTTAGGGAGACAGTTCCCACCTTCATTTTGGCATTTTTTGGCATTAACGACAGCATCAACCCTGTTGTTTAAACAACAGCTTTTAAAGTGCTAGCACCATTTTGATGTGTTTATTCATATTTTTGGCCTTGTTAAAACGGGTCACTTGACATTCATTTCCCTTTTCACAGTGAGCTTTGGCCAAGCTTTAGTCTACCTAGGTACAGTGTAAAAAAAAAAAAAACTATATATATAGAAAACATATTTGAGATGAAATATAGACAGTGTATTTGAATTGTCAGATATAAAAATATGTAGTAATTTATTAATTGGTTTAATTATTTTTTTTAAATACAAGCAACACACTTTTAAAATATATGATAAAAATTATTCCAAATATTTGATAAATGCTGTTTCAATTTTAAATGTTTCTCTAAATATATTAAGAAGGTCAGGTAAAAAGTCTTTCCATATTCAGATTACATTTATGAACTAGTATAAACATTTAAGAATTAAATTTCAGTGGGTGCAAAAAAGTTATAACCATAACACAGAGGCATTATTCTGTAACTTTTGCATTAATTTTCTTCTCTTTAAAAAATATTTCAAAATTCTTGTTGTTTTTATTATTAATAGTATGTAAATTAGTTAAGTAATGTTCTGTCTTTTCATATTCTCTAAATAGGAACTCCCTTCTCCAATTGTGGATGACGTTGGCGGCATGAAAATCAGCGAGGGTCAATCTCAACCAAGTGACCCAGAGAATCCAGACACAATGAAAATCGCCTGGCGCTACCAGAATCAACCCAGAGTTCAGGTAAAAAACCATCTGTAGTGAAGTCTGTCCTTCTATTCAGTAAAACACTGAGAAATCAACCCCACACATTTACATTCATTTTAACTTCATTAAATTTTTTTAAATTTATTTATTGTACAACACAGTGGTTCTCAACTGATTTTGCTTCAGAACCCAGGTTTACATTAGACATCAAGTGACGACCTGCACTGTAACAAAATAATGTATCATGTTGTTTATCAAGTAAGCAAATGCCCTTAAAATTATACATGCAAAAGTATAACATTTTTTTACTTTACACATAGAAAAATAGGGATTTAAAATGTTACCTTGTCTTCTTTGTACCTTTTTTTTTTTTTTTTTTTTTTTTTTACCCCTAATAGGTAGTACATTAAGTGTACTTATTACTACTCTAAGATACAAATATGTACCTATTAGGTGTAAAAAAGGTACAGAGATGTCCTTTTAAGGGTACTGCTCCAGCAACAAGCTGTTGTACCCCAAAAGGTACAATTTTAAACCCCTATTTTTCTGTGTGTATCAGTAATTTACTGAACAAATGCATTGTGTTTCGCACAAACAGTATTAGTCTTTATTGCTAGTGAATTTACTTCAGAGTTATAATAGTTAACTAAAACAATGAAACATTTTGGTTACTTATAATAAATGTTAACTGAAATAAAATATTTGAAAACTTAAACTCATTTTATTTCAGCTAGTTTCTCATTCTTGTTTAATGTGAAATACTAAAATAACAGAGTAAATGAACTAAAACTAATAAATAAAAATGAATAAAAACTATATAACACAAAATAATAAAAATGTCAAAAACATAAAACAAAATTACAAAAACATTAAGTAAATTTAAAGTAAAAATAGATAATATAAAATGTGGTGCTGTCAAACAATTAATTGCGATTAATCGTATCCAAAACAAACATTTTTGTTTACATAATATACGTGTGTGTACTGCATATATTTATTTTTTATATATAAATACACACATATACATATATATACGTTTACATATTAATTTAATATATTTTTGTATAATATAAAATATATGAATATAAATATTTGGATGTAAATACATGTAAATATTTTCAAAATATATACTGTGTGTGCCTTTATATATACATAATAAATATACACAGTACACAGACATATTATGTAAACAAAAACTTTTATTTTGGATGCGATTAATCACGATTAATCATTTGACGGCACTAAATTTTATTCAAAATATTGACAAAAACCATAATAGTGCAGCATCGATGATGAGTAATTTAAAGTCTTCACATAGTTTTCTTTGTTTTTTGAGAGTGAGTGCATGTCACACAACCTGTCCATGTTGGCATCAGTTTTAATTGTCTAGCTTTAATGCCAAAATACCACAGAGTTTGGCTGAACTACAACTTTCGATATCAACAACAACTGCTATGGAAAGAATTTAAAAATTGACAAGCCTCTTTAATTTGCTATGCTACCCATGTAAGATATGGTAAATTAGTTGCATTTTCTTATTTGCTTTTAGCATTGTTTTATACATACTGTCCACAAACCAATCAGAAATGCAAGACATTTTTGGAGTTTAGAATCACTTTTATTTAAATTCAGAAAAGGGGGGTGGGAAAAAATAGTGTCCTATAATAAATATATCAGTTCCTACCCACCCATCGCTGTGAATGGGCTTTCGCTGCTCTCATTCACAGTTTAGGTGGATTACTCACGCTTAGCTGGTTATAGGTGGACTTAAAACCCAAAGAGACAGGAGGACATGGAGCTTCTATTCAACCTCAAGCCTTTTACAATGGAACAGCAGCCTCCGGCTCCCCCAAATCCCTTCATAGCCCTCACCGTGGCGTCCGCGCGCCCCTCTTTCTTCCGTTTTGAGAAAAGGCCCCTCCTGCCAGCCCATAATCCACATTGCTATGGAGATTAAAGGGGGACACCAGAGAGTCCACAAAGATTTCACTCATTCTGCCGGCATTTCGGACAACTTTCAGCTCATTCTCTTCCCTTCTCATTGGATATTTTTAGTCTTGTTTCCTTATTTCGTCCTCCTCCTTTCTCTTCCCCTCCCGTTCCTGTCTCAGAGGGGATACTTACCCTCCTTAACCTTTATCATACCTCTGTCCTCTTCACAAAGCACCAGTAAATCTAGTAAGGGATTTGCATCCTAAACATAGAGCGTCCCCCTCGTTTCTTGTTCTCAATGGAGACGTCAGATCAAAGTTCAGTCAGTCAAAACCCATCCCGTAACGTTAAAGGGGTCGACCTGACCGGCCCACTAAATGAGGATGAGCGGCAAGCTGTCAATCTCCGAAGGAGGTGCTGGAACACATAAGAGTCGCTGATCCAGATCAGGAGAAGATTAGGGGCTCACCTCGCTACTCATTAGAAACTCTGGAGCAAAAACCAGACCCCCTCACAACCTGAGGAAAACATCTGCCCGCGTGCAAGTGTGTTTTCCTAAGTCCAATTGGTTGGTCTCTTCAGAAAGTGATTATGTTCTCAGTGGCTTAACGAATCATCTGGGTTCCTTACAGTTTAACAATAGTTAAACCATCAATGGTAGCTAGAAGTTACAGAGTCTTTCATATGCTTAAATTTCTTGTCATTGTGTTATGTAAAAAATGGTCCACTATGACTCCAGTCATCAGGCCAATTCTCATTGTACACAACTGTTCAAAAGTTGGTCAGTAAGACTTTTAGAATACATTAAATTAATGTTGCGAAAGATTTATTTAAAATAAATGTTCTACTTTTGAACTTTCTATTCATCAAAGAGTTCTAAAATATGCTGTATAATTGTTACTGCAAAAATATTAAGCAGCACAACTTTGATGATAATAAGAAATGTGTCTTGAGCACCAAATATTAGCATATTTGAATAATTTACAAAGGATCATATGACACTGAAGACTGGAGTAATGATGCTAAAAATTTAGCTTCGCAATCACAGAAATAAAATTAATTTTAAAATGTATTAAAGTAGAAAACAATTATTTTAAATTGTAATAATATTTCACAATATTACTGTTTTTATTTTTTTAGATTTTTGAAACAGGTATATTGAATTGTAACAGTATGTGACCCTGGACCACAAAACCAGACATAAGGGTTATTATTATTATTATTATTATTATTATTATTATTATTATTATTACTTTTTTTATTAGATTTATTAAATTAGATTTATAAGTAATCTGAAAGCTGAATAAATAAGCTTTCCATTAGGATAGGACAATATTTGTCCAAGATACAACTATTTGAAAATCTAGAATCTGATGGTGCAAAAAATTCTAAATAAAATTACCTTTAAAGTTGTCCAAATGAAGGTCTTAGTAATGCATTACTAATTTAAATGTATTACTAATCAAAAATTAAGTGTTGATATATGTAAGGTAGGAAATTTACAAAATATCTTCATGGAACATGATTTTAATATCCTAATGATTTTAGGCATTAAAGAAAAATCGATAATTTTGACCCATACAGTGTATTTTTGGCTATTGCTACAAATATACCCGTGCTACTTAAGCCTGGTTTTGTGGTCCACGGTCACATATTACTGTTTTTATTATTTACATTTTATTTAACATTTCTTTTTTAAAATCATATTTTAAAAAATCGTCCTGACCTCACATTTTTGAATGCTATAGTGTGTAAAGTACACATATTTATTTACTACAAACTATGCTAAAATGATTGAGAAAAATATCTGTACATAGACATGACAGTCTATGGGTGTAAATAGGGTCTAAAATTGACTTCATATCACTTAAGTCAGCAAAGGTATGGTTATAATACTTTTAGGTTACTTTTAGGTTAGGTTAAAAAAAAAAACATGCTTTACTGTTCCCAGTTTGTACATAATTGCTGACAATGGATTTGATTACAATTCCTTACTTAATGACATGATGCATCATCAGATTTGTCATTTGGTCATGATTCTGTTTGATTATTATGATTTGACTCATAATTATTTGTATGTTTGAGGCACAGAAGTAGCTGTAGCAACAATTAAACATGTTCATGCAGGAAGTAGATTGGGGATGTATATATTTGCAACTGATAAGCCAAATAAATGTATTGTTGTAGTAGTTTAATGGGATAGTTCAGCCACAAATGAAAATTCTGTCATTCCAAACCTGTAAGACCTTCTTTCATCCTCAAAACACAAATTAAGATATTTTTGATGAAATCCGAGAGCTTTCTGACCCTGCATAGACAGCAATGCAACTACCACATTCATCGATATACATCAGAACATCGATAAATTAGTCCATGTGACATCATTGGTTTGGAACGACATGAGATAAAAAATAAATTCTAAGTAAATAATGACAGAATTTTCATTTTAGGGTGAACTATCCCTTTAAAATTCATTAATTCTGTGTTTAGTGCATTTTACACCCCTAGAGAATAAAGATTTTGTTATATGTGTTTTCTTTTTGTTTATAGACTGCTTTGGCGTCATCAGTGAGGTTTGGCCATTACTATGACGTTTCCAAGACCATGGAGCCTGAACTACGGCAAGCGGCCAAATTCCACAGTTTTTACCAGCTACAAGAATCACCAGTAACCACAGGAACAAGGTAACTACTATCATCCACTTGAATATCTGTTAGGACTATCAAAATAAATGTTCATAATACGATGTTTACATGACCAAAAATTTGCATTCACATTTTGTTTGCAGGATTTTTTTTTTAATGTTTCTGAAAGAAGTCTCTTATGCTTACCAAGGCTGCGTTTATTTAATCAAAAATACAGTAACTGTAAAATTATGAAAAATTGCAAATTTAAATATTTTATTCCAGTAATGCAAAGCTGAATTTTCAGCATCATTACTCCAGTCTTAAGTTCCAGATCCTTTAGAAGTCATTTTAATATGCTGATTTGCTACTCAAGAAACATTTCTTATTATTATCAAAGGTGAAAACAGCTTAATATTTTTATAATATATATATATAATATATTTTTCAACATTTTTAAATAGATACAATTCAGAAGATTTAAATTTATTTTAAATGTCTTTAATAATAATGTGAAAGTCTGTTATTACTTTTAATCAATTTAATGCATCCTTTGCTGAATAAAATAATAAATATCTTTTAAAAAAAAAATGACACCACACTTTTTGAATAGTGCTATGTATATTTCATCTTCAGAGTATCAAACAAAGGAGCGCTATGCAGTTAAAAGTCGAAAGTATTAAGTAGGAATATTTACCATCCAACTTTAAATGGATCATCTTGTCTTGCGGAAATATCTATATTGCCCTGACAGTGCTTTTATTATTACTCATGGAAGTTCATAAAAGAATGCTGATGATTAGACACAGCTTAACCAAACATTATAACCAAACACACGCACAGCCTTCTGCACTTATCTTTGCTGTACTGTATGTCCTTACTTCTAGTATGATAAGTGCGCTAAGTATCGTCACATATCTCCAAGAAGAAAATGCTTTCTCAATGGTGATGTCATGTTTCTGAGGAACACATCTACGCAATTTCGTTTTATGATGGGTGTTCAGCCTAATAAAGGTTTTCGTAAAAACGTCTCTGTACTTCCAGGTCCTTGCCAGCGCTGCGAGAGACAGGCTCGAGTCTTCAGTGATGTTTGCAATGCGGTTGTTTTATGGTTGCGAGGGGTGCGTGTGTAGAGGAGGCAGGAGCTGTGGTTGCATTAAAGTCTACGGCACGGCCGCAGTGCAAACAAATCAATCTGGAGCCCCAGGTTCATGGAGCCTCTCTCTGCTTTTTATGTCCGCAAACAAAAAGGTCTTCTAATTGTTTATCTGCATAACAGCACCATAGTGAAGGGGCCGTGTTCCCAAGCATATGTTTACTCGCATCGGTAAATGTGTTCCTGTGTGGCGATACTGTGTCCGCGGAACAGCTTGTGCCGTGGCAGCAACGTGACGGATGCCGTGGCCGACGTAGGTGTTGCTTTTGGAATTTTGCCGTCATTCTTCCTTCAGCGTGCAGTTTATGATGATTTTATGACGTGTTGTAATGGAATCATAAAGCTTTTAGCCATTAGCTGTTTTAGCACACCTTTTAGATGCGTTTCCGCCCCATAGGAGCACAAAGAGACTTTATTCCTAGTACATTTAATGATGAAAAGCATCGTCATGTAATGTTATGTATGTCTGTTTTCTAACACTTTCAAAGTGACGTTTTCAGTTTTATCCGAGGCAGGTGAACGTGAGCATGGCAGATTTACTACGTTGATTGTTTTATGTATCGCAGTAGTTTGGAAATTAAATGTCTGGTGATTTGCCCTGAAAGCTCAATCAGTTTTATCTGAAACAGATGAATGTGAACGTGGCAAAATTATTAAAAGAGAAGTTCACTTCCAGAACAAAAATAATAATTTACTCACCCCCTCGTCATCCAAGATGTTCATGTCTTTCTTTCTTCAGTTGTAAAGAAAGTATGTTGTTGTTGTTCTTGTTGTTGTTGTTTTTTGAGGAAAACATTTCAGGATTTCTCTCCATATAGTGGACTTTTATTGTGCCTGTGAGTTTGAACTTCCAAAATGCAGTTTCAATGCAGCTTCAAAGGGCTCTAAACGATCCCAGCCGTGGAAGAAGGGTCTTATCAAGCAAAACAATTGGTTATTTTCTAAAAAATAAATAGATAAAAATTACAATTTATATACTTTTTAATAACCTCAAATGCTCATCTTGTAGCTCTGTGTGAACTCTGTGTATTCCAGTTTGTGACAGTTAGGGTAGGTCAAAAAACTCCCATCTCATTTTCTTCTCCAACTTCAAAATCATCCTACATCGCTGTTTTATCCTTTTTTCTAAAGGGCGTCTGATCTTCTTTGCATGTTCACTTTGTAAACACCGGATCGGTACTTCTGCAGCAATGTAGGATGATTTTGAAGTTGGAGGAGAAAACGAGATTATTCCTCAGCTGGGATCGTTTAGAGCCCTTTGAAGCTGCATTTAAACTGCATTTTGAAAGTTTAAACTTGCGGGCACCATAGAAGACCACTATACAGAAAACATTCCTGAAGTGTTTTCCTCAAGAAACATAATTTCTTTATGACTGAAGAAAGAAAGACATGAACATCTTGGATGACAAGGGGGTGAGTAAATTATTTGTATTTTTTTGTTTTGTAAGTGAACTTCTCCTTTAAGTTGGTTGTTTTAACATCATGGCATTGCACTATGTTATTATGGCACTGAAATATTTGGTTTTATCAAAACAGATTTATCATGGCAGTTCAAAAATGAAATGAGTAGAGATTGGAAATAGACAAATGTGAATGTGGCAAAATGATTACGTTGTTGTTGTATGTATCGTAGCAGTTCAGAAATTAAATTTCTTGTGTGTGATGCTAAAAGTAGGGCCCTATGAAATCTGTTTTATTTTTTTTCCAAATTCCGTTTTTTTTCCATTTCATTTTAATGGTTAAATGAAAAAATCTAAATCAAAATGCATGTCTAATGAATTGAAATCATCAAACTTATACAATTTAACAGCAATTTATTCAAAGTTTTACATTTTAGGGCCCTTAATTTTATCTTTTGCATTAATTTTATGGATTCCAATTTAATGGTTTTATTAAATTTTAATAATTAAAAACATCTGTAATTAGTTGATTTTATTACCAAAAAAAATTATTATTATTTTATCCCCCCCACCCACCCCCCAGAAATACTGTGTTGTGTATTTACATTTTTCTTGTAAATAAATTCTGGTAAATATTCTTTAAAAATAATGGTATAATCATTGTATTAGCAGTTGTAGTACTATCATTACATTAAGTAAAGTACATTAAGTGTATTTATATATATATATATATATCTGTCACAGTTTCTTTAAGTTAAACCGAACTTTTATTTTGATGCATTGCTGTGAAGACATTTATGTTTGTATATGATATGATGAGAGTTTTTCTCAAAAGAAACGGTAAAATAGTGATAAAGTGACTCCCAGAGATTTATGTGTTCATGTAGTCTTATTTTGAGGTTAAAAACACCTTAAGAGACACGAGCACTTCAGTATGTGTGGTGTAAACGAAACCGCGCATCTGCGCCATTCCTTCACACACAGACAGATAGAAAATACCAGATTCACTTTTAAATAGTATTTTCGCAGCTTACTATTCACAGACACTAGTCCATATCGAGTTTTGATATGTGTTCTAAACACATATGTGTAAACACATTGATATGTGTTCTAAACATTTTTGATTCATTAATCCAAAAAAATGGCAAAATCTGTGACATCCCGCGTTATACAGTAAATCCCATTTTTATGACTTGACGATTCCGTCTGCGTTTTCTGCATCGCGGAAATCAAGGGCGCTATAAAATGTTAATGCTCTTCTGTGTTTGAAAGTAACATGCAGTCTACACTAAACCTAACCAAAAATGTTGAGCAAATGTGAGATAAAAATGTACTTGTTGAAGCAACTGTGCCATTTTAGCACTACATTGCAATGTAGTGCTGTATCAGGTGAGCTACAGAGCAATTTTACTATGTTAGAGAAACCATCCATATGGAGCCAGTTATGTGATGAAAATGTCAAATGTATTTGTTTCATGCATTATGCTAAAAGTGTTTTGAGGTCACATAATAGTATTGCGCAGGGAACTGCACAGAAAAAAATCATTTTAAACGATAATCTGCTTTGTAATCATAATTTAATAAAAGAAATAAAACTGTAGCTGTTTTACTGCCTTTACTGCTTATTTGAGCTGTAAACTGCTGCGAATTATGTATATATAGGTGCATTTTTATAGTTTTGCAATGAGCCTATGTTGGTAATTTTGCCATAAAGAACAATTGGAGGCAGAATCAGATGTAAAAAAAAAAAGAAAAAAAAAAAAATGCTTCCTATCCCTTTCAAAGAAATCAATTAATCAGCAAGCTAAAGCGACGACCAAATGTCTTGAGATGCAAAAAGCTCTCATTGTCTTTCTGCGTTTCACAGCTCATAGAATAAAAAGCCCCATGCCGTTTCCAGACTGTTAAATCGCTCCATTTCACTACGTGGCGTAATTGGCACAAATTGCTCTCCAGGTGAAAGCGGAGCCTGTTGTTTAAGACGGATGCTACCTCCATCGCCCCTCTGGTCCCCCTCTTGCTCGTATCACTGTGATCTTAATTAGCTCACCTGTCGGCCATTATCCTCTACGGACGGCACCTTAAGCGATCTCGCTCTGTTGGGCTGCTGCGGTCTCTGTCTCAGACACAATGGGGGAGTGTCCTCTTTTGATTGCCGCCACCCCCACATCCCCAGGTCTTAATCAAAGGAGGGAAACACGTGTTTCACCCCATTAAGAAGCAAATCAGTGAGGTGGGTTCAGAGCGTGAAATTGCACACTGCTGTTCAGAAGTTTGGGGTCAATGATATATTTTCTTAAAGAAATTAATACTTTTGTTCAGGAAGGATGCATTTGATCAAAATGTTACGGAAGATTTCTGTTTTAATTAAATGCAGTACTTTCTGTTTATCATGTGACACTGAAGACTGGAGTAATGATGCTGAAAATTCAGCTTTGTTATTGCAGGAATAAATGACATTTTAAAATATTTTAAAACAGAAAATGGTTCTTTTGAATTGTAATACATGACCGTGGACCACAAAACCAGTCATAAGTAGCACGGGCATATTTGCAGCAATAGCCAAAAATACATTGTATGGGTCAAAGTTATCCATTTTTCTTTTATGCCAAAATCTTTAGGATATTAAGTAAAGATCACGTTCTGTGACGGTATTGTAAATTTCCTACCGTAAATATATCAAAACTTAATTTTTGATTAGTAATATGCATTGCTAAGAACTTCATCTGGACAACTTTAAAAGTGATTTTCTCAATATTTTGATTTTTTTTTTTTTTTTTTTTTTATAAATCTCAGTTGTGACCCTGGACCACAAAACCAGTCATAAGGGTCTTTTTTTTTATTATTATTTTTTTTTTAAGGATAGGACAATATTTGGCAGAGAGACAACTATTTGAAAATCTGGAATCTGAGGGTGCAAAAAATCTAAATTTTGAGAGAAAAATATCCAAATGAACTACTTTTGATTGCTAATCAAAAATTAAGTTTTGATGTATTTACAGAAATGTAAGGTCATTTGCAAAATATCCTAATGATTTTTGGCATAAAAAAGATAATTTTGACCCATACAATATACCCGTGCTACTTATGACTGGTTTTGTGGTCCACAGTTTGTTTGGTTTTTTTTGTTTTTTTTACTGTATTTTTGACTAAAAAGCCTTGGTGAGCACAGAAGACTTGTTTCAAAACAATTAAAGTTGTTAAAAATCATTTTAAAAGTCTTAATAACCCCAAACTTTTTTTAACAGTGTGAATGCAAAGATGGAACATTTTGGGTTCATAATCAGTTTTATCAACAACATTTATTCATAATGATTACCACAGAAAGTTGAAATTTTGAGACTTTATGACATTATGTGTGTTGACATATGATTAAAACCCATGTCATAATCCAAGTTGTAATCCAGTTATTTGAGTCAAAATCAGACAAATTCCTCTCTTGACATTAGTTTATCAGCTAGTCCTTTTAAACACAATTGAAAGGCTGTGTCAGGCCTGGAGGTTGCTGTTTGTCATGCTTTAAATTCAGTTCTCAATCTTTGAGTAATTGATGGCTGTCGTCGCTGCATGCAGAGTGGCACAGTGTGGTCATTACAACATGTTGAGAGACAGAATGAGAAGGAAAGACTGAAATGAATGACTGAAGTGACAGAATGAAAGACTTTACAAAACCCCTGAGGTGTGAGATATATTTTTGAATCAGCAAAGACATAAATCTTAGTCGAGCAGTTTAATCTCAATAGGCTGCTTGATCATTGTCATTAGATTTCAAACAAACGTGCAGTTGCTCTGAGAAGCATTTGGACTTTTTAGAATGTTATTGCCTTGTACGTCTCTTATGCTCACCAAGACTGCATTTGTTTGGTAAAAAATGCAGTAAAAACAGTAATATTATGAAATATTATTACAATTTAAAATAGCTTATTTCTATTTTAATATGTTTTAAAATCAAATTTTTTCCTGTGATACAAAGCTGAATTTTCAGCATCATTACTCGAGTCTTCAGTTTCACATGATCCTTCAGAAATCATTCTAATATGCTGATTCTATCCATTTTGATCATATTATGTCCTTACAGAAAGAGAGAAAAATCTTACTGACACCAAACTTTTGAACAGTTGTTGAATAATATTAAACATAATGTACTTTTTTCTGTAACATTGTTACACTTGAAAGGTGATTGTGCTAGCTTTCTGTAAAATAAATGCCACCTGGTTTGGTGTTTTCTTATCTAACACAATTTTAAGTGTGACTAGAGGGTCTAAATATGGTTTAAGGACACTATATTCTCAGATTTTAGGAAGGAACAAAGAAAGAAACTTATTTGAGTAAAATCAAAATGTGCAACGTACAGCAGGTCAAGTGCTTTGACCTCCCTTGTTATGAGTTGCACATCTTACCCCTGATTTAACATAGAAGCGCTGCGTCACTGGGATCAGAAGCACTGTCCCGTTAACGCGGCGCTCTGTTTCAGCACACTGAGACTCACCGCAGGCCTCAGGGGGAGCGCCCGGAGCTGACAGAGGTGCCAAAGTGTTTAATTAATTTCATTTCATTTCATTTGATTTAATTAGTGATGTATTTCCTTGCGTCTACATGCGTGGCTAGGTTGCCAGGGTTACTGCCGATGTCAACAGGCTTTTGTGATATCAAAGCAAATCCTGTCTTTATGACAGCAGCATATGCCACAACAATTAGTGGTCTTAATTGAAGTGTACACAGATATCATCAGCTTTTGACCTGTTAGGAAGCCGTAAGCATAGTTCCCAAAACTAGACTTTTGCATATATGCATAAAAAACGGTTTGAAGCTATCATTTGTTTGCTCATTTGTTTTGTTTTTCTTACAATTATAACAAAAGTAGTATGATTAATTGCGCAGTTGCACACTTGTTACTTTTTTAGATTAAAGCATCTAATAAAAGAAAGAAATGGTAAATGTGGTTATGTTTTGCGTTTACTTTACCCTTCAAAGGATTCAAAAGGAGTCTGTATGATTTTTTTTAAGCATTTTTGAAACAAGTCTCTTATGCTCTCCAAGGTTGCATTTATTTTATCAAAATTGCAGTAATATTCCGAAATATGATGATTATTACTGATTATTATTGAAAATAAAGAAAATAGTGAAAGTACATATAATATACAATGCGGTTTAAGGTTGGTACGATTGTTTAGTGTTTTTGAAAGCCTCTTATGTTCACCAAAGCTGCATTTATTTGATCAACAATACAGTATAACAGTAATATTTTGAAATATTGCAATTTAAAATAACTGTTTTATGTTGTAATGTATTTTAAAATCTAATTTTAAGATTTTTCACCAGGCATTAATCCAGTGTCACATGATCCTTCAGAAATCATTGTAATATGCTGATTTGCTGCTCAAGAAACATTTATTATTATTATTATTATTATTATTATTAATGTTGAAAATGATTGTGCTGCTTAATATTTTTGTGGAAACCAGAAAGTTCAAAAGAACAAAATGTATTTAAAATAGAAATCTTTTCAAACTTTGTAAATTCTTTCAGAAATAATTAAAACAATTATTACTGACCAAATTATTGAATGGTAATAAAATAATAGAATTTTCCATCCATGATGCTAGGTTTCCTACATGGTTGTCTTTATGTTTCTTTTTCATCTGCAATCTCAAATTGCAATCTTTTCAGCATCTCAGCATATTTGTTTATCCATATTTCAAAGTAAGTATATTTTGTTCTTCTCTCTTGTTCTTTTAGTCCGTTACCATCACCCTATCATGCTCTCCTGAAGTCTATCCAGACGGTCATCCGGAAAGAAGGGTTTGATGGATCCACACCACAGGTTGGTTTTCATTTGTTTAGCCAATTGTTTTTCTCACTAGCTATGTTTCCATCTCCCTGTTTTTATGCACATTTTGAAATATCGCATCAGAAACGAGTGATGGAAACGCCACATTTCGAATAAAAATCCCTTAATTTGCAAAAATGTTTTTACGCTTGCTTGAGGTGGTGTTTGACTTGTGCGAAAAAGGGTTAATGCGAATTACACAACCGAACAAAATCAAATTTATTCCTGTGATGCAAAGCTGAATTTTCAGCATCATTACTCCAGTCTTCAGTTTCACATGATGAACCGATCTCATTCCACAGCATCTGCGATGTTGTTATGGTCATTCTGAGATGCCTGAGCAAAGTCTGTCGTCAAAGTATTTCTGTATAATTGCGTCCCTGAACTGTCTTACACGACTGCATTCCCAAACAGCAGGCATCCACCTCCGAAAGAAATTATCACGTTTATTGTGTTTCGTCTGTTCGCTCTGAAGCACAAGTAATTTATTATGTATAAAAAATTACTTTATTCAGTGGCTTCTCCTACTTTTCTTAGTAATATATAGTGTCCGTTTATCGGGAAGTGACGGTTTTGTTCTCTTTGACTTGTTGGATAGAAAAGGGTGCTTATTCGCAAATCTTTTATGTGATGTATTCTGATTTTTGCACATGAGTTAAATTCACAACTTTGGATGGAAAATCAGCTACTGTCTGTTGCTCGTTTGATCATACAGATAACTTTTTTCAGCAGTAATGACTTTAAAAGACTAGTATCCAAAAAAAAAAAAAAAAATCCTGCCATCATGCACTCACTCAGTGCCATGCCATTTTCTATGCTGTGTTAATCACACCAAAATGTCTTATGTCCATATAGAGCTGGACGATAATTTTATAACGATAATTATCGCAATATAATTTTCCTTGATAAAACGATATGAAGAGTTCGATAAATGTTCAGTATAATTGTTATGTGCCAAAAGCCGAACGAAACAGCGCGAGTCATTTGAATCGCACCACACAGACCATTTATCCGCTTGGACCAAAGTTCAAACTGCTGCACGAGCTCACTAGACAAGATGCATTTACTCCGTCACGCGAGCACTAAACAGCGCTGTGAGATCCAGTGTGAAACACTTGAATTCAGAGAATTCAGAACACAAATGACTCTGTAATTCAAACTAGTTTAAAGCTGTGTGCAACGAGACAGTCAGAAGGGTTTTCAATCTACATATCGCCATCATTTACCATGGATTTACTGTAGTAACACTGACTGCACCATGTTATTGTGGCACTAATGTGGGACCCAAACCTATTTCTTGATTTGAAACAATATATATATATATATATATATACATTTATAACAATATAACATTAGAACATGCAGAAATTATTCTATTTAGATATTTATTTTGTTAGGGAAAATGAATGGTCTGGTTTCTACAACTTTCACTTTGGAGCAAAAATCTGACTTTAAACTTGAAAGAAATAAAGATTTAACATTTGTCGTGATAATTATCGATATCAACTGATATCAAGATAATTTTTTTGCCCATGTCGCCCAGCCCTATGTCCATATAATGAAAGTGAATAATGGCCACAACTATCAAGCAAGTTTTTTTAGTGAACAGTGACTTAAATTTCAGTCATATGGCTTTAGAAAACATGGAATATAGTGTATGAGTCAAAATGACTACTTTTATCATACTTTTAGAGCTTGAGAGCCCCTGGTCCCCATCCACTTTCACAGTCACTACAGACATTTTTCCAAACACCTTTTCCATTTAACAGAAGGAAGTAAGCAGTACAGTTTTGAAACAACTTGAGGTTGAATCACTTTTGGGTGAACTATCTCTTTAAATTGACCAAAAAGGCTATAATGAAATGCAAAGTTAACAGACACTCTGTCATTCACACCTCCGGAACAATGAAAGCGTTTTGCCGCAGGCAGTGTTTTTACAAGACCTTTAATTTGTTGTTTCATTGATTGGTCTCGCTTGGCTAATTGTTGCCTGATTTTGTCTGCGCTTTCACTTCCTTTGTAGTGAGGCTTTCGTAGCTTGTGATAATTAGGAAATGGAAAAGAGCTTTAAATATAAAGGCTTTATTTTTTCTCTTTTCCTTTTCACCTTTATTCCTCTTTTTCTTGTTTCATCCTCAGTTGTCAGTTTCTCCATGTTGTGCTTGAATCGCTCTCAGGAGGGAGATGGGTTCCCTTGGGTTCCTCTTCCTTAAAGCTGAGTCCTATTAGTTTTGTGGTAAACAGGCCAAGACAGACACTGGGCAATATGCCCTCTGTCTGTTCATATTCATTAGCTCCTACTGAGAAGCAGGGGAGCTCGGCCCCTCTGGGGGCCCCTCTCAGAAACGGCCCCATGATAACCCCCGTCTTGACTTCCACATCAGCACTGCATCTGCCGAGCCGCTCTTGGGACTGGGCCCCTTGAGGATATACTCGCTATTTTTAATCAGTTTCCAACTTTATGTGGCTCTAATGTGGCTTCTGTCATGTGGTGAACTCCAGAGTGTGTCGGTTTAATGTAAACAGGCCTATACGTTAGTATATGAAGACACTCAAATCACAGTATTATTAACATCAGAGACTTTATTTTATTTATTTATTTTTTTAATAGATTTATTTTCTGTTTACACATTGTAGCTTCATTCTAGGCTTATGTCAGCCCAACAAAGAATTAATTAAAATAGAAATGACTTCTTCTGCTAAATTCTACTAATGTAGGAAATGATACTAAAACTAAATAATACATAAATAACATTAATTTGTTAAATAGAATTCTAGTTCAGTTAAAGACAAGATAACCATGTTTGTGTACAGTACGTAAAGGCATTTGGAAAAGGTTTCCAGTTGCTCTCAGTTTTGCAAATAAAAAAAAGCTTATGTTTTTATCTCTTTCAGTTTTAGTATTACCAACTGTGTCAAAAATTAACTAATTAAAGAAATAGTTCACCCAAAAATTAAAATGTGCTAAACTTTTGCATCCAAAGATTATGATTGGCTGTCAATGTTTTTGGCTTTCAAAAATGCCCTGAAAGTGATTCCAAAATGTGTAATTGTTGTGGTGTGAACTCCACTATTCTCTTAGAGTTAGAACAATTTCTAAAACTGTGTTTATCATTCTTGGTGTAAATGGGCCTTAAATAAATGTTAAAGAGGGTATTAATATTTCACTGCACTGTGTCTTACCTTATAATGCTCCAAATGAATTTGCTTGCACAATCAGGAGTAATGCAGATGAAGGTTTTGAATGTCATCTACATTCAGATTTCAGAAGTCTCTATATGCACACATGAGTGTCAGATGGCACTTAATTTTTTAACTCTTAACTTAAATTTACATTTAAAAACCATATTTCATTAACTGATATAATGTTAATGTATCAACCTGTAAAAAATATTAAACACCATCACGGTAACACACATGAAACTGAAATAATGCAATAAACATTAATTTAACAACATGTAACATACAACCCTAATGAACATAACTGGTAAGAAAAAACTAAGAGGAAACAGTTATTTCAGCAAAAAAAAAAAAAAAAAACATAAAATGTGAAATATTAAGTTTTTTCATTGTAAATTATACGTTTTTTTTTCCCCTGCGTTCAAAAACTGTATTTTACTGTAAAAATACCTCATAGTTTTTCACTGTATACAGTAAGGGAACTTACTGCTAACCAACTAATGTTTTTTTACTGTAGCATTTTTACAGTCTTTTACCGTTACAATCATTTTTTACAGTGGAAGCTGTTGTACACTGTAAAAAAAAAAAAATCTGTAAAATTTACAGTAAAAAAATGGCAGCTGTGGTTGCCAGAATTTTACCGTAAAAAATATGGTAGCAACATTTTAGATTTTACAGTTTTACCTTAAATGTACATTTAAATACTGTATACTTTTATTAACTGACATAATGGTAATATACCAACCTGAAGTACTGAAATCTGTTTTATACCTTTGTAATACACTGATAACCACCAAAAGCAGGTGGTGATGAGAAAGTCACATGAAGCCAAGCCCATCACAAGCAGATTTTAAATACTAACATATGTAGAAGGTGCACAGTGTCATTCAGACAAATACAAAACTGATAAGAAAAAACTTAGAAGAAACACAGTTATTTAAAAAAAACCAAAAAAACATCAAATTTGAAATGTGTAACAGAGAATTCTGGGAATGTCAATTTACGGTTATTGACTGTAAATTTTACGTTATTTTTCCACTTACATGCAGTGTCCAATACAGTTTTTTACCATAGTAAGGGAACTTATCGTTAACCATTTAACAGGTTTTTACTGTAGCGTTTTTACAGTCTTTTACAGTTAAATTCACTGTCATTTTTTACAGTGTATAGTTACTTACTTGAGTTTTCTTATTTGAATGTTCTTTTGAAATATTTTACAGTACGTGTTATAAACCATGTTTGACAACATATAAAAATGAATTAACCGTAGAATATTTTCAAATAAAGGTTAAAAATGAATATAACGTTAAAAAACGAAACTTTTTCAAGTTCAAGTGTTTCCATTGTAGTTTAAAGTTTTTAATCTTATTCTGATCAATAGTGGAAGTCTAGCTTGTGCTAGTTAATTCTTGTTGGTTGTCGCGCTTTAGTGTTTTTCTTTTAATCCGTGGCACTGATGGACACCTCGGGCTCCTCACCCTGGAAGTCCTCGATCCCCTGTCAGTCAACCGACAGATTAAGCGCTTACATCATCAAACAGTGCCGTTCTGTTGGCAGAGGTCGCGGAATGTGATGAGGTTGAGAGAACATGGGCACAAAGGCAAGAATGCTCAGAATGAGAGCAAACAGGGCAACAGTGAGACTGACTAAAACGTTTGTCAGATTGGTGACTCAATTCTAGCTATGACTGCAGTGACCTATAAAGTTGAAACAAAATGCAGTAACATTTTGTAGTTAATGGTAGGTGTGGTAAAATCAGTAATGAACCTTTATTTTATTTTATTTTATTTTACTTTATTTTACTTTATTTTATTTTTTTGTTTGTTTTTTAAAGGAGAAGTTAACTTCCAAAACAAAAATTTACAGATAATTTACTCATCCAAAATGTTCAAGTCTTCTTTCTTCAGTCGTAAAGAAATTATATTTTTTGAGGAAAACATTTCAGGATTTCTCTCCATATAATGGACTGCTATGGAGCCCCTGAGTTCCAAAATGCAGTTTAAATGCAGCTTCAAATGGCTCTAAATGATACCAGCCAAGGAAGGAGGGCTTATCTAGTGATACGATCGGTTATTTAAAAAAAAAAGAATAACAATGTATATACTTTGTAACCTCAAATGCTCATCTTTTCTAGCTTTGCATGAGCTCTGTATATTCTAGTTCATGACAGTTAGGGTATGTCGAAAAACTCCCATCTCATTTTCTTCTCCAACTTCAAAATCGTCCTACATCGCTGTTTTACCTTTTTTTGTAAAGGGCGTTTGAACTTCTTTGCATGTTCACTTTGTAAACACTTTGTACTTCTGCAGCGCTGTAGGATGATTTTGAAGTTGATAAAGAAAATGAGACGGAAGTTTTTGACCTATCCTAACTGTCATGAACCAGAATACACAGAGTTCATGCAAAGCTAGACAAGATGAGCATTTGAGGTTAAAAAGTATATAAATTGTCAATTTATCACCATAAAAGTCCACTATATGGAGAGAAATCCTGAAATTTTTTCCTCAAAAAACATAATATCTTTACGACTGAAGAAAGAAAGACATGAACATCTTGGATGACAAGGGGGTGAGTAAATTATATGTGAATTGTTGTTCTGGAAGTGAACTTCTCCTTTAACTTACATTATTTTTAGTTTGCTTATTTTTATCTTTCAAGTTAATGTTACCATCAGAAATGGTTATAAGCATATCATTTTTCTCATGCACACATGACGGGGAAAAGAGTGTGAGCAGTAAAAAGCCGGAGTGTGGCCAAAGGGAAGGAGGAAGCCGGTGAGTCAGGAACACCCTCTTTGTGGAAATGTCAAGCTCAACCCTCAAGAAGCTTTGGAAACACAGTCGAACAATGAGGTTTATTTAACTTAAGATGCTTGTGATTGCTTGACGGTGTAGAGGGTGTTAACTGTACTGTTTATTGTCAGTGGACGAAGGCTGATGTGAGGAGAACAACCAGGGCGGTAGACAATTCAACACCACAGCTATTTTCAGCTGGTTTGTTTAAGATATCTAGCTTCCTTTTCTCTATTTCAAAGATATAAGGAGTTTAATCGGTTAATGCAGAGATTTAACTAAATGAAGGAATGTGTGCAATAATATTAAAGAAAAGGGGAAATTCTTGCATTAGGGGAAGATTTCTGGCACCAAATATTTTAAAAGATTAAAGAATTAGTTCACTTCCTGCATAAAAATTACCTGATAATTTACTCACCCCCATGTCATCCAAGATGTTCATATCTTTCTTTCTTCATTCGAAAAGAAATTAAGGTTTTTGAGGAAAACATTCCAAGATTTTTCTCCATATAGTGGACTTCAATGGTGCCTAATGGGTTGAAGGTCCAAATTGCAGTTTCAGTGCAGCTTCTCTCAATACGATCCCAGTTGAGGAATAAGAGTCTTGTCTAGCAAAACGATTGGCTAGTTTCTAAAAAAAATGAACATTTGTAAACTTTTAACCACAAATGCTTCTATTGCACTAGCTCAACTCCACGCATTAAGTAATCACGCACGTGTGTACAAAGCGAACATTGCAGAGAAAGTCAAATGCCCTTTACAAAAAAGGTAAAACAACAGTGTTGGACAGTTTTGAAGTTGGAAGACTTCCCTATACCTACATTTTTGGATTTAACTAACTACGCAGAACATTTCTAACAAGATACCACAATGCGTGAAGGCATTCTTGCATTGCAGAGCTAGTGCAAGATGAACTTTTGTGGTTTAAAAAGTATAGAAATTTTAACTTTTTTTTAGAAAACAACTGATCGTTTCATTAGATAAGACCCTTATTCCTCAGCTGGGTTTGTGTAGAGCCCTTTGAAACTGCAATTTAGACCTTCAACCCATTGGCCACCATTGAAGTCCACTATATAGAGAAAAATCCTGGAATGTCCAAAAACCTTGATTTCTTTTCAACTGAAGAAAGAAAGACATGAACATTTTGGATGACATCGGGTTGAGTATATTGTCAGGAGATTTTTATTCTGGAAGTGAGCTAATCCTTTAACAGCTTTAAGCATTTAATGCATTTTTAATTAAATTTTCCTAATTTTTAAGAGTATAAAAAAGGTTACATTTACCAAAATTTTATTAGTAAGACTATATCAATTATGGAAACATTATTTTTTGCACCTTTTCCTTTTCCTAACAGCAGATCGATAGAAATGTACGATTTTTACATTGTATCTTTATCAGAATTATTTATTAATTTCTGGGGTTTCCAAGTCCACAGCTTGTCCGAAAATTGTATTTTCACAGAGAGGCTTACTAAAGACTAGGAAACTGTTTGAACTGAAAGTGATGAAAAGAGGTACCTTTCACATCTTCATAAATATGCAGATATGAAGTTGTCCTGCTTTTCTGAGACATCTGAAACTTGGTATCGTACCGTGTCAGTTGCCAGTTGTCTAGTTGTTCTGGTCTGAGGTGTCTTCTCAGTCTTTATTAAGCAGGTTCAGAATCAGCTCTTTGATGGTTTGTGAATAAGGTTCAATTCTCTGTCAGACTTTGTACACTGTAGAGGGGACATCTCTCACCCATGGCCCCTTAGCTTGGCTGATGTTGGCATACAGCGTGCCAAGAATTTCCTGGCACTTGTTGGAAGCAGACATTTTGGCTCTTAGGTTGACAGCCACATTGTGGTCATGTCAGGCAACTGTCCTGATTGGAAGATGTCGTCCAATCACTTTTGACCACCGTGTTCCGTTTGACCGTGCTGTTGAGTGGTCTTGGCTGGGCCGTTTGTTTCATTGATTCAAGTTGTTTGAGAGGTACATGACCCTCACTCCAGCAGACAAAAGGC
This sequence comes from Cirrhinus mrigala, assembly GCA_036247105.1. Classification (NCBI taxonomy): domain Eukaryota; kingdom Metazoa; phylum Chordata; class Actinopteri; order Cypriniformes; family Cyprinidae; genus Cirrhinus; species Cirrhinus mrigala. Next base: position 42,439,014 of record CM070013.1, read on the forward strand.
TTTTGACTACAGACAGGATTCCACTACTGACTTAGTTTCACAAGTCATTGCACACTTATGTATGACATACTATTTGGGCACTGTTTTGTTTGCTTTTCACCATTCTTTCGCTCATTATGAAGAGAGTATAAATGTGAAATTGTACAATGGCTAATCATGTCCTGTTGAGAGTCTCTAATTGATTGATTAAGTAAATTGCTTGAGTAAGAGTTGTTTGTGATGTACTTTCATTAATACAATAAGCACAACAATGAGTGCAGTTAAAGGAATAGTTCACCTAAAAATTTAAATTAGCTGAAAATTTACTTTCCTTCAGGGCATCCACGATGTAGATAAGTTTCTTCATCTGAACAGGTTTGGAGAAATTAAGCATTACATCATCAATGGATCCTCTGCAGTGAATGGGTACCGTCAGAATGAGAATCCAAACCGCTGATGAAAACATCACAGTAATCCACACAACTTCAGTCTATCAGTTAACATCTTGTGAAGTGAAAAGCTGTGTGTTTGCAAGAAACACATTTATAATTAGTTTTAACTTCAAACCTTTACTCAAATATACATAATATTGCTTTCTTCAGTTACAAAGTTGAATCAGGAGAGAAATATGCACAGATCAGCCACCGTTTACAAGCGAAAACAGTCCAAAACAGTTATAAACAAATATGTCTGTGGATTTTAATGTGAGAAAACAACAGGAGATGGACTTTTTCCATTGTGATTGGTTATCTATCTTGCATTTATACACATTGAAATTATTCCACCATTAATCTATCCATAGCTGTCTTTGAGTGCAAAAGTATCATAAAATTTGTTATGTGTTGATTTTATGCACAGCAGACAGAAGAATGATGAGTATCATGATAATGGTAAATAGTAATGTGGTTCTGATGGCATTTTATTAAGTCATACAATATTTCAGTCAATTTATACAATTTTTATTTAGATATAGAGTTATAAACACTTTAAGGAAAAATTTAAGTATCATTTCATATATTACTGTAAATGTGTTATGCAAAATTAAGGTGCGGTTATTAAATACTGTAAGATAATATTCATGCATGCTTGAACACTGAGTTCACCAAAGTTTACCCTACAGTGCTTTAATAAAATATTCATTGTTCAAGCCAGACGTGGATTTGTTCACATGAATTGTACATATCCAGATTGTCTCAAAAAGTATGCAGTGCTGTTTAAAATTCAAATGTTCATCTCTTCTTTTTTTTTTTTTTTTTTTTTCCCCTGTTAGTCTAAGGTTCGGAATGTCCTGCGGCTGGGTCTTCATTCTCTGGGATCGGTGCTGTGGGGGGATGATTTGTGCTGTAAGGATAACCCCGCCCACTGCCATGTCCTCTCCACCTTTCTGTACACTCTCCGAGGCCTGTTACGCACATCACTCTCGGTCGCTATGGTGACTGTACCCTCTCACCTCATACAGGTATGACTAATCAAATAGTTTCTCAGTGTGTTCATAGAAATCCTTTGGTCAGGATTTTTTCGAGACCGATGGTCGAAAGTTGCCCTTGAATGCTGATATTACATTTTTGAACTGTATTATTACATTTTATGTCTTTCATTCATTTGTTTGTTTATTGTATTGTTTGTTCTATCATTCTGTTATTTATTTATTTCGTCCATTAGTTAGTTCGTTCTATTGTTTTATCTATCATCTATCATTCTATCTATTGTTCATTCGTTTGATCTATCTATCTATCTATCTATCTATCTATCTATCTATCTATCTATCTATCATTTGTTCTATCTATCTATCTATTTTTTGTTCTATCTATCTATCTATCTATCTATCTATCTATCTATCATTTGTTCTATCTGTCTATCTATCTATCTATCTATCTGTCTATCGTTTGTTTGTTCTATTGTTCTATCTATCATCTAACGTGCATTCATTTGTTCTACCGTTCGTTTCTGTGTTCTATTTTTCTATCATCTATCATTTGTTCGTCTATCTATCTATCTATCTATATATCTATCTATCATTTGTTCTATCTATCTATCTATCTATCTATCTATCTATCTATCTATCTATCGTTTGTTTGTTCTATTGTTCTATCTATCATCTAACGTGCGTTCATTTGTTCTATCATTCGTTTCTGTGTTCTATTGTTCTATCATCTATCATTTGTTCATCTATCTATCTATCTATCTATCTATCTATCTATCTATCTATCTATCATTTGTTCGTCTGTCTGTCTATCTATCTGTCTATCATTTGTTCTATCTATCTATCTATCTATCTATCTATCTATCTATCTATCTATCTATCTATCATTTGTTCATCTGTCTATCTATCTGTCTATCATTTGTTCTATATATCTATCTGTCTATCATTTGTTCTATATATCTATCTGTCTATCTATCTATCTGTCTGTCTATCTATTGTTTCTTTGTTTGTTCTATTGTTCTATCATCTGTCTATGATTCATTTGTTCTGTCTGTCTATCCATCTATCATTTGTTTGTTTGTTCTATTGTTCTGTCTATCTATCATTTGTTTGATAGTTTGTTCTACCTATCTATTGTTTGTTCTATTGTTCTATCTATAATCTATCTATCTTTCGTTTGTTTGTTCTATTGTTCTATCTATCATCTATCTATCTGTCTAAACTAGATATATGAATGATAGGTGAGCTACAGTATTTCTTTTCTAAGCAAATAAGATTCTCAATTCTTGTTGATCAAACCTGCAAAATCCCATAGACTTGCACTGAAGGAGGAGCACACCATACTGAAGCAGAATAATGTAGAGACTTAGAGTTGTTCTATAACAGCACCCTCATAACCACTCATAACATTTCAGTATTTTTGCGGTGGGTCTTTTGAATTTTTATGGCACCATCATGCAAGATAGACTTTTCCACCATTGACTTCCAGAACTAATTCCACAGAACAGTTTTTTTAGATTTTTTTTTTTTTTTTTTTTTTTTTTTAACTTGACTGTCAGTCACATGGACCAACATTGAGGTCACCATAAGTTTGTCGACCCTGGCACACCATAACCGCCCCATGAGCCGGAGTCAAAGAGTCGACCCCCCTCCGTTGTGTGAATGAGGTTCCGCTTGGCTGGGGTTCAGGGGGCCTGTGTGTGTATCTGTTTGAGTACATGTATGTTTGGCCTTCAGAGGAGCGTCTTCATTGGCGCGTGAACCCGCATTCTTTGTCTGAGGCCCTCAACTTTGCATTCAGCCAGCCAATGGTCAGTCTTGAGTCTTTCTGGGCGCTTCTCTCTTTCAGCGTCTCTCGGTTCCTGAGAGGCCCTTTTCTTTGTGCCTCCATTAGCCAACGAGAGTCAGGCCGCAGCCGCTGTGCTCTGAGAGTGCTTCAAAAGACAAGATCTCGCTGTTCTTTGTCCGTTTGGAGACAAAGTGCTAAAACCCCTCTCAGGGAGGCTGGGGGGCACACAGCGGTTTTCTGCGGTGGAGGTGATGGAGTAAACGCTGGTTTGAATATAGTTTTGTGGAACGGATGTGATGTAAACTAGTAGACCTTTCAGTAAGTACAGCATGTTCTAAGGAGGTGAGGTCTTAAGTAGTCATATGTGTGTGTATATATATATATATATATATATGTATATACACGCACACACATAGGTGCAATGGTTTTTATACTGTCCACCCTGTATTTCCTATCCCCTTACCTTAACCCTACCCCTAAACCTAACCCTTACAGAAAGCTTTCTGCATTTTTGCTTTCTCAAAAAAACTCATTCTGTATGATTTATAAGCTTGTTTCCCCATGGGGACCTCAATTTAGGTCCCCATGGTGACACAAGTCCCCGTGAGTCTGTGTATTCAGGTTTAGGTCCCCACCACGATATAAAAACAAGACACACACACACTACCGTTTGTGTTAATATGATTTTTTTTTTTTAAGAAAATAACACTTTTATTTAGCAAGGATGTGTTAAATTGATCAAAAGTACGGTAAATACATTTATAATGTTACTAAATATTTCTGTTTTAAAAAAATCAGCACATTAGAATGAAACAAAAGACCACTAAAGACTAGAGTAGTGGATGCTGAAAGTTCATTTGAAAAATGAAAATTCATTATATTTGAAATATACTGCAAATATAAATGGCTATTTTAAAATGTAATAATATTTCACATTTTTACTGTATTTTTGAGATTAAAAATCATTAAATGCCCAAAAACCAATATGGTTTTTAAACTTTTGCATACATAAAATGCAGTATGAAATGATAAAATGTTCAAAAAATATATAATAATATGTCCATATTATAACTTATGTTTGTGCAATTGTCAATTAATTTTTTCTTTTTTTTTTTTTTTTTTTGTGCAACTGTCACCTGAAAAAGGTTTTGATACCTGAATGTATTGTTTGCGGGTTGGAACTGTAAACTGTAAATGACAAACCATATTATTATTATTATTATTATTATTATTATTATTGCAATATCTTTTAATAAATCACATTTTACCATTTTAAAAATACAATGTAGCCTTTGGATATTCAGTAATTTAGTCTTGAGGTCATTTATTAAGCAAGATTTTTAATTTTTAGTTTTAAAATGATGAAAATTACCCTTCAGTGTAAACCTCGAAAGTGTCAAAAGGTGAAATGCTTTTAATGTAGACTTACATTACTAGCATACTGTATGAGGGATCAAGATTTTTGCTTCAACTACTAAACTTGGGTTCAACTTTTACAGCTGTTGTGTTAATCTCCCATTATTTGCAGTCGCACCTCATCTGAAGTCCATAGGATATGACTTGTAATGAAAAGACCTGTTATGTATTTTTAATCTCAGCAGGAAAAGGCCCAGCATTGAAAGCCTCCTCTGACAAGATTAAAGCCATAGTCCATCTGAATCTTTAATCAGTCTCTGCTCAAATAGCCATAGTCCACTACCACACACACCTACAGCTACAGCCACTGTCGGGTCAGGACCCTAGAGACCCGGTCTATCAGACTAAAGAATGACAGCTTCAGAGACTGGAAAAAAGTTAAAGGAAGAGCTATTTATATATATATATATATATATATATATATATATATATATATATATATATATATATATATATATATATATTCTCAGAGTGTAGCTAAATCAAAGACATATTCTCATTTTTATTTTATTTTTTATTTTAATTTATTTTATTTAATTTATTTTTTTTTTTTTTTGCATTTTATTGCATTGAATTGCAGTGGCCAGAAACATCCTTCAAGAAATTTAACCAATTCAGCTACACACAGTGGGAACATGGATTTATAAATAACACAAGCTGTAAATTTAAAACTGTGTCTCTTGCACTAACTTTCGTTTACCTGTCTGTTTTAATAAACACCATTCTGGACTTGAGGCTTCAATATGTTGGCTCAACTGTTGTAGTTGCATTTTTGGTTGTTTTGTTTACTTGCATTGGTGTGATGGTGTTGAGTTAATGGCAGCTGTCACTAACACAGTTGCTTGGGTTAAATTTTTTATGCTAGATTTGGGAGAAGGGTCAAGGCTGCACACACAAACACACATGCTCTCAAAATCTGCTGTAGATGAGAGGAACGGATGAAAAGAGAAAGGAGGAAAGAAAAAAAGAAAGGACACGGATGCATGAAAACTGCATTAGGCCTCGTCAGCTGCTACAGAGAGGGAGCGTATGAAATATTCACGAGTGGCGTAGAGATGAATTTTTCACAACGGCCTTATCCCTCTGTCTTTCTTTGGAGTGCTCCCTACTTTCTATAGAGACTCTGTATTTGTTTTTGCCAGAAGGAGGCGCTCTCAACAGATTTTAATGTGTGTTTGTGCATTTTTGCTCTTTGATACTTTGAAACTGGCTTATTTTCTCATTGGTCTTTGCAGTTGTTGATTGTGTTTGTTCAGGTTTACCCATGAGCTTTATATCAGTAAGATCAAGGTCACAGGTTTTCATGACTTCTTTTCCAAGTCCATTTTGTGTTTATTAAATATTTCAGCCCATTCTATCATACTTTTATATGCTTCTACAACATTTTAATCTGTTTATCAGAATTACACCAAATGTTTCCAGTTAAAATCATCACCAAAAATGCATTACGAGTCAGTCCAAAACAGGCCGTTTCACTGTTAAACACCGGATATTTTTGGAGTGAGACTTCTTTTCACTGACTCGGATGGAGACGGGATCTTTGGATCTTTCTCTGAGTTGATGTGGCTTTATGCTTACATTCATCCAGATTTGTGCCGTATGGTGACACTGCATGAGTCGTGCGTTCAGAGAAAGAGAGACGGACAGATTTGGAGAGCATGTGTTTGAGGGAATCAAGGCACTCAATGTGTTTGAGCAGCAGACGTATGTTCTGCTCTGATCTGATGGATTTAATGTTACACGACGCAACCAAAGGCAGCAGTTTACACAGGAGCCTTTATGTAGTACAGCTGATATACTTACCAAAGATAATCTCATAATACCAGTTTGGATGCCTTGATTGATGCAAGTGCTTATATAAAATGTTAAAACATAATTGTGATGCATTAAACAGTATATTGATGGGTGGTTGGTACTACATTGCACAAGTCAAAAGAGCCCACCTTTTTTTGGACACCAAACTTTTTTAATTGTATCTCAAATGGGGATCAGTGATACCTTAAATGCAAACAATCCTGTGCTATCGCTGGAGTCATCACAGGGAGTGGTATTTATGGAAGCCCGTTTCCGCTACTAAATAAAAAAAAAAAAAAAAAAAAAAAAAATTGTTGTGACCTTTTCTCTCACAATTCTTTTTCTGTCACATTTGACTTTTTTCTCAGAATTGTGAGATATAAACTCGCTATTCTAAGAAATTAAGTCAAAATTTGTGCGAAATTTGTAATTGCGAGTGATAAAGTCAGAATTGCGTGATATAAACTCACAATTGTGAGAAATAAAGTCAGAGAATTGCATAATAAAAACTCTTCTGACATTTTTCTTGTAAATGCGAGTTTGTATCTCTCAATTCTGCCTTTTTTCTCAAAATTGTAAGATATAAACTCGCAATTGTGAGCTATACAGTCCAGTTTTGAGGGGGAAAAAAGGCATGATATATTCTGAACAATACTGATTTTATTTCTCAGAATTGCGATGTTTATGTCTCGCAGTTTTAATTTTATAACTTGCAACTGTGAGTTTATATCTTACAATTGCAAGTTTGTATCATGCAAAAATTTAATTTAATTTAATTTACTTTTATTTTATTTTATTTTATATGGTGGACAATAAAAAAACTGAAATATATAAAAAGTAAACAAATAAAACATTAATAAATGCTGTATATTCTCTATAATAGAAATATAATAAATAAATACTATATAGATATATTTAAAAAAAACTCAAATATATAAATATTAATAATATAAATAATATAAAATATATAAATATAAATAATATAAATGACAAAAATACACAATAAAATTGGCAAAAAAAAAAAAAAAATCCTACTCAAAATATTAACAAAAACTATGATAGCAATGATACTAAAATACCAGTGCTGAAATGTCTTAATTAAAACTAAATTTGTTATATAATGAAAATTAAATCTAAAGTATTATATAAAAATATAAATATAAAGTAATATAAATATTAGATAAAACTGAAACATACAAACCTAAATATTAGATAAAAATTTAATTGTAAGATATAAACTCGCAATTTTGAGTTATAAAGTCTAATTTAGTGAGGGGAAAAAATACATAATATGTTCTGAACGATTCAGATTTTATTTCAAGTTTTTATCTCACAATTCTGAGAGTCAGATCTGCAAGTTTGTATCTCGCAATTCTGAGAAAAAAAAGTCAGAATTGTGAGATAAAAAGTCGCAATTACCTGCTTCCATAGGTATTGGTAAAATGGATACAGTTTGTTTTTTTTTTTTTTTTTTTTTTTTTTTTTTTTTAAATTGCTGATAACTTGGGTAATTTAAGTTCTTTAAGCTTAACCTTTGTTGTAAGACTATAAATTCAGTCTCTGAAATACTCTGCTCCAGATAATGATGACCTAATTCAGCTCTCACAGCAAAATGCGCGTAACCCCAGCTTGTTAGGAAGTGTTTAATTAGCAAGAGATGCTCTCAGCATTGCTCTAGATATTCCTGCATTTGCTTGTACACTTCTGTCATGTGTTTCCTGTCTCTCTCATCCATTCCCACTCTCTCCCTGTCTCACCCTCACAGAACAGAGCCGTATTGGGACGAATAATCAGACTGAGTGACACAGCCATCGCTCTGGAATCATTCAGAGGCTCGGAGAAGGAGACCAACCCACTTTACAAAGACTATCACGGTGAGAACAATACATACATGCAAAAGTTCAAATACACTGGCAAAAAAAACCCCCAAAGCCTAAATATTAAACTTTTACTTCTGACTCTTCTGCAATACTTGATATCTAATATATGCTGTCAGATTTAGAATTTTATTTTATTTTATTTTATTTTATTTTATTTTTAATTGCAGACAATAAAACATTAAAAAACTGAAATATATAAAAAGTAAACAAAAAATAAACAAATAAAACGTGAATAAATACTATATATTCTATATACTATAATAAAAAACTAATATACAGTCAAACGAAAATGTATTCAGACACCATTTCTAACATTATCACAGTTTATTTGCTATAGTTTGGAAAATGGTAATAAAATATGACAAGAACTTATCATCTTGATAATGTCAGATAACTTTAATAGAAAGGTATGTAACAAAACATGGACAGGTCAAAGTGTCAAATCAAATTTTTGGTGCCAAATTTTTATCAGTTTTACTGGTAGTCCGCTGTATGAAGAATTTTTGGGTATAATATGTCACGGTTTATTTTATTTTGTAATTAACTAAAACTAAATGTGTTCTTTGAAATAAACCTTATATAGTCAATAAACCACATTAAAAAAATAGAAATTAGAAACATTTCCTTGACAACTAAGTAAAATAAGTTTACTAAGTACTAAAATTACTAAAATTAAAGCTAAATAGAATAGAATTTTAAAACATAATAAAAAGGTCAAAAGCACATAACAAGATGTTACTGTAAAACATAATACTGTATATGTATGTATGTATGTATGTATGTATGTGTGTGTGTGTGTGTGTGTGTGTGTGTGTGTGTGTGTATATATATATATATGGACCACAAAACCAGTCATAAGGATCAATTTTTCAAAACTGAGATTTATACATCATCTGAAAGCTGAATAATCAAGCTTTCCATTGATGTAGAACAATATTTGGCCGAGATACAACTATTTGAATATCTGGAATCTGAGGGTGCATAAAAAAAATCTAAATATTGAGAAAATCGCCTTTTAAAGTTGTCCAAATGAAGTTCTTAAAAATGCATATTACTAATCAAAAATTAAGTTTTGATACATTTACAGTAGGCATTTTACAAAATATCTTCATGGAACATGATCTTTACTTAATTTTCTAATGATTTTTGGCATAAAAGAAAAATCAAAAATTTTGACCCATACAATGTATTTTTGGCCATTGCTACAAATATACCCCAGCATATATGTGTATGTAGTATATAAGTAATGTATAATACATGAATAACACTGCTCAGCATAACAACACTCTGCCAACCATACACAAAAGCATTTTACACAGACAACCACCTATCACATTTTCTTCAGAAAATTTATTTTCAAAAGATGTTTCATTGGTCCCTCGTCTTGTTCTTGCCTTTTGCATCATCCGATCTTTCTGACTCTCTCTCTCTCTCTCGTACACACACACACACACACACACACACACACAGACAGACTCAGTAAAGTGCATTAGTAGAGAGGGGCAGGCAGGGTGGACCTCTCTCTAGCTGTCAGCTCGTGTTAGTGTGGCCGTGTTCAATCAGACGTGCTCCTTGGCAGACAGGCCAGGGGGAGATTCAGCTGCCACGGCAAACGTCCACACACACACACACACACACACACACACACACACAGATCCCCTCCGCCCCATCACAAGCACCCAGCACAGCCCTCAGGGGCCGCAGAGTTGCAGAATCAATATTTTCATACTGGCTAAAACCTCTCTGTGGCCAGACTGCAGATGAGGAAGATGTTTTGGGCTCACGCTCTTTCCGTTTCTGTCCTTTTTTCATCTCATTCTGCCTCTTCATATTCTCCCTTGTTTTCATCTCTTCATGTTGCATGCTTTATCTTTTCATCTCTTTTGTGTCCGTCTTTCTGTAAAGGTCAGTTTGTTTACAGTTCTCTCTCCTCGTTTCCGCCCCCTGCCCTGTTTCTTTCTTGCTCTCATTTGCTGTGTGTGTGTACGTAATGGCCAAAGGGGGTGTGGTTTACAAACACTAATGACCTCAGAGGATTTATTTATTTTATTATTAATCATTTATTTATTAAGGTGCTTATCAGATGTTTATGAGCACATTTTATGCTAATGATTTTAATTTCATACGTTAGTTGTTTTATTTATTTTATAATGTCATTTTATCTTGATATTATTTTAGTATTTATTATTTTATAATGTTATTTATGTTAATGTCAAAAATGTATTTAAGATGCCTATCAGTGTTTATTTATTTATTTATTTATTTGTGTTGATTTTTCTTTTTATATTTATAATGTTAGTTTATAATGTTATTTGTTCATGTAATTAATTTCTTTATTAAGGTGCTTATCAGATGTTTATGAACAAATTATATGATAATGAGTTTAATTTCATACATTAGTACATTTATTTATTTATTTATTTATTTATTTATTTATTTATTTATTTAGTAATGTCATTTTATGATGTGATGTTATTGTTATTTTAATATTTACTGTTAATTTATAATGTTATTTTTACTTCATTAATTTGTTTTAATATGCATCATCTTTCTTTCTTTCTTTCTTTCTTTTTTCTTTATTTACTTACTGGTTTGTTTGTTTGTTTGTTTGTTTATGTAGATTTTTTTATTTTTATATTTATAATATTATTATTATAATGTTATAATGTTATTTAGATGTCAATTTCATACGTTTTTAATTTATTTATTTTTAAAGTCATTTTATGATGCAATGCTTTTTAATATTTGTTAATATTTGTTATTTTATACAATAAATTATTTTAAAATAATTTATTTATTTTAGTATTTATTTAGTTGTTATTTTTTAATATATTGTTATTTTATATTTGTTTTGTAATGTTTATTATTTTATAATGTTATTTTTGTTCATGTAATTATTATTTTTTTATTAAGTTGAACAAATTAGACACTAATGATTATCATTTTCATGAGTTAGTTTTTTTTCATGTATGCTTGTATGTATATTTATGTGTTTATTAACGTATGTATTTATTTAAAATGTGTATTTTAAAATTCAGGTCATAGATACATTGTCAAAGTGTTATTTTTTTTTTTTACTAAAAACTATTAGGTCACTCACTTTTGTCAGTGTTATTAATACAGTTTAGGTAGTTCTTTGACAAAATAGTTTTTTTTCAGTGTACAGTGATAATTCAGCAATACATTTGCTAAAACATTCATTGTTGAATGTTAAAACAACATTCAACAATTTTAGGTTTATCAAATGTTTATAAACAAATAAAATCATTTACATTTCATGAATTAGTTCTTTTAAAGAAGTTTTAATGACATCTTGTTAAACAAAATTTGCCTGTGAATGAGCTCTTTTTAAGATTTATCAGATTTTTAACTTTTTAAGATGAATATTGTGCAAAAAAAAGTGTTCAAAGAGCTGTTGTTAGCTCTAGCTATTGATTTTTACCTTGTTTTGTGAATTAATGCTTTGCCATAAGGTCTTATAGACAATAGTGAATGTGAAGACGTACATGAGGCCACTCTTTCTTTTCTGTGGTGCGTCCACTGCACAAAGCATGTTGGGAGTCCTGTCACAGCGAATCAACTCGAGCGGAATCAACCTAGCGCACGGGTCCCTTTACAAGCGGGGCCTTTACACACACACACACACACACACACACTCGCACACATACACACATGCTCTTTCCATCCTCTCATCCCCCTCATCCTGGTCTTCAGCTCTTCCTTTTAATGTCATATTTCCACTGGCTGCATAACTGAGAGAAAAAAAATGGAGCTAGGAATTAAAGAGAGATAGAGGCCGAAAAAGCTTTCTCTCTTCCCAACATGCCCCTGTGCCGACTGACCTTGTTTTACCCCCATCCTCCACTCACCTCTCTTGCTTTCTCTCCCTCCCACCAACCTATTTCTCTCCTCCCTCCGCTGCACTTCTTCTCTCGTATGTTTTGGTTTCTGCCCATTGGTGCAGCTAATAAAATAATGGTTGATACAATGCTATAGTGGCCAGTTTGAAAGGTGATAGCTACATGTGCCCACAGTAAAACTCAGCAGACAATTAAAACCACAGTCTGTTTAACTAGGTAACAGGCAAAATAAAGCCTAGGGAAAATATTTGGTACAGAACTTATTTATTAGCCTGTGTAATATTGTGAACATTGTCAAATAGTCTTATTTAAATGTAACGCCACATGTTTTTGAGACAACATGCATTTTAAATGCAATTTCATTCAGAAAAAAGTGTATGAAAACTTAATTATGTTTGAAATGTAGTGTCATACAACCTGTAAAATGAAATTATAGGTTTATTTTAAAAAAAAAAAAAAAATGTTTTGGGGTCAGTAAGTTTTCCTATTTTTATAAAAAAATAAATGAATAAATACTTTTATTCTGCAAGGATGCATTAATTTGATCAAAAGTGAAAGACTCGTGAAAATGAAAAGACACGTATTGTTACAAAAGATGAACTTCATATTCGCAGAAGAAAAAATGTTATGGTTTCTTAAAAAAAAAACTAAGCAGAACAACTGCTTTCAACAATGATAATAAATGTTTCTTAAGCAGCAAATCAGCATATTAGACTGATTCCTAAAGGATTATGTGACACTCAAGACTGGAGTAATGATGCTGAAAATTCTGCTTTGTATCACAGGAATAAATTACATTTTAAAATGTATTCAAATAGAAAAAGGTTATTTTAAATTGTAATAATATTTCATAATTTTTCTGTATTTTAGATCAAATCAGCGTAGTCTTGGTGAGCGTAAGAGACTTCTCTCAAAAACATTTTTAAAAACTTACCAATCCCAAACTTTTAAATGAACTTTTGAAGTCTATACTAAACAATATATATAATATAAATGTGCTTCCAGCACATTTATACAGTGATTTGCTTTTAATGTCTTCTGTGTTTTTTCAGGTCTCCTCCATGTTCGTCAGTTGCCCCGTCTGAACTGTTTGTCGTGTGAGGTACCCGATACAAAAGACTTGGCCTTCAAACTCAAGAGAAAGCAGTTTACAATTGAGGTGAGTTCACAATACAGTCGTGTCAGGGCTCAGACTACTGCATACGACTATGAAAAAATATTTAGGAGCACTAGTGGGACTGACCCGATCAGCATATTTGTGTTCGCGCTAAAAGGAGCTTCAAAGGTTTTTGCGTGTTTTTACAGCGTTAAAGGGTCATCAGATGCAAAGTTCACTTTTACATGTTGTTTGAACATTAATGTGTGTTGGCAGTGTATGTACAAATCTACCCTATAATGATAAAAATCCATGCAGTGGTTTTTAATTAATCTGTAAAAATAAAATCCCCTTTTTCAAATCAAGCCGTTCTCAGATGCCTGTCGATGTGGCATCACACCGACAGAGGCCGCTCCCTCGTTAGTTGATTGGCATGAGCATCTTACCTCAGATCTGCCTTAAATCAGCTGTAACAGTCCGGTAACCTCCATTGTTTCGATGCCGGAGCAGGGATGTAAGTTAGACAAGAATATCTCAGATTGAGAGATTGAGGTGTTGTGTTGCTGGATGTAATAATGAACATAGTGGTCGTCATTTACTCCCGTTATCTGAGGCGCTGAAGATGCAGTGGATTACATTTGTTTGTGAAGGGAATGCGCCTCCCGATCTACATATATCCGTCTATGTTCGCGCAAAATCATTCGTGATCCACCTTCACTTACAGCAGTGAGTATAAGGGTTTTTTTATGAATCTTTGCAATCGCCTTTCCTAATAACGTGCTGGTTAGCAAGTTTAGCGGCTAAACGTGGCTGAAGTAAACAGACTCGTCCACGCCACAGAGAGACAAGAGGGGCGGGGCGAGCAGAGCTCATTAACATTTAAAGCAAATTCGACCAAAACAGGATGAATTTTCCAGAGCTGATTTTGGCAAGGTAAAAAGGGTGTTGTTTTACAAAACCATTGAGAATTTTTAACCAAAGTATATTATAGACTTTTCATTAAGACCCTAAAGACTCATATCAACTTGTGGAAAATGGGCATCCGATGACCCCTTTAAGTAATGTATTACAGACATATCTCACAAATCCTTTCATAAACTAAGTGTAGATGGGGTACACAATAAGAGATTAATCGTGCAGAGTAGGGAGCTTCATTGATTGTAATAGGAACTAAGATGAGTGACAGCTTTTAATGATTATCGAGGGAGTTTGTAAATGTGATATTGATTTAAAACAGTTTATTAAAAAAGAAGTTAACATTAAGTGACTTACATTGTCTGACTGTGTCAGCCTGATTATGCTCCATTTCGTAGACGAAAATTTTTTGAAACAAAGTCACAGCTGAGCCACTGCGCATCTCCATTCAAACTAGGGTTGCCAGGTTTCCACAACAAAACCCGCCCAATTGCTACTCAAAACTAGCAGGTTCCCCTGGTACAGTTCACATTCCAGGTGCTATATATAACATTATTGTGGTCGGTTCAACCCACGGCAACGATGTTAAAGTAGCCCAATTCCTGTGGAATTGGCAACACTGATTCAGACACAGGATGTTTGGTTTATAAATGAACGTGCGTTTTAAAATATATCTTATGAGTTAATGAATCAGTTACCCTTTCATAAAGGCAGTCACTTGCTTCATTCCTGAATGAATCAGCCGTTCGAACGCATCAATTGAATGAATGATTCAGTGATAAAACCAAGTGACTTGCTGCCACCTACTGGCAGTTTTAGTTTCATTTTAAAGTATATTTTCAGTTATTTAAATCATTTGGTATTTCTTTATTCAAAATTTTATATTTAAAACACAAGTGCTCATAAAAATAAAAGTAAGTGTAGAGCCCTGCTCTCGTATGTTTTCTTTTAATAATGTTCTCTTTAGTTTTTTCCTCTTGCAAGCACATATTCACAGAGCTTTTTATCTTCAGTTTTGTTGGTTCTGACAATTACAGGTGGAGAACAGTAAGAGTAGGGCATTTTAGGTGCTAAATTTACTCATTTTAATTGCTAATTTTATTTTCATCCCCCCATGTCTCTCGAACCACTGCACATATTAGGAGGTCATGATTATGAATTGATGTCCACATTAGTTGTGCTTCACTAGTTCCTGTTTATCTTCCTGAGCTATTGAGTGTCAAATTGAATGGCTGAAATTATTGATTTTAGACTGGACATGTTACACCTCTCTTCAGAATAACTTCAAAAATTTGAAACTGTTCTTTCTGTCTCATAAATACCATTTAAGTCTCTGTGTAACTTACTATAGCTGGGGATTTTATAGTTTTCAGACAGGTCTGATCTGAACTTGTTTGTTTGTTTGCTATATTCACTTGAGGAAATGTGCCCAGGTAAATACAATGTGGTAAAAATAACTGATGTCTGTTAAAACCTAAAAATGTCTGTTAGTAAAATTCAAAATAGCCGAAAGGATTATCAATACTGTTCCCCTTTGAAAGGTTTTGTGTTGTTTGTAGGGTCCAAAATTAATTTTTTGCTACAGGTGGATTGTACGGGGCCGCTATAGTGACTTTTGGGAACGAAGAAAAAATGTGTACACTTGCAAGAGCCTCAGGAGTTTTGTGTGTGTGAAAAAATCACTTTAGGGTTTCAGTATAATTTAAAAAATGTAATACATTTTTATATTTCTTTTATAATTTATTTTATTATTTAAATATTTTTGTCCCTGTGATAGTAATAATTAAGCTTCTTTTTTTTTTTTTTTTTTTTTTTTTAAAGCTAGATATTTGTTGATGGAAAATTATGTTGAGTTAATCCTGGTATCATGTTGATAATAATTTGTTAACTAGTACTGGGTTTCTTGAGATTCGATTTTCTTGAGGATAAACTTTCTTCAGTTCATCCTTAATTATTGTGCGTTTATTTTCAGTTTCAAGAAATGTTTCCATTGTAGGTTTCTTTTGGTGTTTGGCGAGTGTTCATTTTATGTTGTATGTTTACTACCATTACAAGCCCTTCAGTACACACGTACTCACACACACAATCCACTTCCAGCCAGTGAGTGCCTGTCCATCAAGTGGAGACAAATGAAAGGGCTCAGGCTCTTACTGAAGCCCCATCATTGGCCCCTAATTAAGTTATCAGTGGTGAAGCTGTTAATAGTTAATCAGGAAGTGTATTGTCTCAGAAAGAACAGCAGGCTTTGTGTTTAAACGCTCTCTAAGGCAGAGACCTCTCATCCACTCTGCACTAGGTTTATAGGGTCAATAAAAGTCAAGGTGGTTTCCCTCAATGGCTGTTTAATGAGCCAACCGCTTTGAGTTTGTGGTGGGGCTCAAATGTAAGTTTGTGTCGTAGCAGCGCAAAAGAATTTTTGTGTCTTTTTGTGCAGCGTAGTGTAACATCTTTTTATCTGATCCTTCAATATATCCTCTTAAAGGTCAGTATAATAGTTTGTAAATCTGGTTGAAACATGGCACGGCATTAGCAACGCCAAGGTCATGGGTTTGATTCCTTAGAAATGCATGAGCTTATAAAATGTGTAGCCAAATGCAAAATAGCATAACATGAAAACAAAATATGAATAGAGTAAAATGGTTTAAACTGTCCTAATTCCTCAAACTAAAACAATGAGGAATAATATTTCTTGACAAAATATGCTTCAGCAAAAATGTTAATTCATTAAATTTTAAATTAATTAAAAAAAAAAAAAGAAGAAGAAGAAGAAAGAAAACGTACACCTTGTGCTATATGTTAAAATGAAGTTTCATATTTCAGTTGTGACTCTGGACCACAAGTCATAAGTAGCACAGGTATATTTGTAGCAATAGCCAAAAATGGGTCAAAATTACAGATTTTTCTCATATCCCAAAAATCATTAGGATATTAAGTAAAGATCATGTTCCATAAAGATATTTTGTCAATTTCCAGCCATAAATATATGAAAACTTAATTTTTGATTTGTAATATGCATTGCTAAGAACTTTGTTTGGACAACTTTAAAAGCTTTAAAAAAGGTGAAATCTTTAATGAATGTAAAGTTCAAAAGAACAGTATTTGCTACATAGAATGTTATATAGAATAGTCTGTCAATATGATATTTATGTTAATATTTATTACATTATGTAGAATTTGTAGCAGTGTAAAGACTTTACTGTCACTTTTGAGCTGTTTAATGTCTCCTTGCCAAATAAAAGTATTAATTATAAAAATAAAAAACTGACCTATTTTTTTTTTTTTTAAAGGTAGTGTAATTGTTAATCCTAAATGATATAGATAAGAATATATAGTTCTTAATGCAATTATATATATCTGAAGTACTGTATATGCTGATGATGCACCTTGTATTTAAGCTAATTTATCAATTAATGCATTCACTGAGAATCATACCCATAACATTGTCGCTGACATGAACACTATATTTAATTTCACAAATGTGACCCTGGACCACAAAAACAGTCGTAAGTAGCATGGGTACATTTGTAGCAATAGCCAACAATACATTGTATGGGTCAAAATTATCAAATTTTCTTTTATGCCAAAAATCATTAGGATATTAAGTAAAGATCATGTTCCATGAAGATATTTTGCAAATTTCCTACCGTAAATATATCAAAACTTCATTTCTGATTAGTAATATGCATTGCTAAGAACTTTGTTTGGACAACTTTAAAGGCGATTTTCTCAATATTTTGATTGGAACTCCTGCTGTTCTTAATTGGAACTCCTGCTGTGTCAGGTGTGATGACATCACAATAAGATGTGGTGAACAAGAATAAAAGAAAAAAGAGATGAAAAGATAATCAGGGAAAGGAAATAGTCTTTTATTCATGAGGTGTTTTCCTCGTTCGATCTTACCATCCCAATCTAGCCAATCACCTACAGACAGGCCGTTGCTAAATAGTGTTACACCAACACCTTTGTCACGCACACAAATGTGCCGTGCGGAGTTTATACTGGGTGAAAAGAAATTCATGTCAACAAGTTTCCCCTGCGGGGCTGAAGGTAGCGTGCGTTCGCTTTAACCACATGCCTCAAACAAAATTCGTTCTTCTTTTTGTGATCATATTTGTGATGCAGACTAGATGGGAGCATTTTACAGTGAGCCACCATTTGTTTATGTATGTTTACATTGTCTCCACAGCCAGAATCAAGTACACTTTACTTTAAAAAGTTCATATCACGAAAAATCATCTCTTGGTGGACTTTCAGAGCTCAGAACCTCTGAACTGACATGAATTATGACTTTAGCATGTAAAAGTGGGGTAAAAAAGTATTATATGACCATTTTAACACCTTTTTTCTTTCTAGCATTGCTCTTTCTAGCCAGGCTATCATTCCAACCCGCCTTCACACGAAGAAAAAAATTATCTTCGCCTTCCCTTTAAAATGAGTCAGTGTGAATCAGAGGTCTGATCTGTGTTCAATGATTGAGTTTGAAAGGTGATTGGCAGGCCAAGTGTGTGTCAGTCAGGTCGCTCAGAGTGCACACGTCAATCAGACATTAGCCACATCCCAGTATCGACCACAGAAAGATGAGTTTTCACACATAGAAACAATGCATGTGACATGTAAAAACTGCAAAATTGAAATAGTAGGTTGAATCATCACTAACTTGCATGAAACTACTGTTCTTGTATACTGCTCTTAAAATGCACAATTCGTCTATTATTCTTAGGGATAAATAAATAGATTCTTATTTGCTATTATTATTAAGTTGGAAATTAAATTGAAAAATTTAATTGAAAAAATTTAATTGAAAGCCAGCTTACTGAAATCTGACTTAAACTTACAATTGTTGTTATTATTATTATTATTATTATTATTATTATTATTATCTCACTAGCAAAGCCTAGCAACTAGAATCATGCTAGTAACTTATTAATCATGTTAGAAACATGCTAACATCCTAACGTGCTAGTGACATGCTAATCATGTTAAAAACATGCTAGCAACTTGATAGTAACTTGCTAATCATGCTAGAAACATGTTAAACATGTTAACATGCTAGTGACGTGTTAATCATGATAAAAACATGCTAATAGCATGCTAATCATGCTGGATACATGTTAACAAACTGTTAGTCATGCTGGAAACATGCTAGCAACTTACTATTCATGCTATAAACATGCTAGCAACATACTAGCAACTTGCTAATCATGTTAGAAACATGCTAGAAACATGTTAACAACTTGCTAATCATGTTAGCAAAATGCTAGTTACATGCTAATCATGCCAGAAACAGACCAATAACATGCTAGTAACTTGCTAATCAAGCTAGAAACATGCTAGTGACATGCTAATCATGTTAAAAACATGCTAGCAACTTGCTAGTAACTTGCTAATCATGTTGAAAGATGCTAGTAACATGCTAATCATGCTAGATACATGTTAACAAACTGTTAATCATGCTAGAAACATGTTAACTTGCTAATATGTCAGAAACATGCTAGAAACATGCTAGCAACATTCTAGCAACTTGCTAATCAGGTTAGAAACATGTTAGAAACATGCTAGAAACGTGCTAACAACTTGCAAATCATGTTAGAAACATGTTAGCAACATGATAATCATGCCAGCAACTTGCTAATCATGCTAGCAAAATGCTAGTTACATGCTAATCATTACAGAAACAGATCAGCAACATGTTAGCAAAATGTTAGTAACTTGCAAATGATGTTAACAACATGCTATTTAATCTAATCTTTAAAACTACATCAAACTGAAAACCTTCAAACTTCTAGCTTCTAAAACTTTTTAAATGTCCTGTTTTAGCTTTCTTAAGCCAACTTCAAAGTTTGTCTTGACAAACTTTATCTAGTTTATTATTATTATTATTATTTATTTATTTATTTTTTTTTTACCCAGATACATTTTATTTTATTTTATTTTATTCATTTTGCACCATACAGTGAAGGACGGACCAGCTGGAATTGAATCAACAGAAGAAGCTAAAATCTGTCTTCTATTTGTTTAACATTTTCATTTTCATGTCAAACTTTTTCAGTGAATCCTGCATCCTGACTCCCGAATGCAAATACAGCCGAGCGTGAATTATGAGTTTTTAGCTAATATTCTGCCTGTCTGTTGAAGCGAGTTGCTGTGCTGTAATGTAATTAATGCAGGCTGGGCCTACATGCTGTCACTCAGCTACCCAGAGGAGCATTTGGCTGCTTGTCTTTGACTGACTGGTAAAGTTCAGTTGGCGGTTGATGAGCAGTCAATTGCCCAGAATGCCCTGCGGTCAGAATTAACCTCTGTCCCTGTTCCGGCAGGTATAGAGAGAGAGGGGTTATGAGGAAAAGCGCGATTAGCAAACACTCACACATACTCATACATGTCAGTTGAACGCTTGACAACTAGTAAGGTGATAAACTGAGGATTGAAACAGGAATTTGAGAGGTATGTGATTAAACTATACTTACCCTAGCATGACCCCTGACCCAAAGTTGAGCCAAATACACCTTGAGGGACTTGGGGATTCTGGAGGTAAGGTCAGATGATCTTCAACCCAGGATTTGGGTAAAATTAGCCATGGCTTACAGAGATGCAATCTTGAAAGCTCAGCGTTGGGTTGAGTGTCATCAGGTGTGAGCGTTTTCAACGCAATACATGCATTATTTGCTTTGGACTGGTTGAACCATCAAGGTTTTTGTTTTTTTTCCCAGTTGAGGGGATATTTAAGACTTGTGTGGGCATATTTATGATGATATGTCAGAACATTGGTTTAATAATTCTCATAACCACACAAGCATTCCTTTAGTAATTGTTTTTTTGTTGTCCCATCTTAGTTTTGAAGGTTCTGCTCCTGCGGCAAGATCTTGATTGATTGGTTGTGTCTGGGCCAGCCTTATCTGTTTAGGTCTTGTTGGTTGGGCCTTGCTGCTATGATCCAGCTAGGCCCTGTCCCAAATTGCACACTAAATCCTCGCGGTCTTCCTCTGAGCCCGCACTTTCGTGACACGATGCCGCTTTGACTGTTGGGTAGAAGTCTCGCCTCAGTGCAGGCTCAGCACAAGTGTACATCGAGGGCGCTCGTGAGCACCCTTCTGAAAGCTAAAATGAAAAATGGAACACTCTATGGTCTCATGGACTTAACGGACACAAGTATGCGGCAGGCATTGTAAGTCTGCAAGACTGTATAAGTGCACTTGAAGTGTGTCATTTGGGACAGGAGCTTACTAACCTGTGGACAGTTCCTGCAGATGCTCAATAGTATGAAGTTGCTCAATAGTATGAGTGAAGTAGCAAAATGCAGTAGCATTCTAGTTTTGTTTTTGTTTTGTTTTTATCAGTCAGGATGACTGATAAAGTGTTTGCTCAGTGACATATCTGTGGTTTTGGATAGTTTTAAACTCAATTTAACAAATTATTACTGTAATTAAAAATACATTTGACATCAAAAGTTTACATACACTGTCACATACATCAATTTATCACATTATTTTTGAATATATGCATTAATTAAAAACAGTAGTGTAAATCAAATTATATAACAATAAATTATTCAAATTAATCTACATATTATATATACAGTTGAGTTTAAAACCTTGCAGAATCTGCTAAATGTTAATTATTTTACCAAAATAAGAGGGATCATACAAAATGCATGTTATTTATTTTATTTAGTACTAACCTGAATAATATTGTGTTGTTACCTGAATGATCTACAGCTGTGTTTTTTTTGGTTTTGTTTTGTTTTGTTTTGTTTAGTGATAGTTGTTTATGAGTCTCTTGTTTGTCCTGAACAGTTAAACTGCCTGCTGTTCTTCAGGAAAATTCTTTAGGTCCCACAAATTTTTTTCAGCATTTTTGTGTATTTGAACCCTTTCCAGCAAATGACTGTATGATTTTGCGATCCTTCTTTTCACACTGAGGACAACTGAGGGACTCATATGCAACTATTACAGAAGGTTCAAATATTCACTGATTCTCCAGAAAGAAAAATTATGCATTAAGGCATAATTATATTATAAATTATGCAAGCCAGGGAGTGAAAATTTTTGAACAGAATGAAGACGTGTATATTTTTCTTACTTTGCCTGAATGTCATATTTTTTTCATTTAGTATAGTTCTTCAGAAGCTACATAAGATGTTTCCCAGAAGACAAAATAAGTAAAATTCTTCAAATTCAAAACGTTTTCACCCCCCTTCATGCATTGTTTCCTTCTGAAGCATCAGCGAGCATTTAAACCTTCTGTAATAGTTGCATATAAGTCCCTCAGTGAGCAGGCAGTTTAACTGTTCAGAACCAACAAGGGACTTATGAACAACTATCACTGAGAGAAAAAAAAAAAGACACAGGTGTGGATCGTTCAGGTAACAGCACAGTATTAAGAATCAAGTGTATGTAAACTTTTGAACGGGGTCATTTTTATAAATTCAACATTATTTTCTCTGGTGGACTAAAACGTCTTTTATGTGAAATATCTTATTCAGGTCAGTACTAAATAAAAAAACATGCATTTTGTATGATCCCTCTTATTTTGGTAAAATAATTAACATTTTGCAGATTCTGCAAGGTGTATGTAAACTTTTGACCTCAACTATATACAGTATATAATAGGTAATTGTAATAGGTCATTAAATATGTAGGTTAATTTGAATAATGTATTGTTATATAAATTGATTTACACTACTGTTCAAAGGTTTGGGGTCATTTTGTTCCAATGAATACATTTCTTCAGCAAGAATGTGTTTGATCCGAAATGTGACATTAAATGCTTTTTCATTCATTGCAAAAAAATCTATTTTAAATAAACGCTTCAATTCTTTTGAACTTTGAAGTGTCGTGGTTTCCACAAAAATATTAAGCAGCACAGCTGCTTTGGTAATAATGAGAAATATTTGTTAAGCAACAACTCAGTGCATAAAAATTATTTCTGAAGGATCATGTGACACTGAGGACTGGGGTAATGATGTTGAAAACTCAGCTTTGCATCACAGAAATAAATTATGTAAAATGAATAGAAAAGTTATTTTACATTGTAATATTATTTCACAATATTATTGTTTTTACTGTGAATTTAATCAGCCTTAGTAAGCATAAAAGACTTCTTTCAGAGAGAAGATTTAAAAAATCGTACAGAATCTTACTATTGTAATTCACAATGGTAAAATGGCCAAATATTGGCTTACTAAATAGGGAACAGAGTTAAAAATAAATGTCACATTGAAGTTGTTGATTGTAAATTGTGAATCATTCTTTAAGAATGTTTCTGTACACGCATTTCTGTGCAGCTAGTTTTAGACTTTCTAGTGATTTGTCTGCACAGGCTCCATCCTGAGTGCAACACTATAAATCAGATGAATATCTATAATTCATTTGATTGTATCTACATTGGCCCGCACACTAAGTGTCGGCCCTTGATGTTCAACCAGACACTTTAAGAGGGCTCTATGTGTCCAGTGTGCAATCTAATATTAATGCACTTCCTCAACCCAAACATGCTGAAAGATTTCAAAGAGACTCCAAGCTCACCTGAATATGATGGTTAACTTGCAGATAAAAACTATTGGTGGCACCCATTTCAGTATTGCACTTTCCCCCAAATGCCAATAGTTAAGAGGGAGGTAAGAAACTTGTGCGTTTCTTAGTCATGTACCTTTTGTTACCAAGTTCTGTTATGTTGCAGTTATTGTATCAAAATAAAGCAGATATCCCCTCTTTTTTACAGATGCACTGCTTCACTTTAAATAGTGCCGACACCGTTTGAGCTAAACTTGCCATCATCAGCAAGTCAGCCTCACCCCCACCTGGTCCACTGTCGGCCGGTTCAAAGGTGGAATTTTGATCCGGAGCAGAAGATGGCCGAGTAGAAGTCTTTGTCGGTTCTGGCACGGCTGCTAAAAATAACTTTCCCACACTCTTGAAATGCTCCAAGGGCTTTTGCAGTACTTTCTTTCAACTGACAGCCAGTTTCTAAACTCATGAGTAAAAATAGCTTTGTGCACCATAAAGGTTAAAGGAGATTTTTTTTTTTTAGGTGAGGGGTTTTTGAGAATTGTGGCTGTTTTTAGTAACAGTCACAACAGTCTTTTGTTTAGGTGCAAGTTCTCTGTGACCATATACTTAACACTTGATGATGACGCAGTGTTTTTATGCAGTGATTTGGATGTTGAAAAGAGAAATTATTGGGCTGCTTTAACCTCCCTGCTTTTTGAATATGGATAGGAAGGGTTCTTTTAAAGGGAGCATAAAACCTTTAAACAGGCCGTCATTGAGTAACTGGCCATAAAAACTTGATGAATTTTATGACCATCTTTACCCCGACGCCTACAGCTGGCTGCTTTTCAATGGAACCTAAACAGATGACCGAGGTCACTGGAAATGCATATTAATGAGTTCTCAAATGCACTTTAATGTAGATTAATAGATTATTCATGAGTCAAAATGGGAGGGTCCTGATCCATATTAAAGAATGTTTATGAGACCCAAAAGCCTAGCCGTGTGTTGGCAGAGTTGTGTGACCCCAGCTTTGTGAACTGTGAGCCGAGCTGGGCTATTTCTGCTTTAGACAAACTTTCCCATCGTAGCTAATGAGGAGGAGTAATGCTGAGTGACAGGGCTATTGGGACAGTATGGAGGCGGGCCTACAGTATGTCAGAGCCAATCACGATTGAACTGACAAATTACATTCAAGCTCTGCTAAATCCCACAACTTCAGAAACCCAGTTTTGACTGTAAAGTTTATATTTAAAAATCCAAAGTACAGCAAAAACAGTAAAATTTTGGAATGTTTTTGCTATTTAAAATAAGTGTTTTCTATTTAAATATGTTTTAAAATGTAATTTATTCCTGTGATTTCAAAGCTGAATTTTAGCATCATTACTCCAGTCACATGATCCTTCAGAAATCATTTTAATATTCAGATTTGCTCCTCAAAGAACATTTAATACTATTATTATGATGATGTTGAAAACAGCAGAGTAGATTTTCAGGTTTCTTTGATAAACAGAAAAATCAGAAGAACTGCATTTATCGAAATAGAAACATTATAAATGACTTTACCATCACTTTTGATCAATTTAAAAAAAAAAATAAAATAAATAAATAAAGTATACTAACCCCAAGCTTTTGAATGGTATAATGTATAATGTTACAAAAGCTTTTTATTTCAGATAAATGCTGATCTTTGGATCTTTCTGTTCATCAAAGTATCCTGAAAAAAATGTACTCAACTGTTTTGAATATTGATAATACTACTACTGCTACTAATAATAATAATAAAAATATTAATAAATGTTTCTTGAACAGCAAATCAGCATTTTAGAATGATTTTTGAAGGATCATGTGACACTGAGGACTGGAGTAATGATGCTGAAAATTTAGATTTGATCACAGGAATAAATTACATTTTAAAATATATTCAAATAGAAAGCAGTTATTTTGAACAGTAAAAATATTTCACAATATTACTGCTTTTGTATTTTGGATCAAATAAATGCAGGCTTCTTTAAAAACATTAAAAATCTTGCTGTTCAAAAACTTTTAACTGAATAGATAGATGGATAGATAGATAGATAGATAGATATGAATATTTGACATTATAATTAGTCTTTATTGCATCCATTTAAACATATATTATGGTTAAACA